>OW240921.1:55082820-55109383 GCA_933207985.1 Pelobates cultripes | reverse complement strand
TGGGCCACCAGAAACCTCATCAACAGGAATTCTTTGGTGTATACCTGTCACGATTCCGGAACCTAACACGCTAACAGGTCACAGACAGGAAGGGTGCTATACCGGTCCTTAGAGTGGCCGGGCTAAGCACACTAAGAATGGTCAGGAGACAAGCCAAGTAAAGGGAGCCAGAAAACGGGAGAATGAGAAACAAGCCGAGGTCAAAGGAGTGGAGAAGACAGGATAATCGGAATAATGAGCCAAATAATCAGTAACCAGAGAGCACTCTGGTAAGATAACACTACGCTACAGGTATCACAAGACCATAACAGGGCACTGAGGGACAGGAAAGGTAAGTATAAATACCCTAGGTTTAATTCTGATTGGATAACTTCCAATCAGAATTAACAATCACACATGGGGGATATCTATACCTCCCACTGAGATTGAAGTACTGTTTCTTTAACGCCGGGTCACTCACATGACCCAGGCGTTTGCATAAATTAGTGTCCTCCCAGCGTGCAACGTTATACATGCTGCCGCTGGGGGGGCGTGGAGGACGCCTACACTACGCTACAGGTATCACAAGACCATAACAGGGCACTGAGGGACAGGAAAGGTAAGTATAAATACCCTAGGTTTAATTCTGATTGGATAACTTCCAATCAGAATTAACAATCACACATGGGGGATATCTATACCTCCCACTGAGATTGAAGTACTGTTTCTTTAACGCCGGGTCACTCACATGACCCAGGCGTTTGCATAAATTAGTGTCCTCCCAGCGTGCAACGTTATACATGCTGCCGCTGGGGGGGCGTGGAGGACGCCTACACTACGCTACAGGTATCACAAGACCATAACAGGGCACTGAGGGACAGGAAAGGTAAGTATAAATACCCTAGGTTTAATTCTGATTGGATAACTTCCAATCAGAATTAACAATCACACATGGGGGATATCTATACCCCCCACTGTGATTGTGGTACTGTTTCTTTAACGCCGGGTCACTCACGTGACCCCGGCATTTACATAATTCATTGACCTCACAGTGTGCAGCGTTATACATGCTGCCGCTGGGGGGCGTGGAGGACGCGGGCGGCGAGCGGCAGAGAGGAGACGCTGCTCGCCGAGAGGTAAGAAGAGGGGAGACCGCGGGCGGCGATGGAGTGAGGGTGAGTGCTGCAAGCGGCGTGCAGCCTCCCCTCCTAGCCACCCGCGGATCCCTGACATAACCCCCCCCTCGAGGCCCGCCCAATGGGGGGGAAGCCGAAGGCTTCGAAGGGAACCGCGCATAAAAGGAGCGGATCAAAGAGGGTGCATTCAAGTCAGAGGCAGAAACCCAGGACCGCTCCTCAGGGCCGTAACCCTTCCAATCAACCAGGTACTGCAAGCGACCCCGAGAAAAACGAGAATCAAGTAGAGCAGCCACTTCGTACACGTCATTAGAGACAGCGCGGAGGGAATCTGGACGCCTGAGAGGACCAGAGAATCTATTACAGAGCAGGGGCTTCAAAAGGGAGGTGTGGAAAGTGTTAGGTATACGCATGGAAGGAGGCAAGGCCAGGGAGTAGGACACAGGATTGACCCTACGCAATACCTTATAGGGGCCAAGGAACCTGGGCGCGAATTTCATTGAGGGGACCCTGAGGCGAAGATTCTTAGAGGACAACCAAACCCTATCACCCGGGACATAAGAGGGAGCAGCACCCCTACGACGATCAGCAAATCTCTTCTGAGTAGCAGTCGCACGAGAAAGAGTAGCATGGACCTGATCCCACATCTTCCGTAAGGAGGTGAGGTGCTCGCCCAAAGCGGGTATTCCCTTGTCGGAGAACACGCCGGGAAGGACAGAGGGTTGGAACCCATAGGCAACCATAAAAGGACTTAAGCCAGTGGACGAATGAGTCACAGTGTTCCTGGCGAATTCAGCCCAAGGAAGGAGGTGAGACCAGTTGTCCTGGTGTGCATTCGTGAAGCAACGTAAATATAACTCTACAGATTGATTCGCCCGTTCGGCCGCTCCGTTAGATTGTGGATGATAGGAGGAAGTAAATGACAAGGAAATCCCCATCTCAGCACAAAAGCCCCTCCAAAACCGAGAGACAAATTGAGGACCCCTGTCAGATACGATTTCCTGTGGAATACTATGTAAGCGGAAAACCTCTTTGGCAAATACCTGAGCCAACTGAACCGCAGAAGGTAGTTTCTTAAGTGGAATAAAGTGTGCCATTTTAGAGAATCTATCCATCACAGTCAAAATTAGTCATTCCATCGGATGAAGGAAGATCCACAATAAAGTCCATGGATAAATGGGTCCATGGTTTCTTGGGTACGGATAAAGGCATTAGGAGTCCCGGGGGTTTGACATTAGGGGACTTACACTGTGCACAAACACGACAAGCCTGCACATAATCCACTACGTCTTGCTTAAGTGAAGGCCACCAAAACTGTTGAAGGAGACCCTTATATGTCTTGGTAACCCCTGGGTGGCCAGCCGTTTTGGCAGTGTGAAATAAAGCTAACAATTTCTATCTTTTTCCTTCACGTATAGTCTACCAACAGGTGTCTCAGAGGGTGCTTGGGTTTGGTATGCCTTGATACCATCAAGGAAAAGAGACGAAATAACTAAACGGGTAGCGGCTATTATCTTAGACGTGGGTACAATGGGTTCAGGAGCGGGGGCGATAGACTCCAAAGGTTCGTATTGTCGGGAGATAGCATCAGCCTTGACATTACAGTACCAAGGCCTATATGTGATAATGAACTGAAAGCGTGAAGAAATAAGGACCATCTGGCTTGACGAGAGGACAAACTTTTAGCATCAGCTATATAAGAGAGATTCTTATGATCAGTTATAACCAGGATTTTGTGTCTAGCTCCTTCTAATAAGTACCTCCACTCTTTAAAAGCCATCACAATAGCTAATAGTTCCCTATTCCCGACGTCGTAATTATTTTCCGAATCAGACAGTTTTTTAGAAAAGTAACAACAGGGATGGAGGGGTTCGTTATAGGATAATCTTTGTGATAATACAGCTCCTATACCTGATTCTGAAGCGTCTACCTCCATTATAAAGGGAAGGGAAGGGAAGGATCAGGATGGTGTAGCACAGGGGCAGTGGCAAATGCCTTTTTGAGAGTTTCGAAGGCTTTAATGGCTTCAGGAGTCCAAACCCTGGGGTGCAAACCCTTTTTAGTCAGTTTCGTGATAGGAGAAATGACTGATGAAAAGTTTTTAATAAACCTGCGATAATAATTGGTAAAGCCTATAAATCGCTGTATTGCCTTAAGGCCTTGAGGAAGAGGCCAAGACAATATGGCTTCTAATTTAGAAGGATCCATGCTGAACCCCTGTTCAGAAATGATGTACCCTAGGAATTGTACTGATTTCTGGTCAAATAAACATTTCTCCAATTTACAATAAAGACCGTTCTGTAGCAATCTCTTAAGGACCTTCCTCACATAGGCATGATGTGACTCCAAATCAGGAGAATATACAAATATATCATCGAGCTAAACCACAGCACAGACATGCAGTAAATCTCTAAGGACATCATTTATGAGGTCCTGAAAGACAGCAGGAGCATTACACAGTCCAAAAGGCATGACTAGATACTCGTAATGCCCACTGCGTGTATTGAACGCTGTCCTCCATTCATCATTTTCTTTTATACGAACCAAGTTGTAAGCCCCCCTGAGGTCTAGTTTAGTAAAATATCTAGAACCTTTAACACGGTCAAACAACTCAGTAATGAGAGGGATAGGATAAGCATTTTTAACTGTTATATTATTCAGGCCCCTATAGTCTATACATGGCCTCAAATCGCCTTCTTTCTTGGCAACAAAAAAGAAACCAGCACCAGCAGGAGAGGAGGACCTTCTGATAAAACCTTTACATAAGGATTCCTGTATGTACTCCCCCATGACCTGGTTTTCTTTCTCAGAAAGCGGGTAGACCTTACCCCTAGGAGGCATTGTACCAGGCAACAGATTTATGGCACAATCATAATCCCGGTGTGGGGGTAGTTTATGAGCTTCCCTCTTTTCAAAGACCAATGCGAGGTCTGCATACACAGGAGGGACAGAAACAGAAAGTGGTTTAGCTGTAGGCACATTAAGTAAACAAACGGGATGTAAACAGGCCATACAGTCTTGTTGACAAGATACCCCCCAGGAGAGTATATCTAGAGAATCCCAATCAAGTACCGGGTTATGCTTAACTAACCAGGGGAAGCCCAGAATGATGGAAGCTGTAGGGGAGTCAATTATTTGGAAGGTTATCCTTTCTTTGTGTAAGGCACCCACGACCATAACCATTTCTTGGGTTTCATGGGTCACCAGAGGTTTCTCAAGTGATCTACCATCTATGGCCTCAACGGCCAAGGGTGTGGCCTTTTGGATCAGTTTCAAGGCTGCGGTTTTAGCAAAGTTCTCATCCATAAAGTTGTCTGCAGCACCTGAATCGATCAAGGCTTTAGTTGTTATTGTGGTTTTCTTGACCAAAAGAGTAACCATGATGAATGGTCTGGAGATGGACACATAAGGGGAAAAAACCATAACACCCGAGGCCGACCCCTCTCTAGGCCTTAGGTGCTGGAGTTTCCCTGCAAACTAGGACAGTTTCTTCGGAGATGCCCCCTCTTTCCACAATAAAGGCACAAACCCTCCCTTCTGCGGTACGTTCTTTCAGCTTCAGATAAGCCTACAGCACCTAATTGCATGGGTTCGGGAGGTGGTTGATTAGGGGGAGGTAGCGCTAGTAATGCAGTACTGGGTAAAGCAGGTAACCCCTGTGTATTCATCCTTCTTTGACTACGCCTCTCTCTAATACGGTTGTCAATTAGAATGACATAATCTATTAGATCATCCAGAAGAACAGTCATTTCCCTGGATGCTATTTCATCTAATATGTAAGCGGCCAAACCCTCCTGAAAAGCTGTTATGACAGCGTCATTATTCCAGACCACTTCAGCTGCCAGAGTGCGGAATTCAATAGTATAATCCGCTACAGATCTATTACCCTGTCGAACCCTAAGCAGAGCTTTGCCAGCAGAAGCAACCCGGCTGGGTTGATCAAATGTACGTTTAAAAGCTGTTAAGAAGTCTGCAAAGGACATTGGGGACGTATTCTCCCAAATGGGATTAGCCCATGCTAGAGCTTTCCCGGACAAATGATTAATCAAAAAAGCAATTTTGGTTCTGTCAGTGGGGTAAGAACGAGGATTCATCACCAAATGAATATCAATTTGGTTGAGGAAACCACGGCACAATGCTGGATCACCGCTATAGCGCTGAGGTGGCGTCATGTGAACCACGTGAGCAGGGGCGGGTACTGGATCAGGAATGGGTTCTGGCACAGCAGCAACAGCTTCTTGAACGGCAGGTTGCAAGTGGGCAGTACGAGCCAGTATGGTTTGTAAAGCCTGAGCAAACTGATCCATACGGTGGTCTAAACCATCCATTCTAGCCTCCTGATTTACGAACAGCTGTGGAATGTCAGCAGGTTCCATGGTGGCCCTGTTGTAATGTCACGATTCCGGAACCTAACACGCTAACAGGTCACAGACAGGAAGGGTGCTATACCGGTCTTTAGAGTGGCCGGGCTAAGCACACTAAGAATGGTCAGGAGACAAGCCAAGTAAAGGGAGCCAGAAAACGGGAGAACGAGAAACAAGCCGAGGTCAAAGGAGTGGAGAAGACAGGATAATCGGAATAACGAGCCAAATAATCAGTAACCAGAGAGCAAGACGAGAACACTATGCTACAGGTATCACAAGACCATAACAGGGCACTGAGGGACAGGAAAGGTAAGTATAAATACCCTAGGTTTAATTCTGATTGGATAACTTCCAAACAGAATTACCAATCACACGTGGGGGATATCTATACCTCCCACTGTGATTGAAGTACTGTTTCTTTAACGCCGGGTCACTCACGTGACCCAGGCGTTTGCATAAATTAGTGTCCTCCAAGCGTGCAGCGTTATACATGCTGCCGCTGGGGGGCGTGGAGGACGCGAGCGGCGAGCGGCAGAGAGGAGACGCTGCTCGCCGACAGGTGAGACGAGGGGAGACCGCAGGCGGCGATGGACTGAGGGTGAGTGCTGCCAGTGGCGTGCAGCCTCCCCTCCAAGCCGCCCGCGGATCCCTGACAATACCACCAGGCTAAAACAACATTTTTTTTTGTCAACCTATTTTAATCTCCCAAATTCTAGATGTAACCAAAAAACTCCAGGAACTCCATGCATGGTAGCAATAAAAAAAAAAAATCCTCATGCAAACAAAGGATATACAATTTATACTTACCTTACATGTAAGATTTTATGAGATTTCAAATAAGTAAAAATATTTCTTTAAAAAAGTAGAACTAAAAAAGTAGAACTGATTACTATGGAAAGGCAAGTATGCACACTCCTTGTTAATCCATCATGAATCTTAACAAACATAAAACTTCATCATGCACATGCAAACAGTATATACTCGAGAAATGTTAGTCGTAAACTTAAATGCAGATCTACGGGTCCATGCTAGTTTCGATAGAATTTTGTTCATATTAAATGCAGGTCAATACAGAGTTACCGGTAGTGCTAGTGTACATAGCTGTACGTTGACCCAGATACCGGGTACACACATGGACAACAGCAGGCTGATTTAGTATACAGTGCAGCGATTGCTGATGACTGCCACCTATCGGTACCCTTTCAACGTCACTGTTGCAGCGGTGGCTGTAGTGAGCCACAACCAGGACCACGAGATAACGCTAACCGAATGTTCCTGCTGCCTTCAGGCATTGTCATCTAATAGCTTTGGAGCTGGGCATGTGCACTGAGATGCAGAGAAGTAGGTACCGTAACTGTTTAATTGTTCCAGGATCTTTGCCTAGATAAAATCTGACAAAATAATAAAAATCACAGGACTTCATAGTGCCAAGTTTTATCCATGACTTATCCACGAGTAATAGCATATTTCACAATTGTTGGTCAAAAAAACTGCACTCTACTTATAGGCGAGATCAACTTATAGACGAGTATATACGGTAGATATATTCATTCTTGTTATCAAAACAGTGAATATACATTTCTGTTACAAAAAATGTTAGAACCAGCCTTAACTTTTGAACTTTTAACATACCACCGAAAAAGATAGTTTCATTTGCTTAGGATACCTTCCTGCTAACTCAAGTTCTTTGGACCGCTTTTCTCGTATTTTCTGAGCACCACCTTTCTCTTTAGATGTTGTTTTACTCTCCATATTTATCAATATGAAACCACCTGTAAAATTTATTGAACACCAAAACATGACAATGAGATACATAAAACCAGCAAACATTTACTGATGTAGTGATTTCACTCCTAAATAGCAGATCTATACACGGGCATGATCTATACACCAAAGCTGCTTCATTAAAGGGACACTATAGTCATCCAGACCACATCAGCTCAATGAAGTGGTCTGGGTGCCAGGTCCTTCAGGTTTTAACCCTTCACATGTAAACCTAGCAGTTTCACAGAAACTGCTATGTTTACATTAGGGGTTAATCCAACCTCTAGTGGCTGTCTTCCGGACAGCCGCTAGAGGCGTATCTGCAACGCTGGATGCAAATTTCGCATTCATCACGCAGAGCGTCCATAGGAAAGCATTGAGAAAAGCTTTCCTATGGAATGTTTGAATGCGTGCATGGCACTTGACACGCATGCACATTCTGCTCCACTTGGGAGCTGACGTCAGCAGGGGTGGAGAGGTCACCAGCAAAGAGGGAGCGCAGCGCTGGATAAAGGTCAGCTGCTGAAGGGGGAGGGGGACCCTAAGGGTGGGGTCCCCCAAGGATTATATAGTGTCAAGAAAACCGCTTTGTTTTCCTGACACTATAGTGATCCTTTAAGCAGGGGCATGATCTATACACCAAAACTGCTTCATTAAGCAGGGACATTATCTATACACCCAAACTGCTTCATTAAGCAGGGGCATGATCTATACACCAAAACTGCTTCATTAAGCTAAAATTGTTGTATAGTTGACTATAGTGTCCCTTTAAGTGAGCATTTTACAATCACTTAGCTCACACCTCACCTATTGTAAAATGAAAGAAGATTGCAGATTTAGTGTCAGGAGAGACTGGCCAGTGGCCAATATATTTAGTCAAAAACATAATGGTGGCACTTTGCAAATTGGCATGTTTGGCAAGGACACAAACAAAGGGTACGGGGTGAGACAGACACGGTGCCTGTAATTTACACTAATTCTATGCCCCGGGTACCAATATACAGCCTGCTTGCTGCCAGAGGTAAAAATGTACAAAGCAGCCTGGTGTTTTACACCCAATACACAGCAGCACCTGTCGGTAAAAGCCAAATTACTCATTTTCATATAAATTTTTATTTTTCATTTTAAAAATTTCATTCCAATACACTTTCATTTTTTTTATGGTACAGTATATTCCTTTACAAAAGACTGTATAATTATACATATGTTTAGTGTAACCATATTTCATACCTTTAAGCATTTTCTACATTGTCTACAATCAAATCAAAAAAAAAAAAAGAAATAACGTACACTTCCTCTTTCTTACAATCTTACATTTTCGCATTGGTACTACCTAGAAGTGGCTATCTGTGGGAGGGGAGTTGAGTTTTTACAGCTAGGATATCTAACCCAGGGGGCCCAAGTTTCATCGTATTTCTCTCTGGATAACTTGTTTGATACTAATCCAGCTTCCATCCTATATTGGTAATCTATTTGTATGTATATATCATGCCAGTTTAACGAACCCATATTTCTCCAATTTCTAGCCATTACTATTTTTATTGCCATAAATAAATGAATCATAAGAATTTTTTGTTTTATATTAACTTTTGGCAAATCTAAATGGAACAGGAACATTTGAGCCGTAATAACAGTTTGGGCCTTCAAGATGGAGTCCACCAAATCCGATAGTTATTTTCATAGATTTCAACTCCTCACAGTCCCACCAGATATGGGAGAATGAGCCTAGCTCCCTACCACATCTCCAGCAATCTGGTAGAAGTGTGGGTTGAAATCTATGGAGGCGAGTGGGCATCAGGTACCAACGATACACCAATTTAAAATACACTTCCTGTATATTCACCCCATGTATATATCTTTTTACTAATTGTAGGCACGAAATCCAATCCTCAGCCGAGGATGAAAAGCGGAGTTCCTGCTCCCATTTATTCATTGCCAACGCTTTAACTATTTGCCTTTGGCTTCTTGTAAATTGATTAAATCTGGATGCGATTTTTTTTTTTTTTTTTTATAATGAAATGCTACGAACTGGTCAAATGGAGATGTTTCCGAAAAAAACGTTTCCCATAATAAATGATTTTATTCTTAAATAATTAAATATTTCCTTCGAAGGGAGATTATAATTAGACTGTAACATTGCAAATGACAATATTTTATTATCATTTAAAAGTTCCGCAATTTTTGCAATTCCACACTTTTCCCATTCTTGGATATTTATATCTTTTATATATAATTTTAGACATATTAATGGGGCGTTTCTTGATATATATTTAGTTCCATATTTTTTCTTTAAATATTTTACAATATAGATCATTGTGTTGTTCATCGGGTTACTAGACCTTATATTTTTTACAAGTTCACTATCGCACCACCAGAAAAATAAAGGTTCAATATTGCAAAGATCCAATTTTTCAATATCTAGCCAGACTGGTCTTGACATTGCAAAATTATCACATTTAATTAAATGTGCTACCATATTATTTATATATAGTTTCTGTATATCTGGGAAAGAGATTCCCCCTTCCTTCCAATCTCTCTGTAAAATTTCCAGTGATACTCTAGGTCTCCTGTCTTGCCATATATAATCCGAAACCTGTTTTTGAAGACCGCGTATCTTCTGAAATGAAACCCTCAGCGGGAGATTACAAAACAAGAATGTCAATTTAGGGAGTAAGTAGGAATTTACCGCTTTGATTCTTCCCAACCAAGATAATTCCAATCCCTTCCAATTTTTTTAAATACTCCTAAATTGGGTAACTATATCTGTATAATTAAGTTCACCAATTTCCCTATAATCCAGAGATAGTCTTACCCCTAAGTATTTTATATTCCTTACTTCCCAATCACATTTAAATTCCTTTTTGAGTTTTTTTAACCCAGGTCCATTAAGACCTTTTGTCAGGATTTGTGTTTTTTTAATATTTATTTTATAACCTGAAAATTTACTATACTCGTTAATAAGACGAAATACAGCTGGAATAGATCTAATAGGGTCTGTAAGAGTCAATAGGACATCATCTGCATAAAGTGCAATTTTATTCTCCAGATTGTTCACTTTTAGCCCGCTGATGACACCATTCTGTCTAATCACGGCTGCCAGCGGTTCTATAGAAAGAATATATAACAGGGGTGCCAAAGGGCAGCCCTGTCACGTCCCATTTCTAATTGGGAACCAGTTTGATTGAAACATAAATCCTGAGACTCTAGCTTGAGGATCTTTATATAACGCCATTGTACACTCCTTAAAGAGACCCTCTATACCGAAGGCCTTCAAAACCTCTTCCAACTACTTCCAATTAACTCGGTCGAAGGCCTTCTCGGCATCAAGGGTTACCATGGCGAAAGGGGACAAACTTTGGTCCGCATGATATAAGACATTCAATAATTTCCTTATGTTATCCGATATACCCCTACCTTCCACAAATCCACTCTGATCTATATGGACAATATCAGGTATATTTTGTTTGAGTCTATCTGCCAAAATTCTAGAATATACTTTAATATCTAAGTTAATAAGGGAAATTGGTCTGTAATTCGAAGTATATATTGGATCCTTATCTACCTTAGGGATTGGCATTATGGAGGCCTGGAGAAGTTCAGATGGGATATTTTTATTACTGGCAAATTCTTTAAATGTCTTCAATAAGTATGGGGAAATTATATCGTTTAATTTTTTATAAAAAATTGATGAAAAACCATCTGGACCTGGTGCTTTGCCCGCTATTAATACTTTAATGGTGTTACTAATCTCCTGAATGGAGAATGGAGCATTAAGCTGATTTAGTTTCTCAGTAGATATTTTTGGCAGGCCTACTTTGTCCAGGAAATACTTTGTTTCCCCAGCAGGTGGCTCATTAAATTTTAAATTGTATAAACTTTTATAATATTCTTCAAATGCATTAGCTATTTGAGTTGGTGAAAAAAGTTTTTTATTTCCAGCTATTATATAATTTATGGATTGAAGTTTATTTTTGTTTTTTAATTTGTTTGAGAGATTTTTCCCTGTTTTATTATTTCCATAGTACCATCCCTGCTTTAATACTAACATTGCTTTGTCAATTTTTTCTTGAGTTCTTATTAATATTTTTTTTTCTTATCTCTTTAATATCATCCAAAATTTTATGATCTAGGGTAATCTTATGTAGACGTTCTTGTTTTACTAAGTCAATATTAAGCTCATTCAACTCTTTTCCCTTCTTTTTCTTTGTATTGGCACCCAATTTTATTAGACATCCTCTCATATATGATTTAAAAGTGCACCATAACGTAGCGTTAGAGACGTCCCCTGTATCATTAAATTCAAAAAATTCTCTGGCCTGAATACGCAATTCTTCTACGTTAATTTCTGATTTTAATAGAGTTTCGTTTAGTCTCCATCTATCTCTGCGTTTATATTCAGCGTTATTATTTATAACTAAGCTTACTGGTGCATGATCAGTCCAGGTTATAGGCCCAATTATCACTTTATTAACTCGCTGTAATGTTTCAGCTTTAACCAAAAAATAATCGATTCTGGTATATGTCTGATGAACATTTGAGTAAAACGTATAATCTCGCTCTTCCGGATTAAATGTTCTCCAAGAATCATATAAACAATTTTTTGCTAAAAAAGTCTGCATCATTGATGGTCCTATTTTTTGATTATCCTCCTTATCTGTAGGCCTAGTTCTATTCCTATCAACTTTGTTATCTATAGTGCAATTAAAATCCCCGCCGATAATTAGGCTTCCAGACGACACGCGGTCAACCTTTTGCATCAGATTACCCAAAAATCTGTATGGAAGTTGATTTGGAGCGTAGACATTTACCAATGTATATAAAATATCATTAATTCGAGCAATCACTATGAGAAACCTGCCACCAAGGTCGGCCTCCTCATAAACCAACTCGTATTTCAAACTGCTTGAAAAAAAAATTGCCACTCCTCTTTTCTTATTCTTTCCTACCAAGTTGGATCTATGTACCACTGGAAATTTTTTATAATTCCATACCTTAGATGTAGAATTAACCCAATGTGTTTCTTGAACAAAACCAATATCCGTTTTGCTATCCGTCAATAATTTGTACAGGTAACCTCTTTTCTGTCCTGAGTTTAAGCCCCTTGCGTTAATAGATAGTATATTAAGTGACATCCTGCCACAACTCACCCCGCACCCTCTTCCCCTCTAGCCTCCCCTCAGGTAGCATCCAACACACAAATCCACTCATACCTTCCTCATTCAACCATCCACTCATACTTTCCCCAGCTGGAAATATAAAATTAACCCTCCTGGAGAAACCCAAACAACAGTCTCTTAGAACATTTGTTCCATAATATGAAGTACTATATATAGTCTTCATATCTAACCCTGCTGCCGTCACAGGACCATGAACCAGGATAATGGGCCAATTATCTCTCTCTACCCCCTTTGTCCAAAGTAATCAGTTTCAACCCCGGGATTTATCTACAAATTCCTCCCTAATGAAGAAGAGAAAAAAAAAAAAAAAATTTTATTAAATCTGTGGGATTTGTGGATAATATAAACCTCCTTTTCATTCATTTTCATGCTCCTTTTCATTCATTTCATACGGCTAATTTTATATCTAATAATAACTATTCTTAATCTCTTCCTCCATAATTATTACTTTAAGTGTGAATCTATCCCCTTATTCTTCCATTTCTTTACTTTATGTCTTTTTATATACCGTATTTTTCGCTCCATAAGACGCACTTTTTTTCCCCTCAAAAGTGAGGGGAAATGTCTGTGCGTCTTATGGAGCGAATGTGAAGATTTACTTACCTGTCTTGGAGCGTGGGCCGGCTTCACAGCGCGCTCCGCGGTCCAGGAACTTCTATTTCAGGTTCCGGTTTCCGGCGGGACTGAAAGGAAGTGTGCACACTGAGTGTGCACACTTCCTTTCAGTCCCGCCGGAAACCGGAACCTGAAATATTAGTTCCTGGACCGCGGAGCGCGCTGTGAAGCCGGCCCACGCTCCAAGACAGGTAAGTAATTATGGGACAAGGGGAGGGGGAGACACTATGGGACAAGGGGAGGGGGACACTATGGGAGAAAGGGAGGGGAGAGACACTATGGGACAAGGGGAGGGGAGGAGACACTATGGGACAAGGGGAGGGGAGGAGACACTATGGGACAAGGGGAGGGGGACACTATGGGACAAGGGGAGGGGGGACACTATGGGACAAGGGGAGGGGGAGACACTATGGGACAAGGGCAGGGGGGGACACTATGGGAGGGAAAGTGCACTATGGGACAATGGGAGGGGGGGACACTATGGGATCAGAACACTAATGGACAAGGGGAGGAGGGGTTAAAGAACACTATGGGACAGGGTAGGAGGGGTTAACAATCACTATGGGACAGGGTAGGAGGGGTTAACAATCACTATGGGACAGAGGAAAGGGGGTTAAAGATCATTATGGGACAGGGGAGAAAAAAAAAATATTCTGAACAAACTGTCCCATGGTAAGAAACACTATGGAACAGTTTGTTCAGAATATTTTTTTTTCTGGGTTTCCTCCTCTAAAAACTAGGTGCGTCTTATGGTGAGGTGCGTCTTATGGAGCGAAAAATACGGTATGTGTCAACTATGTGTATTGTGTCAATTTATCTCTCTTTTTATACAAATACCGTATCTATTAAGTTAGTAAATATTAATTGTAAGACTCCTTTTGGAATACCATAGGACTCTAATTCATTCAATTCGTGCTACTAAATTCAATTGTGTATCTATATAAGTTATAGCTGTAAGCTATTCCTCCGTGTTCATTACTTTAAATATGAATCTATCCTTAAATTAAATTATACATATCACTCTAAAGCATTTCCGTTATTACACCGTGAAAAAATAAAAAAAAAATAAAAAAAAATTCGCCTTTAAAATTAGGGAGTAAGTTTCAAAGTTGTCAATTTCTGTTTGAGTGCCATATTATCTTTACAGATATATGTTTGATCTTTAAAAAAGACCATAATTGCCGTCGGAAACAGCCACTTATATCTTATCTCCTTGTTCCTAAGGATTGCCGTTTCCTCTGAAAAGGTTGTTCTTGCTTGTCTTGTTTTTTGAGATAAGTCCTGAAAAACTTTTAAATGTTTCCATTCTTCGGTGTCTAGAGTCCCATTCCTTGTTTTCTGCATTATTAGGTTTTTTATCCGAAAACTAGAAAAACAGATCATAACATCTCTTGGATAGGATTTGTCAATTCCATTTGGTCTGGACAATCTATGGAATCTTTCAAAGGTTTCAGGACCCAGCGTCTGTCGAGACAACATTTTTGAAAAAAAGCTGTCCAAATAAGAGTATAGGTCTTCTTGTGATATTGATTCTGGTATTCCTCTAACTCTTATGTTATTTCTCCTGGAGCGATCTTCTAAGTTTATCATTTTAATCTCAATGTCGTTCAATCTCTTCTCTAGCTGTATATTAGATGCTTTAATCTGTTCATATTCATCTTGTACTTTTTGTAAAATAATTGCCTGACTTGAAAGTTTCTCCGAAAAAGTGTCAATTTCCGATCTAAGATCATTTGTATTATGTTCAATATCCATTTTAATTTTTTTATGCAGATTATCCAACATTTGGGTTAATAATTGTTGTGTCAATCCCTGTACGTTGGGCAAATTTGGAGGGTCATCTTCTGATATATTTGATATTTGATGTATCGTGAGCTCAGCATTTTCTAAGGGCAAAGATTTTCGTTGCCTCTCTGATTCTATAGATGCCATTTTAGGAGAGTAAAATGAGCCAATTGTTTCCTTCTTTCTCTCAGTAGTTTGGGCTTTCTCTTTCTTAGGAGCCATATGTAATGATGGTAATGATGGTAATGGTGGTAATAACTCTCTTAAAGTGAGCCTTTACTTCACTTAAGGATATGAATATTTCTTTGACGCATATATCTTTAAAAGGTTTCCTTCCCCTTTTTTCTTCCCCTCTTCCTTCCCCTTTCGCTTTTCTTCTTTCTTACAGGTATTGTTAGCTGATAGCTTTTGACTTATAAATTCACTCCCTCCAATCTCCTTATTTAAGAAGGGTTCTGGCTTTTATTATTTTTTCCTTTTTTTTTATCCCTTTTTCTTTCTTCTTCCTTTCTCCTCTGTGTCTTTTTCTCTTCCTTTTCCTCTTCCCTCCTTCTCCTTTCCCTTTCTCTTTTATTTCTCTTTTTCCTTCTCTCCTCTCTCTCTTTTTTTTTTTTTTCTTTTCTTTTATTATGACTTTAAATTTTCAAATTTTGACTTTCAAGTAGCTATCCCTTTAAATAGCAGTCCTTTGATTGACACATCAAATATGAGGTAGAGATCAATGGAGATCGATAACAGATAGATGGGAAAGTAACTGTTTGCTCATAGATATTATCTTTATACACACTAGGACCGATCTCATGTCCCTCACATCAATGCCAAAAGCCAATCTTCTATTTACAAAACACAATACCTGCAGACTGAGGGTTATACAATCAGTCTTATCAGCTCATTGCCCAATCTCCTTTTGATGCCGTCAAGCTCAGTATATTTACTGCCTCATTAGAGCCTCATTAGAGCAGCAGCAGGGAGCAGGGGAGCAGGGAAGGAGACCTTCAACTGTTCAGCCGCCTAACAGAGTCGTTGCCTCACCGGCTTTTTTAATGCCACTGAACTTCGGCGTCCTCACCACCTCGATACATCACCGCTTCTCTGCCTCACTTCCTGGTCCGGGAGAGCGCGCGGTCCTGCCGCATACGGACGCGCTTACGTCACGTACCGCCCGCCCATCCACCGTATACCCAAATTACTCATTTTTACATGGATACAAAAACAAAAATATAATTTCACCTGGGATTTTGACAAATAAAACTCAAAAATACTTTATCTGCATCTGATCATTAAGTACATAATGAGTCTGACAACCCTGGTTTGAGAATCAGACCATTTTAACTTGTCAGTTATAGCCATGTGTTTTAAAGAAAGCAGCTATGCAAGGGGTTTCATCTTGTATTAGTAGCGCCGCAGCAGCGGCATAAAAAGGCTTCAATTATGTTTTTGTACTGGGAAAGATGCCGGCAGTAAGTTAATATTGGTGAAGCACTGCAGCTCTCTGACTACATGATTTAGGCGGCCGCGAGGCTCTTAACGCGAGGCCTTAGGCGACCGCCTAAATCTCCTAATTAGAGGGCCGCCTCTGGCCAAGAGATACTGTTTCTGTGCAGCATATCAGTGTATCACTGAGCTCTACAGCAATATAACTCACAGTAATGTGCAATTGAGATGCTATTGCGCATGCATGGCAAAATGCTGCGCTGCACCAATCAGCATCTCCCTATAGAGATGCATTGAATTAATGAATCTCTATGGGGAGTCTACAGCGTGGCGCTAATCATCAGCGCTGCACATTATGAGGAGTGGCCACTAGAGGTGTTCCTAGGCTGTAATGTAAATACTGCTTTTTCGCTGATACATTAAAATGCCTATAGGGAATGACTATATGACACCAGATCAAACAGTAGTTGTTCTGGTGATTATAGTGTCCCTTTAATATTCCTGTGTACATTACTACGTTAAAACAGTAGATTTTATTAGCAGGGATCAGTATTTCTAAATCTACATGGCTCACTTCTTAAGTAAAAAAAAATAAAAATCCAAGATTTAATCTGCTAATCAAATGTCACTTTGGTGAGATGGAATCCTTACAATGATGATAGAAAAAAAAAAGATTTTAAAAAAAAAAGCTGACCAACTTTCTAGATTTTTAGAACTTTAATTTGCAGATTATTTTTTTTTTATAAATGTGCACATTACAAATATTGTACTGTCCCCCACCTCCTCTTTAAAAAAAAATCTTCCTCATTACAAGATTTTTCTATTTTGCAGATGATTTTTTTTATATATGTACACATTGCATTTATTGTACTGCGCCCCACCCAAAAAAATATCTCCCTCTTTACAATCTTTTTTAAAATTATTTTGCAGATTTTTATTTTATAAATGTACACATTGCTTTTATGATTCTGCCCCCACCCCCTCCTCCTAAAAAAATAATATCTCCCTCATTACAATCTTTTTTTATTATTTTGCAGACTTTTTTTTTAATCTATACACAGTGCATTTACTGCCCCCCAACCCCTTCCCCTCCCCCTAAAAAAAATCTCCTTATTACAATACAATACATGAACATATTGATTTATTGCCCCCACCCCCTCCCCCTAAAAATACATTTCCATCATTACAACTTATTTTGCAGACTTATTTTTTATACACAATTAACACATTGCATTTACTGCCCCCACCCCCTCCCCCAAAAAATATAATTTACTTTACAGTCAATATAAAAAGAAATTTAAAAAAATACTTACACTTCTCTGAACACTTTCTCTGAAGATACCGGCAGCTGCTCTCTCAGGATGCTTGGCTAGGAGAAAGGGTGTGAGGGTGTTCCGTCCCGGCGTCCTTCAGGTGGAGGCTATGCGCATGCGCTGTTACCGGCCGTGCCTCATTGCATGACGTCACGGTACGCGCTTGCGTTCAGGCACAGGGGTGGTCAGAAGGAGGAGCCACCGAGCCAGTCCGTCCTACACTATGCGGCAATGCCAACCGCATAGTGAAGGATCGGAATTCTGTAGGCACAGCCGGCGGGGCTCAAAAGAGGCAGCGGCTTTGGTGGCCCCCAGGAAGAACTGGGCTGGGGCAGCTGCCTTTAGCCCTGCGGCCGTTTTTAACATACTTTAGGGCGGCCTGGGGGGCAATTGCCTCCTTGCCCCCCGGCCCAACCCGCCCCTGCCTATGGCACCTGAAGCGTCATTCCAAACTACAGGGGAATTGTCAGAAATGGGGGGAAAGAATAGCGACCTGCCATTTCAAGAGTACAGAAATAGATGCCACATTTTAAGATCTGCTCTAGCTGGTTCGTCTATGAGAGCTGTGGAGTCGTCGTCAGGGAAACCATGTAAGAGAGAGAGAATTCTGGAAATTAATGACCTACCCTGTGGAATTATCCTCATCGCAAAATTAAGTGACCCAAGCTCTTTTTACATTTCTGCAGTGGTTGTGTTTAGCTGTAATTTGCCTCTTACACATTTACTGTACCCATACATATTAAATACCATTTTTCTCGCTATTAAATGTTCATTCTAAAGATACCATTATTTTCATCATATCATATAATTTACTAGAATAAAAAAAGTAAAATATGATGAAAATGGAAAATTAAAACACAGCTGGCCATCATGCAACCATGTCCCAGTTGGAACATTTCTGAAGCCGGCCAATGTAATTCACCCCTGTCAAACCGTATGTTTTTGAAAAGTACACATTCTAGGGCATGTCACATGGTGGCATTTCCCCCATGCACGGGGTAAATGTAACAAAACCAAAAAGAAAAAGAAAAAAGACACCAAAAAAAACTGAACGGCAAATATTAAAAAATAAATTTAAAATGGACCAGCGTATGGTATCGTTTGAAGCAGTCTCCGATGCAGAGTCTAGGCTGTCCAGGGCAATCAGGACAGTGATATACACTATCTTTTCTCTGCCCCCTCTTAGAACAGACCCTGCATCTTTTTTGGGGATTCTGCTTTGCCGTAGTAGGGGGAATTTTAAAAATAAAATGTGTAGCCCCAACAATCCCCGAAATGATCTGGAGCTGAAACTGTAAAAATCTCAGTTGCGTCCTGGGGTTTGCTTTTTTGAACAACAAGAAAGCGTTGTGGGTTGCAATCTGCATTAGGTAGATTGCAACCTTTTTGTACCAGGCCCTTGTCTTTCGTATAATTAAGTAGGGCTGCAGCAGCTGATCTGCCAGATCAACCCCACCCATATGCCGGTTATAGACCTTGATACACACTGGCTTCCTTGTTCTCTCAGCTCTGCCACGTACAGGGACCTCCACAGTCCCCTCAGTGTGGATGGTGGTAAGAAGGTACACATCCTTCTTGTCTCTGTACTTAACTGCCAACAGCTCCTCTTGGCGTAGAGCTGAGGTCTCCCCCTTCGTAGCCGGGTGTGTGCAAGTTGTCCTTGGAAACCTGTGCTGTTCTTTTTGATTGTGCTGCAATCTACTGTATCAAAACATTACAGTAGCTTGAACAAAGGGACACTTGTATAAAAATTGTCAGTATACAAGTGGTACCCTTTGTTCATCAGGGGGAATATCAGGTCCCAGACAATCTTGCCCCTGGTTCCCATATGTTCTGGGCAACCTGGAGAGTCAAGGTGGCTATCCTTTCCCTCGTACACCCGGAAGGCCTGAGTATACCCAGTCTCGCTATCACAGATATACATCTTTACACCATACCTAGAGCGCTTGGAAGGAACAGGGATTCATCCACGCATATATTCCTTCCAGGTGTATAAGCCTCTGCAAACCTGGCAGCGAAGTGGGTAATCAGGGGGCGGATTTTAAACAGCCTGTCAAACTGGGGATGCTCCCTAGGGGACACAGGCTGTTGTCGTTGAAGTGCATGAAATGCAGAATCATTTCATACCTCTTCCTCGACATACATTGGGAGTAAATGGGGGTAGAGCAGATGGGGCTACTGCTCCAGTAGGAGCGGATGGAGGGCTCCTTTATGATGCCCATCAGCATAGTCAATGCCCAGAATCTTTTAAATTCTGGCACATCGATGGGGGCCCATTGCAGCTTTGCCAAAAAAGAGTCAGTATTTGTAGCTCGGAATTGACGGGCATATAAATTAGTTTGGGCGACAATGTTCCCCAATACATCATCGCCCAGAAACACCTCCATAAACTGCTGAGGGCTAAATCCTGTGACATTCAAATTAATGCCACGATTTTCAGTAAAGGATGGGATGTCTGGCCTCTGGCGATGAGGCACTACCCACTCCTCAGCAGTTCTGCCAGCTGGAGCAGCACGCCTCCTTCTGGCAGGGGGACTAGCAGGCACAGATACAACATCACTAGATACATCACTAGCAGCAGACACTGTATCTAGTGATGATGTATCTGAGCACCTGTCAGGGTCAAAATCAGGGTCAGAGTCTGACATAGACGCGTCAGACTCTAGCGCAAGGGTGGCATATGACTGCTCAGCGCTGGTTGACTTCCATGACCCATGTGACATGATCACAATCACTTTAGTGACCTGTCACCAAAAAAAAGACAAAAAAAATTAACCCCTAAAAAAATGAACAGACAGCAAAATAAATACTGCTGTGCAATAGCCTGTGATCTGTATAGTGATCACTGGCAGGACAGGGATTAATCGTTCCGAAAAGAGCTTTTAGGTCTAAAAAAAATAAAGATCACAAAAAATGAACCCATAAAAAAAAATGCACAAACAACAGAAAAGTGCTGCTGTGCAAGAGCCAGTGATTAGTGATGTCCCGAATGGTTCGCTGGCGAATAGTTCCTGGCGAACATAGCGCGTTCGCCACAGACGGCGAACATATGTGATGTTCGGTCCGCCCCCTATTAATTTACTAATACTAAGTAAAAATTACTTAGTAATAGTAAATTGTGCCCCTACTCGCAATACCGCGAGTAGGGGCATGTCTATTAAACAGTGAGGGCCCTAAATACTAATAGGGGGGGACCCTAGTCACCCCTCCCACCCCCCAAAAAAATTAGCTCCCTACCTACCCCCCTCACCCTAAAAATAATGAGGGGGGGACCTTTAACTAAAAACCTGTAAAAAAAAAAAATTAGATAAAAATAACTTACCATTTGATGTTTTCTTTCTTCTACAATCTTCTTTTTTCAGCCCCAAAAAAGGCCAAATAAAAAGCCATAAGAACCGACGCAATAAAAAAAAAAACAACAAAACAAAACGAGCGCACAAGAAAATAATCCATCTTCACCCATGGAGGGCTCCGCGCAGACTGAGCTCTGCAGGGCGGGGGAAGGCTTATAAAGCCTTGCCACGCCCTGCAATTAGGCTAAGAACACTCTTATTGGCTGGTTTAAGCCAATCAGAGTGCTCTTTGTCATTTTACACAGCATGGGAAAATTCAAAAGAACTTTCCTACGCTGTGTAAAATGACACAAAGCACTGTGATTGGATGGCTTGAAATCCATCCAATCACAGTGCTCTGTGTCATTTTACACAGCGTGGGAAAATTTTACTTTCCTACGCTGTGTAAAATGACACAGAGCACTGTGATTGGATGGATTTCAAGCCATCCAATCACAGTGCTCTGTGTCATTTTACACAGTGTGGGAAAGTTAAATTTTCTTTCCCCTATATAACGTCACGCTTAAGATTCTGTGGTATTAGGTGAATAGGATTTATGATATTTGAAGTCTTAGCGGGTAAAGGGTTAATGTTACCTCCTGGGTTAGGCTCTGGCTGGGCAATAGGTGCTGGGAAATCTGGAATGGTTGGTGTATTATTTGATTCCAGATTATCCAATCTATTATTTATAGTGGCTACAGAAGACACTAGGGAGGCCATCATAACGTGCAGTTCTGACAGGCTGTTTTGAACGTTAAACTCAGAACTAGGGCCAGGACTTTCATTGTCCTTGTTGGCATTCAACAAGCGAAAAAGTTCAGCTTTCCTGGCTGTGGCCAGGAATGGGATATTTCTCTTTTTGAGTTCCGTGGTGATCTTTGGAATTGTCCAGGATCTATAGCTGGACGCTGGGCTTGCCGGTACTGATTGCCCTCTTAGCGAGCCTGATCTGGTCGGGGTGCTGGTAATCGACAGGTCATCTCCCTGTATGGAAGCGTTAGACATGTAAGGGTGTGAGATAGATAGATCTGCAATAACCCAGATTACTAGATTAGTGCACTAAGCCAAAATTGTATTAACTTACTATCTTAGGTGACAGGTGACGCCCTAATTACTTGGCAAGTGGCTTTGAGAGGCTCTACCTATGATTTGGCTCGTGGGGCCTTTGTGCCACTGAGGTGGGTGGCGGGGTGTTGGCCTCTCTGTGACACATATAAGATTGTAATATCATTTGGCTGTGACGAGTGAGAACCTAACTATGACTTGATGCAAGGCTATAACTATGCGTTGGGCCGATTGGTCTAGAACCTCTGATGGAAGAAATGATTGTAGGCCTTGCGGGACCACTTAACTATAGGCGAAGAGGCCTATGGGATTATACCTAATTAGCGAGAATTTTTTATAACCTTACAAATAACCTAACTGGGTTTTATTTATATAAACATACCTGCTGTTTGTCCTGGATGACATTTGGTAGTGGAAAAATGACCCCTACTTGATCCTAAAACATGTCATAATAATTGAGTTACAACCTAACCCCCAGGTGAAGGCAATTGAAATTACACCGCTAAGCATAAGAGTAGATACTAACTGTATAATAAATATGTTAGGAAGATTTTGGCTTGTCCTGGTAAGACGATAACTTGAACTAATGTGGGAAAAACCATCTTTTTTTATACATAGTTCTTGTTACCAGAAAGGAATACATGAAAAATATTAGTAGGTAGATAATTTAGGGGCCTGCCTCTTTAAATAATGCAGTTGTATTTAACCAAGAAGGCACCGCTGCAACCAATGTCAGTAATTGTATAATCTTTAAACAGGAGGGAAAATAAAAAGTCCTTAATTGTTATTTATATACTGCAGTATATAGTAAGGATACTATGCTGCATAGTAATGATCAATGAAAATTGTAAAACACGAAATGCATTAGGGGAGCATGACCGTAAAATTGTATAGCTGTATACAACAGAACTGGAGCATAAAATAGACTCCCAATTATCATATTTAAAATACTTATATACCTATATAAAATACACAGCTATGGTTTTAAGGGAAATTACCCCACAGGGTTCAGCCGAACGGGCTTATAATAAAAGTACTTCAGTGACTGTATGAACGTAACTGCCATTAATAAATATGCAGTCTGTTAGGGATATTTGTACCGTTCGTTTAGTTCAACATGAATTAAAATGTAAAATGAACGTTTAATGAAAGACTTAGTGAACCAGACGAATTTTAACACGAATTGCTGTTACAATGAATGAAATGCTTTAACATAGCTGTTTAAACGAATGGAACTTCTACTGATATGTATGAGTGAATTGCAAGTGTGGCAAATAAACAAAAGTTTACATGAAATGAAAAACGAAAGTTTACACGAAATGAAAAATGAAAGTTTATACGAAATGTGGGTTTTACATGAACAGCAGCTAAATATATCCAAACGGTTTATGCATAAGAGTTTTAGGCAAACGGATTTTGCTGACATTGTACGTATGTAACTGTGCGTGGAAACAGACGAAAGTTTAAACGAATGCCAGATTACATGAAGTGCAGCGATATGTGAACGAATGGATATTATTAGAGTTAGTCAAACGGAAATGTTTAAACGAACGTTTAAACGACAAGTACTGGGGTGCATTCGAATGATTGAATATAACTGTAAGTTATATTCAATCATTCGAATGCACCCCAGTACTTGTCGTTTAAACGTTCGTATATATATATATATATATATATATATATATATAGTTACTTGTATATATATAGTTACAAAGTCCCCTCTGTCTGTCACATCCCTGTTATTTTGTTGCTACTTTTGCTGCTTTTTCCCGAAGAACTGTTGCAGGCAATTCATAGATACGAATGGCCGACCACCCGGCCCCTGACGTGTGCTGCCAATTAACACCGTTTACCTCTCAGAATACCGAACATACTGTCGAACGGTTGACCACCTGTCCCCAATTAACCACCTTGAAGCTGTGGTTTTGTGGTTAACCACAGCCTAATTGATTGTCAATGGGGTGGTCACCGTTCGTATGAGAAGGTCGAACGGGGTACCAAATTAAATGACGAACCAACTAGCAAATGACTGACCACCCTACCTGAGGCGTGTGCCCCTGGTTAACCACCCTGAAGCTGCGTCTTTGTGGTTAACCGCAACTCAGTTGATCATCGACAGGGTGGTCGTCATTCGTATGCACAAACACGTGGCGGTGGTCATCTTCTGTTGTCGAACGCCCAGCGGGACCTCGTCGTCAAACGCCTGGTACTCTTTTCAGACACTTTTCTGCAAGAACCCCGCAGGGATTCATTTTGCCCCGTCCATTTGTGTATAAAACAACAAATGGCATGCCGTTCGACATTTTGATACTACGGAAGATACATCGACCCCTTTCAGGACACTGTGGCCAAGAATACATGGGCTGCTACTGGCTGAACAGCCCTCCAGAATATTTTCATCCCCCCTGGCGTTTCCATACCTTTCGGGAGATCTGAGCGGTTTTCATGTATCTTGTACTCTCAGATCCAAGCTGTCTGGGGCTGGGTTAAATGTGGTATTCAAAGACTATGGTGTAAAAGTTATGCTTTTTTATTCAGTTTTCATGTGTCCATAAAAGTTATATTATTTCATGTACCTGGAGATAATTGAGTTACTGTAACCGTTAGGAACAATTATCTCCAGGCTAGGAGGGAGTGTTTTAGAAAATGCACTTTGTTCTTATTGGCTGCTACCCTTTGTAATCCTATGTACCATCAGCTCCAGAGGAGTGTTCCTCTGGCCTGAAAATATGTATTTAAGCAGTGCATGAGTGATCAATAGTGATGTCGCGAACCCGAAATTTTCGGTTCGCGAACGGCGAACGCGAACTTCCGCAAATGTTCGCGAACCGGCGAACCGCCCGAAACGCCATTGACTTCAATGGGGAGGCGAATTTTAAAACACACAGGGACTCTTTCTGGCCACAATAGGGATGGAAAAGTTGTTTCAAGGGGACTAACACCTGGACTGTGGCATGCCGGAGGGGGATCCATGGCAAAACTCCCATGGAAAATTACACAGTTGATACAGAGTCTGGTTTTAATCCATAAAGGGCAGAAATCACCTAACATTCCTAAATCACAATCAATATGGATTGACACCTGACATATGACATGTTGACACCTTGACATATGGATTGACACCTGTCCTCAGAGCCCCTGATGCACACGGACACAGAGCAGAATAGAGACTGGTCCCCCTACATAGGGTCACTTGGCAGATATGGATTGACACCTGTCCTAAGGATCCCTGATACACACTGACACAGAGCAGAATAGGGACTGTTCCCCCTACATCGGGTCACTTGGCAGATATGGATTGACACCTTGTTACAAACTGCTATTTGTAACGGGCCCTTTAAATGGCAAATTGCCCTGTTTCCCTGGGTTGTGGAGAAGCCTCTTTGCCAGCCTCCTCCCGCATGACTATGGCCCCTGGGAGATTGTGAAAATGTATGCACTTTTATTTGGTGTGTATGGCCCTTTAAGACTGTCGGTGGGCATATTGGGGCTTATGGACTCTTTATGTGACTGGTGCTGGCCCTTTAAACACCTTTTTTGGGACATCAGGAAGATTGGGACACTGCCCCTTTAAGGCCGTGTCCCCAGACTTGTTGGGGACACGGCCCCTTTAAGACGGTGTCCCCTGTGTCCCCAGACCTGGTGCAAACCCTTTGTGCCTGCCTTGCTATTTCCCACTTGGTTCAGTAAATGGGAAATTATTTCAGCTGCAGAGACTAAGTCCCATTCGGCTGATGGGACTTGAGTATTTCAGCCTGAAATAGACCGACCTCACAGCCCAAATCTATGGAACTGTTTTGGGCAGGAAAATGTGCTTGCAGTCGGTCATAAAGGGACCTCCAGCTAACTTTTTAACCCCTGGATGGATTTGGCTGATTTTTGGTTATGTTTATGTTTTAAGTGTGCTGATTCCAAATATGTAATTATGAAGATGGGATGTGTAGTTTTAAAGTTGCAGGGTATGGCTAAAAACTGTATTTTTACTGCCTGTGTTTAATTATGTTAATCTCTTCCCAAACGTCATTTCGTTCAAAGTGGAGAGAATGTTAAAAAAATATATTTTTGTTCGGAGTGTGAGAAATGCTTTTCAGCAGCTTCTAATCTTAAGCATCATTTGAGGAGCCATACAGGAGAGAAACCTTATTAGTGGTGTGTTTAGTATTGTTCTGATCAGTTTAATACCTTCCGCGTCTCCTATCAGTGGACGTGTATATGGCAGCCATTTAGGAACCGTACACCTGGGACACGAGCAAGGTCACCTCGTTCAACAGGCGACAACATTTGTCCCTGGAAAACTATCCTGGACATTCTGTACAATTTGTATGGATATGGCAGTGATTTCTGTAACAGGGAGATGGAAGAAGATGCTTGGTAGGTCCTCTTAATTCAAATTTGGGGCACTGCGCGGTCAAGCTAATGTGCCACCAGATAGGAGTGGTGTGTTTAGTATTGTTCTGATCAGTTTAATACCTTCGGCGTGTCCTATCAGTGGTCGTGTACACGGCATTGATTTTTGTAACAGGGAGATGGAAGAAGAGGCTTGGTCGGTCCTCTTACTGCAAATTTGGGGCACTGCGCGGTGAAGCTAATGTGACACCA
>OW240921.1:55046935-55082720 GCA_933207985.1 Pelobates cultripes | reverse complement strand
CTGCCTGCAAGTCGTGGCGTGTCACCAACTCCTCTGCAGAGCCACGCATTACATGCTTGGCAGCCGTCAGCAGGTTTACCCAATGCGCAGTGTAGGTGATATACCTGCCCTGACCATGCTTTGCAGACCAGGTATCAGTGGTCAGATGGACCCTTGCCCTAACACTGTGTGCCAGACATGCCATTACTTCCTTTTGTACAATCGAGTACAGGTTGGGGATTGCCTTAAAAGTACTCTGGCCGTACCTTCCACTGCGTGTTCCAATAGCTACAAATGTTTTGAACGCCTCAGACTCCACCAGCTTGTATGGTAAAAGCTGGCGGGCTAATAGTACAGACAAGCCAGCTGTCAGACGCCGGGCAAGGGGGTGACTTTCTGACATTGGCTTCTTACTCTCAAACATGTCCTTGACAGACACATGACTGTGGGCAGATGAGCAGGAACTGCTCAAGGCGAGAGACGGAGGGGCGGATGGTTGAGAGGGGGCAAGGAGGACAGCAGTGGTTGACGTGGCTGAAGATGCTGACCAGGAGGAGGATGGTGGCTTTGAGTTTGTGTGCTGCTTGTACTCATGTGTTGATCCCATAGGCGTTTGTGATGTGCGATCATGTGCCTACGCAAAGCAGTTGTACCTAGGTGGGTGTTGGACTTCCCACGACTCAGTTTCTTTTGGCACAGGCTGCAAATGGCATCGCTGTTGTCAGAGGCAGACACACAAAAAAAATTCCACACTGCTGAGCTCTGCAATGACGGCATTCTGGTGGTGGACACAGCATGCGCTGATTGGCGTGCTGTCAGGCTGACCCCGGGTGTCGATGCATGCTGTCTGACTGTGCCACTAGCTCCTTGCGACGACCTCCCCCTGCTTCCAACTCGTCTCCTCCTCCTCCCTGTCTCCCCATCTGAACTTTCACCCTGTTCTTCTTCTTGACGAGCGGGCACCCACGCGACATCCATGGACGCATCGTCATCATCAACCGCTTCACTTGTATCTGACAACTCAGCAAAGGAAGCAGCAGCGGGTACAACATCATCATCATCATCACACCGTACGTCCATGTGTGTAATGCTGCCTGCCTGAGACATATCCCTGTTATCTACATCCTCTGGCAATAATGGTTGCGCATCACTTATTTCTTCAAACGGATGTGTGAATAACTCCTCTGACATACCAACTGAAGTGGCTGTGGTGCTAGTTTTGGTGGTGGCGGCAGGCGGGTGAGTGGTATCTTGAGAGGTGCCTGAAGCTAAGCTGGAGGAGGATGGTGCGTCAAGGTTCTGAGCTGAGGCTGTAGAAGATTGGGTGTCCTGTGTTAGCCAGTCAACTATGTCCTCAGAACTTTTCAAGTTCAGGGTACGTGGCCTCTGAAAACTGGGCATTATTCTAGGGCCAAAGGGAATACAGCACCACGACCACGATGGCCCCTGCGGGGTGGCCTGCCTCTGCCTGTCATTTTTGTTGGGATTAGTGGTACTATGCGTGCAAGCTACTGTGAGACCAGATATGAGTGGCAATGTGCACTGGTACAGTTGTGCAGAGCACAGGCTGTAGGCCTGACACCCGCTTGAAGATAACTAACTGCTATTCAATCTATAACAGTGAAAAAAGTTTTTTGTTTTTTTAAATCCAAGCTATTGTGACACCAGATCTAATTAGTGGCACTTGTCAGCGTATCCACTGTTAGCGTAACACACCCGCTTTAAGGACACTGACTGCCATTCAATCTATAACAGTAAAAAAAGTTTTTTGTTTTTAAATCCAAGCTATTGTGACACTAGATCTAATTAGTGGCACTTGTCAGCGTATCCACTGTTAGCGTAACACACCCGCTTTAAGGACACTGACTGCTATTCAATCTATAACAGTGAAAAAGATTATTTTTTTTTTAAATCCAAACTATTGTGACACCAGATCTAATTAGTGGCACTGGTCAGCGTATCCACTGTTAGCGTAACACACCCGCTTTAAGGACACTGACCGCTATTCAATCTATAACAGTGAAAAAAGTTTTTTGTTTTTAAATGCAAGCTATTGTGACACCAGTGAGTGGTGGCACTGGGCACCGTATCCACTGTTAGCGTAACACACCCGCTTTAAGGACACTGACTGCTATTCAATCTATAACAGTGAAAAATGTTTTTTGTTTTTAAATGCAAGCTATTGTGACACCAGATCTAAGTGGTGGCACTGGTCA
The DNA here is from genome assembly GCA_933207985.1 of Pelobates cultripes. Lineage (NCBI taxonomy): Eukaryota > Metazoa > Chordata > Amphibia > Anura > Pelobatidae > Pelobates > Pelobates cultripes. The sequence goes on along the minus strand of OW240921.1, from coordinate 55,080,525 downwards.
CCGTATCCACTGTTAGCGTAACACACCCGCTTTAAGGACACTGACTGCTATTCAATCTATAACAGTGAAAAAAGTTTTTTGTTTTTAAATCCAAGCTATTGTGACACCAGATCTAAGTGGTGGCACTGGTCACCGTATCCACTGTTAGCGTAACACACCCGCTTTAAGGACACTGACTGCTATTCAATCTATAACAGTGAAAAAAGAGTTTTTTGTTTTAAATCCAAGCTTTGTGTCACCAGATCTAAGTGGTGGCACTGGTCACCGTATCCACTGTTGGCGTAACACACCCGCTTTAAGGACACTGACTGCTATTCAATCTATAACAGTGAAAAAAAGTTTTTTGTTTTTAAATCCAAGCTATTGTGACACCAGATCTAAGTGGTGGCACTGACTGGGGTGGGCACCGTATCCACTGTGAGCCTGACACACCCGCTTTAAGGACACTGACTGCTATTCAATCTATAACAGTGAAAAAAGTTTTTTGTTTTTAAATCCAAGCTATTGTGACACCAGATGTAATTGGTGGCACTGACTGGGGAAATGGGCACTGTGAGCCTGACACAGAAGCTGGCAGCAGTGGCAGACAACTAAGTGCATTTACATTACATAGAAAAAAAAAATCCAAAAAAGCATACCCTTATCCCTAACCTAGCTATGCTTTTCCCTATCTTATGAACAGCAGCTACACTTTCCCTCCTCTTACTAAGCATGCAGCTTGAGAATGAATCTAAAATGGATGCTGTCCAGTAGGTGGGAGGGTCTGCTAGGGAGGCTGTGCTGCTAATTGGCTGGAATGTGTCTGCTGACTGTGAGGTACAGGGTCAAAGTTTACTCAATGATGACGAATAGGGGGCGGGTCGAACCGCGCATATGTTCGCACGCCGTGGCGAACGCGAACATGCTATGTTCGCCAGGAACCGTTCGCCGGCGAACCGTTCGGTACATCACTAGTGATCAATAAACCAGTTCTTCTTACCCTCAACTCACAGCCTCAACTCGTGATGTAGGGAAATGCTTTATACTAGCTCTACCTATAGCTAGATGGATGTCTTCACACTTTCAGGGTTATCACTGGATGCTGCTTGGAACTTCGTTATTTCTCTCCAAGATCAGGAACCAGGACATCTAAAGCGGTCCAACCCTCAGCTAGCCTGGTGCAACCTAACATTTGGTAGCAGCGGCGGGATGGTGCTTGAGTTCCTAGGAGAGACCCAGAACGAATGCAGAACGCTTATGACAAATTGAAGCGCACCACGTTAAAAGACTTATTAGAGAGCAGAGGTGGAACTGCCAGAAATCGACCTAGGAGGGAGCTGATTGCGGAGCTAACGGAACTGGATCAGAGCTTCGCCATGGCAGAACCTCTGGTTATGGCTGGTGATGAAAAGACCAGGATTGACCGCGAGATGCTTTTACTATTCGGGTCGAACACCCCTGCGGAGCTGATCCGATAGCTAATGGCCGAAGCGGATGTCAGTATCCAGGCAGCCAGAGCGCAGGAACTCAGCCTGATTACAGGTCAGCATGGCCCCGGGCCAACAGCAATGACTACACCTCCAGAGGCCACCGGGAAGTGAAAGGTACCATTCGCGGCATTCAAGTCCTTCCTGGAGAGTGAAGGGGGGATCGATGAGTCCCTGGAGGACTTTGAAAGGCAGTGTGCGTTACACCAGATCCCCATTGAGGAATGGCCCACCATACTGTCGGGAAAACTATCTGGACGAGCCTCCGATGCATTCCAGACTATAGACCCAGCAGAGGTAACACAGTATCTGCTTGTCAAGGACGCCCTGCTGAGGTGGTATGCTGTAACCCTTACCGCAGGCAATTTCGGAATACGAAGAAGAAGCTGAACGACACACACCGAGTGGGCTCACCCGTTACGAAGGGCTGCCACTCACTGGATTAACGGGTGCCAGGCAGTAACCGTTGAGGAAATATTACAACTATTTTTATTAGAACACTTTTATGAGGGACTAGATTATGAAAGGAGGACCTGGCTGAAAGACAGACAACCGACCACATTGAACGAAGCAGCCAGACTAGCAGACGAACACTATGACCATTTGCTGCAGGAGCACACAAACCCACGAATGGCGACCTGAACAGATTTTAGAGAAAATATCCGAACAGCGGCCCAAACAGATTTCAGAGCACCTGTACCAGCGGGGCCCACCAGGTATCCAGGACCACCCACCAAAAAAAGCTATGATCGTCAACGACAGACTTGTCACCGGATCAATCAACCCGGCCACTACATGAAGGACTGCCAGCTCAACGCTGATCGAGCCCCTAGGACTTATAACCCATCCTCATCCGGGCCCACTCGATCAGCCCAGGCTCTCTGCATGGACAGAGAGACACCCATGGAGGAACATCTGGGGCCAGACAACCACCAGCACCACAGACAAGAGATACAGCTCAATGGCCGCACCGCTCAGGGACTAAGAGACATGGGCGTTACAATTACTTTAGTGCAAAGTCGCTTGATACCAGAGCACAAACGTTCAGGACAAACAGTGGCTGTTCGAGTAGCCGGAGGGAATGTATACCAAAGTGCACTTGAACTGGGGAGCGGGAGAAGGGATTGTGAACATGGGGATCATGGACAATTTACCAGCTGAGGTTTTGTTGGGCAATGATCTGGGCCCAATGACATCAGCCTATGCCCCTTCATAATACAGAAGCTCATCCTGTGACTACCCGAGCACAAGCGGGCACACAACAAGACCCTTCACCAATGCGGGAGACACAGGTAAGACTACCCCAGACTGTAATTTGTCCCCAACCCCCATCCCATGGGATACCCCTGAAGCATTTGGGGAGGAGACTAGGGCAGACCCGAATCGCCAACAGTACAGAGAAAAGGCAGAGACTGGGGCTGGGGGCTAGATAATGAGACCTTCGAATGGGAGCAAAAAATTGTATAGGTTGACGGAAAGGAAGGGCCACAGGAAGCGCCAACTAGTAATCCCTCACAAATATAGATGGGAAATTTTACGAGAAGGGCACGATATCCCATTAGCTGGCCACTTAGCAGTAACTCATACCCTGCACTGCATAACCCACACCTTCTTCTGGCCTGGGGTACATGCTGACGTGAGGGCGTATGTAGTAGAGTGCTGGTCTTCCACAGGTTAACTCCACTAAAGATCCCAGTGAGGCTCAGGAACAAGTAATAAAATACCATAGAATAATAATCACAGCAAGTAAGGTAATCCACGAATATCCCCATACAGATCCCAATGACTGGACGACACACAGCATCAGGAGCAGAACTAAACTTTTAATCACTCAACCTTCTTTTAAAGCTTTCTCCCATGCAAGGGAGGGATTCACAGTAATTATTACAATGGCCAATAGTGTAACAGTTACTTCCCACACATCTTCTCCCCTCAGTGTGACACAATCTCATTAAACATACTGTAGTTTTCCCCGAGTTCTGGATGTACCCCAAAACAAGCAGCTAGAATACTATTTTGGATACCCCCTTGTAGCCCAGATCTGGGTGACTAACATATTCAAAATTCACCCAGATCGGACCAGGGGTTCGGGAGTTAGGTGAAATGTGAAATTTGACCTACGGCACACAAGGTGGTATCCGAAATAGGCTCCCTGCGGTCGGTCTCCGTTCGGTAGTTAAAACATACAGATAATCTTCTATTCATTTGTATTCCCTTGTTCGGTACATTTACTGACTGGCCCCTCCCTCCGGGAGTAATGGAGCTTTGGAGGTCTCAGCGGTGTTCGGGTGTTTGTGTCTGATTTGAGTTCCAGACACTCGACAACCAAACACAGCTGAGATTTTCTTGCGTAAGATGGCCGCCGCACGTGGTTCGTATGCCGAACAGCAACCACACAGGTACATACAATATATCAGTTTCACGGTCAATTAAGCTGCGGTTTCCAGAGTGTGAAAGCTTAACGACATGCACTCTTCTCACTGGGGTGGTCTGATGGTTCGGTAGTTTCATTCGTATGAAAACTACCGAACAATCATACGAAAGCTACATACACTTACAGTTATACAGGGAACAATTACACAAATACATTTTTAATACGAATTATTGAGGACAGCCTTAATGCAATCTGCTACACTGCTCCCTCTTGCCCACAAGCCGACATACACAGTCTGATCCAACACGGATCGGCTTGGGGATGTCCGGGGATGCTCACGGATCATTTCTCCAAGTCTTTTTGTCTCGACAACCCGTCAGTGTTTCCATTTTGTTTGCCTGGGTGGTACTGAATGTTAATGTCAAAGGGCTGCAGCGCCAAACTCCAGCGCAGCAGCCTCGCATTGTCCCCAGCCACCCGGTTTAGCCATGCTAACGGGTTGTGATCCGTGAGCAAGGAAAAGGGCTGTTCATATAAATACGGTTGTAACTTCTTTAGGGCCCACACCACAGCCAGGTATTCCTTCTCGATGGCGGTGTAGCTTACTTCTCTGGGTAATAACTTGCAACTGATGTTCTCCACCATCGGCCCCGACTTGGCTCAGTACTGCCCCCAATCCAAACATAGAAGCGTCTGTGTGCACAAGAAAACGTTTAGTTGGATTGGGAGCTGCCAAGACAGGGGCATTGCTAAGTGCATTTTTCAGATGTTGGAATGCCTGCTCACACTCCGGGGTCCAGGTTACTTGGCGGGGAAGGTTCTTATGGGTAAGGTCGGTAAGGGGTTTGGCCAGGGCACTATAATTGGTAACAAACTTCCTATAATACCCTGCTGTCCCGAGAAACGCTAACACCTGAGTCTTAGTCCTAGGGGTGGGCCATTGGGCTACGGCCTCTACTTTGGCTGGTTTGGGTTTCTGTTTCCCACAGCCCACTCGATGTCCCAGGTATTGTACCTCAGCCATCCCTATACTACATTTGGCCAGTTTCAACGTCAAATAGGCCTCCCTAATCCTGTCTAGAACCGCTCCTATATGGGCCAAGTGCTCCTGCCAGGTATTGCTGAAGATGGCAATATCATCTAGATATGCACAGGTGTAGTCCTGGAGCCCATCTAGGAGTCGGTCTACCATCCGCTGGAAGGTAGCCGGGGCATTTTTCATCCCAAACGGCATGACCTTAAATTGGTACAAGCCGAATGTGGTGACAAAGGGTGACTTAGGGATGGCATCCAGGGCCAAGGGAATCTGCCAATACCCCTTACACAAGTCAATAGTAGTGAGGTATTGGCCTCTGGACATCCAGTCTAGCAGTTCGTCTATGCTGGGCATAGGATAGGCGTCAGACACGGTTTTCTCGTTCAACCTCTGGTAGTCCACGCAGAGGCGGGTCGTACTATCCCGCTTAGGTATGAGGACTACTGGGGAATCCCAGGGGCTGTCAGATGGCTCAATCACCCCCAATTGGAGCATCTCATCAATCTCCTTGTGCATATTCTCCCGCACCGCTTCAGGGATGCGGTAGGGGGTTTGGCGCATGGGTAGTTGCCCTGGGGTTTCCACCCGGTGGGTGGCCAGAGGTATATTAGAGAACGTATTCTGCTTCTCTCTTAGCAGTTGCTGTACCTCGATACATTCCTAGGAGCTCAGCTGGTCTCCCAGCGCAACTTCTCCTAAATCCCCAGACAACTGACCGTCCCCCAACAGGTCTGGGAGGGAAAGGCTGTCAAACTCGTCAGAGTTGGGCGCACATATAGCGGTCACCTCCTCTGAGCATTCCTGGTAGGGCTTCATCATGTTCACATGGAGCATGCGTCGCCCCCCAGTTCCAGCGCAGGGGCCAATTATATATCTCTGTTCCACCACTCTATAAGGGCCCTGCCAGGCTGCGTGTAACTTATCATGTTGGACAGGTTTTAAAATTAGAACTTTCTGCCCAACCTGGAAGCTACGGTCCCTGGCGCCTCAATCATACCATGTGCGCTGGCGGGTCTGAACCGCCTGAAGGTTTTCCTTTACCGTCCTAGTCAATGCTTCTAGGCGGTCTCGGAATGCCAACACATATGGTATGATGGGGGTGCCGTCTGCGCTCTGGTCTCCCTCCCAATGTTCTCTAATAAGGTTTAGAGGCCCTCTTACTCTCCTCCCAAATAACAATTCAAATGGGAAAAACCCGGTCGACTCCTGCGGCACAACCGGTCGACTCCTGCGGCATCTCCCGGTAAGCGAAGAGGAGGTGGGGCAGGACTTGCTCCCAGTCCCTGTGGGTCTCGGTGAAGGTTCGGAGCATTTGTTTCAATGTACCATTGAACCGTTCACAGAGCCCATTGGTGTGGGGATGGTAAGGGGCAGATGATAGGCTTAATGTCACAGAACTTCCAGAGGTGCTGGGTGACCTCTGTGGTAAATTGAGTACCCTGATTCGAGATGATGTCCCTGGGTAACCCCATCCCGGAGAAAATCTGCATGAGGGCCTCAGCCACCGTTTCAGTGTGGATATTGGTCAGAGCCACCGCCTCTGGATATCTAGTGGCATAGTCTACAACAGTTAAAATATATTTCTTGCCAGAAGGGCTAGGTTTCTGGAGTGGGCCTATTAAATCCACTGCTATTCTACTAAAAGGTTCTTCAATTATGGGTAGAGGGTGCAGTTTTGCCTTCCGCCGGTCCCGACTTTTCCATACCCTCTGGCACGTATTGCAAGTACTGCAATACTTGCGGACTTCCTGGCTGATTCCTGGCCAAAAGAAACTTTGGGTTAGTTGGTACCTGGTGCAACTGACCCCTAAATGTCCAGATAGCGGAATATCGTGCGCTATCCAGAGCAACTCCACTCGGTACCGCTGCAGCACCACTAGCTGCCTCATAACAATTGGGTCGGACCCGGCTATCTATTTGTCGGACTCTTTGTATAAGAGCTGCTTATCCCAGATAAATCTCTTGCCCTCCCCCCGGGTTGGTCAGCTGCAACCTTGTCCCTATATATTTGTAAAGTAGGGTCAGTTATCACCTCTACTGCAAATTTGTTAGGGGGAGCCCAGGGAACACAGTCTTAGGAAGGGGAAGGATCTGTTACCTGAACCTCCGGTAGTGTGCTGTGGTCCTGGGTGTGGCCCTGTTGTCTGGTGACTACGGGATGGGCTTCTCCTGTGGCAGAAGTAAGCCTTCCCAGATCATTCCCCAGCAAAACCTCTGTGGGCAATTGCAGCATCAACCCCACTTCCACATTCCCTGACCCCGCTCCCCAATGTAGGTGAACCCTTGCTGTAGGTAGCCAGTATACTGCTCCCCTGGCTGCCCTGACGGCTACAGTCTTGCTGGTCTTGGCTTTGTCAGATACCAGGTGGTTTTTGACCAAAGTTATGGTGGCTCCTGAGTCGCAGAGTCCTTATACAGCTTTGCCTTCCAGGTAGACGGTTTGTCTGTGATGCTGGCGGTTATCTGCATTTGCCTGTAAGGGATCTGCTTCGTGTAGCACTTCCCATTGTTCCACGGTGGTGATTGGAACTGCCGAGCCATAGGGTGTCGTGATCTCGTCCTGGTAATAGTGGGCTGCTGCTCTCAGTGGTGGTGGTGGTCCTGATTGGATCCAGGTGGATAAGTCCCGGAGTTGGGGACATTCTCGCTTGTAGTGTCCCCACCTCTGGCAGTGGTGACATTGCACAGAAATAGGCTGGCGGAACCTCGATTGGGCAGCGGTTGGTGGGGGTGGTAGTTGTCGGGGTGGTGTTGTTGTGTTGTGACCCCCCTAGGGGTCTTACTGTGGTCTTAATGACTATAGGTTTTTGTTGCCTGCGAGCATCCAGGTAGTCGTCTGCTTTCCTAGCTGCCTCCGTGAGGGATGTAGGGTTGCGGTCCCTTACCCATTCCTGGACATCTGTTGGTACCCCATCATAGAATTGTTCCAACAGCAACATTTGCAATATGTTGGACCGTGCTTTGTTAGCCTGTACCCATCCGAGGGCCGCCAGCTGTAGTCTACAAGCCTACTCTGCATGTGAATCTTTCTCTACTTTCTTTAGTTCCCTGAACCGCCTTCGGTTTGCTTCTGATGTGATGGCATACCGAGCCAATATAATTTCCTCTACCCAACTGTAGTGACGAATTTCTTCTGCTGCTCTCCCGTTTAGTCGCCTAGCTAAATTGGGGACCCAATCTTCTGAGCTGATTTTATGCAAGGCACACAGTCTTTCAAAATCCTGGAGGAAGGCATCTATGTCTTCCTCTGCCTCTACATACATTTTAAATGCTTGGTAGGGTATCTTGGGCTTACCCTCTTGTACCATGGTTGCTGCTGAGCTGCGTTCTGGGGTTGGCGTTATCCTTTGCCTCAGTACAAACTCCTGGAGATAATCTCTGTCGGTGGATTTTCCCCATAAAAAGACAACCTAAATTGTAGTTGCTTTTGAAACTCTGCTTGTTCTTGTCCTTCTGCCGAATCACTCAGTTCGGGACCCGAATCGCCATCTCTTCGGTATTCCGCCATGACTTCAGCGATGAGGACAGCTTTAGTTTTATTGCTGGCTGGAATACCACTTGCTTCCAGGAGGTCTTTTAGCATGGAGCGCTTTAGTGTAGAATAGTCAATCTCCATCCGTACTCCATTGGTACTTGTTCCTCTGTGAGTCTGGATCCCGGCGCTGCCAACCAATGTAGCTGAGTGCTAGTCTTCCACAGGTTAACTCCACTAAAGATCCCAGTGAGGGTCAGGAACAAATAATAAAATACCATAGAATAATAATCACAGCAAGTAAGGTAATCCACGAATATCCCCATACAGATCCCAATGACTGGACGACACACAGCATCAGGAGCAGAACTAAACTTTTAATCACTCAACCTTCTTTTAAAGCTTTCTCCCATGCAAGGGAGGGATTCACAGTAATTATTACAATGGCCAATGGTGTAACAGTTACTTCCCACACATCTACTCCCCTCAGTGTGACACAATCTCATTAAACATACTGTAGTTTTCCCCGAGTTCTGGATGTACCCCAAAACAAGCAGCTAGAATACTATTTTGGATACCCCCTTGCAGCCCAGATCTGGGTGACTAACATATTCAAAATTCACCCAGATCGGACCAGGGGTTCGGGAGTTAGGTGAAATGTGAAATTTGACCTACGGCACACAAGGTGGTATCCGAAATAGGCTCCCTGTGGTCGGTCTCCGTTCGGTAGTTAAAACATACAGATAATCTTCTATTCATTTGTATTCCCTTGTTCGGTACATTTACTGACTGGCCCCTCCCTCCGGGAGTAATGGAGCTTTGGAGGTCTCAGCGGTGTTCGGGTGTTTGTGTCTGATTTGAGTTCCAGACACTCGACAACCAAACACAGCTGAGATTTTCTTGCGTAAGATGGCCGCCACATGTGGTTTGTATGCTGAACAGCGACCACACAGGTACATACAATATATCAATTTCACGGTCAATTAAGCTGCGGTTTCCAGAGTATGAAACGAGGTACACACTTTTCACTGGGGTGGTCTGATGGTTCGGTAGTTTCATTCGTATGAGAACTACCAAACAATCATACGAAAGCTACATACACTTACAGTTATACAGGGAACAATTACATGAATACATTTTTAATATGAATTCTTGAGGACAGCCTTAATGCAATCTGCTACAGCGTATTGTGACACATGCGATACCTGTCAGTGGGTAGGGAAGAGAGGAGATCACCCCAATACGCACCGGGTAAATATGCCCATCATAGAGGAGCCATTAAGTCAGGTAGCCATAGACTTAGTGGGGCCACTAGCTACCCCTGGTCCATCAGGGAAAAGGTATATCCTTACCGTGGTGGACTATGAGACCCGCTACCCAGAAGCAGTGGCCCTATCTAATATCCATAAAGACACCATGGCTAATGCTTTAGTTCAGGTGTTCTCTCGGGTAGGATTCCCCAAACAAATCCTCTCCGACAAAGGCACTCAATTTACTCAATTTACTGCCGAACTCACCCAACAGCTATGGCATGTCTGTAAAATAAAATCCCTCCTCAGCTCCCCCTACCATCCACAGACCAATGGGCTATGTAAGCGATTTAATGGAACCCTCAAACAGATGCTCAAGACATTAGCCCAGGAGTACAGGGATTGGGAACGATTCCTGCCGCACCTCCTGTTTGCTTATCGGGAGGTGCCCCAGGAAACAACAGGGTTCTCTCCCTTCTAACTGCTCTATGGGCGCAAGGTACGAGGACCCCTGGACCTTATCCGTGAGCACTGGGAGGGAGAGACGGGGAATGCTGGAGGCCCCATCGTGCCATACGTGCTGGAGCTTCAGGACCGTATGGAGCAGTTAGCTCGGTCAGTTCAGGCTAACCTCCTGATGACTCAGAGGTGCCAGAAAGTGTGGTATGACAGGGGGGCTCGGAAAAGGAGTTTTTACATAGGGCAGAAGGTAATGGTACTTAAGCCGGTTAAGGCAGATAAAATGCAAGCATCCTGGCAGGGTCCCTACCAAATAGTTGAGAAAAGAGGAGATACTACATATGTGATTGCTAGCTGCCACGATGAAAGCCTGCGGAAAACCTTCCACATAAATATGCTCAAGGAGTATCTTGAGAGGCCAGAAGATGTGGCAGCCATATGTAGTCCCACTCACGAGAACCCTGACAGTCTTCCTATACCTGACCTCTTAGAACAGAACCTCCACCCTAATTTAGTAGAACAGGTCCAGATAGGTGACAGGCTTAGCCCTACTGAGAGGGAGCAGCTAAATAGTTTACTGCAAGAGAAGCGCCTTACATTTTCCCAGGATCCAGGGTATGCTAACTTAGCCACACAGCAAGTGGATACCCCAGGACAGCAGCCCCTAAGGCCATAGGCGTGCTCACGGGGTGTGCCGGGTGTGCCTGGGCACACCCTAATCCCTGTGGCACGCCTATGGTTTGAGTCCTGCAGGAACAGCATTCCTGCACTTTTTTTGAGCAGGAACGCTGTTCCTGCAGGCAGTCAGCGCCCCCAGTCTCACCTCTTGCCCCTGTCATGGGGGGGCAAGAGGTGATGGATCCCCACCCCCTCCATCTCAGCCGCGGCGAGGGAGCTGTGTGCTCTCTGCTTCCTCTCGCCGCGCGCCTTTTGCTGATGCCGGGAACCGGAATATGATGTCATATTCCGGCTCCCAGCTACTGTAGACAGCCCGCGCGGCGAGAGGGAGCAGAGAGCACACAGCTCCCTCACCGCGGTTGAGATGCAGACAGGCGCCCACCCCACTGGACCCCAGGGAAAAGTCCACACCAGCACTCCAGGTAGGGAGGCTGGGTGGACATTTTTTTATTAAAATATAATAATTTGTATGTGTGTCTGTGAATGTGTGTGTGTGTCTGTGAGTGTATGTGTGTGTTGTGTGTCTGTGAATGTGTGTGTGTGTGTCTGTGAATGTGTGTCTGTGTGTGAGTGTGTGTCTGTGTGTGAGTGTGTGTCTGTGAGTGTGTCTGTGTGTGAGTGTGTGTCTGTGAGTGTGTCTGTGAATGTGTGTGTGTGTGTCTGTGAATGTGTGTGTGTCTGTGAATGTGTGTGTGTGTGTCTGTGAATGTGTGTGTGTCTGTGAATGTGTGTGTGTGTCTGTGAGTGTATGTGTGTGTGTGAGTGTGTGTCTGTGAATGTGTGTGTGTGTGTACACATATATTTTATATATATATATATATATATATATATATATATATATATACACACACACACACGTGTATATTAATTTTTTGGGGGGGTGGGAATCTTGGGAGAGTTCCCACACATTATTCCACAGGACTTGAACCCTTCCGGCGGGGAGACCAAAGATCTACCTCACCAGCCCACAGCAACATGGAGGGAGGCAGGAGAGGACCCAGGGAGCTCTAGACAGAAGCTCCACCAGGTTCCTTTCACGATATCTGAGCATTGCCGCGGCAATGCTCAGATCTCGCGAGAGTTAACTCTTGCCCAGCAGGCTAGAGTTCACTCTCCACTGGACCACCAGGGATGGCACATGGCAGCAAGGATTTACTAATCTGCCCCCACCTTCACAATCCCTCCAAACATACAACACACACACATACAGCACCTACACACATAGAGCTCACACACACACACAGTACACTAACCACACCCTCACAAACACACACAGCACTTTAAAAAAAATAACACCCTCACAAACACACACACACAAACAGCACCATAACATATTTATCCCATATTAAGAAATGATGTATAAGAGGAAGAAGTATATACATAACCGATTTTATCCAGGTCTCTTTGGTAGATAATCCTCCTGCATCATATGGTATATGTGAAATTAAGCTGTATATTAGCTATTTTATATTAAAAATATTAATTACATTCATGTAATATATCTTGTATACTTAATTGAATAATAGTGGTTATCAGACTCCACTATTATCTGGGGAAGGTCAGAGAACAGAGTAAGACTTGCCTGGGAATGAACAGTGATTAGTTGGCTTCAAAAGCAAACACATGATAGCTTGCTGAAAGTGCTTCAAAACAGCAGACATTTGCCACTTGAAAAATTCTTAAATTTTGAGCCTGATTTATTTAATTTTTTTGCAAGGCTTAAAATTTCCCTCATAAAGACAGTATTGCATATTATCTTGTATGTGAACTGTGCTGTTAGAATCCTACACATAATAGGTTACTAGGTATGACCACAATTAGTGAAATGTATTTATTATAACAATAATCTTTTCTTCATTAACCTTAATTACCTATTCAGCCTGCTATGAATGCATATTTGTTTTCTGGCTGTTACGGTTGCACCAGGCTAGCTGAGGGTTGGACCATAGAAAGGATACTCCTAGCGCTCACCAAGGACCACCAGCACCGCACCAGACACCATAAGCACTGCAGATCCCCACAAACTGCTGCAGCTTGTTTGGGGTCTCTCCGTCTCCTACCCACCCTGGACCTACAATGAGGCTCCAGGTTCCAGTGGGTGAACCTCTCTTCCTACAAAGAGTGAAACAGGAACAAGCTCTTACAAGAGCTTAATGAAGCTAAGGGAGTATGACGAGCTATAATGGACCTGTAGTGATTATAGCTGACCCTCCAAACATGAGTCAAGGGTGCGGGTTGAGGGTCAAGTATAACTGGTTTAATGAGCACACAGGACTTTCTTATATACACATTTTCCCACAAGATTACCACCCACGTGGACCTTGTGGTACACAGGACACTAATTTACAACAGCCATTCAACACAGTACAGTACAGTCAGACACTCCCAGCTAAGGCACACAAACCCTCCCCTCTGCTTGTGATACAATTAACAAACACAATGGGCTAACTTAATTATCACAGGCAGAAAATATACAGTTTTACCTAAAACATAGAAACACCCCAAAACAGCAACATATCCTACATCCCTGGATAGCCCTGATCTGGGTGAATAACATATCCAAAAATCACCAGATCAGAGCAAGGGTTCAAATGTTTTATGGAAGTCATATTTGACCAACCGCAAGCATGGCTTTCATGCCCAAAACAGTTCTACAGATTTAGGCTGTGCGGCTGATTTATCTTCTCCTCTATCCTGGAGATAATTGGCTTAAGTTGCTGTAGTAAGCCAATTATCTCTAAGTCCAAACACTGTTACAAAAACAACATAAAAATACATAACTCATATAATACAATGTTTAACCTATATGTCCAACATATCCTCAGATAGCTTGGATCTGAGCCCTCAATATGTCCGAAAAGCGCTCAGATCCCACGAATACAGTTGGATCGCCATGGGGTTAAACAATAGCAAGGGCTAATGAAAGATTGAGGAGGGAAAAAGCAGCCAGTTTCAACTGGTCTGGCAGTGTACCTGGGGCAATGCCCTGCTGGAGAACAATAGGATTAAAAAAAAGTGGGAGAGGAAGAGGCTTGTTTTCCCATGGAATTAAAGGGGCAGAAAAAGTGCTTTAAAAATCCAATGAGCCCAAATACACTTTTTAAATGGCAATACAACCCAGGGGCCATAGTCACAGGGCAAGAGGCTGGCAAGCAGGCTTCTCCAAAAGCCAGTGGCAAAGGGCAGTTTGTCACACTGGCATTTGTAGTTGTCTTTTTAATGTTATCTTTTGAATGCTTTAGCATATTATTTTTACTCTCCTTTAAGTACTTTTTAAATGATATAAGAATCTATAAGGTGCATTAGTTCTGAAGATGCAAGCATGATGCAAGATACACTCCATAAGACTTGGTGACACAAAAACAGTTTGTATAAAAGATGCCAAATAGGTTCTCTAAGTTCAAAGTATTTGTCATCACTGCATACATATGATTTGACTGTTATTCCAAGGTTAAGAACATCTACTTACTGCAGCTTGATGCTAATAACTACTATTGATGGATCTATCCATGCAATACAAGCTTGCTCTCTAGGATATAACATTTCTGAAAGCTATGTATCTATAACCCACAAGGTATGTTTTAATCAGCCCCACATCTTGGGATAAACGGTCTCATCCTGGAGCTGATGATGTAGGATCACAGGTTCTGGACCACACATGAAGAGATGACATTCATATTGTATGCGGTATCAGGAACAAATCACATTAACACATAAATAGAAAAATACATAGTTTTACACCCAAACTCGGGAACAGTAAAATGTAAGTGAAGTATCTTTTAAAGTAAAGGAATTTACATATATACCAAAATATATACATTTAGCTCTGTAGTTTGTAGAAGCTTTTCAAATCCATCTTCTTTGGGTTCTTTTAAATGTATTTCTTAATTACTTTGATGAGTGCATTGGTAGCAACATCTTTATTTCTTTCTGTTGCAAACTCACCCCTTTAAGGGAGCTTGACAGAAGTTTTTGGAGGGGCCTGCTTGCCCGCCTCCTGCCCTGTGACTATGGCCCCTGGGGGTGTTTCCCTTTAAAGAAATGATTTGGGCATAATGGATTTGTATTGCGCTAGTGCTGGCCCTTTAAGAACCATCTGGGGACATACTGTGACTTTTGGGAACAATGCCCCTTTAAGACTGTTTCCCCAGGCCCCTAAAATACTTTCTTTGTGCCCTTTTCCCACTTGGTTCAGTAAATGGGGCTTACTGAACCAAGTACTGTACAGGCGGACCACCCAGAACTGGAAGTGTGTAGGCAATTTACCTCCCAGGCTGGGAGGTTGCTGTAGGTAAATTGCCGACTGCTGAGTGGCCGCCGTTCATACAAACGAACACAAAGCAGCGGCTATCTTTATTCATTTGAACACGGTCAGCTGTGTGTGCAGCCAAATCTATGGAACTGTTTTCGGCTACCCAATTGCACAAAAACCGCTGACCCGTACCTTCTACTCCACTTCGACTCTGCGGCTGGAGACTAAGTCCTGTTCAGCGCTTCGAACGCATGTTCAAATGGGACTTAGTCATTTTTTCAGTGTAAAATAGACCGACTGCACAGCCCAAATCTATGGAACTGTTTTGGGCAGGAAAATGTGCTTGCGGTCGGTCACAAAGAACTTCCAGCTAACTTTTTAACCCCTGAACCGATTGCCCTGATTTTTGAGTATTATATTGAGTATAATATTTTGAGTATGCTGATTCTGAAAATTTATGTTTTATGTGAATGGCATGTATATTTTGAAAGTTATTCATATTGTGTAAAAACTGTATATTTTCTGCCTGGGATAATTAAGTTAGTCTATTGTGTTGAAATAATTGTATCACATGCAGAGGGGAGGATTTCTGATGTAATGAATGGGAGTGTTTAGCTATGTTGTAACATATTGATTGGTTGTTCTGCAAAACCCTGTGGGCGGTACTATGTGTGTAAAATGTGCATAAAAGCAATGTTTCATTAAAACTTCAGTTATACTTACCCCTCAATTTGGAGTGCCTTGTCTTATTGGGGGAATCTGCAACAAGGGATTGCTATGCTAGGCATACTCTCTTGCTATATCACTACTAAGCTCTTGTAAGAGCTTGTTCCTGTCTTTCTCTCTGAAGGAGTCTACGGTGGTTATGGTGTCTGCTGGAGTGCTTGGAGCCCTCAGGAAGCTCTAGGAGGTACCCAGTCGGGGTGCCAGGTGATCCATTACACTTTCCATTTGATATAATGAAATTGGGAGATAATTTGCTTACTCTATTACACTAATAATTGTAGATAATTCAGGTTTATGATTTCTGTATTTCACAAAAAATATTCAGAAACACTCTATAAATAACAAAAATAAGGAACCAACTTTGCATAATTATCTATGTTTAAAGCCAAAATTGGAGAATAGATTTAGAGAACCTTTACTAGTACTGAAAACATAAGACTAAATTACACTCGTTGTTTGCTAGTAATGAGGTCATTTTAGAATTACCATTCAGGTTCTATGTTATAATGAAAATGTAATTAATTTATCCTTTTACACTGCAGTCACATTGCATTAAGATTCACACGGGGGCTGTAATTTTAAACAATAGACACTTAGAGATTAAATACCAGATAGAATCTCATGATGACATGGATGTCGAATGGAATTATTGTGTTGACTAAGTTTGATACATTGGCTTCTCAGGTTTCTCACATTTATATTCCTTTAATATTTGGCCAGTATATTTCACACCAAAATGTGAATATACACATTTTATTGTGTTCATTGAAATGGTCAAAAAAAACAAAATAGTGCGAGGAAAATTAGCTATACTTTAACAAAGTATTTGTATATAAAGCCCCCAATTAGTATTCACATTGCAGGAGAGAGGACAGAGACAAAGAGTGCTGTTGGCATCGTTACAACTTTCATTCGTAGATCTAGCGGAACATTAATGTATATGTATACAGCATTATTCTAGATGGACAGAGGGAGAAAGAAAAATAGATAGTTATAATTGTTGACAACCTGTTTTGTAGATGTTGCGCATATATATATATATATATATATATGTACACACACACTGATACACATTTTTATATGTCCCCTTTGTTTTTTTCTTAGGTAATGTTTCCAACATCCTGATTGTTCTGAGATGCATCGAATTTGGTGGGGCTTTATTCCTTTTTATATCATCTCCCTTCTATGCCCAGTGCCAAAAGGGCAGGAAAACAATTCCAATAAAGCTTCAACCCATGGTCGGTCTCCAAAGAGCCCTTGCTATGATGCTAAACAGAGGCCAACGTACTGCATACCAGATTTCATCAATGTGGCTCTTGAACGAGAGGTAATTACTTCCAACACTTGTGGTCGTGTACCCCAGAAACTTTGTTATTTCCTGGACTCCACAAATATAACATCACGTAGGTGTCAGCTGTGTGATCAGAAAAAAGCAGAGACATCTTACCCACCTTCATATATGACTGACACGGATGCCCAAACATGTTGGAGGTCAGAAAGTGGAATCACACTTCTACAAAATGTTACCTTGACTCTTCCTCTGAGTCGTAGGTTTGAGCTAGTTTATGTCAGCTTGCGTTTTTGTTCCCCACGCCCTGACTCTATGGCAATCTATAAATCAATGGACTATGGAAAGACCTGGATTCCTTTCCAATTTTATTCTTCTCACTGTCGTCGAGTATACGATCAAGCAACTACAAGTGCCATTACAAAGCCCATGCAACATGAAGCCACATGTACTGACTTTCAAACAGGGGTCAAACCTCTCACCAAAGGACTTGTGGCATTTATGCCACTAGCAGGACGTCCTTCAGCTCGTAGATTTGAATATAGTCCTGTTTTGCAAGACTGGGTAACTGCTACAGACATACGTGTGGTATTTAATCGTCTACATTATGGCAAAAAAATCGGGATTCGAAGAAAGACAGCTTTTTTTGGTATATCAGAACTTCAGGTTGGAGGAAGGTGTAAATGTAATGGGCATGCTTCTCGTTGCATTGATGGCAAAGATGGGCTTTTGTGTGAATGTCAGCACAACACAGTTGGTCCAGAGTGTGATGTTTGCAAACCCTTTTATTATGATAGACCCTGGCAGAGAGCAACACCAAGCAATGCACATGAATGTGTCGGTAAGTTTCTCAATACATTTATTTAATTAGAATTATGAAATTAATAAAACCATAATAATGTACCTTGCTTATGCAGAGAGTACAAATGTGATGTGTGTGTGTGTGTGTGTGTGTGTGTGTGTGTGTATATATATATATATATATATATATATATATATATATATATATATATATATATATATATATGAAAGAAAAGCTTTGCACTCCTACTTACAGTTTTCCTGACCCGGTGCTCGATTGCACTAAATGTATAGAACACAAAAATTAGCACTCCTAGGTAATTCTCTCAAAACTTCTTTACTTGGAAAAAGTGTAAAAGTTAATGTTTCCGTTCCACCAAGGGACTTTCATCAGGACAACCACAAGTGATATTCAACAAACTAAACAATAAATAAGGCAATAAATCAATTACTTACAGTTCAGCTGTGGGGTGGGCTGGCATACTGACTCCCAGGGCGCAAGACCGGATGCTGAAATCAGCTGTGTGCAGATTAATCCATTGAGTATGTGATGAGAACTATCTCCTGTGGTAACTGGGATGCGGCTCAACCTAAAAACGTTCCTGTCCTGTCAACAATCACTCAGGGTGTTTTGGTTAAGCGTCCTGACTTTTACACTTTTCCAAGTAAAGAAGTTTTGAAAGAATTACCTGGGAGTGCTATATAAGACACAAAATGCTGCATTCTCTTAGCAGAGTAAGGCTTTACTCTGCATAATGAATAGCAATTCCTTCTTTCAAGTCTGTGGGGAATTTGTTGCCCAGTAAACCTTTAAAACTCTGAAAGACTCAGCTCTAAATATTTAAGGTCGCATTAAAAAAATATGTGTCTATGAACTAGAAATGCTGTTGATATTCATATTACTAATTACCTGTCAATTCTTATCACCCAGCTTGTGAGTGCAATTTACATTCTCATCGTTGTCGATTTAATATGGAGCTATACAAGCTTTCTGGTAGAAAAAGTGGAGGTATATGCTTAAATTGCCGACACAACACTGCTGGGCGCCACTGTCACTACTGCAAGCAAGGGTACAAACGAGATATGAGTAAGCCTATTTCCAGTCGAAAGGCCTGCAAGCGTAAGTATTTTTTTTACAAACATTGATCCTTTTATTCACATATATTGCCGATATAAGACCATTTGTACTCACAGTATTAGTACTATAAATATTTAACAAAAAACATAAAACAATGAAAAAAAAATCAAATATAGGTGGATAATGGGACATTTTGTGTATGATAAAAGTACTCTGCATGTTATTCCCATCATGAAAGGGCAGTCTGAAAATGCTCCTCATAGGCCTACCAGTTACATTTATTTATTTATTTATAAAATATTTTACCAGGAAAGATACATTGAGATTTCTCTTATTTTCAAGTATTTCCTGGGTCCACAAATCATTGCATTGTTACATTAGGTACAACAAAAAGGTGGACCTCAAAGTCACATAATCTGAATAAGGGGTGGAAAGAATTAGCACCATTCAAATGATATGGAGATTTTTTACAGTGTACTGTCACTTTTGTCCTCCCTGCAAAATATTTACCCATACAAAAATACATAACTAATAAAAAATTATTAAAGCAAGAAAAAGAAAGAAAAGTAGATATTAATACACGCTGTCTTTAGCTGGAGAGAGTTAATCTGCTCTAAATATGGGCTTAAAAATATATGGAAAATAGCAAAATCTTGGTGATCCAACCTTAATATTACAGGAACACTATATCTGAAGAAAAAGTGTTAAAACTCAGACTCTTTTGTTACTTATATTAAAAAAAAATAAAAATGAATATATTGTTGGAATAAATACCAGAAGAAGTGAACTGAAACCCTACACAATTGAATTATACTAGCTTTAGTGTACTAATAATCTTAATTTTAATAATGACAGGAGGCGAGTAGTTTGCATAATATCTCTTTACTAGCTCCACACAGCAGCAAAGAAATACATAGAAAAAAAGAACCAATCGCATGTGATGTAATGACCTAATCACTTCCTCTTTCAGAAAGCGACATTAAGCAGAAGCAAACATATAACAAGCAATAGTAATAACTCCTAAATCCAACATTCAAAGAAGCAAACTTCCCTGTGAATTCCACACAAACAACCAAAATGTTTTCAGGGACGAATCAAAATCCAAAAGGAGCAAACCTCAAGGAAATTACAAACGAACAACCAAATGTCTTTAGTGATGAATCATACTGGAAAGAGAATGTGTGACAGGTTTAGACACATAGTCATGAACATGGAAATCCAAATAATGTACCGTATACCATCATTCCATAGTAGTAAATTGTATATTACAATCTGATAACTGAATAACTATTATGTAAAACTCCAGTAACAAATCATCAATGTAAACACAAAACACGAAGAGCCCAACCTACCTTAGACCAGTGACACATATAAAGAAAACGAACAGAAAGGGTGGGCTAGCGAAGCAGGGAGGAAAAATACTCTCCTCCTGTCATTACTAAATCAAGGTAGCCCACAAATGTACCTTAGATTAATATAATAATATGTGATACTACATTGATGAGATGATGCAAAAAACCTAGATATAGGTACTGTAATAACAGGTTTTCTTACAGTACTATGCTCAATGGCAGAGCTGATATATACCTATATTGTTCACTTTCACAATAATAAGTAAAGGCACAATTGCATAACCAAAAAAAAAAAGGATACATAAATCACAAGATGCATAGCAATATTCACTGCTCAAAAAAATAAAGGGAACACTTAAACAACACAATGTAACTCCAAGTCAATCACACTTCTGTGAAATCAAACTGTGCACTTAGAAAGCAACACTGAGTGACAATCAATTTCACATGCTGTTGTGCAAGTGGGATAGCCAACAGGTGGAAATTATAGGCAATTAGCAAGACACCCCCAATAAAGGAGTGGTTCTGCAGGTGGTGACCACAGACCACTTCTCAGTTCCTATGCTTCCTGGCTGATGTTTTGGTCACTTTTGAATGCTGGCGGTGCTTTCACTCTAGTAGTAGCATGAGACGGAGTCTACATCCCACACAAGTGGCTCAGGTAGTGCAGCTCATCCAGGATGCCACATCAATGCGAGCTGTGGCAAGAAGGTTTGCTGTGTCTGTCAGTGAAGTGTCCAGAGGCGCTACAAGGAGACAGGCCAGTACACCAGGAGACGTGGAGGAGGGCAACAACCTAGCAGCAGGACTGCTACCTGCGCCTTTGTGCAAGGAGGAACAGGAGGAGGGTGGTATGAGGGCCCGATGTCCACAGGTGGGGGTTGTGCTTACAGCCCAACACAGTGCAGGAAGTTTGGCATTTGCCAGAGAACAGATTGGCAAATTCGCCACTGGCACCCTGTGCTCTTCACAGATGAAAGCAGGTTCACACTGAGCACATGTGACAGATGTGGCAGAGTCTGGAGACGCCATGTAGAACGTTCTGCTGCCTGCAACATCCTCCAGCATGACCGGTTTGGCAGTGGGTCAGTAGTGGTGTGAGGTGGCATTTCTTTGGGGGGCCGCACAGCCCTCCATGTGCTCGCAAGAGGTATCCTGACTGCCATTAGGTACCGAGATGAAATCCTCAGACCCCTTGTGAGACCATATGCTTGTGCGGTTGGCCCTGGGTTCCTCCTAATGCAAGACAATGCTTGACCTCATGTGGCTGGAGTGTGTCAGCAGTTCCTGGCCCGCCCATTCCCCAGACCTTTATCCAATTGAGCACATCTGGGACATCATGTCTCGCTCCATCCTCCATTGCACCACAGACTGTCCAGGAGTTGGCAGATGCTTTAGTCCAAGTTTGGGAGGAGATCCCTCAGGAAACAATCTGCCACCTCATCAGGAGCTTGCACAGGCATTGTAGGGAGGTCATACAGGCACGTGGAGGCCACACACACTACTGAGCCTCATTTTGACTTGTTTTAAGGACATTACATCAAAGTTGGATCAGCCTGTAGTGTGTTTTTCCACTTTAATTTTGAGTGTGACTCCAAATCCAGACCTCCATGGGTTGAAAACTTTGATTTCCATTTTTTAATTTTTTTGTGATTTTGTTGTCAGCACATTCAACTATGTAAAGAACAAAGTATTTCAGAAGAATATTTAATTAATTCAGATCTAGGATGTGTTTTTTTTGTGTTCCCTTTATTTTTTTGAGCAGTGTACATTTGTGGTCGGGGCCATTTCAGTATAGTATGAAATAGCTAGAGAGTATACTTATCACAATAATCAAAATAATCAAAATGTTGGTACAGGTGTGCCGAAACCGACGTGTGTGGTAGACCTGTAAATAAGTGGGCCTACCTTAAAGTGTATTGAATACCTGTAAATAAGTGGGCCTACCTTAAAGAGTATTGAATAGAGGGAGAGCCAGAAGTACGTCTGGACCAGTAGGTAAGTTTAGGAAGAAGGGGGAGTCCCTTTTAAAGGGACATAGCCCCTCCCAAAACTTCAGGCCCCACCTTCCAATTTGTGGTCGGGGCCATTTCAGTATAGTATGAAATAGCTAGAGAGTATACTTATCACAATAATCAAAAAGTCGGTAGATGTGTGCTGAAACCGACGTGTGTGGTAGGCGTGTAAATAAGTGGGCAAAAAGGAATACCCATATAGTGTAATCAAATATGTTTATTACGAAACCACAAGACATGAAGTTAGCGTATTACGGTGACATTACACAAATGCATTCCTTAATTCCTGTGTCAGCTGAGGTAAGCGTTGTTGGTGGTGTAGTACTGAATAAGTACCTTGTGACCCCACTGGCTGGACGTAGTTGATGGTAAGTTAATACGAAGTGATCCTGTATTTGTACAGGTTAGAATACCGTAGGCAAAGCTTTGAATCGTGTTGCCCTATGATGGTAAATTCTCTGGTCGTGGGAAACCATAAAAGCCAAGTATATGGCGATTTTTTTTTAAGAATGGTGTTTGTAACTGAAAACATGTGGCGTTGAATGTCCGGGAGATATAACTTAATGGTGTTGTGTGACGTTGTTTTGATGTGGCAAAAAGTGGCGAAAGCCCGCAACGTTGTATACTTGAACCAGTTTGTACCGTGGTTATCTGACATGACCTTCGATATGTGCAGTAAACTCTGTCATAGCAGTGTGCTTATTCTTTGAGGGTCAACTGTGAATTCTTACTGTGACTTAGCCACTCTTCTATTCCTTAGGTAATTCTTAGAGCTGGGGAGTGAGCGTGGCTATAGGTGAGGCAGTTGTTAGGGACCTCCTGAACGCCTGAAACTGAAGACTAGATAACTGGCCAGCAGCTGTATTGTGAATGCCTAGTACATAGTAACATACCAGATAAAATTGGTGACCGGCTTCCCCCACGTTAGTCATCTGATGAAATAAGGGATACAAGACCGGACTTGTTTATGGCATGGCCAATGACAAATTGTCAGAGATCTCGAACCGGTCTGCATGCCCATGAATGACCCCATGTTGCTGCTGCTGCTACGATGAGATATACCTTGAAACGTGCAGAGTTCCTAAGGAACCCTTCGATCTGGCTTACTTACCCCGGCCACCTACCCCATAGCCAATTGTCCCCTGAGATTGCAGTAAGTCCCGTGTAAACCGCTGCATCGGGTGACTACATATGTAGATGACCCTAGTTGAAGATATATATATGTATAGGGAAGAGACACCTAAATATATTGTGAGTTCCCGCTGGGCGTCCTTCCACTAGAAGAACCTGAATTATGTATGTATATTATAAGTATGTGGGACATTCCTAGTTTACCATCGGGAACTAATATTGGAGATCACGTAAGTGTCTGTGACTGGATTTGTAAATGCTGAGAAATGCCGTATAGGGAGGATTTTGAGTGGTTTTATGTGACCATGGTCGTATGTAATTGCCCACCTGTGTGCCAAAATTGAGTCGTAGTGGATTGCTCGCGGTGGGTCGTATGTAACATGAGAGTGATGGCCTAGTGACTGACACATGTAGAGGCATGCTGTGGTAGGTTGTGACCAAATTGCAACTTATGTGAACAATTGTAATTCCTATGCCGGATGTAATAGCCCAGATGAGGGGTTGCCATTCTGCTGTAATGGATAGCCCTTGGGGTGAATAAACTTGGCCATGGTATGATAAGGTCATGGTTGCCCCTGTAAGCTGGAATTACTCAACATCCTAGATGCTAGGTAAGACCGTACAATAGGCATTGCACGTGTATGGCTAATGTGGTAACTTGTACCATGGGAACTCGAGCAGTCAAATAGCCAGGAAGCGGGAAGGACAGTATAATATGATGTATGTGAACTGGTCTAATACGCAGTGGTGATGTGGGCATAGTACAGTATGGAATTGACTTTGTAAGCCCAATGGCGGCTGGCTAGTAAGGTTGACCCCGGGAAACTTAAATGACCCACATGATAACTTCATAATGTAAGTGGTATGTTGTGCGCGTCGTACAATAAGACAAATTGTCCACTAAGGTATCTGAATTATGTTGCAAAGGCCCATAGATGGCTTTGTGTGAGGACTATTCATAAGAGCATGAGAGAGGCCCAATGTAGTTCCTGTGGTACTGGGAGGTAACGTACGTCTGAGGGGAAATTAATGGGGTGGGTTGGTGTTTATTCAAATTGTAGATCAGTTGAATTGTAGATCATACTGATATTGTACAGTAACTTTCAGCGCAACATATAAATGGGGAACCTGATAGATGTGCTGAAAAGCCATAACTAAATATACTTATATACCTGTTGGGTCTAATGACCTGAGGGTAGACGTACTGGACAAGACTGCCAGGAATATAGGCTAAGACCTGTGGAGTGCAGTAGTGTCTGTACTGACCCCAGACCATGAAGTTTATAACTATACTGATGAATAATTTAACTCAGTCTTGTGTCTCTGGCCTTAAGGACCACTGAGATATCTCCCCAGGTGTATAAGTGGTTCCTTGTGACATCCTGGGGAGCAATGAAAAGCGAGACGAGATCAACGTCCTTGCCCTCCAGGATGTCCTTCTTGAGATTTGCCGGCACCATATGGTTTGGGGAAATAACTTAAGACAATAAGAAGCGTATGATGTGCCGGGTTGGGAATGGGAAGGGCCCGGAATATCGGTGGGAGTGGTTCTGGTGGCGCAACTGGACAGCTACGGTATTTAGTGTCTCTAGCCTATCGTTCATCTGTCCCATGGATGTTACTCCAGAGATAATCATGATATGCAGGTGGCATGCTCGTGCCACTTGTGCCATCCCCCATGTCTTATTTGATAGTATTGGCTTGCATAAGCCTGAGTAGTTCTGCTTGTGGGTAGTAGCTGTAAAGGGTGTGCTGCCCTGCATAACTTGGTCTTGATTCATGGGGTGGCCCACGATCTAGTTTAAGATGGCTTGCTGGTGTCCCCTATACATGTAGGTTTGGCAGTCCTAGTTGGAGTACTTGGAATATAAATGTCATCTCCTTCTTCTGGAACTTAGGATAAACTGATATATGTATATGCAAGAATCATGAGTTCTCTTGAGGGTGTATATAGTTGTTTTAACTAGTGCCGAAGTGGCAAAACAATTTGTTAGGCTGGTGACAGGTGAGTCCTTACTATTTGCCAAGTGGCTGGGTGGGTTCTACCAATGTTGGCGCGAGGGGGGTGATCTGCTGGATGTGCGCTTACCATGCCTGAGTCTTTGATCTGCGGAGGGGGTGCAACATGCGAGCCGTCTAGCTATGATTTGGCCCGTGGGGCATTATTACCTCTTCATGGAGGATGGGTGTTGGCCTCGCAGGACCTCTATCTCTAAGGCATAAAGGTGCCTGTGAGAAATACCTAGGTGGCCATACCAACTCGTTTCTAAGGACTGAACTTTGTACTAAATCCGTGTTTAAGGAACCGGGAGCCACGTACCTGTACGAACAATGAATGCTCTGTGTTCTGCAGTAGTCTGAATTTCTGTTAAGGGGGAGGCCTAAACCAGATTGTGGATGACAGAATGGAAGGCATTGGGTACATGTGAGTTCATACTGATGTACCGTTGCTGAAAAAACCTCCATGTACATATTGTGTGCGTACACTATGGTCTGGAGCGGGGAACAAGACCTAGGCGGGTTACAACAAAACCACGTTGTATATGTGAGATACAGACGGTGTACCGCTGTAGCCATCTGTACTCACTGTTTAGTGCAGGAAAGAACGTTCGTAATGTGGCTGACAGCCCGATTTTTTTTCCCGGCCATTAAAGTTCTGGTTGCAGCAAGTGATGCTTCCCACGCTCTGCCAGAAGCTTTTAAAGGGACATAGCCCCTACCACAACTTCAGGCCCCGCCTTCCAATGTATGTATCCTCATAAGTGCTTGATATATAAAAAAAAAACAGTGATAAAAATCCCTTGCAGGTATGCTTCCTATAATCCTAGGTTACATGGAGTACAATACATTCTGTTAGAAAAACCACAAGGATATATATGTAAGAAATCTATGTAAAGTCCCAGTGTGTACACACTAAAAAAGAAAAAAATATCCAAATCCAAAGGTTTTGATAACAAGGAAATCCCTTATAGAGTAGATCTCACCTCTTCCAGTTGGAAAGTCCTCTTTAAATATGCAGTCAGATTTGCCTGAAGTTTGCAGGGTGTCTGAACCTTGTGTGCCTGGATATTGCTGTAGAAGATGTCCAAGTATGTGTGTTGGAAATCTGCCGTTGGGGATGTTTGGGCTGCGCACTCAGGACTTGACAGTCCCTTCAAAGGCCCTAAATTATTCAATGCATGTGTCACTCTTCTATTTCCCTTTTCCTGCGGGTCGCGTCTTCATTAAGTAATTTCAGGTTTGCATTTGCGCGCATGCACTCTGCACATATCACACACCAAGGCATTGCGTCTATGCAATCCCGTTCGTCCGCCTGTGTACCCGGAATGATGTTAAAAACATTCACTGTTTAGGATTTCAAATTTAAACAACTTTATTTACACTTATATACACAACATATCTGTGATGCTTAAATTCGTAGTTTCTAAAGATTCCTATTGCTCATTGTCAAAGTGCATGGGAGAAAAACCAAGAAAATAAAGAAGAATAAATATATTTAAGGGGATTTTTAGGAGATAAGAAATAATGTACTTTATAGATTGAAATTTATAGGGATATGCAAGCAACATTTTTGTATCTAAGAAGAAATATTTCTACACTCAATCCCTATAAAACTTTTTCTTGGTTCATTTGCGAGACTGATGATAAAAAAAATCATATAGAATGTTTACAAAGGGTTATTAAAGGGTGTAATGGCAGTCAAGTACATGTCACATGATGTCAGATACAAGATTATTCCATATTTAAATCATAATAAATAGCACGCACTTTACCTATTGCCTCAGGCAATCAAGGAGTCACACACCACATTACTCAGGATTTAGATCAAACACATCATATAGAAACATAGAATGTGACAGCAGATAAGAACCATTTGGCCCATCTAGTCTGCCCAAGCATACTCACCAGTAGCATCGGGTAGCTGACCATGACAGGTCAACAAGTTGGATGTATAGAGAGAATTTGAGAGCCAATCGGACCAATCCTCGTCAGAGCAGTGCACTGTATAGTGAGCAAAAAATAATAATATATTACTCACATGGGTATCTTACTGGACATTTAAAAAATATTCACAGAAAAGGTTACTATTCAATGAGAATTTACAAAGACCTTCTCATTAGAGTTGAGCGAACCCGAACCGCAAAGTCGGGGTTCGTACCGAACATTACGTTTTTTGGACCCTGGACCCGAACACGGACATATCACTGTATGTTCGGGTTGGAGTTCGGTGTTCGTCGATTTTAATGATGTGTTTTGAAAGGCTGCAGGACAGCCAATCAACAAGCATTTGATTAGAAGCCATCACAGCCATGCCTACTAATGGCATGGTTGTGATTGGCCAGTGCAGCATGTGACCCAGCCTCTATATAAGCTGGATACTTAGTATTATTAAATTATGCCCCTACTCGCTATACCGCAAGCCTGTGGCTGCTCACTGTTAAATAAAAAACAAACATTCCCCCCTCCTGAGCCTCCAACTGCGATGCTCGAGTGGGGGCTTTTAAACTAAAGAGGGGACCGTGCAGCGGGTGGGAGCCCTAAATAACAATAAGGGGGGACCTACTGTCCTCCCCGTGGCCCCCACCCCTGAGCAGCTGCTAGGGGCCATAAATAAGAATTTGGGGGGGACCTACTGTCCTCTCCCCTGGCCCCCACCCCTGTGTGGTGGGTGGGGGCCATAAATAAGAATGTGGGGGGACACCTACTGTGAGTATGCCCATGAGGCCCACCCACCCATGTCTCCTGTACCTGGCCGGACTAACACTGAGTGTGCACTTCTTTTTAGTCCAGGCCGGGTACAGGAAACAAAAGCTCCCTGTACCCGCGGACCATACAGAGCTCGGCCATGCTACAACAGAGGTGTGGGGGGGGAGAAATAAATTGACGGGGGGGAGAAAGAAATTGACTGGGGGATAAATTGACAGGGAGGGGGAGAAATAAATTGACAGGGGGATAAATTGAGAGGGAGGACGGAGAAAGAAATTGACAGGTGGGAAATAAATGGCCGGGGGGGGGGAATAAATTGACAGGGAGGGGAAATAAATTGACAGAGGGGGAGAAAGAAATTGACAGGGGGGAGAAAGAAATTGACAGGGAGGTAGAGGGGAGAAGAGAATGACAACGGGGGAGAAGAGAGTAACAAGAGAGGGGGGAGAAGAGAGTGACAAGGGAGGGAGAGGGGGGAGAAGAGAGTGACAATAGAGGGGGGAGAGATTGACATCCATCACACACACAATCAAACACAATGCACCCCTTACACACAATCACACACAATGCACCCCTTACACACAATGCATTACACACACAGACACACATACACAAGCAATGCAACCCTTACACACACAGAAACACACAATGCACCCCTTACACACACTCAATGCATCCCTTACAGACGCACACACTGCATCCCGTACATACACAGAAACACACCTTGCAGCCCTTACACATACAAACACAGATTCACACAATGCATTCCTTACAGGATCAGGACATCCCCTACACACTCCACCCCCTGTGAACAAACTCATTGGTGGAACATGAAGGTGGACCCTGGGACCCAGACCTTGAGCTGTGTAAAGGGCCCCCAAAAAATGGAGCTGCTTCCCGTTCTCCCAGAACATAGATTTTTGTGACCACAGTTACAAACCGCCTCCAGAGAGCCTGTTCTACACCAGACCAGTGGAGCCAGATTGCAGCTAGATCCCATCATCATCCTCATCTGGTTGTAAGTAGGCAATCTAGTATATTATTCGTGGCACTAATCTCTAATTTACCTCACATTAAAGAAACACTATAGTCCCCAGAACCACTGCAGCTTAATGTAGTGGTTCTGGTGTCTATAGCCTGTCCCTGCAGGCCTTTTAATGTAAACACAGCGGCACTGGCGTTAGTTAACATGGCAGATCATATGGGTTGGGCATTGTGATGTCACATGGGGGGCGGCAAACTTTACTTTTGCCTAGGGTGGCAAAAATCCTTGCACCGGTCCTGCTTATGGAATGTAGTGTATAGGGATACCAGTTTGTGTAGGTGATGCAGTGTGTTTGTGTGTAGTGGAAGCACTGTGTTTTTGTGTAAGGGATAGAAAGTAGTGTGTGTTTGTGTATAAGGGATGTATTGTGTGTTTCTTGTTGTGTGTAAGGGATGCATTGTGTGAATCTGTGTTTGTATGCATAAGGGATGCAAAGTGTATTTCTGTGTATGTAAGGGATGCAGTGTGTGTGTCTGTAAGGGGTGCGTTGAGTGTGTGTAAGAGATGCATTGTGTTTCTGTGTGTGTGTAAGAGAATCAGTGTGTGTTTGCGTGTGTGTGTAAGGGATGCATTGTATGTTTCTGTGTATATGTGCAAAGGATGCATTGTCTTTATGTGTAAGAGTTGCATTGTGTGTGTGTGTGTGCAATGGATGCATTGTGTGTTTCTCTGTGTGTAAGGGAAGCATGTTGTGTTTCTGTGTGTACAGGGATGCATTGTGTGTGTGTGTGCGTAGTATGAAAGAGCTCCCTGTCCTGCCCCCTGTCCTATAGAGCTCTCCCTTGCATCCCTTAGAGATCTCCCCTGCCCCTTAGTGGTCTCCTTTTCTCCATGACTTTCCATTAGTGGTCTCTCATCTCCCCCTTAGTGGTCTCTGCTCTCCTCTGCCCCCCCTTTCCATTAGTGGTCTCTACTCTCCCCCTCCCCTCCCCTCCCCTAGTGGTCTATCCTCCACCCCCCCTTCTTAGTGGTCTCTCCTCACTCCTCCCTGTGTGGCCTCCACCACCTCCCTCCTTAGTGGTTCCTCCTTTCCCACGCTTCCCCAACCCTCCATGTGTTCTCATCTCCTGTGTTTCTTTCCCTCCCTGTGTTCTCCACTTCCCCAGCCTCTGTAATTCTTCTCCCCTGTAATCTTTCTTCTCTCCATCCTAAAATCTCTCCCTCCCACCCTGTGTAATTTTCTCTCTTTTGTGTGTTTTGCCTGTTCTCCCTCCTGTAATCTCTTCTTCTCCCCCCCCCTGTAATCTTCTCTCCCTCTGTAATCTCTCTTCTCCCCCTCCCTCCCTGTAATCCTCTCTTCTTTCTCCCCTCTCCTCTCCCTGTAATCTCTTCTCCAAGTACCCTCTCTCTCTGTAATCTTCTTCTCCCACCTCTCTCCCCTGTAATCTTTCTTTCTCCCTCTCCTCCTCCAATCTCTTCTCCCCTTCTCCCTCCCTCCTGTAATCTTCTCCACTCCCCTCACTCCTCCCTGTAATCTTCTCCCCTCCCCCCTGTAATTTTCTCTTTGTGTGTTTTGTGTGTTCTTCCCCCCCCCCGTAATCTTCTCTTCACCCCCCTTCACGGTAATCTTCTCTTCTTCTCCGCCCCCTGTAATTTTCTCTTCTTCTCATCCCCCTCCCTCCCTGTAATCTTCTCTTCTTCTCCCCGCCTCCCTGTTATCTTCTCCACTCCAGCGGGTGGGGGCCATAAATAAGAATTTGGGGGGGACCTACTGTCCTCCCCTCAAGCCCCCACCCATGTGTGGTTGGTGGGGGCCATAAATAAAAATGTGCGGGGGGTCCTACTGTCCTCCCCCCGAGCCCCCACTCCTGCATGGCGGGTGGGGACCCTAAATAAAAATTTAACCCCCCCCAGTGACTAGGGGTCACCAAACCCCTAGTCACCCCCTCCCCCCCAAAAAAATAACCCCTACCTACCCCCCTCATCCTAAAAATAATGAGGGGGGACCCTTATCTAAAAAACCTGTAAAAAAAAAATAGACTTACCATTTGATGTCTTCTTTCTTCTAAACTCGTACCCCCTGTCCGTAAACTTGCTACACATGACTGTACCTGGTTTTCCTGTGATACTATCCTTCTTACCCTTAAGTTAATTTAAATGGGTACACGTTATTTAGGAAGGATAGGAAAAACAAGAAGGGTGGTGGGGTATGTTTATATGTCAACCATGAGTTAAAGTCAAATCTTAGGCATGTGGAGTGTGACGAGGATAAGGTGGAGGCTTTATGGGTAGATATCTGCTTGGGCCAAACAAAGTGAAACCAATTATTGGTTGGGATATGTTATAAACCACCTAATGTAAATATTATTGAGGAAGAACAGCTGTTAGAGCAAATTGAGAAAGCGGCAAATCGACGTAACACGTTAATTATTGGAGATTTTAATTATCCAGACATAAATTGGGAAAGAGGGACTAGTACTTCAGCAAGGGGCATCAGGTTTTTGAATGTGTTAAATGACACCTTCATGTCACAACTGGCACAATCACCAACTAGAAAGGATGCTTGTCTGGATCTTGTCATAACAAACAATGTTGATCTTTTAACCAACATTCAAGTAGGGGAGCATTTGGGAAATAGTGATCACAATATGGTAAATTTTGAAATAAACTCAAAAAAGCAAAAGCAAGTGGGGTATACTAAAACAGATAATTTTAAAAAAGCCACTTTCAATAATATTAGGGCAGCTCTACAACATATCGACTGGCATAAGCTCCTTAGTGATAAAACACTGAGGACAAATGGAAACTATTCAAACAAATATTAGAAAGGTACATTTCTCAGTATGTACCATTGGGTAATAAATATAAAATAAACAAATTAAAACCAATGTGGCTTAGTAGAGACGTAAAACAAGAGATTAAAAATAAGAAAAGGGCATTTAAAGCATTTAAATCAGACAAATAGTGATGTCGCGAACCCGAAATTTTCGGTTCGCGAACGGCGAACGCGAACTTCCGCAAGTGTTCGCGAACCGGCGAACCGCCCGAAACGCCATTGACTTCAATGGGGAGGCGAATTTTAAAACACACAGGGACACTTTCTGGCCACAATAGGGATGGAAAAGTTGTTTCAAGGGGACTAACACCTGGACTGTGGCATGCCGGAGGGGGATCCATGGCAAAACTCCCATGGAAAATTACACAGTTGATGCAGAGTCTGGTTTTAATCCATAAGGGCAGAAATCACCTAACATTCCTAAATCACAATGAATATGGATTGACACCTGACATATGACATATTGACACCTTGACATATGGATTGACACCTGTCCTCAGAGCCCCTGATGCACACGGACACAGAGCAGAATAGAGACTGGTCCCCCTACATAGGGTCACTTGGCGGATATGGATTGACACCTGTCCTAAGGATCCCTGATACACACTGACACAGAGCAGAATAGGGACTGTTCCCCCTACATCGGGTCACTTGGCAGATATGGATTGACACCTTGTTACAAACTGCTATTTGTAACGGGCCCTTTAAATGGCAAATTGCCCTGCTTCCCTGGGTTGTGTAGAAGCCTATTTGCCAGCCTCCTCCCGCATGACTATGGCCCCTGGGAAATTGTGAAAATGTATTCACTTTTATTTGGTGTGTATGGCCCTTTAAGACTGTCGGTGGGCATATTGGGGCTTATGGACTCTTTATGTGACTGGTGCTGGCCCTTTAAACACCTTTTTTGGGACATCAGGAAGATTGGGACACTGCCCCTTTAAGGCGGTGTCCCCAGACTTGTTGGGGCACGGCCCCTTTAAGATGGTGTCCCCTGTGTCCCCAGACCTGGTGCAAACCCTTTGTGCCTGCCTTGCTATTTCCCACTTGGTTCAGTAAATGGGAAATTATTTCAGCTGCAGAGACTAAGTCCCATTCGGCGATGGGACTTAGTCTCTGCAGCTGAAATAAGGCTGAAAAAAACGGCTGAAAAAAAGACTAAGTCCCACTCCATTGAAAAGGAGTGCATGGCGGTGGTGTGGGCCCTCAAAAAGCTGCAACCTACTTGTATGGACAACCGTTTACCTTACTCACAGATCACATTAAATTTGGTGCACTGCGCGGTCAAGCTAATGTGACACCAGATAGTAGTGGTGTGTTTAGTACTATTTTTATCAGTTTAATACCTTCCGCTTCTCCTATCAGTGGACGTGTACACGGCATTGATTTTTGTAACAGGGAGATGGGAAGAAGAGGCTTGGTCGGTCCTCTTACTGCAAATTTGGGGCACTGCGCGGTCAAGCTAATGTGACACCAGTTAGGAGTGGTGTGTTTAGTACTATTTTTATCAGTTTAATACCTTCAGCGTCTCCTATCAGTGGACGTGTACACGGCATTGATTTTTGTAACAGGGAGATGGAAGAAGAG
This sequence comes from Pelobates cultripes, assembly GCA_933207985.1. Lineage (NCBI taxonomy): Eukaryota > Metazoa > Chordata > Amphibia > Anura > Pelobatidae > Pelobates > Pelobates cultripes. The sequence goes on along the minus strand of OW240921.1, from coordinate 55,047,035 downwards.
GCTTGGTCGGTCCTCTTACTGCAAATTTGGGGCACTGCGCGGTCAAGCTAATGTGACACCAAATAGGAGTGGTGTGTTTAGTACTATTTTTATCAGTTTA
>OW240921.1:54984780-55043436 GCA_933207985.1 Pelobates cultripes | reverse complement strand
TTTTCGCATACTAACTCGTGTGCGGTCGGTCAAATTTCCTCTTCCACTTAACTCTCGAACCCCTGGTCCGATCTGGGTGAATTTTGAATATGTTGGTCACCCAGATCAGGGCTACCAGGGGATACCCCTTATATAATTGTATCTGACTGTTTTGGGGTACATTTAGAAATCAGGTAAAACTGTAGTATGTATAAGTGGATTATGTGTCACACTGAGGAGATGTGTGGGAGGGAACCATTACACTATTGGCTACTGTACAAATTAATGTGAATCCCTCCCTTGCATGGGAGAAACCTTTAAAAGGAGGTTGTGTGATTAAAAGTTCTGTTCTGCTCCTGATGCTGTGTCGTCCAGTCATTGGGATCTCTATTGGGATATTCGTGGATTACCTTACTTGCTGTGACTATTGATCTATGGGATTGTATTACTTGTTCCTGAGCCTCACTGGGATCTTTAGTGGAGATAACCTGTGAAATACCAGCTCTCCGCTACACCTTCTTTGCTAAAATTCAAATACACAGGAATACACTTCAGCTAATGTATCACTTTTGTTATCTATGGATACTTCTATATGTTTATAATCACATTTTCTTTTATACTATATTCACAGATATGAAAGCTATTATGATACTGCATATGATACTTTGTAGATAAGATTGATATTTGAAAAAATTTGTAAATATAACTATGTTCGATGTAGATGTTCTATTCATATTCCGTTAGGTACGGCTGGGACCCAGTACCATAGTAACGCGGACTAACCCTACGTCACGGACTGGGTGGATCTTTCACTTAGAAAGGAGATATTCTCCCCATGGTTTTTGTTTACACAGCGGCGGTCAAAGCTGAATGCTTCAGCGGTTGACTTGGTGCTGTGACACTTCCGGGTGAGATGATTGGTCATAACTGTTCCATGACGTGGGAGTACTCTAATGAGAGCTAGACATGCACACATGCGCTGAGCCCATGCCAGACATCAGCGGATATGCAATACAGCTGGTGCGGTGAGTGTTCATTGGTAGAAATGTCCTGTATATGTTTGTCATTGCAATGTAAATTGCTCTGTGTCCTGATGAAAGCTCCGATCAGGAGCTGAAACATTGACTATTTTGGATGTACCAACAATAAATCAGATGAATCAAACCCAAGAGTGCCGGTAATTTTTTTTTATATTTTTATGTTATTGGGACTTGGCACCTGGTATTAAATATCTTTAGTGGGAGGGCAAGAGGCTCAAATTTATATATATATATATATATATATATATTAGTTTATTTTTATTTTTTTGTATTATGGGATTTACCACCAGCAGCTTGTGGATGTGGCTCAAAATCCTACCAGTGGTTGGAAAAAGCAGGACTGAAATACAGCACTGAGCCACTAATCCTAGCAGCACAGGAGCAGACACTCAGCACCAGATCAATAGAAGCTGGAGTCTACAACACCAGGCAAGACCCAAGGTACAGACTGTGCAAAGAGGCCTCTGAGACAGTCCAGCACCTAGTAGCCGGATGCAAGATGTTAGCAGGAATAGCATACACGGAGAGACACAACCACGTTTCTGGGATTGTGTACCGAAACATCTGCACAGAATATGGATTGGACCTGCCTAAGTCCAGATGGGAGATATACCAAGGGTAGTTGAGAATGACAGGGCTAAAATCCTGTGGGACTTCAAGATCTAGACAGACAAGCAAGTTCTGGCTAACCAACCAGACATCGTGGTGGTAGACAAGGAACAAAAGAGTTCAGTCATGGTGGATGTGGCAATACCCAGTGACTAGAACATCAGGAAGAAGCAAAATGAGAAGGTGGACAAATACCAAGGTCTGAAAGAAGAACTAGAAAGGATGTGAAAAGTGAAGGCAGTACTAGTAGTCCCAGTTGTGATAGGAGCACTCGGGGCTGTGACTCCCAAGTTGGGGGGATTGGCTTCAACAGATTACAGGTGAGACATCTGAGATCGCTGTCCAGAAGAGTGCAGTTCTAGGAACAGCTAAGATACTGCGCAGAACCCTCAAACTCCCAGGCCTCTGGTAGAGGATCCAAGAATGAGGAATAAACATACCACCCAGGAGGGGTGAGAAAATCAATTTTATATATATATTTGTGGTCGACAACATAATGGTAATATGCGTGATTTGTGTAAATGCAAAGTTAGTTGGAGTGTGCCGTAACCAATGTACGGGTAGGCCTGAAATAAGAGGGCCCACCAAGGGTAATATATGAAGCCTAAGGGGTGCGGTGGGTTGGGGTGACATGAAAACGAGCACAGTCTAGGTAAGAGGGTGATTGGGGTTTTATAGGTCCAAGATAGATTTAAACTCCTCCCACAAATACAGGCCTTAGAACTTGTGGCCAGCAACATAATAGTAATATGTGTGATTCGTGTAAATGCAAAGTTGGACGTTTGTGTGCCGTAACCAACGTACGGGTAGGTCTGTAATAGAAGAGGTCAAAAGGTATGAAAGGGAAAACCCACTTTATGGCAACAATTTACATAACCAAACTTTTAAATGCTTTCCTCACTTCCTTCTCTGAATGAGGAATATATCTACAATAGACCGAAGAATTCCATCTCTCCAATCTTTTGATAATATGTGCTGGGGTATTGTTGCTGGAAGCGGCAGAGGCTGCTCCTATCCTAAATGAATGTCCTGAGAATGAGGCAGGGTCAAAACCTAATCTACGTAATAGTGTTCTGATGTAAAATATGAATTTAGACGTTATGAGCGGGAATCCATCAAATGAAAGTAGTGGCGAGTCATTGGTGGCCTGAATGAGTGTGGGTAGATATAAATTCAGTATGTGAACAGGGCACCATCTGTTCTCAGTGTGATGATGGATGGTTTACTTGATTAGTTTTGGATGTTCTGAGGGACAGTGCATAGTGATCTTGGAACTTTAACTGTAATATCTTATATTTTAAGGCTTAACTAGTGAACGGTTTGTTTGGTGACTGTAAATACGCAGGGTCTCAAAAAGTCATAGAAGGCTATATACATATTAGTTTTAATCACGATTTGTGGGAATGTCGAATGGTTGATTATCCAATAAATCAGAGAGAGACCAAAACTTGGGCCATAGATTGGTAATCTGTTTTGTTAATGCCTCTTGATAGGATGTAAGGAAAGGTGTGTAATTGGGAAAAGTGGTTAGTACGTGGTTTTGGATTCTAGTGTGATACAGTTTGATTGTGTTGTGAGCTAATTTAAGGTGAAGGTGGCAAAAAGAAACAAACTTTGATGGTGAACTTTGGTTGTATGTGAAATTCCAATGTGAATCTATTATAAATTGTAAGGGCCCTATCATGTGCTATCTTTGTGTTATTGGACAGTGCTGCATATGCTAGGGATCGTGTGTGATACAGAAGGTTGTTTAGTCCATCACCAGTTCTTGGAATACTGGAATACTGGAATTCTGAAAGAGTCTTTGTGCTGTGGGGTGCAGCTGGAAAAATACCTGAAAATGAGAGTGTGATAATGCGTCAGCCAGTTTGTTAACTACACCAGGAATATGTTCACAGCAGAGGTAAAATTGAAATGAGGCAGCCAACCAAGTCAATCTTCAGGCCACTCTATTGATGATTTCGCATGCTGCCACATTGTCACAGAGACATCAAATAGCCTTCCCTGTCCAAAGATGCCCCTGTTACGATTGCCCCCGGTCTAGCAGGAGGGTTGATCGCTTGGATGTCCTGGTTCCCGCTGCAGAGAGTCGAACGGAGGTCTTTCGGTAATCAGCTGTAAGTGTAGAATATCCCCAAGCACGATCTAAACATCAATATCCCGGATCCCTACAACATGAGTCGAGGCTGCAAGTTGAGGGTCAAAAACGAACTGGCTTTACTGGCACATAGCATGGCAATTTATGTGATTCCTCAGGTCCAAGGACAGCCCCCTGTGGACCTGATGGAATACAGGTACAGTACAAACAGGTAACCAATCACAGCATACTGTATCATTTGAAGTAGTACCCGCCCAGCTTGGAGATAATGAGGCCAACGGTTTTACAATCTAATTATCTCCAAGCGCACAAAAGACCACGTTTTATTATGCCCCAGAAAACTACATAAAAATCCATAACTTGTACATTATTACAGGAAAACCATTCATTCCACCATTCATTTTAAGGCTCGCGTTCGTATAGATAAACCATGCGAATGCCGCTCTAATCCCACGAACAAAATGTACTGTTTCTGCCGTATAAAGTCCGTTCGGCATTATGAGATGGTTAGTCTTTGTTGGCGGCCATGTTTTCTGCTGGTTTAGCGAGCAGCGGGACTTCGTGTCTAACTCGTGGAACTAAACTCAGTATCAGTTCCTGCGAAGTCCCGCTGTCGGCCTGGTAGTGGGCTCGTTCGGTAAGGGAATGAGGGCCACCTGGGAGCAGGGTACTTGACCTGTGGTTAACCGCAGAAACCATAGTTAATGAGCGCCACGTGACCCGCTGTAGGGGGTCGTCGTTCGGTGGATCGTTCGGTCTTTTCCCTTCGGTACTTTGGGTGCGAACGTCGATGCCCCCAGGCATAACGATTACATTGTGGTTAACCACAAACCGCAGCCATCTGGGTGGTTAATGGCTACCACACTCCGCGAGCCGGGGGGGTCGCCCGTTCGGTAGTTTGCGGGGTGACGGGGTTAAGTGGCGGCACACGCCAGTTTCTGGGGGGTCCCCCGTTCGTACCACGAATGGAGCCTCCATAAGGGTTCGTGTAATCCATTCGTGTGGTTTTCTGTTTAACTTATGCAGTGGCAAACAGTATCAATCAGTGAGTAAAAACAGCAACATAGTGATTTCCAGTCTTTTGTAACAGCCCCCATTAGTGATGCACCGAACGGTTCGCTGGCGAACATAGCGTATTCGCGTCCGCTGCGGATGGCGAACACATGCGCGGTTCGATCCGTCCCCTATTCGTCATCATTGAGTAAATTTTGACCCTGTACCTCACAGTCAGCAGACACATTCCAGCCAATTAGCAGCACACCCTCCTTAGCAGACCCTCCCACCTACTGGACAGCATCCATTTTAGATTCATTCTCAAGCTGCATGCTTAGTAAAAGGAGGGAAAGTGTAGCTGCTGTTGATTAGATAGGGAAATGCATAGCTAGGTTAGGGTATACAGTGTCCACTACAGTCCTGAAGGACTCATCTGATCTCTGCTGTAAGGACAGCACCCCAAAAAGCCCTTTTTAGGGCTAGAACATCAATCTGCTTTTTTTTTTTTTTTCTGTGTAATGTAATTGCAGTTAGTTGACTGCCACTGCTGCCAGCTTCTGTGTCAGGCTCACAGTGGATACTGTGCCCAGTGCCACCACTCACTCACTGGTGTCACAATAGCTACCATTTAAAAACAAAAAAAACTTTTTTCACTGTTATAGATTGAATAGCAGTTAGTTGTCTGCCACTGCTGCCAGCTTCAGTGTCAGGCTCACAGTGGATACTGTGCCCATTTGCCCAGTCAGTGCCACCACTCATATCTGGTGTCACAATAGCTTGCATTTAAAAACAAAAAAACTTTTTTCACTGTTATAGATTGAATAGCAGTCAGTGTCCTTAAAGCGGGTGTGTCAGGCTCACAGTGGATACTGTGCCCATTTGCTCAGTGCCACGACTCATATCTGGTGTCACAATAGCTTAAGCTTGACATTTAAAAAGAAAAAAAAAATGTTTTCACTGTAATAGATTGAATAGCAGTTAGTTGTCTGCAAGCGTCTGGGTGTCAGGCCTCCTTCAGCGTGTGCTCTGCAGACCTCTGCCCGTGTACTTTGCTACTCATTTTTGGTGTCTCTATAGCGTGCTTTTACAAAGAAAAAAAGTTTTTCAGTGTAAGCTAATAGCAATCAGTGTCCTTAAAGCGGGTGTCAGGCCTCCTTCAGCGTGTGCTCTGCAGACCTCTGCCCGTGTACTTTGCCACTCATATCCGGTGTCTCTATAGCATGCTTTTACAAAGAAAAAAAGTTTTTCAGTGTAAGCTAATAGCAGTCAGTGTCCTTAAAGCGGGTGTCAGGCCTCCTTCAGCGTGTGCTCTGCAGGCCTCTGCCAGTGTACTTTGCCCCTCATATCTGGTGTCACAATAGCGTGCATTTAAAACCAAAAAAAAGTTTTTCAGTGTAAGCTAATAGCAGTCAGTGTGTCCCTTAAAAGCGGGTGTCAGGCCTCCTTCAGCGTGTGCTCTGCAGACCTCTGCCACGTGTACTTTTGCACCACTCACTTATCTGGTGTCTCTATAGCGTGCTTTTACAAAGAAAAAAAGTTTTTCAGTGTAAGCTAATAGCAGTCAGTGTCCTTAAAGCGGGTGACAGGCCTCCTTCAGCGTGTGCTCTGCAGACCTCTGACAGTGTACTTTGCCACTCAAATCTGGTGTCACAATAGTGTGCATTTAAAACCAAAAAACTTTTTTCACTGTTATAGATTGAATAGCAGTTAGTTGTCTCAAAGCGAGTGTGTCAGGCTCACAGTGGATACTGTGCCCAGTGCCACCACTCACTCACTGGTGTCACAATAGCTTGCATTTAAAAACAAAAAACTTTTTTCACTGTTATAGATTGAATAGCAGTTAGTTTTCTCAAAGCGGGTGTGTCAGGCTCACAGTGGATACTGTGCCCAGTGCCACCACAGCTTGCATTTAAAAACAAAAAACTTTTTTCACTGTTATAGATTGAATAGCAGTTAGTTGTCTCAAAGCGGGTGTGTCAGGCTCACAGTGGATACTGTGCCCAGTGCCACCACTCACTCACTGGTTTCACAATAGCTTGCATTTAAAACCAAAAAACTTTTTTCACTGTTATAGATTGAATATAAAAGTGGCCTCTTTGAGAGAAATATTTCCCACAATCAGAACAAAAATAAGGTTTGTCTCCTCAAATGATGCTTAAGATTAGAAGCGGCTGAAAAGCATTTCTCACACTCAGAACAAAAATACTTTTTTTTAACATTCTCTCCACTTTGAACGAAATGACGTTTGGGAAGAGATTTTGAATGAGTAGGTTTTTCATGTATGATACGGGAACATGATTTAGATCCTTGGTAAGTTTTGCGAGATCCAATAGTGTGTATGTAGGGGGAACAGTCAATCTATATCTGCCAAGTGACCCTATGTAGGAGGAACAGTCTCAATTCTGCTCTGTGTCAGTGTGTATCATGGTCTCTGAGGACAGGTGTCAATCCATATCTGCCAAGTGACCCTATGTAGGGGAAACAGTCTCTATTCTACTCTGTGTCAGTGTGTATCATGATCTCTGAGGACAGGTGTCAATCCATATCTGCCAAGTGACCCTATGTAGGAGGAACAGTCTCTATTCTGCTCTGTGTCAGTGTGTATCAGGGGCTCTGAGGACAGGTGTCAATCCATATCTGCCAAGTGACCCTATGTAGGGGGAACAGTCTCTATTCTGCTCTGTGTCAGTGTGTATCATGGTCTCTGAGGACAGGTGTCAATCCATATCTGCCAGGTGACCCTATGTAGGGGGAACAGTCTCTATTCTGCTCTGTGTCAGTGTGTATCAGGGGCTCTGAGGACAGGTGTCAATCCATATCTGCCAAGTGACCCTATGTAGGAGGAACAGTCTCTATTCTGCTCTGTGTCAGTGTGTATCAGGGGCTCTGAGGACAGGTGTCAATCCATATCTGCCAAGTGACCCTATGTAGGGGGAACAGTCTCTATTCTGCTCTGTGTCGGTGTGTATTATGATCTCTGAGGACAGGTGTCAATCCATATCTGCCAAGTGACCCTATGTAGGGGGAACAGTCTCTATTCTGCTCTGTGTCAGTGTGTATCATGGTCTCTGAGGACAGGTGTAAATCCATATCTGCCAAGTGACCCTATGTAGGAGGAACAGTCCCTATTCTGCTCTGTGTCAGTGTGTATCAGGGATCCTTAGGACAGGTGTCAATCCATATCTGCCAAGTGACCCTATGTAGGGGGAACAGTCTCTATTCTGCTCTGTGTCAGTGTGTATCATGGTCTCTGAGGACAGGTGTCAATCCATATCTGCCAAGTGACCCTATGTAGGAGGAACAGTCTCTATTCTGCTCTGTGTCAGTATGTATCAGGGGCTCTGAGGACAGGTGTCAATCCATATCTGCCAAGTGACCCTATGTAGGGGGAACAGTCTCTATTCTGCTCTGTGTCAGTGTGTATCATGGTCCCTGGGGACAGGTGTCAATCCATATCTGCCAAGTGACCCTATGTAGGGGGAACAGTCTCTATTCTTCTCTGTGTCAGTGTGTATCATGATCTCTGAGGACAGGTGTCAATCCATATCTGCCAAGTGACCCTATGTAGGAGGAACAGTCTTTATTCTGCTCTGTGTCAGTGTGTATCAGGGGCTCTGAGGACAGGTGTCAATCCATATCTGCCAAGTGACCCTATGTAGGAGGAACAGTCTCTATTCTCCTCTGTGTCAGTGTGTATCATGTTCTCTGAGGACAGGTGTCAATCCATATCTGCCAGGTGACCCTATGTAGGGGAACAGTCTCTATTCTGCTCTGTGTCAGTGTGTATCATGATCTCTGAAGACAGGTGTGAATCCATATCTGCCAAGTGACCCTATGTAGGAGAACAGTCTCTATTCTGCTCTGTGTCAGTGTGTATCATGGTCTCTGAGGACAGGTGTCAATCCATATCTGCCAAGTGACCCTATGTAGGAGGAACAGTCCCTATTCTGCTCTGTGTCCGTGTGTATCAGGGGCTCTGAGGACAGGTGTCAATCCATATCTGCCAAGTGACCCTATGTAGGAGGAACAGTCTCTATTCTGCTCTGTGTCAGTGTGTATCATGATCTCTGAGACAGGTGTCAATCCATATCTGCCAAGTGACCCTATGTAGGAGGAACAGTCTCTATTCTGCTTTGTGTAAGTGTGTATCATGGTCTCTGAGGACAGGTGTCAATCCATATCTGCCAAGTGAGCCTATGTAGGAGGAACTGTCTCTATTCTGCTCTGTGTCAGTGTGTATCAGGAGCTCTGAGGACAGGTGTCAATCCATATCTGCCAAGTGACCCTATGTAGGGGAACAGTCTCTATTCTGCTTTGTGTCAGTGTGTATCATGATCTCTGAAGACAGGTGTCAATCCATATCTGCCAAGTGACCCTGTGTAGGGTAAACAGTCTCTATTCTGCTCTGTGTCCGTGTGTATCATGGTCTCTGAGGACAGGCGTCAATCCATATCTGCCAAGTGACCCTATGTATGGGGAACAGTCTCCATTCTGCTCTGTGTCAGTGTGTATCATGATCTCTGAAGACAGGTGTCAATCCATATCTGCCAAGTGACCCTATGTAGGAGAACTGTCTCTATTCTGCTCTGTGTCAGTGTGTATCATGATCTCAGTGTGTATCATGATCCATATCTGCCAAGTGACCCTATGTAGGAGGAACAGTCTCTATTCTGCTCTGTGTCAGTGTGTATCATGATCTCTGAGGACAGGTGTCAATCCATATCTGCCAAGTGACCCTATGTAGGAGGAACAGTGTCTATTCTGCTCTATGTCAGTGTGTATCAGGAGCTCTGAGGACAGGTGTCAATCCATATCTGCCAAGTGACCCTATGTAGGGGGAACAGTCTCTATTCTGCTTTGTGTCAGTGTGTATCATGGTCTCTGAGGACAGGTGTCAATCCATATCTGCCAAGTGACCCTATGTAGGAGGAACAGTCTCTATTCTGCTCTGTGTCAGTGTGTATCAGGGGCTCTGAGGACAGGTGTCAATCCATATGTCAAGGTGTCAATATGTCATATGTCAGGTGTCAATCCATATCCATTGTGATTTAGAAATGTTAGGTGATTTATGCCCTTTATGGATTAAGAGCAGACTCTGCATCAACTGTGTAATTTTCCATGGGAGTTTTGCCATGGATCCCCCTCCGGCATGCCACAGTCCAGGTGTTAGTCCCCTTGAAACAACTTTTCCATCACTATTGTGGCCAGAAAGAGTCCCTGTGTGTTTTAAAATTCGCCTGCCCATTGAAGTCTATGGCGGTTTGCCCGGTTCGCCGGTTCGCGAACATTTGCGGAAGTTCGCGTTCGCCGTTCGCAAACCGAAAATTTCGTGTTCGCGACATCACTAGCCCCCATGTGTGCACTTGCCATAGGGTAAATCTCAAACAGGGTGGAGGTCTCCTTGAAAGATGTAAATTTGTGGGTCTCAATTGGCCATGAGTCTCTGAACCACATATTACCAAAAACCATGGCGGACCCTGTGTGTGCCACAGTTTCAGTCATGATAATTGGTGATGTGTGAGAAGAGGAATGAACATAGAGATACCATTCCAATCTGAAAGAAACCGGTGCCATATGTGTTAATGGGCTCTTGCCGAGGGATCGAGGTATACAATGGGATTATCGGACATGCCCGGAAGCAGACAAAGAAGCCTAGAAATGAAAGCTCTTTCCTGCCGGATGATTCACATGGTGAACTTAAGTGAGCCCAGCAATGACTGGAGATCCCTGCGATTATTCAAACCAACAAGCAGGAATTGGTCCATCTCAGCCCTGATTCGTTTTAATTTGTTGTCAGGGAGGCTTGCCTATAATGCCACTGTATCCAAGATGATACCTAAAAACAAATCGGGTAGTGGGGCCTAGAGTTTTATCGTGAGAAATTGGGATACCTAATGTGGAGAAAAAAACTATGGTGCTAAAAATGCTTTGTGGTGTCTGTGTACCTGATTACACCAGTAAGAAATTGTTAAGATAGTGAATCACCTTGGGACAATTAAGTACATTCAGGAGCAGCCAACAGAGGGTTTCTGAGAAAATGTCGAACAATTTTGGGCTGCTCCTGGAACTAAAAGTGAGCCTAGTTTAAAAGTAATTGTAACGGAGCTCCAGTACTCCAGCTGAGTACCTCCACTGATGGATGCTCCTAGTGCTTCCCAAGGACTCCAAGCTCTCCACTTGACACCTTCAGCACTGCAGAGCGAACCTCTCTTCCTGCAGAGAGCAAAGTTGGAACAAGCTCTTAAAAGAGCTTAGTGATTATAGCTAGGGGAGTATGTAGAGTATAGTAATCCCCCAGCAGGGCCAGACTGGACCACCGGGATACCGGGAAATTTCCAGATGGGCCGTGGCATTTGGAAAAGCCCTAATCATTGCTCATGCTCCTGTAATCCCGGCCGGACATGTGCAATAAATAAGAAAAGACAGCGCTGGTTAACCAACAGTCAGCAACCCTTAAAAAGGGAATCCCTCCAAACCCTTTAAAACAAGACAAATAAAAACAAAGATAAAAAAGGGCTGCGCCACAATAAATAGTGAATAAATAAGCAATGTCAAATATAAAAGAAAGTCCAACCTAAGTATTCTCAAAGTTCATCTTGAAGTGTTGAGTACAGGGGCAAGGTCTTCACATGTTGTTATGGTTCCACTTATATAGAAGATAAAAGAGAGGAACAACCAATAGTGCAATATGTATAGCTCAAATAGGTACGCAAATGAAAATAATGGTAGAGAACTCACATTTATAAGAGCTTATATCCAGCTCTAGGGTAAAGCGCGTACAGCGGTATAATTCCTGCTTATGGGATATGTAGTGAGTACCTCTCCATCACTGGTGTCCAATACTCAGAAAAGAGAAGATAAGAGACAACCAATAGTGCTCTTTGTTTAATGGTCTCAATGGAAATTAATTAAAATCGTACTTACAAGTGGAGAGCAGACCGACTGCTCTTTGGTATCAGCATTGGTGAATTAATCCCCACCTAGGATTTCTTGGGGTGCAGGAGACTTTCAAGGGTTGTAAAACCAGAATAATAAAAATTCATTTACTATTAATGTGCGAGCTGTGTGACCACACAGGGCCCCATGGGAGCAGGAGGAGCCAGGCGGCTGACACAGCTCGCACATGGCCTGCCAGGATCATAAAAAAACAAACAATATTGCAACGGGGCGGAGCTTAGTGTGCGGTGGGGCTTAGCGTACGACGGGGCGAAGCATGGGAAGCAGTAAGGAGTCCCTGCTTCCCCAACAAACGATCTCCAGGAGCTCCAAGGGATCTGGAGGTAAGAAGCAGGTCAGTGTGTGTGAGTGTGGGACTGTCTGTGTGTGTTAGTGTGTGACTGCCTGCATGTGTGTGTGACTGTCTGCCTGTGTGTGTGACTGCCTGTGTGTGATTGTGTGACTGTCTGCCTGTGTGTGGGTGAGTGTGTGACCATCTGTCTGTGTGTGGGACTGTGTGAGTGTGTGGCTTTCTGCCTATATGTGTGTGTGTGTTTGACTGTCTGCCTGTGTGTGTGGGTGTGGGACTGTGTGTGTAACTGTCTGCCTGTGTGTGTGTGTGTGGGTGTGGGACTTTGTGTGTAACTGTCTGCCTGGGTGTGTGACTGCCTGTGTGTGTGGGACTGTGTGTTTAGCGGTCTGCCTGTGTGTGAGTGTGTGACTACCTGTGTGTGTGGGACTTTGTCTGTAACTGTCTGCCTGTGTGTGTGTGTGTGACTGCCTGTGTGTGTGGGACTGTGTGTTACTGTCTGCCTGTGTGTGTGGGTGTGGGACTTTGTGTGTGACTGCCTGCCTGTGTGTGGGACTGTGTGTGTGACTGTCTGCCTGTGTGAGTGTGTGACGGTGTGTGACTGTCTGCCTGTGTGAGTGTGTGACTGTCTGCCTGTGTGTGTCTGCCTGTGTGTGTCTGCCTGTGTGAGTGTGTAACTGTGTGTGACTGTGTGTGTGTGTGACTGTCTGCCTTTGTGTGAGTGTCTGCCTGTGTGTGTGGCTTTCTGTGTGTGGCTGTGTACCTGTCTGCGTGGATGTCTGCCTCTGTGTGTGTGGATGTCTTTGTGTGTTTGTGCATCTGTGTGTGTTTCTGTGTGTGTGTGTGTGTGTGTGCGCATCTGCTAGTGAGGGAGCTTCAGTATGTGTGCGCACCTGCTAGTGTGGGAGCTTGTCTGTAGGGATTGTGTGTGTGTGTGTGTTAGTGAGCTTGTCTGTAGGGAGCATGTGTGTGCAATGAGCTTGTCTGTAGGGTGCATGGGTGCGTCAGTGAGCTTGTCTGTAGTGAATCTGTGTGTTAGTGAGCTCTTCTGTAGGGAGCATGTGTGTGTAAATGGGCTTGTCTGTATGGAGAGTGTTTGTGCATCAGTCAGCATGTGTGCTTTGAGCTTGTCTGTAGTAAGCTTGTGTGTGTGTATCAGTTTGTCTGTACTAAATTTGTGTGTACCAGTAACCTTGTCTGTGTGTTTCATTGAGATTGTCTGTCAATGAGCCTATTTGTGTGAATCAGTAAGATTGTCTGCATGTGAGTATGCTTTACTGTATAATTTAATTACCCTAAAATTAGAAAAATAAATATACCAATAATATATCGTATATACTCGAGTATAAGACAAGTTTTTCAGCACATTTTTACAGCACACTGTCTGTATTATGGCAACTTACATTGCCATAATACAGACCAGGACCGCTGGGCTCATTACAAGCCCGGCGGTCCTGTTGGGGGCTGGCAGAGAGCTGTAACTTTCCTTTCCTGCAGCTCCTGTCAGCTCCCTTCTCTCTCCTCCGGTCCAGTCAGCTTCACTGTAAGTCTCGCGAGAGCCACGGGGTCAAAGCATTGCCACGGATACCGTGGCAACGATCCACGGGGCAGTCACACCGCGAGACTTACAGTGTGAGCTGACAGGGAAGCTGACCGGAACGCAGGAGAGAGAAGGGAGCTGACAGGAGCTGCAGGAAAGGTAAGCTAACAAGAAGGGAGGGGGGAACAAATAAAAATATAAATAATAATTTAAATAATAATAAAATAAAATTAATAATATTAAAAAAAGTATAATAAAATATAAATATTATAACAAAAACAAAATTAATATTGAAATAATAATTAAAAAATAATAAAAATGCCCACCCCCCACCAAGGCTCTGCATCACATACACAAACGCACTCTGCATGACACGCACTCTGCATCACATGCACTCTGCATCACACGCACACACACACACTGCATTCATACACACACACACTGTAAATAAATATTCAATTAATATAATTTTTTTGGGGATCTAATTTTATTTAGAAATTTACCAGTTGCTGCTGCATTTCCCACCCTAGTCTTATACTCGAGTCAATAAGTTTTCCCAGTTTTTTGGGGTAAAATATATATAGACACACACACACTACATAGCACAATGATTTATGGGGCTGGCATAGATTTATTTTTTTTCCAGCGCTGCTTCGTATCCCCAGTCCGGCCCTGTCCCCCAGTGTAAATGCAGCCTTTCCCCCACACATGAGACGAGGCTCTATGTTGTGGGTAAAACAGGAACTCAGCAGTCTGAGGGTTTATTGGCACTTATATGCAACTTTTTACACAATGTTACCACCCACGTGGTTTTTGTGGCACACCCAATCAAACACGTACAATACAGTTAAACACTCCCATTCATTCCAGCAAAATTCTCCCTTCTGCCTAAATATAGAGTTTTATACGATATTCATAACTCACAAAATATCCATACAATCTCCATATTATTAATCAGCACACTTCAAATACAAACATACCCAAAAATCAGACAATTCCCTCCAGTGGTTAAAAAGTTAGCTGGAAGTCCTTTATGACCGACCGCAAGCATGCTTTCCTGCCCCAAACAGTTCCAGAGAATCAGGCTGTGCAGCAGGTCTATTTCCCATGTTAAAGTCAGTTCAAACAGATGAACGACAACCATTCGAATTGTCCAATGAACTGTCGAACGGCGTTCGAAGTGTCGAACGACATTTGAATTGCCGAATGCATTAGTTCCAGGGAAGGTAAAACTTCAGCGGTGTTCATGCCATTTTGTAGCCGATTTTTAGTTCCATGAATTTGACAGCACACACCGCTGACCACGTTCAACTAAATAAAGATGGCCGCTGCCACGTGTTCGACTGCACTAACGGAGGCCACCCAGCGGTCGGCAATTAACCTGCGGTTAACCGCCAGCCTGGGAGGTAAATTAGCTGCACACTTCCACTTCTGTGTGGTCCGCCTGGTCGATATTTGGTTCGGTAAGCTCCATTAATATTGTCCTTTAATATAACTTGTGTAGTGTGACCCCTGGGTAGAGGACAAATGGCAGAGAGGAATTGCTCTTTTGATCAAAAGGGGCTTCTGCAAGGTGTGAAAAGGAATGCCCTTTTTGATCTATCAAAGGTCCTGCAAGGTGAAACATTTTACAATTAAGCCACCTCTATGACTCATTTGAATGTAAACAAACTGACTTTGACCATATGGCTTGAAACTATCAATGGATAGTTCAATTCTTTGATATGGTAATTGTAACGGATCGCCTGGCACCCCGACTGGGTACCTCCGTTGAAGGATGCTCCTAGTGTTTCCTGAGGACTCCAAGCACTCTGGCAGACACCACAATCACTGAACCGGAGAAACAAATAAATTCTCCCAAGCATGTGAATGCTGTAGACAGTTGAATAGGAACCATACAAATAGGTTTACTCTCCTAGCAGTCAAACTGGAACAGCATACAATAAATCCTTCCCCCAATAATGAGACGACACTTCACTTTGAGGGTTAAAACAGGAACTCCCTGTACTGTCACATACAGTCTCTTTTATTCCCAATCCACAAACATAGTACAGCCCACAGGGCGTTACAAAACAACCAATCAATCCGTACAATACACCCAGACACTCCCACACAAACACCTCACCTCTGCCTGTGATATGATTACTGAACACAATGGGTAATCTCATTATCACCGGAGAGAGGAATACAGTTTTCACACAATATTTATAACTTCTAAAATATACATGTCACAAACATAAAGCATACATTTTCATAATCAATCCATTCAGGGGAACAACATATTAAAAAATGGCACGAATCCGACCAGGGGTTCAAAAGTTAAGGGAAAGTCCTTTGTGACTAAATGAAGCATGGCTTTCCGGCCCAAACCAGTTTCAGAGTCTTCTATCCTGGAGATTGAATTGAGAAGTAATTCAATTATCTCCCAGGACAGACACAAGACTCCATTATGCACATGGTGAGCACAAAGCATTAAAATATTATAAAATACACAAAGTCACATTTTATACATAAAACAGAGACATGTCACATATCCCCAGATAGCTGGGATCTGAGCGCACAAAACTACCGAATAGCGCTCAGATCCTATTCACACAGTTCAATTGCCATGGAGCCGAAGTCTTTAACTACACGAATGGGCTCCACGGCATAGCTATCTGGGTTAATACATTCACATAAAGTCTGGTCCATAGTCCAAAGGCAAGAGGCGGGCAAGCAGCCCCCTCCAAGGACACGTGGCGAGGCCGGTTTCACCACAGTAATGGCATTAGTTTCATGAAGACCAGTATGTTCTAGTATCATATCCAAGAAAAACATTAATACTTATCCACAGATTATTATGATTCATTTTTATTATATTTAGAATGGGACAAGCACAGCTTTTTAATCAAGTCTAAACACCACTTCTACAACTTAAACCGGGTGGCAGGGGTTGTGATGTCTGCTATATTAGGTCACACGTAAGTCATGTGATATATCCCTGGAATGGGAAAATGGTAACAAATTCATAGAGGCAATTATTATTTCTGTGGCAAGTACAGTAGAGGAGATAAAACCAAAAGTTTATATTTGGCTTGTTGTTTTCTGGAACACAAGGGAGTGGCTACTATAGGTACGCCTTATCTCCACCTCTGGGCAGGCTGGGAACTTGTGATGAATCTCAAGAGTATATAACAAGTGATATTAAAAAAGGTCCTTGCACTTTCTTGGGTCCAAAGATCACCATCATCCTTCCTTACCAGAGACCCCCTTGGCAGAAGTTGTACTTTGAAAACCCAAATGAGTCATTAGGGCTTCTGTATTTTATCCTTTTTGTTTTTATCTGTTGTTGGTGTAAATCATTTGTTTATCATCTATATTTTTTTATGCACTGTGACTATTTTTTGCTATAATAAACATTAATTTATAAAGTTCTGCCTTTGTCTGGTTAAGAATCATGTTACCTGAAGAGACTAATTATTATTTTTGCAATTCCTTAAATATTGTGCTAAGTAATATTTGGTGGGTTTTATTATTGTTTTACCTGGGGGACCAAGGCACCCCATTTATAAATTGTCTTGGTGGTGGCAGCGTTAAAATAGTAATAGTTTTATTATGTTCAAGTGTAGGTGGTGTTAAAAGGGGGATTTTGTCATTATTTCCGGGCTAGTGCAGACAAATAGTGAACTTTAACTCTTTCACCACCACAACTACATCACGCACACTCTTGGAGTAGGGTGCATTCATTACACACAGAGGTGTTAACATGAGTGTGTTTGGGGGCTGTGGATGTGGATGGTTCGGCTTCACAGGGGCACAAGTTGGTGGAATGTGAAGAGGATGCACAAGCTGGGGGCCTTAAGCTGGCTAAATGTCCGCAGGACAGCTCTTTGTCCAACTCACTCCAGTTGGTTTTAATGTTAAATTGTGTGAGAGCTGCTGATGCTTTTGCTGATGCCGACTTGTGGTAATTGTAAAACATAAAGCCCCCATACTTATGCCCCAGATCTACCAACTTGTGTAAGTACAGTTCTAGTTCTTCTCGCCTCTGGGGGGTATACAGAACAGATTACGTCCCTGTAAAGCCCAAAGGCGAGTACAAATTTGGGCATTGACAGCTTCTTATTTCGTCTGGGGTCCCCAGCTTTAAGGACCACAGACGAGCCTTCGTGGTGAGGCTAGAATTTCCTAGTATATTATAAGATGCACATGTGAAAGCTAGCATCTGAAACCCTAAAGCCAGTTCTCTATCCTTGAAAGGGGGCTTGACTCTTGTAATGATTAATGTAAGTCACGTACCTTGTTGTTAATTAATATGTGCTGAAATGGTTGACCGAACAGTATGTGACGAGACCAATCTCGCCACATTGCATTGGAGAAGCCTGGTTGCCCGCCTGCTGCCTCTGGACTATGGCCCCCTGTTAAAAGACATCTTTTTTACCTGCAGAAAAGCTTCATTCGTGCTTTTCTGCCTGGGGTTCGGTAGATTTGTTTGAATGTGTTATACCCCAGATAGGAATCCCATGGAGCCCATTCGTATGAAACTGACTGTAAAGACTTTGGCTCCATGGCGATTAAACTGTATTCGTGTGGTCTGAGCGCCATTCACTTAATAATGTGCGCTCAGACCTGAGCTATCTGGGGATATGTTAAATGTCTGTGTGTTATGTGTAAAAGGTGACTTTATGTATTTTAAAGTGTTTTACTGTCTTTGTGTCACCATGTGCATAATGGAGTCTTGTCCCTGTCCTGGGAGATAATTGAATTACTTCTCACTTATCTCCAGGGCAGAGGAGAGGAAGCCAGGATGCATTGTGGTAAAAGGTATGTGTATTGGGTTACCTCTCAGGATAAGGGGGAGGGAATCTGTGGGTTGTAACTAAATGTTACTGGATATTTTATACCTCCCTGTGGGCGGTCCTGTATTTGCAAGACTGTAATAAAAACCAGGCTGGGTGTGCCAGCACCTCAGACCACTGCTTGACCCTCAACACGGAGCTCTGTCTCGTCTTTGGGGGGATTTACTGTATGCTGCTAAGGACTGATTGCCAGGAGTGTAAGCCGCTTGGGAGCTTTTCCTGTTCGTCTGGTAGCAGCAATTCGTATGGTTCCTGTTCGTGTATTTGGAGTGCTACCTTATTCCCTTGTATGCCGTTCGGGAGTTTGGAGCATTCACTTGTATGCAGTTCGAGTGTTTGCAGTTCAGTGTTTGGACCATTCCCTTGTATGCAGTTCGAGTGTTTGGAGCATTCCCTTGTATGCCGTTCGGGAGTTTGGAGCATTCACTTGTATTCAGTTCGTGAGTTTTGGTGATTCTACAGTAGCTGTGCCTGTCTCTGAAAGGGGATTATCGTCTAAGCGTTTTTTTTCCCTTTTGTGCAAAACGGTCCGTTACACAGTATATATACCTATAGAAATAAATACCAGAATTACTGAAGGTAGTAACTCAAGTAATAGATTATGTAGCTACTAAATATAACTTGCCTACCGAAAGGTGGTTTATACGATATTCTTTAAGTAGTAGGATGCCTTGTCCTATAGACCTACGGGAAAGGAAAATAACTAGTGGGCCTGTAACCAGATCCCAAAGATTATAAAATACCTGAAGAATAGACAGTTCTTGCCTTCCTGAGGTGGAGATTACAAAGTTATTCTTACCTGTGCGTACTAACTAGGGGGTGGACAAAAACAAAACAAAACAAAACAAGTTCAATCTATATATTGACAAAGAGTATGACTACCTGTGACTGATAACATGTGTGTCAAAGTTTAATTATGTATGGAAATTAACTGTTAATGGTCTGCTAAAGGGGTAAGATTCTAGAATAGGAAACTGAGATTGATAAAGACAACTGAAGTATACATATGTGACATGTATGTGACCGAAGGAGACATTTGCAGATGTATCGTGGCCCATACGAGGGTCAATTTAAAAGAGACAAGCCCCACATCAACCCCAACATTTGATGGACTTATAATAGGTGTTAGGAGAAGCATACCTAATGAGTTTTTAAATGGTGTATCAGTTGCTTGGAATGTAAAATTCTATCCATGGCCTATCATGATAGTAAATACCTTTAAGATAGCTGGTATGGTAATGGTGGGAACACTTGCAAAAAAAGGCTGAGATGGCCATGGTAGGCCAGTCTTATGACACCTATAAGAAAGTTGTAGAGGTTACCCCGGAGAGTAGAGGGATTCCAACTGCCGGAGGGTCCCCTTCTCCGATGGGTGAGGGGGTGTTCTCAAAAGTTTCAATATGTCCATCCAGTGTTTTTAAAGAGCCAGCACTAGTCCAAATAAAAGTCCATAAGACTAACTAATGTTTTTAAAGATCCATACAGGGGTTTTGTTACATTGCTCCCTCATTGTGGAACACTCCAGCAGACTCGGTTGAATCCTTTTCGGGTCCACTGGAGGATGTCTGGTCATCAGGTTTTGGGCTGAGTTTGGTATGGTGGGGTAGCCCATCGGCGTTGCCGTTTTGTGTACCAGGGCGGTATTGTATGTTTAAAATTGTAGGGATGTAGCGCTAAGCTCCATCTTAGTAAGCGTCCATTGTCCCCGGCCACCCTGTTCAGCCAAACCAAGGGGTTATGGTCCATCCCCAGTGTGAATTCCCGTCCATACAAGTAGGAGGTGAGCTTCTTCAGTGCCCATACCAAAACCAAGCACTCTTCTTCAACGGTCGCGTAATTCACTTCCCGTGGCAATAGTTTGCGGCGGATGTAAGCGACTGGGTGTTCTCCTCCATCTTCACCCACTTGGCTTAGAACTGCCCCCAGTCCGAACATGGAAGCGTCGGTGTGGATGATAAAGCGTTTGTTAGGGACTGGGGCAGCCAACACAGGAGCATTTACAAGAGCGTCTTTTAGGGTTTAAAAAGCGGTTTCACGGGCGGTAGACCACAGGACCTGTCTGGGAAGGTTCTTTTTCATGAGGTCAGTCAGGGGCTTAGCTATGGTGCTGTAGTTGGGTACAAAGTGTCTATAAATACCCCGCTGTCCCCAGGAAGGCCAGGACCTGGGTCTTGGTCCGGGGTGTAGGCCAGTTAGCGACCACTTCTATCTTGGCAGGCTCTGGTCACTGCCGCCCACACGCGACCCGGTGTCCCAGATACTGGACTTCCACCATGCTGATATTACATTTGTCTGGTTTTAAAGTCAGGCCGACAGCCCGAATTTGATCCAGCACTATCCTCACATGCCTCAGATGTTCTTCCCAGGACGCGCTATAGATTGCAATGTCGTCCAGGTACGCACAGGCGAAATTCTGGAAGCCATCGAGGAGTCTATCCACCAGGCGTTGGAACGTGGCTGGGGCATTTTTCATCCGAATCTGCCAGTACCCCTTACAGAGGTCAATAGTTGTCAGATAGCGTCCCCTGGCAATGCGATCCAATAACTCGTCCACTGGGGTCATGGGGTAGGCATCCGTCACGGTTTTGTCATTTAGCCGCCGATAGTCCACGCAGAACCGGGTAGTCCCATCCTTTTTTGGCACCAGGACTACAGGGGATGCCCAGGGGCTAACGGAAGGCTCAATGACCCCTAACCTCAACATCTCCTGTATCTCTTCCCTCATACCGGCCTTGACGGCATCAGGT
Source organism: Pelobates cultripes (assembly GCA_933207985.1). NCBI lineage: Eukaryota > Metazoa > Chordata > Amphibia > Anura > Pelobatidae > Pelobates > Pelobates cultripes. Next base: position 55,022,346 of record OW240921.1, on the reverse strand, counting down.
ATCCGGTACGGGGGTTGTCTAGTCGGAGCCTGTCCTAGGGTTTCCACCCTATTGGTGGCTAACGTGGTGAACCCTGGCTGTTGGGAGAAGGTTTGGCTCTGACTAGATAATAAGCAGGTCATCTGCTTCCTCTCTGTGGGCTTTAGTTGGTCCCCTAACTTTATCTGACTGAGGGGATTGCTTTGGGGCTGTCTGCTCAAAAGGTCAGGTAAGGGTAGGCTGTCTGGATCGTCAGTGGCTGGGGAGCAGACAGCAGCTATGTCCTCGGGCCTTTCCTGATATTCTTTGAGCATGTTAACGTGGAACGCTTTGCGAACCCTCTAGTCCTTGTCACTGGCAATTACATAGGTGATGTCACAAAGTTGGTCCACCACTTTGTAAGGGCCCTGCCAGGTTGCTTGCAACTTGTCGTGCTTCGTGGGCATTAACACTAGGACCTTCTATCCTACCTGGAACATTTTAAACACTGCGAATGTATCTTTTTCCGCTCGCTGGTGTTTACAATCGGTAATACCGTTGGGCTTTCCGGTCTTTGTGCGGTTAGTACCTGTAGGTGATGGGCTCTTTTCTCCATCACCTCATCCATAGCTGCGTTGAGAAGCTGTGTTACCAGTTCCACAGGTGGGTTTGGTCCATAGAGGGCCAGCCTTCCTTGCACCACTCTCTGGATCTTGTCTTCTTCTCTGTTTGGTGGGGTGGAGTTGGCCATTGTGTTTCTCTGGTCTAATTCAACCAGTTCGGCTATCAGTTCCCGTCGTGGTTTGTTACTAGCTGGCTGTCCACGGCTCTCCAGTACATCCTTCAATGTTAGCCTTTTCAGTTTCTCATATTGATTCTCCATGGATGTAATACCTCCTATGGGAAGATAGGACCATCCTGCCACTGCCAACCAATTGTAGCGGTTACCCCGGAGATTAGAGAGGTTCCAACCGCCGGAGGGTGTCCTTCTCCCAATGGGTGAGGGGGTATTCTCAGCATCCAGTAGTCTTCCAGATGAGAGAGCTCTTAAAAGAGCTAGTGTGATTAACTGTATAGCTGGTTACCCCCAATAAGAGACAAAACTCTAGATTGAGGGTGAAGAAGAACTGTATTACTTGGCACCAAAGGGCCTTGTTTTATGCAGGTTTTCCCACACATAGTACCACCCACAGGGTTTTTCAGAACAACCAATAAACACATTACAACACATACAATGCAAGTACAGCAGAATCAGACACAATGAGAAACACACCCATCATATTCCTCCCCTCTGCTTAGGAGATAATTGAGTCAATTACTGTATCTACTCAATTATCTCCAAGCTGAAAAGTTACACTTTTTATACATTTTTATCACTTTGTGAGTTTACACCATACATACACAAAACTTATATTATTTTAACCAGTATTGGGGACAAACATATCCAAAATTCACTTGAATAGGTTCAGGGGTTTAAAAGTTAGGTCAAAGTCCTTTGTTATCACTTGCAAGCATGGCTTTTCCTGCCCAAACCAGTTCCCACTGGTCTGGCAGTGTCCCTAGGACAACTCCCTGCTGAAGAACAATGGAGCTGGGGGAAGAAAGAGTGTCTCAAAAGTTTCAATATGTCCATCTGTAAGAAATTGATATTCCAAACTGCAATATTGTATATAACTTTCTGTGTATGTGACTGGTTTCACAAGTGGGGGTCATTTCATTGATAACAGTGTGATAAGGATCAAAGCTTTCAGTTGCATTTTACAACACCCAGCTAAAACAAAAGCTTACATCCCTCCAGTATTCCTTGCATGTTATCAGGAGATCAGAGTAATAGACATCTAGGTGTAACCATGCAAGTGTGTGTTTTCCCAAGCAGTCCAATCTACCAAGAAACCTAATCAACTGGTCTTTCACAATGTTACAGTATGGCTGGAGGGAAGAGATCAAAGGGAAAGACTTGTGTAAAGACAGAACTCTCTGGAGAAAGAGGGCGGGATAAACCACTTTTGGGAAGGAAAAGGGATTCTGGGACTTGTAGTTTATTACTCCAAGAATCAGTCTTTAAAAGGACAACATCCAAGGAAGTCTCACTCTCTTTCTCTCTCTCTTTGGAGAGGACAACGCAGCAAGCAGGGCCATGGTGAACTAAGAGAGGCTGTCCCAGATTACCCAAGATGAAGGCGCAAGGGGAAGACCTGCATTTAAATGTTTAAGTATTGCCTTTTTATTATGTAGCTTTTGATTATGTACCGGATATAATGTATAATGTATATTGTGTATATCCTGTTAAAATCTAACAGTATCCTTAAATGAATATTTACAATACATTTTATTATACACTTGTGTTTATGTCTTATTTGTCACACATTCCCTAAAAGAATATCCTTGTAAGAGGGTCATAATTTCTTACAAATTGGCGAGCCAGGTAGGAGGGATTTAGTGTGATTTATGAGCATATTCATAATTGTATAGATTGTATATTTACTTTTGGATACTGTTCAGATATTGTGTATAGATATTTCAGTGAATTGTGCGTTGTCAATGATGGAGAGTTTATTGAAAAAGATTGCTAAGGTGTCTAATCCAGAAGCAATAATTAAATGTATGGATGGTGCATTAGATCCGTGGCTTAATGCTCAGGATTATGTGGCCAGGGCAATTATTGAAAAGAAATTGTCCAAATCTAGTGCTAAAATTGCCTTGATTTATGCTGCCCGTTGGATTGCGGAGAAGTATAAATCTTTAAATAGGCAAAAAGAGAAATTAGAGGCAGACATTTTGAGTTTAAAGAATGAAGTGGAAGGTTTTAAATTGTCTGCGCAAAATGCTGCTGTTTTGTGTGTAGGTAGTCAGCAAATGTGTCTTGAAAATGAGGAATTGCACAGTTGTAATGAGCAGCTTGTAGAAAGGCTGAAGGATGCAGAGGGTGCTATTAGGATCCTTGCATCCAGCAGCCAGAAAGAGGCTGATCATTCAGATTGCATGTATCAAATGAATTTATTGAAATCCCAATTACAAAATAGAAATGCATGCAATGCTGCAGAACCCAATACAAATGTTGTACATAACATAGAGTGTGGTGTTTTTGCAGATGTTTATGGTATTTGTGAGCGCAGTATTCCTGCTAAAATGGCACCAATCTCTACAGAGCGCATGGTGGATGCACAGGGAAATGTACTACATAAAACTACTGTGACCCATTCCTTAAAACGTACAGAGGTTATTGCACTGAGCAAAGAACTGGGATGTATACGCTTGGATGATGATCCAGTAGATGTTATGTTAAAAATTGATCAATTTGAAAAAATCCACAGAAACTTAAATGAATTGGATATTTTTGATGTTATAATTGCTAGTACAGACCATTCACTAAGAGCAAGTCTGCCACATGAGATATTTATAGAACCTAGAACCAAGCAACAACTTATCAAAGAGTTATTAAACGCACTTGGTCTAGAGGAAATAAATCATCATTTTGCTTTTGGTAATTGTGCGCAGAAGAGAGGGGAGTCTGTTCAAGGGTTTGTAAATAGGTTATTTGTTTTATTCAAACTGACTGTTCCACCTGGAGCACATGCTGATCACAATGAATATGCATATAAGAAAGCATTACTTAATAGGACACTGCCAGATATTCAAGAGTTAATTGGTTTAACTGTGTCCCCACAGGACACCTTTGTAAATATACTGAATTGCTTAAGAAGGGCTGAAGCAATTTTACTAAATCAAGAAAAAGTAAATAAAAGACAAGTGTCATTGATACAAAGTCCCCAACCTCACAGATATATCAATCAGAGAAAGTCCCCACATATAAAATCCATTACATGTTTTAGGTGTGGTAGGATGGGACATATTGAAAAATTTTGTAAATCAGATGTGCATATTCATCATGAAAGGCCCATGTGTGATAGATGGACTCTGGGAAATAAAAATAATCACCCTAGGTGGAGATCCCAGAGAAAAGATAATAATGGTATCCCCCTCACAAGACCTTGGATTCCCTACCATGTGCTTAAAGCACAGAATAGACAACTAAAGGCAGAAAATCTTTCTCTAACATGTGAACGAAATGAGTTCCTTGAAAAACTGGATTGTCTCAAGGCACAATTAAGTACATTAGAGGATATGGTTAACACAAAGAATCTGATAACAGATACAGTTTTTCTTGAATGACCTATTCTAGTTGTGTGTTATTAACTTTCTCTTGAAGTTTGTTTTTTTAGAAAACTACGGAGATGATGCCAATTGAGAAGGAAGACAAATATAGACCTGTGAGAAGACCAACCATTTAACATGTTTATTTATTTCAGGAAAAATACAGTTCCAGTTTATAGAGGACCTTAATATGTAGTTTTATGATATTTTATTTCATATTAAGGATAAGCCTCTAAATTCATTCATTACAGTCAGGTGGTCCAAATTCCAAATTATTTTTGTTTTTATTAGTTTAGCACACCTGCACTTCCAGCTATGTTTTATTTTTGTATTTTGATACTGGATTACTAATTTTATATATTTCTAGATTAGATGAATTGTTGCCAAGGTGAGGCTTATACGTTGATCACACTGGAGAGATGTGATAGTGTAACTGTCTGTTGGTTTACAACAGTAAATATTTTAGTTTTTGTCTTTTTTTCATTTGGTTACCAACACAAATAGCCTCAAGCCGATTTTTGATTTTAATCTTTGAAAGGCAACAGACCATTGTCAGTTTTCTTTAGATTGCACGCTGCCAAACTTTGTATACAGTTCAATGACTGAAGGTAATGGTAGCATTCAATCTACTTTTTTTCTCTCTCCATCTTCTTTGATTTTGTTGTTTTCTTATGCTTTTTATTGTATTTCACACTCTAAAGGGAATATAGGGAAAACAGATAATTGCATATATTTACATTTCCTTGGGTCAAGGTTGGGTGAACAATAGAATGATAATGGTTATTTTTTGTTTGTTTTTGTTTTAATTTATACTCTCAAGGTGGGGTATAGCGCATAGACAAATTAGACAATTTTGTATATTTTATATTGTTTTTGAGTCAAGGTGGGGTGAGTGACAATATATGATTTTGCATTTTCTATTTGCTCTATTTGGTTTTCCACAAGGGGTTAAATATTTATGGTTTTAGTAAGGTTATAGTAAATTATTTCATACTGTTATGAGGACGTATCCCTTAGTACACATTAATACTGGTTGCATTTTGCTCACATTTGTGTTTACAATGTTTTAGATGACCACTTGTGAATCCAGACGGTAGTACTGAGACAAGGATGATAATCAAACCACTAGTGATTTGCATAATGTAACACTGCGCACTTTCTGTGCTAAGAATCTTTTAATTTCCAGAAGCCAAGGGCCTATCGAAAACTTATTAAACATCCTCAAGGGCTCAAACACAAACCCACTCCAGCTATACAACTTTTAATAAACTCCCAATAAACGTGCACAAACACCTTCACTCGGATCCCCACTCCAAACAATAAACTATGTTTCTCCCTTGTGTGGTCTCTTTAATACACTATGTAAGTGAACAGCAAATTAACTGCTGTTGGTGTGAAAATACACCAGGTGTCATGGTGGGCAGAGGTCAGAGGCCTAATAGCCCAAAGTAAGCAAGGCCAGGGTTAAAGGAACAGTGTGGTGGAAGCAGTGCTGGTGGCACAGGTAACTGAGCGTGATGGGAGTGAAATCTAATGGTTGCAGTGATGCTGAGCCTATGAGGGTAATGAAAGGTTACGGATATGGCTGAAGGAGTTCAAATTAATGGTGAAAAATGATAACTGTAAGTGCCTCAATGATTTGGCTAAATTATGCCTTGCAGTACCCTAAATTATAAATATATGTGGTTGTCAAGTCATTTGTGTCTCAGTAAAACACATAATCATTTAAAACGCACACAATACAAATACTGTATTTCTTTGAGAGGGCTCATTTTCTTGTTGAGTCATTCGCCCTCTAGGTGGGGACTGTAAGAAATTGATATTCCAAACTGCAATATTGTATATAACTTTCTGTGTATGTGACTGGTTTCACAAGTGGGGGTCATTTCCTTGATAACAGTGTGATAAGGATCAAAGCTTTCAGTTGCATTTTACAACACCCAGCTAAAACAAAAGCTTACATCCCTCCAGTATTCCTTGCATGTTATCAGGAGATCAGAGTAATAGACATCTAGGTGTAACCATGCAAGTGTGTGTTTTCCCAAGCAGTCCAATCTACCAAGAAACCTAATCAACTGGTCTTTCACAATGTTACAGTATGGCTGGAGGGAAGAGATCAAAGGGAAAGACTTGTGTAAAGACAGAACTCTCTGGAGAAAGAGGGCGGGATAAACCACTTATGGGAAGGAAAAGGGATTCTGGGACTTGTAGTTTATTACTCCAAAAATCAGTCTTTAAAAGGACAACATCCAAGGAAGTCTCACTCTCTTTCTCTCTCTCTTTGGAGAGGACAACGCAGCAAGCAGGGCCATGGTGAACTAAGAGAGGCTGTCCCAGATTACCCAAGATGAAGGCGCAAGGGGAAGACCTGCATTTAAATGTTTAAGTATTGCCTTTTTTATTATGTAGCTTTTGATTATGTACCGGATATAATGTATAATGTATATTGTGTATATCCTGTTAAAATCTAACAGTATCCTTAAATGAATATTTACAATACATTTTATTATACACTTGTGTTTATGTCTTATTTGTCACACATTCCCTAAAAGAATATCCTTGTAAGAGGGTCATAATTTCTTACACATCCACTGTTTTTAAAGGGCCAGCACTAGTCCAAATAAAAGTCCATAAGACCAACTAATGTTTTTAAAGATCCATACAGTATTGAATGTATTACTATATAAATTTCAATGTTCAGGAATGGTTGCCTTTAAATGAAAAACTTGCATTTAGACTTATAACAAACTAACTGAATTATCATGATTTAAAATGACCTGAATAAAACCGATGTGAAAAAGACATCTAAACGAATGGATGATATCGTTCATCCGAATGGATGCTTGTAACAGTAGACAGGTACTGTTCATACAAATTGAATTTGGCATGAATTATAACACAAATGCCACTGCTAACAACTCCCGAAAAGAGAAAGATCTGAATAGGTTTAAACGAAAGGTAACAAAAACAGAAAATAGAGTCAGCGGTAGTTGTATCAAAAGAAAGAAAAAGGTAAACAAACAAAGGGATGGGACTGCGCCAAAAAGCAAATAAATAAATTAAAGTCCTGGTAGGGATAGTGATAATACAATAGAGTCCAGTATAGTGGAACTTGGATCCTAGATTGGTCTCTGGAGTTGTAGGGTTCTGCTCCTTACAGGTTTTGAATGTATAGAAGAGGGCGATGAGTGATGAGAAGGGTGGTCCAAGAGAAAATGTAAATAGAAGAGATCTTACTCACTTTTTGTAAAGCTTAAACCAGCTCTAGTGTGACTAGCTTGCCGCGGTATGATCCCCGCTTATGGGATGTGCGGTGAGTATCCTCTTCGGTGTGGTAACAGACAGCCAATGGGAAGATAGAATGAAAACAATAATGGTGCAGTATGTTCCAAAATTAGATAAAAAGTATTAAAATATAGTAGAACCACTCACATTTGATAGAGCTTATACTAGCTCTAGTGTAGTAGGCATACAGCGGTATGATCCCCGCCTCTGGGATATATGGTGAGTGTCCTTGGAGATGGTAACAGGAGCTCGGAGAGAAGATAATAAAACAGCAATAGTGCTCTCAGTAAAATATTTCTGGTATATAAAATATAATAAAATATACTCACAGTATATAGGGCAGACTAACTGCTCTATGACGCGGGCACGGGTGGTATAATCCCCACCTAAGGATGCTTTACAGTATAAGGAAAAGTAAAATAAAGTAAAAAGCCAGGTAGTAGTAAAAATAATAAAAATAAAAAATGTAAATAAAAGATAATGGTGCAAAAGAGTAAAAGGACCAAAATCTATTTATTAACAATCATTTAAAAGCGGTACAATATCCAATCGCGTTTCACCAATATAGGCCTTATCAATGGATTAAAAAACTTTGCAACCTGGCTAGTTGGGGTACATATAGGCATGGGACAAATTGAAAATGGCACCAAAACTGCTCTGACCAATTATAAAGCAGATTATTACACATAAAAACAGTTATGACAGTAAGAATCCATAAATATTACTTGTGTGTTATGAAATATATAATGTATTTATAAAAACGAGTGATAATTCAAAGAATTTTCGGCATGTAAAGCCAAAACACGTGACGCGCTTCATAAGCGCGTGGTATGGTAATTGTGGAAACACTTGCAAAAAAAGGCTGAGATGGCCACGGTAGGCCAGTCTTATGACACCTATAAGAAAGTGTTTACAGGTAAATTTCTAAGCTTATGACATAGAAAATATGCTAATTTATGCAATATAATTTAATTGTCCTGGAGTATTTATGTTTAAACATAGTATTGAGTTTAAACATAATATTTACTATATAAATTTAAATGTTCGGGAATGGTTGCCTTTAAATGAAAAACTTGCATTTTAGACTTATAACTAACTGAATTATCATGATTTAAAATGACCTGAATAAAACCGATGTGAAAAAGACATCTAAACGAATGGATGATATCGTTCATCCGAATGGATGCTTGTAACAGTAGACAGGTACTGTTCATACAAATTGAATTTGGCATGAATTGTAACACAAATGCCACAGCTAAAAACTCCTGAATAGAGAAAGATCCGAATAGGTTTAGACGAAAGGTAAGTATACAGTACTGCTATGAAAAACTCACGAACAGGTAACCGACACAAATGAATTTTAACGAAAAATAAGTATATATGATACATCTAAAAACTTCTGAAACGACACAAAATGGAATTTTACGAAAAGGTCAGTATAAAACATGGCTAAACACTCCTAAACGGAGGAAATGAATGGCTATCTATATGGAAAGGCAGTATTTATAACATGCTATGAAACTACCGAACGGAAAAGAAGGCACAAATGAAAACTTTAACGAAAGGTGAGTATAAAGGGAGCCGATCACGTTTTTAGGCCCGAACGTGGGAAAAGGCGCGAACGGCCTTTTCCACATGTACATAAGTAACGTGCCGGATCTTTTGGTCGGAAGAAGAGGTGTCAGAGAACAGGAGACTGGGGAAGCTTTGCATTTCTCTGCTTTCCTTGGCTGGGAACTGCAAAGAGTAGTCTATGGAGCCAGGAAGACGTCTTCCATGAACTGCTTGCATTTGTTGAATGCTGGGAAATTTGGACCAGAAGTCTCAGGTTGCTATTCCAACAAGAACACTTGAAAACGAGCATTATGCAGGTAAGAGGGTGATTGGAGATTTAAAGGTTCAAGATAGTTTTAAACTCCTCCCACAAATACAGGCCTTAAAACATATTGACACATATAATACATGTCTGTATATGTATATGTATGTATGTATGTATGTATGTTTGTATGTATATGTGTATGTATGTATGTGTGTATATAAATAAAAAAATTAAATTAAAATATATATATATATATATATATATTTTTTTTTTTTTTTTTTTGTGTTAGGGGCAAATAGCTGTATTTGGAGTAAGGTTCCAGCATAAGAGTAGGATAGTATAAAGGGAGCAAGTCGGTTGTGGTGTGCCGAGACCGACGATACAGTAGGCCTCTAAATAAAGAGGGCAAAAATGAATAATCAAAGATTTTAATACAGTCAACAAATATATACGAATTAACCAGACATTCCTTAAATGCATTATTTAATTCCTGGAAGGATTTTTAAGGTAGGAATCTAGGACCGCAACTAGACACCATTTGTTGTGGGTAGGATAGTATGTTAGCTCTACTGCTGGTGCGTGTGACTCGTTTTGGAATGTAGTAGAGCCAATAGGTAGTGATCTATGTGTTTACATGGTTGGGATCGTTGAAGACAATGATCTGTCTGAGTGGTGGTGATGGTAGTGGATTCTCTTGGCCTGAGAAAGGCGTGGAAGGCTGTGTACATGGCCGGTAATGGCCGAATTGGTAGTATAATTAAACGGTTGTAGATCTTATAGGTCAGATAAGAATGGAAAAGTTGGATGGCTATTGGTAATCTCTGGGAGGAACGTGGGGGGATGGATTCTTGTAAACCTCTGAGTATATTCTTGTCTGGTATGATGGCATGAAGCTATGGTAGTTTAGGCAATAGGGTTAGCATGTGTTGTTGAATGCCTGTAAAATATATAATTTAATGGTGTGTGAGAGTTCCAGTTTAAGATGGCAAAAAAGAAGCAAAACCTAGGAGAGATGTTGAGATTGGTTGATATTTGCCGTGTTCCAATAAGAATCTTTAAGCCAGGTGAAAGCTGTCTTATACAGTCTACAAGTAGAGGACGAAATTGTTAAGTGAGATAGTGCATGCTATGCTGCATGAGTATGTCTAATCCATGATTTAGTCTCTGGAACGAAAAGGTGGCCATGACTGTATGGGCGGCTGTAGGAAGCGTATGATAAACATGCCTGGAATATAAATAAGACAATTGTCGGCAGGGATGTTGCCACCACCTGGTACATGAAAGCAAAAAGAAATGTCACAAGCGGCGAACCAAGTGAGTTCCCTAGAAATATCCTGATTGTATGTATGATGAGTGGTTTTGTTGATGATATGACATGTGCTTAGTTGTCTGAGTAACAACATATTGATGACCCTGACCATGATTGACCCCATTCCACAGCAGCTGCTACAACGGGGTAGATCTCCAAAAGGGCCTGAGGTGGAGGAAAAGTTCCAAACCTGGATGCCATGGTCCAAAACCATCATTCCCGGTAGATTGCTGCCAAACCCTTGGTAGACGCCGTGTCTGACCATCTGGTTGGAGGAGTGTCAGACAACCCCGGGAGGAACCATGTCAAGTGGCCAAGAAATTCTTCCCCCTGTGCAGGTCTGCTGTGGATAGGGTATCTAGGGACATCCTCTGATCGTCATGATGGAAGTGTGAAAAAAGGGGGAAGTAGTCTGGATGTGAAAGCGTGGTCTTGTGGTATGATTTGCATGGCAAAATTAAGGAACCTGGTAGGGATTGTAAGTCCCTGTGGTTGCAAGTACTAAGCAGGAAGTAGTGATGTTGTAGTTGAGAATGTTCCCTATCTGTCTTGTGGTAACTTGCGTGTATGGATTCTAAATCAAGTCGTATGCCCAGTAATGTGATGGTATTGTCTGGGCCTTCTGTTTCTTATGAAGTACTGGGACACCCAAGTGGTCTACCAGACTAAGCTTCCGTGAGGCTTCTAGTGAAAAAGTTATCCTCGATCAACAAGAAGTCATCTAGATAGTGTATGACTGTAAGGCCCCTGGATGTGTTATCATAACCAGCACAGAGTATCTGCCAATATTGATAGTTGGCTAATTTGTAGCCCGAAAGGTGAGCGGGGAAAGGATTAGTAACTGCCTGCCCATTTTATGCCATATAAGTGCCAGTGTGTAGGGTAGATGGTAGCCGTTTAATGTGTTGATGATATTGGTCATACTTAACCAAGCTTCAACCCATGCTTGAGTGGAGGAAACTCCTCAGAGGGTATGAGGGATTTGAGACTTTGGGTAACAGAGGTGTTTGGTGCCTATAAGTCTATGGTTAGTCTTTGTTTAAGGGAAGATTTCCCTGTGACTATACCAATGTGTTTGTGTGCCATGCTGTAAATGGTGGAGATTGGAAAGCCTAAGTAAAAACCCCTCTGCAAATCTTGGCTATGAGTGTGTTTCAAGTGAGGGCATGCTATATTCCCCAAAGGTATATTTACAATACATGTATGGGAGCCTTCTGAAACTCCAGAACTCTAGTAAATCTACTACAAGTCTTGAAGGGTTATGAGTCAGTAGTGTAAAGTGCATTGATGTTTACAGATGTTGAGTACGTTTTTTGTAAGTTGTATTGAGACAAATGGTTTGTCATGTGCCCTGAACCATTTGAACATATACGCAACAGTCTATACGTACTGCAACTATACATACCGATTGTCACTGGTAGTTCGCTCCGTTCTACCAGAGGAGCTGGTACCTGGAGCCTGAGAGTGCTCGTCCGTTTGGTTGGGACAAAATCCCTTCTGTTAGGGTACTTGCACAAATAATCATCTCTACATATGCCAAATGCCAAAACAACTCAGGGATGGTCAGTTCCCGATTTACCTGGAATTCCTGGATCTGACCATCATATATACATTGTCATACATATATATATAATGTGCTGGGATCATATGTGCAGGGTTAACGTCTTGAGTGTTGTAAGAATTGATTGTACGAGGTAACAGAGTTTCGGTTGGTGCTGGTTGTATGGTAGAGGGAGGCCCAGCCTTTGTGAGTGCTTAGGTGACTGATTCGAGATTTTGCCAGTCTGGCATTAATTTTCTCATGGAGATCATGAGTGAGACTATCATGGCCTAGAATGGCAATTGGTAGAGATGCTAAGTTGACATCTTTTACCTGCCAGGATAGCTCTGTTACTGTGTGCTGGGATCATATGTGCAGGGTTAATGCGCTGAGTATCAGGAGAGTTGATTGTACCAGGTAACCGAATTTAGGTTGGTGCTGGTTGTACAGTAGTGTGAGGCCCAGCCTTGTGAGGGCTGTGGTGACTGACTCGATTGCCAGTCTGTCGTTAATTTTTGCTCATGAGTTTAAGAGTGAGGCTAGCATGGCCTTGGTGTCACCTGCGTTGGTGTTGCTGGGGCCTTCCCCCGCCTCCGTGTTGTCCGTTGATGTGCGGAGGAGTTTAAATAACTCTGCTTTCTTTGTGGAGGCAGGGTAGGGGATTTGTCGCCTCCTTAGGTCGGTGGTAATGTGTGGGATCGTCCAGGATCTGATTGATGCTGGACTAGCAACATCTCCTCTGCTTGAAGGTGTATCAATTCTAGCCGGGGTGCTAGGAAGACGTAATTCTTCGCCACCTTCTTGAGACATACTTATATAACAATAAAGATAGTAATTATTATTTGTACCCTGGGATCTTGTACTGGCTTGCTAGCTAAGCTGTAAAGCGAAACGATTAGGCTTGGTGTTTTTTGGTGACTGGTGAGGCCCTGCTAGTTGCCAAGTGGCTTGAGAGGCTCTATCTATGCATTGGCGCGAGGGGATTTTTTGTGGCCACCGAACGTTGTGGCAGGATGTTGGCCTCTCAGTGACAGTAACCAGAAAATAGGAAGGGGAGTGACAGGTGAGGCGGCTAGCTCATGAGTGGCCCGAGGGGTGTATACCTCCAAGTGTGAGGCAGAGTGTTGGCCTCGCCGGACCACTAACCGAAGCATGATGTAGAGAATAAAGGGGGGTAATACCTATGGACCCTAAAACCCTAATTGCCAGTACGTTTTTACTATTCCAGTGAAGGTACAATATGAATAACTATGTGAGCAGGTGTACGTACCTGGTAGTATGGTATTGAACCCGACAATCTGTATAGGTTTTTTAGTAGTACCTGTAACCTAAATGGATAAACCATATGATATAAGGAAATATGGCATAGACCAAGCTCATCTTAATACGTGCAGTATATGTGAAAAGTAAAGTGCTGTGATGTGTAAATATGAAACATCGTAGCCATACTGGTTAAATATGTATCAATCTTAACCCATTAAGTGCCGTATGTATAAGTGATAAAGTGGTCTGGCCCCACCTTGTATGTTATATGTCCCCTTGCTGGGGGAAAGTTGTGTGAGCAGCGTTCTGTGTAAAAATGCGTTTGTGAACTATATTACCGGTTACGTATATGCAGATGTGTCTGCTACTGTGTAATAATATGTGTTTTTATACCAGATGGTGATATACTACTTGCTATGTGAATTGTTGTATGTCTTATTGACCGGTAGGGGTCAGTGAATCATGGTGTTGCAAAATGTAAGTGCACTTGAGATCTGCCGAGTGCCCTGTAGGTGGCAGTGTGGTTGGATACTGATTGGTATGTGAAAAATTTTGTTTGTCTGTTGACCTTTAGGGGTCATTGTTTTGGTGTTTGTAAAACCCTATGAAAATTGTCAATGTATTTGACAGACCTGTAGGTGGAGTGTCGGTAGAACCACTGTTCTTGATGTGAACTGTCAATTATTGTGAATTAACATGACGTTGAGCCCGTGCAGGAGTTTAATGTACGGTAAATTGTATATGACATGTATGGTGAAATTCCCCTTAATCCAAAATGCAAGGTTAACCCGAGATTTTTTGAATTTGACAATTTTTATTCTTTTTCCAAAAAGATGGGGGTGGGGTACAGAAGGAAAGAAGGGGGAAAAAAAATTGTCTGATACCAGATGGTACAGGTTTCGCAGTACATTACAAGGTTTTACAGTACATTCAGTTGCCATACATTGGGTATCTCATGTTCATAACTATGTAGATCCACACTTGTATGCTTAACCATTCCATAGTAGTGGTCTTGACCTAATGCTCTCAACCCTTTGGAATTATGCAGTGAGTGCTACCTATGTAGGCGCGGCAGTGGTGGATATGGTTGGTATTGGGGCGGGTATGGTCCAAGCTGTTTCTTTGTGTTTATGGTCGCCTAGTGGGGTGTGGTGAATGGGGGAAGGAGGGATCAGGAAGGCATGAGCAGGGGTAAAAGGATGTACTGCGAATACAGCTGTTGCTACAGTGGATGTGTTTATGAGTATCTTACATGGGTCCCTGTGGACATGTTGTCTGGAGTGATATGCCTCCTCTCAGGGGAGTATCTAGCTAATTGCAATTTGTATGTTTTGTTTGTCTGTCAGGTTCATATATGTGTGCTTTTGTTTGTCCCATAGGTTCCATGCTTCGAGCCAGTAGGGCTTTCCTCGTTTTGTTTTTCTTGCCATGAGTTCGTAAGTTTTGGTATATTCTATTGCTTCTATGCATTGGTTGATTGTGGGGGAGGTAGTTTGCTTCCATTGTCTGCTGATGATGGTGAGGGCTGCAATTACAATGTGGTACACTAAGTACTGTGTGTGCGTGTGTTGTATCTGTGGGAATAGGAGAAGTAGGAGCGTTTCTGGTGTGTTCGGTAAGCGCACTCCTGTGCAGTGTGTCGTTATTGCTATGACTTGGGACCAGAAGTGTCGGAGTGTTGGGCAATGCCACCAAATATGTATCATAGTTCCTCTGTCCGCTGCGCATTTCCAGCATAAGTCTGAGGTATCCGGGAAGCTGTGTTTGAGTCTTGTGGGTACCAGGTACCATCTGTACAGTATCTTGCGGGACAGCTCCACATGTGTCGTGGATAGGGTCATTCGTTTATTTGCACAATAGATGGCTTGCCATTGTTCTGCAGTCAGCTGATGACCTATGTCCTGTTCCCACCCTTTTATAAAGGAGGGTGGTTTGATCAGTGTTTGCACGTGTTCTGAAGCGTATATTGTGGAGATTATTTTCGTTGCAGGTTTTGTCTTCGTACATATTTTGATTACTGTTGTCCAGTGTGCGTTTGGTGGTTATAATGTTTGTGGTGTTGGTTGGGCGAGTACCCATGATCTCAATTGCCTGTAAGAGAAAGTTGCCGTGCCGGATAGTTGGAATTCCGTCTGGAGGTCTGGTAGTGGTTTAAGTTTGTTACCTTGCATTACTTGTGAGATAGTGTTCACCCCGTGTCTCTTCCAAAGTTTATAGTTAAAGTCTGGTATCAGTATTTGGAACGCGTCTAATGGGAGTGCTGGAGAAAGCGTTGCTGTTGCCCCCATTTTCTTTCGATACGTGTCCCAAATCGCAAGGGTCAATGCAGTTGTAGGTAGTAGTTCAGTGGCCTTTGGTCTGTGGGTTTTTGGCAGCCATGCCAGGAGTCGGAGTGATAGCCCCTGTGCGTGGCTTTTCTCTATTTCGGCCCAGGGTGTGAGTTCTTGTCTGTGTGAAATAGTTACCAGAGGGGTTATGTGGACAGCTCTGTAGTATCCCATGATGTCGGGGAGTCCCATTCCGCCTTGGGCGGGTGGTCTGTGTAGAGTTGTCTTAGCGACCCTTGGTTTTTTGTAGTCCCAGACGTAGTTGTTTAAAGTGGTCTGCAACTCTAGTAGGTATCGTTTCGGGAGTTTAATTGGCAGAGTGCGGAACAGATATTGGATTTTCGGTAGGATTACCATTTTCACCGATGCTATACGGCCTGTCCATGAAATATATTTGCCTTTCCAGTTTTGCAGAGTTTTTTGGATGTCTGCTTGTAGTTTAATGTAGTTTGCCTTATACAGTGTATTCGCCTTAGGAGTGAAGTTAACCCCTAGGAACTTGATGTGGTCTCTCCTCCAGTCATAGGTAAATTTCAGTTTTAGGGTTGTCAGGTCTGTGTGTGGAATGTTTATTCCTAGTGCTAGGGTTTTTGTGATATTTAATTTGTGATAGGAACAGTTGCCATAGTGGGAGAGTATTTTGTGAAAGTTTGGCAGTGACACACTTGGTTGTTCAAGGGTTAGAAGGATGTCATCTGCAAATAGGGACATTTTGTATTCCCGTCCTCTCACTGTAATGCCATGTATGTCTGGATGTTCGCGGATGAGATGGGTAAGGGGTTCTAGCGCCAGAATGTAAAGCAGTGGGGAGAGTGGACATCCCTGTCTAGAGCCATTAGTGATGGTGAATGGTTTTGATATGAATCCCCCGTTCACTACCCGGGCAGTTGGTGACGAGTACAGTGCTTTGACTAACGATAGGAACTGGTCTGGGAAGTCGAATTTCTGTAAAACTGCTAGTAAGAAGGGCCAGTGTAGCCTATCAAAGGCCTTTTCTGCGTCCAGTGATAGCAGAACCCCAGGGTTTTTTTTTATTTTGCATCTTGTAAAGCAGGTTTAGGGTCTTTCTTGTGCCATCTGCTCCCTGTCTTCCCCCTACGAACCCTACCTGATCTCTTCCTATAATTGTGGGGATTATGTGCGTTAGTCTGTTAGAGAAAATTTTTGCCAGTATCTTTATGTCTGTGTTCAAAAGGGAGATGGGCCGTAGATTCTGGCACTTGTTCGGTGGTTTTCCTGGTTTGGGAAGGGTGGCGACGTGTGCCATAAGCATCTCTGTCGGTAGTGTCCCCGTTTGTAGTGTGTGTTGGAAAACTCTTTGTAGATAGGGGGCTATGTTAGGGGCAAAGCGTTTATAGTATAGGTTAGTCAGTCCATCTGGGCCTGGTGACTTCCCTTTCGGGAGGGAGTTAATGGTGTCTATTATTTCATCTATCGTTATGGGATTTTTGAGAGTTGTTTGTTGGTCGTCCGTAAGTGTGGGTAGTTGGACAGAGGTGAGAAATTCATCTATCTCTTGTGCCTTGGGTTGGTGAAGTGTCTGGTCTGTGTTGAGGTTGTAGAGAGAGTGATAATAGTCTGCCTTACTGTCATTTATGTCTTGCGGGTTGTGAGGTTTGTCTCCTGCGTTGGTAATCAGGAATGGAATTTTGGAGTTTGCCTGTTTCTGCCTGAGTATGTTAGCTAGGTGTTTTCCTGCCCTGTTGCCTTGGGAGTAGGAGTTCAATTTCAATTTCGTGAGGATGTAGGCCGTCTTTTCCAGCGCCTTGGTGTTGAGTTGGTCGGTGAGATCCTTGATGGCTTCTGCATATGCATCTGTCGGGTTCAGGAGGTGAGCCGTTGTGGTGTCTCTCAGTCTTCTGAGTAGGTCTGTATATGATTTGTTGCGCTGGCGGTGGAGATATGATGCTCGGCTGATCAGCTGACCCCTTAGGAACGTTTTATGAGCTTGCCAAATAGAAAGTATTGATGCTTCTTGGTTGTCGTTTAGCTGAAAGTAATTTCTTAAGTCTTCTGCCAGTTTTGTTACATAAGATTCGTCATATAGGAGTGTGTCGTTAAGACGCCACGGTAGTTTTCCTCTGTGCTGGTATTGGTTGTGTATTGATAAGGTCACTGGCGCGTGATCTGACCACACTATGTTTCCAATGTTACATTCTTCCACCTGTGTGAGCAAGGTGCCTGATATGAGTATATGGTCAATTCTGGAATAGGTTTGTGTGTCTGCGATAGGAATGTGTATTCCCTTGCTGAGGGGTGCGTTGTTCTCCATACGTCATATAAACCATATTCTTGAATGAGCTTTACTAGTGCTTTGTTTGCATTTTTCAGTTTAACATGTCTGATGGAGTCGCTAGGCGTCATCGAGTCTATGCGTGAGTCCATAGTATGGTTGAGGTCTCCACATATAACCGTTGGGGTTGTCGCCTCTGTTGGTGTTTTCCTAAGAATACTACAATAATACAAAAAAAGGGTGCGCTGTGTCTTTAAGACAAGAAAAGTGCAATGTTCCTTTAAAAACACTCCAGTGCTTCAAAAAAACACACAAACTCTATTTAATAAATGTGTTGCTATTACACACTCTACAATAGTGCAAAAAGGTGCAAGTGTGCAAATATCACTTTTATACCAATATATTGGTGAAAATTGGTAATTTTCAAATACCACTTTTATATCAGTGTATTGGTGAAAAATTAGTAGAAAAAACGGAGCACTTACAATACCCCGCTATATGTACCTTAGGTCTGGTTACTCCAGTTTTGCATACATATGTATAAAAAATAAATAAAAGAACATAGTGTAATACAGTATTATAAATTTTGTTATTAGAACAATGAATAGTGTTAAACTCACAAGTGGAGAGCAGAGAAGTCTGCTCTAACTTTATCCGCTTCTTGTGTAAAGCCAACAGGTCATAGGACAGCAGCAAGTTGAAAGAAACACTTTTTTATTTCCAAATAAATCTTCACAATATTAAAAATAGTCCCCCAAGTGGTATCGCTTTGCTCACTCAGTCTCTCTTTGGAAGGCGTACTGCATACAGTTTTGCTGCCGGCTAGCACCGTACCGCAAACACTTCCTGGAGGCGGAGCCTAATGACGTAACCACGGGACGTACGTGATGACGCGTTTCGCCACAAAATCGGCTTCCTCAGATCACACTTCCATTCTGCTGCTGCCTTGCTTTTAAGTCCGTTTCACAGGTGTATGTCCACCTATTAAATCCTCATTATTGGTTACCAGTGTAACCCCTTAATACCTTAACAGAAATCTTCATTCAATTATTCATTCCCAGGGTCATATCTCCTAAACCAAATTTTTTCTTGCATATGAAAAAAAAACAATTTATTATAAAACACATTTATTAGACACATACATAAAAAACATAAGCCTATAGATTAAAAAACTAAAAGTATCTCTTAACTATAATAAGCCCATTTTAATAAATACCATAAAAGGGATCCAAATGGGTTAATTTTTTTAGGAATTAATAAATCTTGGAGAGGAGGAGATCATATAAATGCAATAGGTAAAGAAGAAATGAAATGGGTACACCGTTTAGGAACTTTGGAACCGAGACGTCTAAATATAGAATTTGATTTATATAATTTTTTGTAATATATATTGATATTTTTTACTATATATTTTTTAGTATGTTTTAATTATTATAGTTAAGAGATACTTTTAGTTTTTTAATCTATAGGCTTATGTTTTTTATGTATGTGTCTAATAAATGTGTTTTATAATAAATTAGTTTTTTTCATATGCAAGAAAAATTTGGTTTAGGAGATATGACCCTGGGAATGAATAATTGAATGAAGATTTCTGTTAAGGTATTAAGGGGTTACACTGGTAACCAATAATGAGAACTTAATAGGTGGACATACACCTGTGAAAACGGACTTAAAAGCAAGGCAGCAGCAGAATGGAAGTGTGATCTGAGGAAGCCGATTTTGTGGCGAAACGCGTCATCACGTACGTCCCGTGGTTACGTCATTAGGCTCCGCCTCCAGGAAGTGTTTGCGGTACGGTGCTAGCCGGCAGCGAAACTGTATGCAGTACGCCTTCCAAAGAGAGACTGAGTGAGCAAAGCGATACCACTTGGGGGACTATTTTTAATATTGTGAAGATTTATTTGGAAATAAAAAAGTGTTTCTTTCAACTTGCTGCTGTCCTATGACTTGTTGGCTTTACACAAGAAGCGGATAAAGTTAGAGCAGACTTCTCTGCTCTCCACTTGTGAGTTTAACACTATTCATTGTTCTAATAACAAAATTTATAATACTGTATTACACTATGTTCTCTTATTTATTTTTTATACATATGTATGCAAAACTGGAGTAACCAGACCTAAGGTACATATAGCGGGGTATTGTAAGTGCTCCGTTTTTTTTACTAATTTTTCACCAATACACTGATATAAAAGTGGTATTTGTAAATTACCAATTTTCACCAATATATTGGTATAAAAGTGATATTTGTACACTTGCACCTTTTTGCACTATTGTAGAGTGTGTAATAGCAACACATTTATTAAATAGAGTTTGTGTGTTTTTTTGAAGCACTGGAGTGTTTTTAAAGGAACATTGCACTTTTCTTGTCTTAAAGACACAGCGCACCCTTTTTTTGTATTATTGTATTTTTAGTGTTTTATGGGCTATTGCACTTTATAAGGGAGCTGCTTTATAGGTTTTATGGTTGTTATTATTTTAGACGTGTATTGAGCGCCTTTTTTTACTTGTCTTCTCTCTTGTGGTATTTTCCTAAGGACTTTGTGCAGAAAGTTGCGCTGTTGGTCGTTTGGACCATAAAGGCACACTAATATGATTGGGTTATTGTTAATTATACATTGCAGGATCACGTATCTGCCTTGGCTGTCCTTCTTGACCCGTAGTGTCTCTACTGTGAGGGAGTTGTGTAGGAGAATAGAAACTCCTTTGGATTTCGAGGTGTGCGTTGCATGATATTGCAGAGGGTAGTCTCTTGTAGCAAACGTGGGAATGCGTTAACCTGACATTTTAAGAGTGACCTGTAGGGGTCAGTGTGGTTATGTGAACACTTGTTAGTGAGCTATGCCCCAGCGTAATGGATGTATGATGACAGGGAAACGAACATTGCCTGTTCGACAATATACCATATGTGAACATAATAGCCTAATAAGTCATTGTAACAAACCAGTGTTCTGTTCGTGGGTTTTAAAACACGGAACGTGTGTTTAGTACCATAGTAAATGCATGAACTAGTTCCTGTTTGGTAGAAATTGCACGAACCGTGAGCCTGGTATGTCAGGGAAACAAAACAAAACGAGACTAGTATGTTAGGCAATGAAACAGAACGTGTTCCTGTTCAGGAGTATGCTAATGCTCGAAATGAGCCAGAGACAGATATAAACAAGTGAGTTTAAACGAATGATATGCACGAACATGCAATGGTTTTAGAACAGACTTAGACGAATGCAGCCATAAAGTGAGGACCTGATCCGTGCATGATGCCGTGGGACTGATGCCTGGCGTAACGGGTAGGTAAACTTACGGTTTGTGACTCACTTGGACACTATCCGTGGTGATGGATTGAAGAAAGAAGCTGGTCAGATGGAAAAGCCTGTGGCTGGATTCCTGACATAGCTCAGCTTTGAAAACCTCATGGAGTAACCAGGTAAAATTGCGTCTGGATGACCCGGAAGTGGAAATCATTCTGATGCTGACCTCAAGCGATATGGAGTCTGGTAGGGGGTGTCCCTTATATAGGGGAGTGAATTAATTTAAGCCCCTCCCACAATTACAGACCAAACTGCCTTAATACACATATATAATAATTGAAGCTTTTTATAATATATTATACATAAATAATGCATATATATGATAACACTATAAGTGTATTTTGAGATATATGTGTATATATATCAAAGTACACTTATAGCGCATATATCTATTTTTTTTTTTTTTACATTTTAGGTGCCTGAGAGACTGCCTGCCAGTCTCCCTGCTGGCAGCTCCATAGACTTGAATTGCGGCCATGTGATCGTGGTGATCACATGGCCCTGGAGGGCTGGAGAGGACAGAGCTGCAGCAGAGGGATCACTGCGGATCGCCGGTCCAGGTGAGTACCAGGGTCATTAACTGATGTTTTTTGTTGGACATACCCTGCACGTTAGAGGTCGGGAAGGGGTTAAATATAGGAACGACATCTGCCTTCCTCTTAACCTCTGGTACAATACCTGAAACAAAAGATTCTTGAAAGATTAAAGGACCACTCTAGGCACCAGACCACTTTAGCTTAATGAAGTGGTCTGGGTGCCAGGTCCAGCTAGGGTTAACCCATTTTTTTATAAACATAGCAGTTTCAGAGAAACTGCTATGTTTGTAAATGGGTTAAGCCTTCCCTCATTCCCTCTAGCGGCTGTCTCATTGACAGCCGCTAGAGGCACGTGCGTGCTTCTCACTGTGATTTTCACAGTGAGAGCACGCCAGCATCCATAGGAAAGCATTGATAATGCTTTCCTATGCGACCGGCTGAATGCGCGCGCAGCTCTTGCCGTGCTTGCGCATTCAGCCGACGGGGAGGAGAGAAGGAGGATCGGAAGAGGAGAGCTCCCCGCCCAGCGCAGGAAAAAGGTAAGTTTTTCCCCCTTTCCCCCTTCCAGAGCCGGGCGGGAGGGGGACCCTGAGGGTGGGGGCACCCTCAGGGCACTATAGTGCCAGGAAAACAGGTATGTTTTCCTGGCACTATAGTGGTCCTTTAAATACAGAGGTTCACTTATTTCCCCACTTAGCTGCTTAAGGGGTGAATACCGTCAGGCCCCAGGAGCTTTATTTACATAATACAAATTTAACTGCTGTAGCACCTTATCTTGAGTTATACAATCACAAATTATCTGCAAGTTTCTTGCAGCAATCATTTGCATATCTCTTGCCATAGGATCCTCTGAAGAAAAATAGTTATTTAAAATTTCTACCTTTTCCTGATCTTCATTAACTAACAGACCATGGGCGTCCACAGGAATTTTTCCAGGAGGGGCATAATTGTAATGACATCTATGCTTGGTCCCTTTTTGACAGTGTCATGAAAGGGAAGGGGCATAGTCATTATCACATAAAGCCTGGGTAAATAGTGTTTTCACAACTATGGTGTCAGAAATACATGTTTGTATTCCTGATACTAAGTGTTCCTTTAAGCTAATTAAAGGAACATTCTGGTCACCATAACAACTTCATCTAAATGAAAATGCTATGATGCTAGGAAGCCCCTCTCTCCCCTCTTTCTTTTAAGGGGTTAAACCGCTCTCAAATGGTTTAACTCCAAAGGCTTCCTCAAGCTCCAGATCTCCAGGTCGCTCAGTGGTATTCGGCTTCTGAAACGGAGTGTCAGGAAGTGCAGATTAACGTCAGGCATGGGTGCCCTGATTGGCTAGATTGGTCAGTTGACGCTCTAAGCCAATCGCTAGTTCCCGGTTCATAAATATTTTTAACTTTTTTATGAATTGGGAGCTACTGGTTGGCTTAGAGTGCCAGCTGACTGCTCTAGCCAATCAGCAGCACCCCTACCCAGCGGCACTTCCTGACACTCAGAAAATAGAAGTGAACACATTAACACTGATATATATATATTTTTTTTAACCTGGGGAGACGAGAAGGTCCAAAATGTCCCTACCAGGCCTAGGTACCAAAGCCTTATGATGTGGTGTCCAGAATAAAGTGGAGGGTTTACTTCACTTGTCCTTCCTGCTCCAAACTCATTTTCTTCTCCTTCATTTGACACAGTCTTCTTTTTCTTCTGACACTGTCTTCTCTCCTCCTTGGCTCCTTCTGCTACTTTCTGCTTATTTTGCACCCTTCTGCTCCTTTCTCTTTCTGATCACTTTCTGCTCCTTGCAGGCCCTTTTTGCTCATTCTCCTACTTTACCTTTGTGCTCCTTGCTGTCCTTTTCTGCTCCTTCTCCTACTTTACCTTTGTGCCCCTTCTGATTCTTTCTGCTCCTTTACCTTTGTTCTCCTTCTGTACCTTTCTGCTCCTTGCAGGCCCTTCTTGCTCCTTGCTGCCCCTTCCTGCTAACTTCTGCTCCTTCTCCTACTTTACATTTGTGCTCCTTCTGCCCCGTCCAGCTCATTGCTAACCCTTTCTGCTCCTTGATGTCCCTTCCTGCTCATTTCTGTTCCTTCTCCTACTTTAACTTTGTGCTCCTTCTGTCCATTCCTGTACCTTGCTGCCCTTTCCAACTCCTTGCTGACCCTTTCTGCTCCTTCTACTTTGTTTGTGCTGCTTTACCTTCCAGCTCCTTGCTGATCCTTCCTGCTCCTTGCTGACCCTTCCTGCTCCTTGCTGACCCTTCCTGCTCCTTGCTGACACTTCCTGCTCCTTGCAGACCCTTCCTGTTCTTTTTTGCTCCTTCTCCTACTTTACCTTTTGTGCTCCTTGCTGTCCCTTCCAGCTCCTTGCTGCCCCTTTCTGCTCCTTGATGCCCCTTGCTGCTCATTTCTGTTCCTTCTCCTTTCTGCTCCTTCTCTTACTTTATCATCCAGCTCCTTGCTGACCCTTCCTGTAGGCTGTCACCCCCATCCATCACTTACCTGATCTATAAGCTGCCTCCCCCATCCCTTACTTACCTGATCTATAGGCTGTCTCCCCCCCATCCCTCTCTTACCTGATCTGTAGGTGGATCCCTCCCATCTTTCACTTACCTGATCTGTATGTTGGACCCCACCACCTATCTCTCACTTCCCTAATCTATAGGCTTCCCCCCATGCCTCACTTCCCTGATCTCTCCCCCCTGTATGCTTCACTTACCTGATCTGTAGGCTCCCCCCCATCCCTCACTTACCTGATCTGTAGACTGCCCCCCCATCCCTCAGTCAGCAGAGAGAAGCAGGAATAATGTGTAGCTTCCTATCCCTGTCTCTCTCCATACACAACACCTACTGGCCAGCACCAGTATTGCAGTGTATTTTTAGTCTGACACGAAAAATAGCAGAACAAGTGGAAAAATCCAGGACGCCCATGCATGTAACAGACCCATCTCTGTTTCAAGTGTACTGACGCTTACATTTTTTGTTTTTTGGAATTGATGTTGATTTTTGGGGTTTGGTTTTGCATTCTTTGGCTATTTATATCCCATTTTCTAGTCTAGCCACTCTAATTGCCTTTTTGTACGCATTATCCTTATATCTTATATAGGATGCCTCTGATTTGACTGATTTTAAATGCTTTAAATGCCCTTTTCTCATTTTAAATCTCTTGTTTTACTTCCCTACTAAGCCACATTGGTTTCAATTTGCTTCTTTTATATTTATTACCCAATGGTACATACTGAGAATATGTATGCATGCCAGGTCTTGTGACTAGAAGACAGGGACTCTCGGAAGTGGAGTGGGAGGTTGAAGACGATGAAAGCTGTTAGCAGACTGTCAATCAGGCGAGTGAAACTGGCAGGAAGGACTGGAATGGAAGTGCTGGTTGCTATGGAGACCAAGTCACTCCAATAGAAACTGCATATGTGAGTGGGGAATTTTGTTTATATTGGATATATACAAATTCAAGCCTTTGATCTTATACGTATATTATATATGTTAAATATAAAGTGAAATACAATTAGCTTGTCATGCAAGCTAGACATGTGCAATTCATTTCAGTCCGAATTTAAATTCGGACAAATAGCGGCAATACGGACATTCGGATGCTTCTGAATGTCCGAATTGCTATAGTGACAAATTTCAGAAGAGCCGAACCAAATTGAAATTGCCGAAGTGCCGAATTGCCGAATTTCGGAAGTGCCGTACCGAATCGAAGTGACGAATTACGAAAGTGTTGAAGTGCTTCGGAATTCTGAAAAGTGGCAAAACAGGAGAGGGAGGGAAAATTGAGGGAATGATGACCGGAATCTAAACCCTAACCCTAACCTAACCATGCCCCTAACAGGATTAGGGGTAGGGGTTAGGTTAGGGGTAGGAGTAGGGTTAGGGTTTGATTCCTGTCATCATTCCCTCAATTTTCCCTCCCTCTCCTGTTTTGCTACTTTTCAGAATTCCGGTGTTAGGGTTAGGGGGTTAGGGTTAGGGTTAGAGGGTTAGGGGATTGCTGAAGTTCCGAATTTTGGAAGTGCCGAACAGATTTTTTTTTTTTTTTTGCCCATGCACATCATTAATGTCAGCACGGATGAAGTAAATAAAATAAGTATAATGTGCTATAATCATTAAAAAATATATATTTCAGTAGTAATTTTACTTAATTTTATAGGCATCCTTATTTTTCTGGATAAAAAACCGCTAAACAGATAATGAAACATTAGCGATCCTTAACCAATTGTGCAAGTCAACATTATTATTTTATTATTTACCGCCAGCAAATTCCGTAGCACTCTACAATGGGTGGACAAACAGACATGTAATTGTAACCAGACAAATGGACACACAGCAACAGAGGGGTTGAGGGCTCTGCTCGATTAACTTACATGCTAGAGGGAGTAGGGTATAGTGACACAAAGGGTATGAGTAGGGGTAATGAAATAGGTTGCTAGAAAGTATTCACTGAGAACTTAGTAGGTTATTTTTGACAGTTGCAGGAGAGGAAACATGGGGGGGATGGTGGGAGGGAGGGGATGAAGAACTGTGACTTTTATGGGGATATGTTGTATTTTCTGGTACTTATTGGACTTTATAAAAATATGTGTGTTTTCTGTTTAGGGATAATTAAGTTATTGCATTATCTACCTTAATTGTATCACAGGCAGACAGGAGGGATTGTGTACTGTATTGTGGGAGTGTCGTTCATTGTTACATTGCATTAAATGGCTTGTATACTTTGTGACCTGTGACAAACTTGTATAAAAGACAGTGTGCCTCCATTCGGCTCCAGGAAGGAGGTGGTGGTTCCAGGACTCCAGTCAAGCCACGGCGACTGAGGGCAAGAAGTTCTGCGGATTGCCCCCTGTTCCAGCTAGGAAGCGGTCCCTGGCGGAGGTGCCCAGTCGGGGTTCCAGGTGGTCCGCTACACACAACTCTCTCTAGGATCTTGAAGGCAAATGGCACTATCAATATATGGCGGTAGTTGGATGGAGAGTTGGGTTCAAGGTTGGGCTTTTTCAAAATTTGGCGTTATGGTTGCATACTTGAAGGGTCAAGGAAATGTGCCGGAGAAAAGAGAGAGATTGAACATTTTAATGAGAAGAAGAGTAAAAGAGTGAGACAGAGTATAGATGAGATATGAGGGAATAGGATCGAGGGAACAGTTGGTGGGGCAGGAGGACCGGAGCAGAGCAGAAACCTCTTCTATTGTAGTATGGGCGAATGAGCACAGAACAATGGAGTGAGTGGGGTTGGGTGTGCATTGGAAGGGGAGGGAGAGAGGTTAGAGATCTCTTCCCTGAGTGTAGAAATATTTTCAGTGAGGTGAATTGCAAAGCTTGAGGTGGACAGGTTGGTAGGAGGAGGAGGAGCAACAGGGCAAAGGAGAGCATTAAAAGTGTGAAATAGGCATTTGGGTTGGTGGGGCAGTGTGCTTATGAGGGTATTGAAGTAACTTACTTTTGCAGAGGAAAGAGCCAGAGTGTAGAAGCATAGCATAAATTTATAGTGGAGGAATTCAAGTGCAGAGTGAGACTTTCTCCAACAGCGTTCAGCAGTTCTGGAACATTTTTGGAGATATTGGGTCAGCTTTGTGTGCCAGGGTTGTAATTGGGAATGCTTACTGTGTTTAAATGTAGGCGGTGCTATGATGTCCAGCTGAGAGGAGAGAGTGGAGTTGTAGAGTGAGGTTGCAGAGTTAGGGCAAGTGAGATTTGAGATAGGTAAAAGGAGAGTGTAACGGACCGTTTTGCACAAAAGGGGAAAAAACCGTTTAGACGATAATCCCCCTTTCAGAGCCAGGCACAGCTACTTTAGAATCACCAAAACTCACGAACCGCCAATAAGTGAATGCTCCAAACTCCCGAACGGCAAATGGGAGACTGTGACAAGGGACAGACAAGTAGACAAATAGGACACACAGTCACAGTATATTCCCACAATGCATCCTGGCTTCCTCCCCTCTGCCCTGGGAGATAATTGGGAAGTAACTCAATTATCTCCCAAGACAAAGGCAAAACTCCATTACACATGTGGGGACACAAAACCAGCATTATACTTTAAAATACATAAAGTAACATTTATTCCACAAAACACAGACATGTAACATATCCCCAGATAGGTCAGGTCTGAGTACACATTATTAGGTGAATGGCACTCAGACCACACGAATACAGTTTAATCGCCATGGAGCTAAAGTCTTTACACAGTCAGTTTCATACGAATGGGCTCCATGGGATTCCTATCTGGGGTATAACATTTTCTAACAAAACTACCGAACACCGGGCCGTTCGTGCACTTCCACCGAACAAGAAGGGAGGTCGGCGACTTCAGCGGTGTTCGCACAAAACTGTGTCCGATTTTAGTTCCATGAAAATAGAGGCGAACACCGCTGTGCATTCGTATGTTTTAAAATGGCCGCGACCTCGTGTTCGGGATACGAATGGCGGCCACCCAGCATTCATCAATTAAGCTGCGGTTAACCGCAGCTTCAGGGAGGTTAATTGCCGGCACACTCCAGCTCCCAGGTGGTCCAGTCATTCGTACGGTTGTTCGGTAGATTGAAACTACCGAACAACTGGCAGAAAAGCGCGAATACAGCTTTTCTGCATGGAAAAATAAAGTCTTTTAAAAGGGGGCCATAGTCCAAAGGCAGCAGGCGAGCAACCAGGCTTCTCCAATGCAATGTGGCGAGATTGGTCTCGTCACAGAGAGTTTGGAGAAATGCTGGAGATCAAGGCAGTGGAGGTTTCTGCGAGATTGGAGAGTTGAGGGTTGTGAAATTTGGGTACAGGATGTGCCAATGTCAAAGGTCAGCAGATGGTGGTCAGATAAAGGAAATGGAACAATGGAGAGATTAGAGGTGGTACAGAGATTGGTGAAGACGAGGTCAAGATTGTTTCCTGCTGTATGAGTTGCTGAAGTAGAGCACTGTGTGAGGCCGAAGGAGGAGGTTACAGAGAGCAAACAGGAGGCATCAAGGCAGTTGAGGTTGTTGATTGGGATGTTAAAGTCTCCAAGTAAGCGGGAAGGCATGCTAAAGGAGAGAAAGTGGGGTAGCAAGGAAGGAAAGTGTTCAATGAATAGCCAAGGATGACTGGGGGTGGGGGGCATAGATGATGGCAATTCTTAAAGAAGTGGGCTTAAATATGCGAAAAGTGTGAACTTGAAATGAAGTAAAGGATAGGGCAGGGACAGGGAGGATGGGTTGAAAAGTACATTGAGAGAAGAGAAGAATGCCTACACCGCCACCTATACATTTGAGTCTGGGAGTGTGGGAGAATTGTAATCCACCAAAATAAAAAGAAGCCAGAGTAGCGGTATCAGGGGGGAAAGCCAGGTCTCGGTGAGTGCTAGTAGTGTGAGGGAATAAGAGATGAAGAGGTTGTGTATGGCTGTTGATTTAATATTGCTACAGATTGAACGGGCGTTCCAGAGTGCACACTGAATGTTGGTAGAGGAGGATAAACTGCAAGGTATTTGGATGAGGTTTGTGTATGGGCCCTGGGTTGGTAGAGATGTCACCAGCTGCTAGAAGTAGGAGGAGAGATAGTGACAGGAGGTGTGAATGGGTTTTATATGTGTTCAGTTTTACATGTGTACCTGCCTTGCAAATATTTCTTATTAAGCTTCACTGAAAAATCTGTGACTGGACAGGGAAGAAGGAGAGCTCTTGCAAAGGTTGCAGACAGTAGTATTGCTGAAAGGAATTACATTTAAAACTAAATATGAGAATAAAGAATTTTCCATAAATTATTTTATTACACGTTTCACTAGAAATGCCTTTTATCTTTTAATTTGTCCATGCGGCCTACAGTATGTGGGTCGCACCATATATCTGTTATATAAAAGAACTGGCGAACATGTAAATAATATCTTAACAGGCTTTACCCTAGAGGTTTGAATTTCCTTGGCATATAAAAGGTTAAAAACATATAGAGGAGGGAACAATCTTTTTAACATACAGGTGATACTCAAGAAATTAGAATATCAATATTTACATGAGGCAACCTTTGATCTGTGTATAATGCTTCCCCCCCCCCTCCCCTTTTTTCCCCTATTTTCCTTTCTGTACCCCTTTAAAAAGATTGTTCTCAAAAAATAGGAATTAAAAAAAAAAATTAGAATATCGTGCAAAAGTTCATTTATTTCAGTAATGCAATGTAAAAAGGGAAACTAATATATGAGATAGACGCATTACATGCAAAGCGAGATAGTTCAAGCCATGATTTGTCTTAAGTGCAATGATTATGGCTTACAGCTCATGAAAACCCCAAATACACAATCTCAGTAAATTAGAATATTGTGAAAAGGTACAATATTCTAGGCTCACAGTGTCTCACTCTAATCAGCTAAGTAAACCATAACATCTACAAAGGGTTTCTGAGCCTTTAAATGGTCTCTCAGTCTGGTTCAGTAGGAATCACAATCCAGGGGAAGACTGCTGACCTTACAGTTGTGCGGAAAGCCATCATTGACACCCTCCATAAGGATGGAAAGCCTCAAAAGGTAATTGCGAAGGAAGTTGTATATTCCCAAAGTGTAGTATCAAAGCACATTAATAGAAAGTTATGTGGAAGGGAAAAGTGTGGAAGAAAAAGGTGCACAAGCAGCAGGGATGACCACAGCCTGGAGAGGATTGTCAGGAAAAGGCCATTCAAAAGTGTTGGGGACATTCAGAAGGAGTGGACTGAGACTGGAGTCAGTGCATCAAGAGCCACCACACACAGGCGGATCCTGGACATGGGCTTCAGACGTCGTATTCCTCTTGTCAAGCCACTCCTGAACAACAAACAACATCAGAAGCGTCTTACCTGGGCTAAAGAAAAACAGACCTGGTCTGTTGCTCAGTGGTCCAAAGTCATCTTTTCAGATGAGAGCAACTTTTGCATCTCATTGGAAACCAAGGACCCAGAGTCTGGAGGAAGAATGGAGAGGAACACACTGCAAGATGCCTGAAGTCCAGTGTGAAGTTTCCGTAGTCTGTGTTGATTTGGGGAGCCATGTCATCTGTTGGTGTTGGTCCATTGTGCTTCATTAAGTCCAGGGTCAATGCAGCCATCTACCAGGAGATTTTGGAGAACTTCATGCTTCCTTCCGCAGACGAGCTTTATGGGGATGCTGACTTAATTTTCCAGCAGAACTTGGCACATGCCCACACTGCCAAAAGCACCAAAGCCTGGTTCAATGACTGTGGGATTACTGTGCTTGATTGGCCAGCAAACTTGCTTGACCTGAACCCCATAGAGGATCTATTGGGCATTGCCAAGAGAAAGAAGAGAGACATAAAACCGAACAATGCAGAAGAGCTGAAGGCTGCTGTTGAAGCATCCTGGTCTTCCATAACACCTCAGCAGTGCCACAGGCTGATAGCTTCCATGCCTAGCCGCATTGAGACAGTAATTGCTGCAAAAGGGGCCCAACCAAATACTGAGTACATATGCATGCTTATCAGAGGTCCAATATTCTTCTATGTACACTCCTTGTTTTATTGATTGCATGGAATATTCTAATTTACCGAGATTGTGGAATTGGGGTTTTCATGAGCTGTAAGCCATAATCATCACACTTATGACAAATCACAGCTTGAACTATCTTGCTTTGCGTGTAATGCGTCTATCTCATTGTTAAGACACTCTCAGCTTAAATGAGTGAAACCGCCGTTTAGGTAATCTTCCCCCCCCTTTGAGACACAGGCTCTGCTGCTGTGGACCACCAAACTCCCGAATGGAGTATAAGGGAATACTGCAAACTCCCGAATAAATAATCAGCCAAATTCCTTCTCTCCTAGAATAGGCGAAATAATACTTCCAAGTAGCAATCCCCCCAAACACGAGACCCAGCTCCGTCTTGAGGGTAAAACAGGATTCTGCTATAATGAGGGCTGCCTGCCCGGTATTTATGCAGGTCTCCCACCTGGTGGACACTCCCCTAGGGGACCAGATGGGAGACTGGGACACATAATATACAGTAGCCAATCACAGTAGCTCAACTCTAAACACTCCCCTTTGCACAAGTAAATCCCTCCTCTCTATCCTGGAGATAATTGGGAAGAAATCCAATTATTTCCAGGGATAGAGGCAAACCACCATTTTACATAGTATAATAAAAACACATAAAAATCCATAACTATAAAACTACTGAATGCTTTTAGTTCGTGTAACGTATGCCCAGATAGCCTGGGTTTGAGCGCACATAACTACCGAATAGCGCTCAGACCCAATGAACACAGTTCTATCGCCATGGAGTCAAACTCTTTCACATTGTTCTTTTGGTATGCGATTGACTCCATGGAATGACTATCTGGGTTAAGTCTATTCGTGCAATAAAAGTCCCGAACGGGCCAGTGTTCGCATGCCCGGGGATAAGAAGGGCGGTCGCAGTTTCAGCGGTGTTCGGTAGAAAGAGTGTCCGTTTTTAGTTCCATAGTTTGAGTGCCGAACACCGCTGTGCATTTGCGTGTTTAAAATGGCCGCCGCCTCGTGGTTGACATGCGAACGACGACCACCCTGCATACGGTTAGAATGAAGAGGTGTCTGCGGTTAACCACAACGTTCTAATTGAGGCCAATAGGTTAACCAGCAGCACACTTCTCTTCTGGGTGGCCGTCCGTTCGGTAGTTTCATTCGGTACATATTGCAATAAACGAACAGGGGCATACGGACAGGTAATTCCACGAATGTAGATAAAATAGACGAACCAGCAAATAGCACTTGGACAGATGGATCTGTCACACTTATATTACGTTGCATTACTGAAATAAAGGAACTTTTGCACGATATTCTAATTTTTTGAGTATCACCTGTAGGCAAGGAAGAAATGAAATGGGTTCATAGGTTAAAATCTTAGTACCTCAAGGGCTAGACATTAAGTTTTAACCTATTAAATTTTTTATGATTTCTCATATTTTTAACATTGTTTATATTAAGCATGGTTCAGTAATGTGTCCGAGTCCTTAACTTTTTATTTTCTTTTAGTTGGTAATTACTACTGACTATTTTTATTCCTTCTGTTTTTAGCTGTGTTGGTATAGCACTACGTAAATATCCATATCGTTTGTGTTATTACTGGATGCCCTATGTATGTGATTCACTTTACACAAATAGTGCACTGTAGTAAATTTGCACTTTTATACAAATAGTTTATTGTACTGAGGATTAGCACTGTTGCACAGCATAAGTAGCATTTTATAAATATTATTATAGTACAATTTATCCAAGTGAATAATTAACTATTTTTAAGGTTTAACCCCTTAAGACCAGAGGGCATACTATTACGCCCTATTTTAGGCAGCTCTAAATGCCGCCTGGCGTAATAGTACGCCCTCTGGTCTTTCTTTACTTACCCGGTCGCCGGCGATCCCACTCCGGCGATCGCGGTTGGGGAGACTCCCAGGAAGTCCCCCCGCAGCAGATCTTCCTCCTGCAGCCCCCCCCCCGGCCATGTGAGAGTGAGGTCCTTGCGAGGACCTCACAATCATATGGCCGGGATAGCTGCCTCCTGCATTGCCAGCAGGGGGGCTGCCTGTAAGGACAGGTAGTCTCCCTGCTGGCTGGAAATCAAATCAAATTAAAATAAGTTAAAAAGTGTAAAAAAAAAAAGAAATATATACTTAGATCATATATATATGTATATATACATAAACACATATACATACATGCACATGGACTCATATACACAAATATAAATGCACAGTAATATATATAAGCATTCATGCATGAATGCTTATATATATTACTGTGCATTTATATTTGTGTATATGAGTCCATGTGCATGTATGTTTATGCGTTCACATATACATATTTCTGTGTGTGTGCATGTATAAAGTGTATCATCCTGTGCACTGTCTGCTTGTTTGTTTTTCTTTTCCCTCTCTCCCCCCTACTCTTCTCTTCAACAAGATATTTATGACCCTCTGCTAAGATGGTGTCTATTTTCTAACAAACCTGTGTCTTATCTACACTCATGTCGCTTTAACCCCTGTATCACAACTCAACTTTGAATTCTATGTGTCGTTTTGCTCAGAAATGCTTCAGACTTGAGAAAGGGAGGTTCTCCCGAAAGCTTGTCATTAAAAAATTCTGTTAGTCCAATAAAAAAGGTATTACAAGATAAGAATTTTATCTGTTTTTTACATCTATATATATATATATATATATATATATATATTTTATCAAATATCACGTAGACTGATATTGATTAAATATAGATATATATATAATTATTGTTATATATATTTATAGATAATATAAAAAAATTAAATATGTAAATACGTTAAAAAATAAAATTAAAAAAATAATTAAAAATAAATAATTAAAATATATAGATGTGTTATTTCGTTCTACCTGTATTGTGATAATATATATATATATATATATATATTTATATCAAAATACACGTAGAACGAAATAATATATCTATCTATATACATAAATATATACGTATATACCACTATATATATACCTATATATTTAAATAAAAATTTTTTTTTTAAAAATGATATATATATATACACATATATATTCACATATGATGATATCGCCAGTAAAAGTGACGTTTTTTGCATTTTTCATGCACAAACAGCACTTACACGGACGATATTATTGCTGTGATACTTTTTACTGTTTTGAAACACAAATATTTGTGTTCAGCGAAGTCTCCCGAGTACAACAGTACCCCTCATGTACAGGTTTGATAGTGTTTTCAAAAGTTACAGCGTCAAATATAAGGCTTGTGTTTCATTTTTTTCACCTTAAAATTTGCCAGATTGGTTACGTTGCCTTTGAGACCCTATGGTAGCCCAAGAATGAAAATTACCCCTATGATGGCATACCATTTGCAATAGTAGACAACCCAAGGTATTGCAAACGGGGTATGTCCAGTCTTTTTTAGTAGCCACTTAGTCACAAACACTGGCCAAAATTGGCATTTTTTGCATTTTTCACACACAAACAAATACTAACACTAACTTTGGCCAGTGTTTGTGACCAAATGGCTACTAAAAAAGACTGGACATACCCCATTTGCAATACCTTGGGTTGTTCACTATTGCAAATGGTATGCCATTATGGGTGTAAATTTCATTCCTGGGCTACTATAAAGTCCCAAAGGCAACGTAACCAATCTGGTGAATTTCAATTTCAAATGTAACGTGCTATGTTTGACCCTGTAACTTCCCAAAACACCATAAAACCTGTACATAGGGGGTACTGTTTTACACGTGAGACTTTGCTGAATACAAATATGTTGCAGTAAAAGCAAACAGTATTATGACATTGACAGTTAAAATGTCATGTAGAACTAAAAAAATCTTTAAAAATCTTATTTTCTCCCATTTTTTTCATATTAAATTATGTTTCATAGCTAAATATTTGATATTAATTGAAAGCCCTGTTTCCCCTGAATAAAATGATATATTATAAGGGTGGGTGCATTTAATATGAAAGAGGTTAATTACGGTTGGACAGACATATAGCGCAAATGCAAGGTTTTGTTTACATTTTTTTTTGTTCACAACGTGTACATTTGGCTCCGTCCTTAAGGGGTTAAAGATATAGTGTACCTTTCCCCTTGGTTGTTTTCGCAATCTGTATACTTAAAAATACTTAATTAAATGCATGTTTGTTTGTTTTTTTTAAATTTAGGCAGTGTTGTGTCCCCTTACAATACAGCCATAATCATCACACTTATGACTGCACTAGTGATTACCAACCCAGTCCTTAAAGGAACACTATAGTAAAGCAGTTTTAGTGTATAGATCATTCCCCTGCAATTTCACTGCTCAATTTACTGTCATTTAGGAGTTAAATCACTTTGTTTCTGTTTATGCAGCCCTAGCCACACCTCCCCTGGCTATGATTGAAAAAAAAAACTGGTTTCACTTTCAACCAAATGTAATTTACCTTAACTAATTGTATCTCAATCTCTAAATTGAACTTTAATCACATGTGTCTAGCAGTGTCTAGCAAGCTATTAACATAGCAGGGGATAAGAAAATCTTAATTAAACAGAACTTGCAATAAAGAAAGCCTAAATAGGGCTCTCTTTACAGGAAGTGTTTATGGAAGGCTGTGCAAGTCACATGCAGGGAGGTGTGACTAGGGTTCATAAACAAAGGGATTTAACTCCTAAATGGCAGAGGATTGATCAGTGAGGCTGCAGGGGCATGTCCTATATACCAAAACTGCTTCATTAAGCTAAAGTTGTTCAGGTGACTATAGTGTCCCTTTTAAGTCTTCAAGTGGTCTATTTGTTGTCGGTACCTCCATCAATTGTAATATGCATAAACCCAGAAATGTTGGGATTGGTTGGAAATATGAGGATTGGTTGGAAATAATGGGTCATAGCTACCACTGATAAGCATTTTGAAATTACTTACGGACACATGGCATGTGTGCAGAGCGACTTTGCTGATATCCTAGAGCACAGCGATTACAAGTCATGCCAGTAACTCCAGTTTTGCACTGGCATTGCCCTGTTGTTTGGTTGCACATGGCATTGACTGCTCCTATCGGGTGACACTGGCAGGCTAGAAAACAAGATGTTTTTTTAAAGAATTATATAAAGAATTAAAAAGTATTCAGGATGTAATAACTATGACATTACTTTACTAACTATAGTCTCAGTTTAATATTAAAGTTTTTCAAATGATTTCATATTTTTAGAATATTTTGACAAAACAAAATGTGTTAAATGTTTGAATACCATATCCAAAAATATTAAATTGAGGCTTGTATATTGTCAATTAGAATAATAATCTGAGGGGCCTATGTTTCCGATAAGAGAACAGCCTTCCATTAGTGTTAAATTGGAATTGTTCAGTTACGTAAACTGGATTAAGTAAAATGGTGTGCTACAAAGATTGGCAGCACTGAGTTAGACATGTTAGATACTTCACTTTCCGTGTGTTTTAATCCAAAAAAAAAAAAACAAACATACACAAAAAGTAGGTCTAACAATTGAAACTTTAATATTAATGCAGAACATTGCCAATAGAAGAAAAAGAAAGAAATAACAGACACTACCAAGATGTTTGTTTCATAGAACAATGTTATCTGAACCCATGTCATAAAAAACATTTTAATTTGCAAGGAAGTATCTAACAATTAGTGAATTTATTTTTTTCTTCCCTTTATATGAATTACCATTATCAACATTTTTGAACAGGATCATTTCTCTTTTTCATAAAATTAGACAAAAATATAAAATACTGCAGTAAAATCACAATTACTAGACTATTATCAATGTGTAAATTATATAAGAATATAGAAATGCCCATCATTAGTACATTTGAGAAGTTTGCTATATTTCTTGCTTCACTTTAGTGAAGCTCTTCAAATATCACAAAGTCTTCTTCACCTCATGATTATGATTTTATTAACAATAGTATCAGGATTTCAATGTCTCTAGTTGTTAAGCCTATAGATAATTTTACACGTTTGTCATTTAGTAAGTTTTAACCTTTTTATCACACTGTTAGAATTAAGTGTTTAAAACCATGACTGTTCAATTAACTTAAAGCACTCCAAATTAAAGTTATATGGGAGAGGATTAAAATGTTAATGTCATTTGTTAACTTTAAAATCAGGCAGAACAAACTATGCATTAACAACCACAACTCATTCATAGTGCAATTATAAAATAGCCTGTTAATTTTTCTCTAATCTTTGCACATATGGTTTTCAGAACAATTTAAAATATATTTAAACCTGAACTGAACATTGTTATGTTAAAGGCTAAAGAAAGATGACAACATAAAAAACGAATGATTGCAGAGATAAAGGAAAATGTATCACTGGCTAATTATGTTTTAAGCTTTTATTGAATTTTCAAAATATTACATATAAATGAATTAAA
>OW240921.1:54950314-54973004 GCA_933207985.1 Pelobates cultripes | reverse complement strand
CTTTATTATATGGGGTGTAAGGTGATATAAAAGGAATCCTGTCAGAATTGTCCCTTGTTTTTGTAGTGTTGAGAGCCTGCTCTCTGGTAGGATTTTGTACCTTTTCTTTATGTGTTTCCACTAATTTAAATGGATACCCCCTGTCCGTAAACGTGCTACACATGAAGTCTAGTCCTGACTGTACCTGGTTTTCCTGTGATACTATCCTTCTTACCCTTAAAAGCTGACTATAGGGAAGGCTGTCTTTAAGATGTTGAGGATGGTAGCTTTTGTGTACAGATCTGTGTGTCTAAGAATGGAACTTTGTATTTGTCACACGTTATGGTGAATTTAATGTTTGGGTCTAATGAATTTAGCTGATTAAAAAATGTATCTAATTGGGCTCGTGCCACACCAACATACAAACACTTCATCTATAAATCTCTTCCATGTTAAGCATTAGACTTGGGCATTTCAGAAATTTTCGTATACATTCGTACGAAAAAGAAAATAGTTTAGTCAGAACCGAAATTCGTCAATTCTTTCATTCGTTTTCGTACGATATTCGTGAGTATTTTCGTTTCGGCTAAACTCATTTGTTCATTCGGCGTGATTTAATTGAACCAAATGAATTGAATACATAAAACTATGTTCCCTAATCCCTAAATACCGAATAGCTTCAACAGAACTCAGTAAATCCATTTGTTTTAAATGTTGTACATTGCTAACAACATGGCATTGATTGAATGCTGTATTTCGTTTAAATTTACGCCTAAAACTCCCGAACCGTCAAATGCACGAACGCTGGCATTCACATGAAAATGTATTGGCGCTATTAGTAAATTACCGAACACCACTCACTATAGTCATTCGTATGTTGAATGGTATTGCAAATACAATGCAATCATAAAAGTCAGTTCCCTAATCCCTAAATAACGAATAGCCTCAAGTGAACGCAGTAAAACCATTCATTCGTTTACATTTTCATACATTGATCTCCCAACACATGGCATTGAACAATGTTCTAATCTATTTACGCCTAAAACTCCCAAACCGTCAAATGCACGAACACTGCCATTCGCATGAAAATGTATTAGCACTATTAGTAAACTACCGAACACCACTTACTATAGTCATTCGCATGTCGAATGACATTGCAAATGCTATGCATTGCTTCTGCTTAGTTTCTTGGTCTCATGAATCATCATGCTTCCCTGACAGGTGGTACTGGCACACACAGTACCATTTTATAGGGGAGTGGGAAAGTAGTAGCCAATTAAATAGGCGTTTACATACTGCCAGACAAAACTGTAGAAAAAAAAAAAAAGTATCAACTCAAGGCAGTCCTTCAATGCAAAATCTATCCAGATTTTCTATAGGCCAGCCATTCAGCCATTTTGGAGCTCAGCCAGCCCACCACCTTGTCAGCCATTTTAGGCACTTGGACACTGAGCCTGCCAGAAGTGGTCATGTCCTCCTCCAGCTCCTCAAGCGAGATAGCCATGGATGTAGTGGAGGGGGGCATTGGCCACTCTGGCCAGGAGGTAGGAGAAGCAAGTGGGAGAAGCAAGAAGAAGCAGAGGCAGCCCAGGATCTTAAAAAGATCAGATCCTGGGAGGAAGAATAAATACGCAGATAGCTTTCGTGCAGAGGAGAATACAGTACTGGTAAACAAGCTTTGCCAGTACTACCAATGTATATTTGGGGGAGCAGCCAAAAAGAGCTCAAGAGCAAAGAAGGAAAATCGGTGGAGGAAGATTGTGGCAGTGGTGAATGCTGTTGGAGGGAACAACCGCACCCAGGACGTGGTAAAGAAACGGTAAGTGCACTTATATTCCTAAAAAATAATTTTCTTTATGCCATGTTTTATTAAAACTTATTTTTTTCCTCCATGTGCTTTTGCTACACACCCCCACCAGTGGCAACTATGCTTTTAAAGTCTTTTAAAAGTGAGGGTTGGGTCACTTAAGCACATAGAGGGAAAAAAAAACATGTGCAGCTCAGCTTTAAAGGAACACTATAGTGACAGGAATACATGTTTGCATTCCTGTCACTATAACTGTAAAAATACAGTTTAACCTCCCTCTCAGCAATGTAACTAATTAAAGGGACACTCCAGTGCCAGGAGAACAAACCGTCTCCCACCCCTCATCCCAAGAGGAGACCAATTACGCATGCGCTGCCGCCGACGCGGTGAGATCTAATGC
The DNA here is from genome assembly GCA_933207985.1 of Pelobates cultripes. Classification (NCBI taxonomy): domain Eukaryota; kingdom Metazoa; phylum Chordata; class Amphibia; order Anura; family Pelobatidae; genus Pelobates; species Pelobates cultripes. Next base: position 54,970,818 of record OW240921.1, on the reverse strand, counting down.
GCATGTGCGACAATGCTGCACATACACATTAGACCTCCCCATAAGAAAGCATTGAAAAATGCTTTCCTATTGGGGTTTCAGCGATGCCACTAGAGGAGGAGTTAACCCTGCAAGGTAAATATTGCAGTTTATGAAAACTGCAATATTTATTTACAGTTTCAGGGTTAAGGGTAGTGGGAGTTGGCACCCAGACCACTCCAGTGGGCAGAAGTGGTCTGGGTGCCTGGAGTGTCCCTTTAATTACTCATCCTTATAGCATAGGAAAGCATTGAGAGGCTGTCATGTTGTAAAACGCCGCTGTTCTATCAGATATCTATATCTATCAGATTTCTATATTGACGTCACTTCTGGTGCCCCCATGTCACCAGAAGTAACGCGAGATCAGCTGCGCGCTAGCAGGCTTCGAGCTATAGCATTCTGGTGGAGGCACTGCGAGCATGTGTGCCGTCTCAGCTGGGCCTTTAATCTGAAGGGTGTACCGCGCATGCGCTCAGCACATCCTTCAGCTATAGCAATCGGATGGATGTACTGTGCATGCGTGCAGCACATCCATCAGATATTGCAATCTGATCTACAAATCTGACGGATTTCTGTACCACAGCTTTCACTGTGTAGTAGCATACACAGTGTAGGCGAATGTGGTGTTAAATAAGGGAGATGCACGGTTAATGGGGGTGACACACAGGGATAGGGGTGATACACATGGGATGGGGGATACGGAGGAGTGACCAAAAGTTGCCTAACAACCCAGAAGTCCCTCTAGTGGCTGTCTGGTAGCCAGCCACTAGAGGTGGAGTTAACACATAAAGATAATTATTGCAGTTGCACTTGCAATAGTTACCTTTACACGGTTAAGGGACCTGGGACACTGAACCTAGACCACTTCAATGCGCTTAATTGGTCTGGGTGCCTATAGTATCCCTTTAAACATGTCAGTAAACATATTAAAGTAATTAATCAATTACACATGTCATTGCAGTTACTATGACATCAGGCGGATGGTGAAGAGGAAGGTGAAGGCAACAGCCGCCTCCAGGAAGACAGGAGGCGGTTCACAAGAACCGGACCTGCTGCCCTATGAAGAGGAGCTCCTGCAGTTCCTGGGAAGAGACAACCTCCTTGGGATTGAGGGGACACCTGGCGCTGAAACATCTGAAGGTACGATGTTAAAGGACCACTATAGTGCCAGGAAAACAAACTTGTTTTCCTGGCACTGTAGGGTAATTAGGTCCCTCCCCACCCTCGTTGTCCCCTTCAGACTTCAGCCACTTACCTTTCTCCAACCCCTTCAGCCACTTACATTTCTCCAGGGGAAACTCCTCCCTCTGCCGACGTCAGCTCCGAATGCGCAGCAAGAGCCGTGCGCGCATTCAAACCACCCATAGGAAAGCATTACTCAATGCTTTCCTATGGACGTCCAGCATCTTCTCACTGTGATTTTCACAGTGAGAATCGCAGAAGCGCCTCTAGTGGCTGTCAGTGAGACAGCCACTAGAGGCTGGATTAACCCTCAGTGAAACAGCAGTTTCTCTAGAACTGCTATGTTTTCAGCTGGTCCTTTAAATTCATATTTGTTAGTCGAAATGTACATATATCAGTTTGCTTTTGTTAACCTTCCAGTGTGTGTTTTCTATGCCATCAGTGCAAGCCCCTCAATCCCCAGAAGAGGCACCAGGAACTGCAGGAGATGCTGTCTCCACGGAGAGCAGGGCAGCAGGTTCACCTCCTGTCTCCCTGGAAATGCGCCTGGCTTCACTTTCCTCTCGTAAGTACTTGCATAGTATTGTTAGATAAATGTTATGTGTGTGTGTGTGCGTGTGCATTTAAACATACACACACACATGTGATTTTACTGTATATGAAGTTAATTTATCACATACATGTATTTCAGACTATCCGCAACTTGTCGACATTTCTTCACCACGTACGAGTGTGGTTTCCCTCCAACAGCCGGCCACTGGTGTCCAGGAACAGGGATCCACTGCTGAGCATAAGTAAAAAATGCTTTAACTGTACACATTTTCTTTGCAGGCATACTAGTTTATGTAACAGGCAGGGCCGGGTTGACCGCTAAGCATACTAAGCGTCTGTCTAGCACGCACTGGCCAGGGGGCTAAATGTCTGGGTGACCAGCAGGGGTGGGGGGGAGCTCACATCGCTCCTCTCCTTCTGTTCACTTTATGTACTGTGGCTGAGTGGACCACGTGTGATCTTATCTACCATCTACTTGGCCTGACAGGAAGCTGAGTGCAACGATCAGAGTATTTAGATCATCTCCTACAACCACTAGTCATCCAAAATCCGGCCTAATTAAAGGACACAATTCACATTTTACAAATTTTAGAATCCACTCCTTGGAAAGAAGGAAATATGTTAGTTACATGTGATGTAACATCCCTCTATAGTATAATACCACACGAGAAGGGTCTAGAAGCAGTGCAATATTTTTTAAAGAAACATAATTTTAAGGAAGAACAAATTTTATATATTTTAGAAGGGATCCAATTAGTTTTAACCAATAATTTTTTCTGGTTTAATGAAGTGTTTTACCTGCAGATTAGAGGTACGGCGATGGGCACCAAGTTCGCCCCCAGCTATGCTAATTTATTTATGGCGTACTGGGAGGAACAGTTTATTTACCAGGGTCACACATGGGGGGCGAACTTGGTAAACTATCGCCGGTATATAGACGATATATTTTTCATCTGGACTGCGTCACATACAGAGTTATGGTCTTTTATAGGTTATCTTAACAATAATGAGTGGAATATTATTTTAACAGCGCAGATTAGCACACAACAGATTAATTTTTTTAAATTGCCACTAAAAATCACGTCAAAGAAGTTGATGCTAATAGCTATATCAGAAGAGAGAGCTGCCATCACACCCCATGGTTGAGTAATGCTCCCAAGGGACAATTCCTACGATTAAGAAGAAATTGCACAAATGAACAAGATTTTTTAGAACAAGAAAAAATAGGATCAAAATACAATTTCTGGAAAAAGGATACGAGGAGGACTCTCTCCAACTAGCTTTGAATGAAGTTCAAAAAACACATAGAGCAGATCTTTTAAAATATAAACAAAGAAAGAAAGATTCAAACTGGAATCAAAACATTCCCTTTATATGTAACTATAATGGTAATAACAGGAAAATTAATAAAGTCATAACAAAACACTGGCATATATTGAAGGACGATCTGATTTTAAAAACTTTATTACCAGAAAAACCGAAAATAATTTTTAGAGGTGCAAGAAATCTAAGAAATACTCTCGTACAAAGTAGCAACAAAGAACATAAAATAGGAAATTCTTTTTTTACTATGAGTAAAGGTTTTTATGGATGTGGACAATGTTTAGCATGCAAAAATAAAAAAATAAAAAAAGACATCTTACAGATTTAGAATCAGTTATTAACAAGAAATTCGTTATAAAAGATCACCTAACATGCTATTCAAAGGGAGTTATCTACATTCTAAAATGTCCATGTAACCTATTATATGTAGGGCGCACGATTTGAAATTTAAATATAAGAATAGCCGAACACATACGAAATATTAAAAATGGAGTAGAAACTCATAGTGTTTCACATCATTTTAAACATGCTCACCAACAGAATCCTGAAGGGATGTTCTTTTGTGCATTAAAATTGGTAAAAAAAAGATTGGAGAGACGATGGCAATAAAATAGGCAAAGAAGAAATGAAGTTCATATTTAATTTTAATACTATGATCCCATATGGACTTAACGATTTTGAATTATGCCATTTTATGCAGTAAGTTTTACACATTTTTACAGTATAGCAATTTTTATTTTTTATTTTTTATTTTCTATTTATTTTTATATATTTTTTTATTATTTATTATTTTTTAATATTTTTCAATACTTTTACACTGTCCAGAATTTTATGTATACTGCAGTTTATTGAATTAATAGACCTATAGGTTATTTTAGGAATTTTATTTCAGTCCTCTTTTACTTATTATTTCTAAGGTTTTAAGTACACTAATATTAAAATTAGGGACATTATGGAAATTATTAATCCATTTGGTATTATAAGTATTACCATCATCACTTATCCAGCTTATTCTATATACTCTTGCACAAATGTTTTCTCCAAACACGATATTCTTATATAATTTTGATATCATTATGCATTAATAGTATAACAAGATGAAGATATGGACTGTTCAATGAGTCTTTATCCCCTGTTGTCGGACAGTGGGGTTCGATGAATGGAGGCAGTAATTAGCCAGCCGGAACCCGGAAATGAATGCCGGCGTCGGAACGCACGTTGCGTTCCAGCGGACGGAACCCGGAAGTGCCGCATAAAAGCGGCAAAATCAGCCAGAATTTTACTTTAGAAAGGAGCAACTAAAGAAATACCACAGAGCCAACTGAGGAAGCCTGTTCATCAGGCGAAACGCGTTTTGGACACTCTTGTTTTAACCTACACAGGACTTCATCTATACTCAATATCTATTGGTATAGTGTTTTTGTTAATTCTTTACTTTTGTCAACATTTTATTTTTGAAAATAAAGAAACACTACTTTTAAAGAACAACCAGAATATTGAGCATTCCTTGGGAGACACCTAAAGGATCATAAGGAGGAGTACCCAGTAACCAACGACAGAAGGGTCTGGACAACCCCCCTAATGGTCCAAAGGATATGACGGTATGACTCTAGTCTTGTGAGTTTAACTATTTTATTTCTACTTTTCCAGCATTTATCTGTCCAGACATTCTACGCTATTTGTATTCATTCTGTTTTACAGATTATTCAGGACACTATACAGCGCCACCTATTACTTTGTATGTATTGTTTCGTTTTTATAGTGGTGTAAGGGGTACCACTTTATAGGTGTTTTTTTAGCTACTTCCTTTTCTCACACTGTGTACATTCCTGTTTTATACTGAGTGCAACTATCAGCTTCCTGTCATGCAGAAGAAACAGGAGATTCTCTACCTGGGGACGCTCGTCCACCATACATGTAGTGAGATTAGAAGGAAAGGGAAGTGGGCACAAAGACATGCAAAGAGACGGAGAAAGGGCTAGGAGGGACAAAGATGCATAACTATACTTAGACATAATAAATTAATAGAATGACTGCATATATCTTATTTCCAAGTTTAAATAATATTGTTGTACAGATAATAGTAAGCATTGCAACATATGACACATGTTAACAATGTTCTTTCTCTGTTCTCCCCTATAGGTTCTGATGGTACTCTCCCCCTGCAAGAGAAGGGTACCATTACCCTAACAGCAGTGGATCCTGATTCAGAGACATCAGTGGCCGAAGAAATGCAGTTGCCACAATTTCCTCCACCATTGGCTGCGCTGTATGCGACGATCCAGGCTCGTCAAGCTGAACTGGAGACGTCCATACAGCAGGATAGGGAGAATCAGCGAGAACTATTGCAGAATGTAATAACCGAGGTACGCTCCATGACGAACATTTTGAATGAGGGCGTTAGGCAATTTACATCAGCAATGGTTTCCTTGCAGCAAAATATGCAGCGCTTTATGGAAATGAGGGAGGAAGAGTGCATTGCGCGCGCAAGCTGCCCAGAATTTGGGCATAAACATCGCTGATGTAGATAGCCTAGTTCGTGAACGACGTGCGCAGGGTCTTCCCAGAAGGGATGATGATGATGAATAGATATCTGTGGGAAGAATGCACTCAGATGTTTATTTCTCATTATCATCCACAATGTGAACACAAGTGACGCTGTTCATTGTAGGTTGTTACATTCTCAATTTCCTCCTGGTTTTCCCTATCCTCCCTCTGAATATACATTGGTTCATTCTCCTCCTCACTATATCCTCCCAGGACTGCTCCTAACAACCTGTGCTGCCTCTGCTTTGTTGCTTCTCCCACTTGCTTTTCTAAATAAAAAAATATTGGATTACAACTTCTGACTCCTCTTTTCTTTAATAATTTTTATATATATACATACATACACACACACACACACACACACACACACACACTTGAACAAATAATATCACTATATATAAATAAAAATAATTACAAAAAATATATATACACATAAAGCAAATAGTGAACAGAGCACTCCTTAGGAAATTTTCAATTGTGTATTTAAGTAATCTTGATTACTTATTAAATACATGATTGAAAATTTCCTAAGGAGTGCTCCATTCACGATTTGCTTTATGTTTGGCACTGGAAGCACCCAGGTATTACAAGTTATATTTTTTAATGATGTCGGAGGTCGGATTATATATATATATATATATATATATATATATATATATATTGTGATCCTTGTCAGCAGGTAGCACGGTCCTCTAGGGCAAAAACATGCACAGTCTTTTAATGCAACTTCATTCCAGGCACATTTTATTTGTAAGTTCACACAGGATACAGCAGTAAATGAAAACATAAATGTAACACAAAACCCTATAAACAAAAACCTAGCTCGTCTGAGCACTAACTGATATTAGGTTCCCTATCTCTCAGGGTTAAACTAAACAAAACAATATTGCACCAACCTTATTAGATAGCAACACTCTGCTAGCTAGCCTGTTGCTTTTCTTTCTCCACTCCAAGCCAGCCTTGCCCTGACTGCTTTCCTTTCTGCACTCCTAGTGCTCCAAGCCAGCCTTGACTGCTTCCTCCTGCACTCCCAGTGCTCCAAGCCAGCCTTGACTGCTTCCTCCTGCACTCCCAGTGCTCCAAGCCAGCCTTGACTGCTTCCTCCTGCACTCCCAGTGCTCCAAGCCAGCCTTGACTGCTTCCTTTCTGCACTCCCAGTGCCTAGTCTCCTTGACTCTCTATCTGGAGAGAACAGCCTCTCTCCTACCTGCTTCCTGGGAGGAAGCCAGCAATCCCTCTCCTTTTCCTGCCTAGCCGGGAGGGGTTTATTCCCACTGCAACAGCTCATTAACTGCAGCTGAGCAGTGGGTTGGAGACGGTCCAAAAAACCCTGGCTTGGATCTATGTCTCCCCAGAAAACCACTAAACTGTGGAGTGGAGCATTGGCCCACCCTTCTCTCGAAATGCTCCACCCCAGGGGCCCTAAACAATGCTTTGTGTTGTGCAACACAAACTACACGTACTTCCCCTGGGGTTAAAAGGCCTGCCTTCACTTTATCACAATATATATATATATATATATATATATATATATATATATATATATAATTCGATGTATATATTTATGTAATAGTTTTACATAATTAGGTAATTTTATTAATTACAATTTGCAGGACCTGACTGACAACCCAGGCCAAAAGTCCAGGGAATTTAATTTGCTAGCACTGTATATAACCCTGTAACTTTCTATGACACCATACAACCTGTACATGTGGGGTACTGTTTTACTTCGCTGAACACAAATATTAGTGTTTCAATGTATTACACCGATGCTATCGTCAGTGAAAGTGACATATTTTACACACAAATTGCGCTTACCTGGATGAGATAATTGTTGTGATACGTTTTACTGTTTTGAAACACTAATTTTTGTGTTCAGCGAAGTTTCCTGAGTATAACACATCCCTCATGTACAGGTTTTATGGTTGTAACAGATCGACGGGCACCCTGACTGGGTACCTTCGTTGGAGGATGCACCTAGTGCTTCCTGAGGGCTTCCAGCACTCCAGCCGACACCATAACCACCGTAGAGTCCTTCAGAGCACAAACCAGAAACAAGCTCTTACAAGAGTTTAGGAGTGATTATAGCAAGGGAACATGCAGGGCATAGCAATCCCTTGTAGCAGATTCCCCCAATAAGAGACAGGACTCAAATTGAGTGTGAAGAAGAAATTAAGATTTTAATGAGACGCTGCTTTTATGAACATTTTGCACACATAGTACTGCCCACAGGGTTTTGTAAAACAACCAATCAATACGTACAATACACTCAGACACTCCCAGCAATTACAGACAAAATCCTCCCCTCTGCCTGTGATTTAATTACCTTACACAATCGGTTAATGTAATTATATCTGGCAGAGAAACACAGTTTTTACCATGTACTATAACTTTAAAATTATACATTAAATATTCATAAAAATGACATATTATTAATCAGCATACTTTAATTATAAACATAGTCAAAATTCAGCCAATTCCATCCAGGGGTTAAAAAGTTAGCTGGAGGTCCCTTTTTGACCGACCGCAAGCACATTTTCATGCCCAAAACAGTTCCATAGATTTGGGCTGTGCGGTCGGTGAATTTCACACTGAAAAAATGACTAAGTCTCATCGCCGAATGGGACTTAGTCTCTGCGGCTGCAAAATCATTGTGAGAGAAGGTAAGGCTCAGTTCCATGAATTTGGCTACACACACGCTGACCGCATAGAATGAACAAAGATGGCCGCCGACACGTTTTTGTTTGCGCAAATGGCGGCCCCCCAGCGTTCGACAATTTACCTACAGCAGGCTCCCAGCCTGAGAGGTAAATTGCCTGCACACTTCCACTTCTGGGTGGTCCGCCTGTGTGGTACCTGGTTCAGTAAGCCCCATTTACTGAACCAAGTGGGAGAAAGCCAGGAACACAATATATTAACAGTCTGGGGACAAAGTCTTAAAGGGGCATTGTTCCCAAAAGTCAAAATATGTCCCCAGATGGTTCTTAAAGGGGCATACACAGTCCAATAAAAGTCCATTCACTGTGCTTAAAGGGCCAGTAGTCGCACAATAAAAATCTATTATGCCTAAATATGTTCTTAAAGGACAATACATCCCAGGGGCCGTAGTCACAGGGCAGGAGGCGGGCAAGCAGGCCCCTCCAAAATCTCATGGCAAACTCCCTTAAAAGGGTGAGTTTGCCACAATGGGGTTTTCAAAAGTTACTGAGTCAAATATAAGGCTTGTGTTTCAGTTTTTTCACATTAAAATTAGCCAGATTGATTACGTTGCCTTTGAGACTGTATGGTAGCCCAGGAATGAGAATTACCCCCATGATGGCATACCATTTGCAATAGTAGTCAACCCAAGGTATTTCAAAAGGGGCATGTCCAGTCTTTCTTAGAAGCAACTTAGTCACAAACACTGGCCAAAATTGGCATTCAGATAAGTTTTTTGCATTTTTCACACACAATCAAATATTAACAATAACTTTGGCCAGTGTTTGTGACCAAGTGGCTACTAAAAGAGACCGGACATACCCCATTTGCAATACCTTGGTTTGTCTACTATTGCAAATGTTATGCCATCATTTTCATTCCTGGGCTACCATACGGTCACAAAGGCAACATAACCAATTTTGCGAATTTCAGTGTGAAAAATGTAACTTGCTATATTTGACTCTGTAACTTCTCAAAACACCATAAAACCTGTACATAGGGAGTACTGTTATACACGTGAGACATCACTGAATACATATATGTATTTATTGCAGTAAAAGCAAACCGTATTATGACATTCACAGTTAAAATGTCATGCAGAAATAAAAAAAATAAATCTTATTTCCTACCATTCTTTAATATATTATTCATATTAAATTATGTTTTATACCTGTGAATTATAGCTCCCAATCCCCCAAACATGAGCCCAGACTTCATGAAGGGGTAAAATGGTCTGTTTAATGGTGGCCCCAGCTCAGCCTTTTATGCAGGTCCTCCAGCAAGGGATACTCCCACATGGTATAATTGGATTAAGTAGCCATAGAAAACTTAAAGGATCAATATAGTGTCAGGAAAACAAAGCGGTTTTCCTGACACTATAGTGCCCCGATGGGGGCCCACATAGACATAGTATACATAGATTCTGCATTGACCGCTACTGCCTGTTGGCACTGATGAGCCGCGGGGCCGCCATCTTGGAACGGGAACCACTCTACTCAAGGTATTGAAGAACACTTTGAAAGTCCACCTGTCATTCTCATTATCCCTGCACTGACTGATAATGAGAATGGTAGTACTCAGTCAGTGCATGGATAATGGGAATGGTAGTACTGCCATTCCCATTATCCCTACTCTGCACTAACTGAGTACTACCATTCCCATTATCCCTACTCTGCACCAACTGAGTCCTACCATTCCTATTATCCCTGCTCTACACTTACTGAGTCCTATCCTTCCTCTTACCTCTGCTGTCAACATCGCCCGTCCCAAGATGGCGCCCGCATTTCTCGCCACTCAGAAGTCAATGCGGCTTCTATGTATACTATGTTTGTGCAGGCCCACACCCTCAGGGTCCACCTCCCGTGGTGCTGAAGAGGTTTAAACCCCTCTCCTCCCCATCTGACGTCAGCTCCTGAGTGGAGCGGAATGCACATTTGAAGAGTCCAAAACATCTGCAGTGCCGAAGGTTGCCTATACCTGTACTAGAGACTGGATTAATCCCTAATGTAAACATATCAGTTTCTCTGAAACTGCTATGTTTACATCTGAAGAGTTCAAACCTGAGGGACCTGGCACCCAGACCACTTCATTGAGCTGAAGTGGTCTGGGTGACTATAGTGTCCCTTTAACCCCTTAAGGACCAAACTTCTGGAATGAAAGGGAATCATGACATGTCACACATGTCATGTGTCATTAAGGGGTTAATCATCTCTAGGTACAGAAAATATTTCAAATTTTTAACTGTAAAAAAACACATTAAAATACATAACTCAAATTTCACACAACTGGACCTCCCACATTCAACATATCCCCAGATAGCTTGGATCTGAGCGCTCAATATATCCGAACAGCACTCTGATCCCATGAACACAGTCGAATTGCCATGGAGTTAAAGGACCACTAAAGTGCCAGGAAAACAAACTGGCAAAATAGGATCTTTAGGTCCCACCCACCCTCAGGGCCCCTCCCCCCCAAAGGGGGAGGAAGGGGTTAATCACTTACCTTTTTACAGCGCCGGGCTCCCTCTGTGCTGGGGAAATCTCCCTCCTCTGACATCAGTGCTCAATGTGCATAGGAAAGCATTACTGTAATGGATCGCCTGGCACCCCGACTGGGTACCTCCGTTGAAGGATGCTCCTAGCACTTCCTGAGGGCTCCAAGCACTCCAGCAGATACCACAACCACCGCAGACCGAACCTCTCTTCCTACAGAGCGAAGCAGGAACAAGCTCTTAAATGAGCTTAGTAGTATAGCAAGAGAGTATGACAAGCATAGCAATCCCTTGTAGCAGATTCCCCCAATAAGAGACAGGACTCCAAATTGAGGGTGAAGTTACATAGTTACATAGTTACATAGCTGAAAAGAGATTTGCGTCCATCAACTCGTTTTCCTGCCACTATAGGCTCATTAGGTCCGCCCACCCATAGGGTCCCTGTCCCGCTGGGATGAATTGGTTAAAATCCCTTCAGCCACTTATCTTTCTCCAGCGCCGGACTCCCTCTGGGCTGGAGAACTCCAGTCAGATCCGAATGTGCATGCACACATTTAATTTGAATCATAAGAAAGAAAGTGAAAAAGATAGAAAAAGGAAAAAAGTGAGATAGTAAATAAAAATGTAACCACAAATGATAAAGAGAAGTGAGTGGGCAATTGGCGACCCACTCACCTGTTTCATCCCCAGGGCAAAGCATCCAAACTCCTTCGGTCCTTGGCGTGGGGAGCGGACTTCCAGAGCTCAAACACAATGCCCTAGCGTTAACAGACTGCGCTGGCGGAGGTAGCAGGCATTGCCACACCGCTGTCAGACACAGCCAGAGAGGAGAAACCAGTACCACTTTAAGGGAGATTTTAAGGTATTTGGGGGTGGTGGAGAATGGAAGAATAAGGAAGAATGAGAAAAAAATAGATGTTTTGCCACCACCAACAGCAAAATAGAAAGAAATAAAATGGTAAAGAGGAGTGAGTGGGCAATTGGCGACCCACTCACTTGTTTCTTCCCCAGGGCAAAGCATCCAAACTCCTTCTGTCCTTGGCGTGGGGTGCAGACTTCCAGAGCTCAAACACAATACCCTAGCGTTAACTGACTGCGCTGGCGGAGGTAGCAGACGTTGCCACACCGCTGTCAGACACAGCCAGAGGGGAGAAACCAGTACCACTTTAAGGGAGATTTTAAGGTATTTGGGGGGGGGGGATAGAATGGAAGAATAAGGAGGAATGAGAAAAAAAAATGTTTTGCCACCACCAACAGCAAAATAGAAAGAAATAAAATGGTAAAGAGAAGTGAGTGGGCAATTGGTGACCCACTCACTTGTTTCATCCCCAGGGCAAAGCATCCAAACTCCTTCGGTCCTTGGCGTGGGGAGCGGACTTCCAGAGCTCAAACACAATACCCTAGCGTTAACTGACTGCGCTGGTGGAGGTAGCAGGTGTTGCTCAGACACAGCCAGAGGGGAGAAACCAGTACCACTTTAAGGGAGATTTTAAGGATTTGGGGGGTTGGGAAAAGAATGGAAGAATAAGGAGGAATGAGAAATAAAATAAATATTTTGTCGCCACCAACTTCATATAATTAGAAAGAAAGTTGAGAAACCCTAAGCTCAATTACAGTCAAAGTGTAGAGCAGGGCACCCCAATTTAGGCAGATTGAATTTAAGAAAGGCAATCTGCTCCATGAGATGAGGTGACATTTGTGAGCGCTGTGGATTCAGTATATTACCGGTTACCGAAAACACACGCTCACTTGGGACAGTGGTTGGCAGACATGATAGCAGCTCCTGTGCAACCAATGAGGGTGCAGGCCACACATTCTTCTTCTCATCCCAATAGCTAAGAGGGTCGACATTATGGGGCAAAGGAGGTTCAGAGAGGTACGCTCTGACCATTTCTGAGGCAGTACTCTCCTGTCTGCTGCTAGCACTCTCAGTGGGTCCAACTATATCCTCAAGCAACTCTTCCCAAAATGCAGCTGCTCCACTCAGTTGTGTGGTGGTGGTGGTAGTGCCACTGCTTCTGCTAGAAGTAGCCGACATCTCAGCCTCCTGCTGAACTACTCCCTCAGACAGCATTCCCCTCTTTTGCTGCCAGTCACACACCCTCTGGATCAATTTCTCCCTCCAATTTGTTAAGTTATTGGATCTGAGTGCAAGCTTTCCCTTAATCCTTGGATCACACAGGCAAGCTAGCATCAGTTCAATAGAATTATCCATTCGCTCACGTAGGCGAACTTTAAGCTGATCCTTCAGCCTCCTGACCAGAGTTACTACATCAGGATGTAAAGGATCACCTTGAACAACCTCTTGGCGTTCAAGGAAGACACCCATCTTGCTCCCTAGATGGGTGAAAACAGGGATTACCTGTCCCAGATTGGCAGTGTTCAAGCTTATATTTTCAGTGGCATTCCTGAATGGTTTCAGGACTGCCACTAGCTGAGCGATCACTGTCCAATCGTCTCTACCTAGTGGAGAACCAATACCGATGTATTGGTCTGATGCCAGACTATGGATTGCCCTCTGCTGCTCTAAAATCCTCTCCAGCATCTCCAGAGTAGAGTTCCACCGTGTATTGACATCTTGTCGTAGACAGTCTGCCTTCTCTTGTTCCTGCCTCAACAGTTGGCTAGCCTTCACACTGCGGTGGAAGTGCCCAGCAATCCTCCTGCACCGTTCAATCACACTGGAAACTCTGTTATTACCTTCTGGGATTGCTGACTTTACTACTAGATGGATAATGTGTGCTGCACAGCGCACACCAACAAGGTTACCATCATGCAAAGCTTTCACCATATTTGTAGCTCCATCAGTAACCACAAACCCAACTTCTACATTGGTGCCTGCCTCCGCTCCAACCCAAAGAGACACCATCCTCCTTACTGCCTGTAGAATGTTATCTGAAGTGTGTTTTTCATCCATCACTTCAGCATGGAGAAGGAAAGAGCGATAGCCCATCTGATCTACAGATACACTTCCTCCCTTTCTGCTAGACACTGTTGCTGAAGTTGCAGCAGCAGCTTCCTGAGACACACCAGACTCCCACCAGTGTGCTGTAAGGGAAAGAAAGGCATGCTGGCCACTTGGTGCACTCCACAAATCTGTGGTAAAATGCACAGACTGACCAGCAGCCTTCGAAAGCTCCCCTTTCACTACTCCAACACAGGACCGGTAAAGTGAAGGGATTATCCTCCTGCTGAAAGTGGAGCGTGAGGGAAGCCACAGCCTCCATCAACTGTTTGAAAGGCTGCCCTTCTATCATAGAAAAGGAAGCACCCCCAACAGCAATTAACTGGCCAATAAGTCACGTAATTTTATTGGCCTGCTGTTTAGACATAGCCCTGGAGTTGAATCCCCCAAATTGTTCCAGGGTGGGCTGGATGCATTGTGATGCTCCAACCACTCTTGGTTGTTGGCTGGCAGCACCAGTAGCTCTTGGCTCTGCAACACCTCCCCTGTCACTTCTAGCTGCCATGGTACTCGACACTGTAATAGTAGCTATACTGCCTGTCCTAGTACTTTCTGCCTCTTTCCTCAATAACACAGCCTTGTGATGACTGCGAAGGTGATGGTTCGTCCCTGCACTGGTGAGATGACCCAACACTCTCCCCCTGCTAACTTCCTTCCCACAAAGTTTGCACTTTGCAAAGCGCCCATCTCCAACACTTTCAAAGTGATCCCAAACTTTGCTGCGGCGCAAAACATTGGCGCTTGCCCTTCGGGATTCTGCTGCTAGTGGTGCAGGTTGATGAGCAGCAGGAGGAGTGTGACTACTGGTAGCTGGCACAGTAGCCTCGGCACTGGTACTGTGGCTAGTAGTACCAGTGGTGGTGATGATTGTTGGCACAGTTACACTGGTGGTGGTAACTGTGCCATTGCGAGGAGGAACAGTGGATCTGGAAATAGTAGTGGTAATAATTGATTGTGGTGGTGGTGGTGGTCTGCTAATGGTTGAAGTAGCACTAGCAGGTGCTACTATTGAAGAAAGTGGAGAGGAAGGGGAAAAATGTGCACTTGTAACAGGAGAAAAGGTTGGACTGCTCCCTGAAGAATTCTGACTTTCCTCTACTATCTCCTCCTCACTCTCAGGCTCATAGTCAAGCTCTTCATCAGCCAGACTAAATGCAATCCCTGCAAGGCTGGGGGTAAGACTGATATCACCTCCAGGAATAATAGGACTAGGAGCACTGGGTAACATTGGCAATGGCAACAACTCCTGTGCTGATGTGCCGCTGTCAGTGGTAGAAGCAGGCGCAGCACTGGTGGTGGTGGAAGTGGTGGTCTTGGGAGGGGGATTAGGAAACAGCCTCCGTGTACAAGAAGGAAACTTCTTAGCAGCATGACTCACAGGCCTGCTTGTGGTAGAGGAAGATGCTGGGGGCAAAACACGCTTCCTCTTACTTATTGGGCTGCTCCTACTACTAGTTGTGTTTTTAGTAATAGTACTAGCCATAGTGCTCACCCTTAAAAGCCCTGCTGGTTTCCCTTTGCCATAGAAAAGACTTGCAATTCTGGGCCTTGCTGCACTACTGCCTGCTATTGGTGCCTTTCCTTGACCAGGATCTTGCACCAACAGGCCTGAAATGCGAGACAAAGACTTTGGCCTCCTACGCGGTGAGTCTGACATAGCGGCACTCCTGACCGCTTAGGCTGACGCATAGGCTGCGTACTCAAACTACCACTACTTGTGGTGGTGGTGGTGGTATTGGTGGTGGTGATGGTTGCTGACTGACCCTCCCTCACTTTACTAGTGGATGAAGGTTTAGGAGGATCCCTTTAGAATTTTAAAATAGTAAGAAAAGAAAAGAAGTTGAAGAAAAGAAAAGAAAGAGATAATGTAATGTATGTAGTGTTTTCAAACAATATAACGTTTATATTTTTATTAAAAAGGATTATTTGAAGTTTGGAGCTATGCTAATATTTAGATCAACACAGTTAAAAAAATAGAGACTACTACTGAGGCAGATTTCTTCACTCTAGTGCTTTTTGAGGAACTATGGAAAACTGCACTGTCTGGCGTGAGCAATCTGCCAACAAGTGCTCCCTGCTCGACTACTGCAGTGCAAGCAGAGTATGAAAAAATGTACTAATATTAGAAAAATAAAATACTAAAAGATTTCCTACAGCTACCTTGAAGCTTAGGTTAGGACAGTCTCACAGTCAATCTATCAGGAACTAAAATAAAACAAATAAAAACAGCAACCAGTTAGCTTCACTGATTGCTGTTAAACAAACACACTAACCGAACTAATAAGACTCAGTTAATGAAAAAATACATTTCTTCACAACAGCAGTCAGAACAGTTAACTTCACTGCTGATGCTGATGCGAGCACAGAAAAATGACACTAAAAGTGTGAAAAATGTAAAACAAAAAATAGACTGTTTGACTGACTAATGTGTTCTGTCCTAACTAAGCACAAAGAGACTGTACTACAACAAATATATTTTAAACTGAAGATAATTTAACAACTTAAAAAAATATTTTAATTAAAACTGAAGATAATACTATTAACTGAATAAAAAAATATTTATTCACTTTTACACTGACTGCCTGCAAAGCCAGCAAACATTAGATTAAACTAACTCTGTGTGGAGTGGAGTATAGATTCAGCCAGGCACCGTGTGGCACACTGACTCAGTCAGCAGTACAGCAGTGCACAGCTTTCAAAAAGCACTAAAATTAAAAAAATAATTCTCAGGAATAGTCTCTCAAATTCAACAAGTGAGAACTGGCAGACACACCAAAACTCACAGAAGATCTCTAAGACAAGTAATGAGGCTAACACAGTACAAAAGCACAGTGTGTCACCAACAAAACTCAGTCAAAGAAGGGGGGAGAAAGTTCCACTGCCTGCTTTTATACTGCTGTTTAGTTATTTTTTAAATCCCCGATAAAGCACTCACCATTGGATAAACCCCTACAGCATCATGTCAAAGGAGTGAGCTGATTAGTTAAATGAAAATCAGCTCACTCCCATACCCCTCCTCTTTGATTCATACAATGCATCCGAATGAACTAAAACACGAATTGAGGCAAATCAGTTCATTTTAGTTCATTAGTTCATTCGGTTTTCTACCATCTTCATGTAAAGCAATGCAATGCTTTGAAAAATCACGAATGAACTAATACACGAATTGAGGCAAATCAGTTCATTTTAGTTCATTAGTTCATTTGGTTTTTCTACCATCCCCATCTGTAAAGCAATGCAAAGCATTAAAAAACGCGAATTGTTTGTGCGTTCGGTTCGCGAACGCTTCTCGTTCGGTAGATGGTTTTATGAGCATTACACTGACTGCCTGTAATTCAAAAAGCCGAACTAGTTATACGAATGAATGAAAGAATGATATAGTCAACTCATTGCTATTCATTCGGTTATTAGTTCAGCTTTTTGAATTACTACTACTATATTCATTGCAATTCATTCGGTTAGTAGTTCGGCTTTTTGAATTACACAGAGTGCTGTGTCAATTCGCACAGAGTGTAATTCAAAATGCCGAATGAACGAACAAACGAAAGATTTTCGGTAAACGGCCATTCGTTTGTTCGTTCTTTAGTTTGGATACCCATTCTTTATTCGGTATTCGTAAGAATGGAAGAAAATGCATATTTTCGTACGAAAATCAATTCGGATGAATACGAATGCCCAAGTCTATTAAGCATCTCTTGAACAATGGAATGGTGTAAATTTGAAGTTCTTCTAAACGTTTCATATATATATATTGGGGTATGTTGGGGTGACATTCGAGCCCATCGCTGTACTCCTAATCTGTCTGTAATATTTGTCCTCAAAGAGAAAATAATTGTCAGTGAGAACAAATTTTAATAGGTCCAGCATGTATTCTTTCGTCTCTGTGTATTGTGTCAAGTCACTGTTGTTCTCTAGAATCCATTCGACTATTCTAATACCTCCCTTGTGGTCGATAGACGTAAAGATTGAACATCTACAGTGACCAGCCAAATCTCGTCTTCTTCTATTAAGGACAAATATTAGAAACATAGAATGTGACGGCAGATAAGAACCATTCGGCCCATCTAGTCTGTCCAATTTTCTAAATACTTTCATTAGTCCCTAGCCTTATCTTATAGTTAGGATAGCCTTATGCCTATCCCACGCATGCTTAAACTCCTTTACTGTGTTAACCTCTACCACTTCAGCTGGAAGGCTATTCCATGTATCCACTACCCTCTCAGTAAAGTAATACTTCCTGATATTATTTTTAAACCTTTGTCCCTCTAATTTAAGACTATGCCCTCTTGTTGTGGTAGTTTTTCTTCTTTTAAATATAGTCTCCTCCATTACTGTGTTGATTCCCTTTATATATTTAAATGTTTCTATCATATCCCCCCTGTCTCGTCTTTCCTCCAAGCTATACATGTTAAGATCCTTTAACCTTTCCTGGTAAGTTTTATCCCGCAATCCATGAACCAGTTTAGTAGCCCTTCTCTGAACCCTCTCTAAGGTATCAATATCCTTCTGAAGATACGGTCTCCAGTACTGCGTACAATACTCCAAGTGAGGTCTCACCAGTGTTCTGTACAATGGCATGAGCACTTCCCACTTTCAACTGCTAATACCTCTCCCTATACAACCAAGCATTCTGCTAGCATTTCCTGCTGCTCTATTACATTGCCTGCCTACCTTTAAGTCATCAGAAATAATCACCCCTAAATCCCTTTCCTCATATGTTGAGATTAGGACTCTATCAAATATTCTGTACTCTGCCCTTGGGTTTTTACGTCCAAGATGCATTATCTTGCACTTATCCACATTAAATGTCAGTTGCCACAATTCTGACCATTTTTCTAGTTTACCTAAATCATTTGTCATTTGGCTTATCCCTCCTGGAACATCAACCCTGTTACATATCTTAGTATCATCAGCAAAAAGACATACCTTACCATCAAGATATCACTAATAAAAATATTACAGAGAATGGGTCCAAGTACAGATTAGATTAATTTAAGACATTTGTGTCTTTAATACAAGACTTTTGTGTTGGCACTTATATGATAAGAAACGTATCTAAAATTTCTGCTGGGGGTTGTAGCACTGACCCGGTCCCACTAACAATTGGTCTACCGGTGGGAACAGTTGGTTCCTGTGTATCTTAGGGAGGGTATAGAACACTGGAATAGGTGGATGTTTCTTGTTCATGTACCTATACTCTGCCTCAAAAAATTTTCTTTTGTGTTTGGCGTCCTTGTTAAGTCCCTGTAGTGTAGTTTGTAATCTATGTGTAGATTATTATCAATGTCATTTAGTTATGATCTAATTTCTTTAACATAATAGGACCGATCAATGATCACTAATGCTCCGCCATTATCGATGATGGAGTCATCCTGCTTCAGAATATTTAATGTGAGCCATTCTTTTTTTTGTAACATTAGGTGTTTTTGATAGTGTTTACCCCTATTTTTGCTTTTCTTCCTTAAAGGACCACTCTAGGCACCCAGACCAGTTCAGCTTAATGAAGTGGTCTGGGTGCCAGGTCCAGCTAGGGTTAACCCATTTTTTTTATAAACATAGCAGTTTCAGAAAACTGCTATGTTTATTAATGGGTTAAGCCTTCCCCCAAAGCCTCTAGTGGCTGACTAATTGACAGCCACTAGAGGCGCTTGCGTGCTTCTCACTGTGATTTTCACAGTGAGAGCACGCAAGCGTCCATAGGAAAGCATTGTAGATGCTTTCCTATGTGACCGGCTGAATGCGCGCGCAGCTCTTGCCGCGCATGCGCATTCAGCCCAGGAGGAGGAACGGAGGAGGAGAGAAGGAGGAGAGCTCCCCGCCCAGCGCTGGAAAAAGGTAAGTTTTTACCCCTTTCCCCCTTCCAGAGCCGGGCGGGAGGGGGTCCCTGAGGGTGGGGGCACCCTCGGGGCACTATAGTGCCAGGAAAACGCACTATAGTGGCACTATAGTGGTCCTTTAATTTCTTTATATCTCTTTTGACTAAGTTGAAGAATACATCAGTAGATTGGTTAACCGTATTGGGTATGTAGGTACTTTTCAGTTTCAAACAGGTTTGTAGTGGTAGGGATAGGTCTGTAGTCTGGTGAGTTAAATTAGCTGGTACACCCTGTTCGTCCTCTTCCTCCTGTATTCTATTCTTAGCTGCACAAGACACATAGTTGTTATCATATCCTGATAAAAGTCCTATATAGGGACTGAAATGTTGATCCCATGTGTTAATCTTGCAAATAAAGACGAGTTTTATTGAAGACCATGAGTGCTGCCATTTCTACTGCTATCTGGATAACCAAAGTCCCAGGCTGAACACTCAGCAAGTATACACTAATATAGCCTGAGGGCAAGGATATTTATATATATATGATTATGATAGCTACCATCCTCAAAATTTGAAAGACTGCCTTCCCTATAGTCAGCTTTTTACATAGTTACATAGCTGAAAAGAGACTTGCGTCCATCAAGTTCAGCCTTCCTCACAAATGTTTTTGCTGTTGATCCAAAAGAAGGCAAAAAAAAACCTGGTCTGAAGCACTTCCAATTTTGCCACAAACTAGGAAAAAATTCCTTCTTGACCCCAACATAGCAGTCAGATGTCTCCTTGGATCAAGCAGCTATTACCCCACTAATTACAAATTATATCCCTGTATGTTATGTTTTTGCAAGTATTTATCCAATTTCAGTTTAAACATCTGTATGGACTCTGACAAAACCACCTCTTCAGGCAGAGAATTC
>OW240921.1:54914403-54947425 GCA_933207985.1 Pelobates cultripes | reverse complement strand
GGCCGTGGCTTAAATATGAATATTCATCTTTAAATTAATATACAAGAATTAAACAATAAGTTACAAAATTATTATTTTTTTATAGTTCATATAGTACTTTTTCTAGCATTATGGTCTAATATGTGGATAAAAAATACACAACATGTTGTAATATTAAATGTGAAATTACTACAATAATTCTAGCAAGTAACAGGCTATAACAAATGAGAGCAGTGACAATCAATCAGAGTACAAAATAATACAAAACATGAACAAATGAACAGCATATAACCTTGGCTTGGGCTAATACATCATCTGATGGTCTATTTCCTGGGCACAGTCAAGAGAGATAGTGAAAATCTATTACTCTGCTTTTTAATCCCAGTGGGAAGCTTTCTGGGAGGTAACTTCTCTCTTGTGATGTCACTGCCAGATGTACTTGACATAAAGAAAACCATATAATGTAAATTAATCCTACATACAGCCCCTAGTGCTGTCTCTAAAGCATTAACCTTATTATGCCTTATCCCCTGTCAGAGTATTTATATCGGCAGACATCTTGTGCTATGATAGAAATTAAAAGTGTATATTCTGAGTCACTCTGAACAGACCAGACTCCATTTTGTTATTTTCAAGTTAACAAAAAGACACAAGATTTCTATCTGTAGACTAGCCACTTTGCCAGAGCTAAAGGAATGCATAGTATAAACAAGTGATAAGAACGGGGATTGGACAGACTGTCTAATGCTAATGTAATAGATCAAATCTAAACCCAGACAATTGTGACAGAGAAGATTAAATAATAAAAATTAACTGTCTATATCTATAAGGTACCATTGTAAGTTTAAGGTTAAACTTAGTTCATGATCTGCCATTTTAGAAATTATAGCAGGATTTGCCAGACACATAGTCTGGACAAAACTTAAAGAAACCCTTTGATCTGTGAAGGATACGTAAGTTATGGCCACTATCTAGATAGGCCAAAATGACGTCAAAATAGCCAACCAGAAAAGTTAACTCTTTCCTGGATAAGTATGTTTAGTGGGACAAGACTGCCCTCTATAGACTAAATACCTAAATTGCAATCTGGAAGATAACCACACCTCTAGTGCTTCTATTGGGTTATCAACTGATGACATACAGAGAGTCTGGCCCTTTAAAAGAGGCAAAGGAGAAAGAAAAAGAGGAGAGAGGAATTGGAAGTTTGGGGACTCCAACCTCCATGCAGAGAGACATCCAAATAAGTTCCTGAGACTACAAATCGGATGAAATATCTACTCAACTGGTAATTATACTGGTTTCATTTAATTAATTAAATTAATTAAAATGTATTAATAGCATTATATATAACTGGATAAAGCACGGTCAGATTTCCATATTAAGAAATCTTAGTTAACTAAAGAATATATAGTTATAAACATTCCATTCTGCAGGTGGAATTAAGAATAATTATATATTGATGTGATATTATCACGTGTTAGCATACCGCTGTTTTTATCCAGGTGTATTGATTTGCTCTAATATAAGATAGGTATCTTGTAGACAAATTAAAATTAAAATCTGCTTATATAAAATGGTAGATTCTCTTATTAGATGGTACCAGGAAATGACTAATGAACTGGTTTAAATGTTATTTTATTTAAAATTACCTAAGAATAGATCTTAACTACCTAGGAGATCTAGCCAGCATTGAAAAGGTTATTCTAACTGTCAGCTAAACTTTACGACCTTACGCTGCACTCTGAGGAATTCTGTTCTTCGCTGTGAAAAGTTTCACTTTCATTCTGTGTTAAGGATACCTCATAAATCGTCAAAAGTCTTGACAGATAATGCTGTTTAAGCCATTGAAATGTGTATAGCCATTCCTTTGTATTGCATATCATGTTATACTGGATATTCATTGATTATTGTCATGCATGTTACATAATATTATTATTAATTCATTTGTCATTATAAATAAAAATCTATTTTTATACATTGTGATATTATTATATGAAATATTTCTCACTTACGATAAACGTTCTTTGGGATCTGAGAATTGAATTAGTGGGCAATTCTCAACTGTTTACTATTATTATCCCATAAATATCCCCACATATTGGAGGCACGGTGCTGAGATCGTTTAAGTTGAAATTATATTTCATATAATAATAATATTGGTGTAATTCATGCAATTTAATCTTGATATAGAAAAGAGTTTTGTATTGAGATTAAATCACTGTATAGAAATATGGCTGAATCTAGCGCTTCATCTCAATCAGAGAATGGGAAGAAGTTAGCGGAAATGCAAGGTTTTCCCTTAAGCATCATATATCAGTATCTAAATATTAAAGTTGATTATCCAGAGTGGATACTCCAAATAAAAAAACAGGTTGATGATTCGATTCACGATAGATCGGCTGATTCACCTATGGTTAAATACCTTAGCCATATAGATGAAGAGTCTACAATGCGATCTGTTACCAAATCATGCCCGTTTTTCATATTGGGTTATTCTATTATGTTAAAAAAGCATAATGAGATAGAACGTAAATTGGACGAGTGTCAGAAAGACCTGGTGCTCGAACAAGGAAGGTTCAACACTTTGTCTGATGAAAATAATCTCCTTCAGGTTCTAAACTCTGACCTTTTGAATAAACTGGAAAGAATGAACAAAATGGTGGATGATTATGATCAACAGATAAAACAGATACAGATGCAGCTAGATGAATATCAAAAGGGAAGTGAAAAATTACTGGGAAAAGACCCAAGTGATTCTTCTCAATTCCCTGATATTCACACACCAGACCAGATTTTCATAAAACAGTCTCTAAGAAAAGAGGTGAGTAATTCTGAGAAAACACCTGTAGGTTCTTGGCAATCTTGGGCAGAACAGTTTGAAAAGACTGTCCTGGCCATGCTTGACAGAGGGAATCAGATTCAAGGTGATAGGAATGAAAATAGGCATGGTTCTGTTCACTGGCAGGATTCTGACGCAGATCAGAATTGTGACAGTGAACAAGAAGCTCAGAGTGATGGGAGTGAAAGTGATTGCACTGTCCACTCTGAAGGCCATGTAACTGATATGCCATCTGCACTGTGGTACGGGTCTAATTCCTCTTCAGCAGACAGATCGCATAGACGTTTACCCAAACACAGAAACAGAGGTCGTAAATCAACGACGCCTGTTTATGAGACACCAAAGGTTATTAAATTCCTTAGAGAGACTGTCCCACAATTTTCTAGAGGTTCAGGAAACATATCTGAACATCTGGAAAATTATGATAGAGCAATGAATTCATTGGGCATGTATGATGACATTCATAAGAAATGGTTCATTACATGGACCTTTGATTCAATGTGTCGTGTTTATCTAGAAAGTCTTCACGCTATAAAGTTAATGTCCTGGTCCAAGATGAAATATGAAATAATCATGGAATATGGTAAGTATAAAACCATTGCCTCTGCAAAGAAGGCGCTTTATAACTTAAAGTGCCGTCCAGATCAAAGCCCCAGAGAATTTTTAATAATTCTTAAAAATGCATACTCCGTGGCACAAAGAAAACCCAGGTATGAAAGCACAGACTTCAAAGATCTGTATTTTCATGCCATGCCGGTAAACATACAAATGAATCTCGCAAGAGATTACGATTGTAAGTTACCATTAGAATGGCTAGTCAGTCAATGCATGAAGTTGTACACTATACACCATGCACATGACGAAAATCAGCCAAAGGTTAAGAAACCTGATGATAAAATGGTGTCAGAGACTAAAATTCAGTTAGGTTTAGAAACCCAACAGAAAAAGAGGACCTATTCTGAAGTTTTGAAAACACCAAAACCTCAGAAACAGGAAAACGACAGAAGCAATTCTGCAAATTCCTCTAATAACTCTGAAAAGTCCAATGCCAATGGGAATAAACGCCCCTGGGTTAATAAGAACCAAGGCAATTCCCAATGGAGAAGGAATCCTCAGGGAAACAGGAGATTTGGAAACAGAAATAACCAATCTGCTTCCAATAACTCCCAACAGTCTCAGCCATCCCAGCCAAATTCTAATGGGCAAAGACAAAACGGCAATGAGGGAAATAATTTGCGTCGTCAGGTTGGTCAATTGACAGACCAGATGGGCAAATTAATGGAGGAAATGACAAAGATCAACCAAGTCTTTGCTCTAAATCCTTTTTTAGGGATAGCTCCAATTGCAGAACTACCTGTGCAACCGCAGCAACAACAACAGGTGCCGCAGCAATAATAGCTACTGTGACTAAACAGGCTAGGTTGTCAGTAGATGTAATGCCTAACCCTGTTTCATTTCCAGGTAATAACAGTCATACAAACAAAAGTTGTGTTAGAAAACCTATTGCCTATACCGTCACTTCACTTCCGGGTGAAGGAGGCGCAACGTGTTCCTCTGTTTTTTCATTGCAGCCAAAGGCTAAAGTAGCCCCAGCAGCCACTAGTTTCCAGGATCCAGACCTGAAAGGGTTAACTGATGAGATGCCGACCACTAGTTCCCGCTTGACAGTTCAAGATATTCCTAAAAAGGATGGGCCTGTGGGTAAGACTGAGCATTCCTCAGTACAGGTAGAAACTACTGCTGTGACCGGTAATGTATGGAAAACAAGTAATATGTTGACACATTCTAAATTCTTATGTGAATTAGAAGAACATGAAGGAAGGTACTACATGTCTGTAGAAATACAGGATTCGCTACCCCAGCCTTTTAAAGGGTTAATAGATACTGGTTCACAAGCCACTATCTTATCCAATACCTACTTCCAGCAGGTAATGGACTTAGCAACGGATAAGCCGAAGCTAAGAGATTTCCCCAATGCTCTGTTGAGTGTAGGAGGAAATGCCCTTCATGTTATTGGCAATACCTGGTTAAAGTTTAAAATAGGTATCAAAACCTTTAGACACCCGGTGATAGTGGTAGATCTCCCCTATGACCGACTGATTCTGGGTATAGACATACTCAGAAGACTTAACACAATTATTGACTGTGTGAATGGAATTGTATGGTCACAAGCTAAGGTTCCCATAACCTATGAGAAATCACATGTTCAATCTGATCGTAACTGCCATGTGATAGAAGAAAGACCTGACTCAATTGAGGTACATTTTAGAAATAGTCAGTCACCTGACGTGACTATCCTGCAGGTGAATGATGCAATCGCACCTGTAGATGAGCATTCCATAAGAATTGCTCCAGAGAGGATCCAGAATGTCTCTCTGGAAGGTGATGTTTTAACCATTTCTCTCCACAGGGACTATGTTGAATCTGTAGATCTGGCAGGTCATGCTCAATTCCTTGCCAGAATTGAAAGGGTTAATAACAACTTATTCTTTCCTATTCAGATAAATGACTTAGGAAGAAGTAGGAATGCAAAGCTGGACTTAAAGAGTGAGAACAGCTATATTAGCAGAAGTCTGTTAAAGCAGATCGCTAATCCTAAAATGATCAGGTACGCTTCCCCACATGACAGGTGGATCCAGAACTTGGATGGCGAATCAGAGAGTCACAATGTGATAGCAAAATGTTTACTATCTATTTCCATCGGAAATAAGACAGTTAAACATTTATTCCTAGTGATAGACGAACCTCGCTATCAGGTTTACGTTGGCAATGATGTCATACATCGCTTTGCCATACACCTTGACCTGATTAATTACAACTTGTGGACAAGGTTAAAAGGTAATCCTTGTGGATACCTTCACGAAGAAAACGCCCTGAAATCAGGACAAATACTCCCATATGCGGTAAGTATCCAAGTTCCTGATAACATAACCATTCCACAGGGGACAAGTAACTTTCTTTTACCCCTACAGGTCAAGGAGGGTCAGAGATTAGAAAACTCTGATGCCCTAATCTGTTTATCCAACAGGATACAACAATTAGGGATGGTGGTAACACATACACCAATGGTAAGTATTGGTAAGAATCCCACCTATATCATGGTCAACAATGTTACACCCAATAGTGTTACTTTACCAAAAGGAACATTATTAGGTCTAGCATTGGATGCTGAGTACTATACATTTGGTTTCCAAAACCAAATTATAGGCCTCATCCCTGAAGAATACTTAACTGAGGACGAAATTGTCGATCAAATATTCCATTCCTCCCCAGAAGGATTATTCACTATCCTATCTGTATATCCCTTCAACGTTGAAGAAGGCTCGTGTAAAATCGAAGAAGCATCTATCACCTTCGATCATCCGCTCAATGAGCAGGAATCACAAGAGTATCACGACCAAAGAGAAAAGGTAAGTCAACACCGAACTGACCTAACTTCTAGGCTTGAAGAAGCTTATGAGATAGGCCAGCCTGAAATCTTTCCAGGATTTCAGGAAAGGCTAGAAGAGCAAATATCTTTAGCCGACGGTTGCTCCAACGATGCTGAGCGGCAGCAGCTAAAGGAAATCCTTTTGGAATTCCAAGATATTTTTGCCAAAGATTCCTACGACTGTGGGTTAACTAACCTCCACGTAGCCAGAATACAAACTGATCCAAATTTACCACCTGTATTTATCAAACAATATAGACTCCCATTAGCGTCATATGATGGTCTACAAGACATCATTCAGAATTTAAAGGAAAGGGGCATTATACGTCCAGTGCACAGTTCGTATAATAATCCGATCTTGGGGATTCTGAAACCTAATGGACAATGGCGTTTATGCGCTGACTTACGACAGCTAAATAAACGCGTCTATATGTCTGGTTGGCCAACGCCATACATAGACCAATGTTTGGTACAAATGCAGGGATCCAAAATATTCACTGCCATTGACTGTGCGCAGGGATATTGGACTGTACCAGTCCATAATGAAGACCAATACAAATTGGCCTTCACATTTGGAAAGCAGCAGTATACCTGGACCCGTATGCCTTTCGGTTATATAAACTCTGGTCATGAATTCGCTGTGTTCATGCATAAAGCTATGCCTGACGCACTCGAGAGAGGAACATTATCATATGTCGACGATGTCTTGCTGAAAAGCACTTCCTTTGATAAGCATATCTTAGAGATTAGACATGTTCTCACTCAGTTAAGAGAAGCAGGGATTAAACTGTCTTTACAAAAGGCACAATGGTGTCGCACCCATGTCAATTTCCTCGGACATGAGGTAACTTCTGAAGGATTAAATCCCCAGAGGAAGAAGGTTGAAGCCGTACTAAAGGCTAAAACACCTTCAAACATCAGGGAATTAAGATCGCTCCTTGGTATGACTAACTATTCCCGTAAGTTTATAGATAACTATGCAGAAATAACTAAACCATTCTTACACCTGCTTAAAAAGGAAACTACCTGGAACTGGGGGGAGCCTCAGGACCAAGCGGTAAGTGAACTGAGGAGGAAGCTCACTCAGGCACCCTGTTTAGCATACCCAGAGGGGGGTAAACCCTTCTATCTGGAGACAGGATATACCGATTTAAGCATTAGTGCTGTTCTGTATCAGAAGCAGGACAGTTTAAACAAAGTTATTGCATATGCTAGTTAAATTCACCTGTTGAAGTTAAATTCAACACGTGTGAGAAGGCGTTATTGTCGACTGTCTGGGCACTACAAAATTTTCGTAGCTATATCCAAGGTGAGAAAATAATTGTAGAAACAGCTCACCAACCTCTACAGTATCTGCAGAGTGAAAGAATTAGAGACGGTAATCTCTCTAACAGTCGGATTACTGCATGGACTCTATCCTTACAGGGATGGCCGTTAGAAGTCCGTTATAAACATAATAAGAGAAGTCCAGTTGCCCAAGGTTTAGCAGAATTACATGACTGTACTGCTCCATCTCTGGATGATAATGACACCGGAGATGACTTCCTAGAAGAGCAATTGCTATCTCCTTATAAAGTTTATGACGAGGAATACTGTCGACCACTACCGTGGGTATACATTGATGGTTGTTCATATCACCACGTCGTTGGTGCTGAACGGAAGTTAGTTGCAGGTATCGGAATCGCCTGGACAGGTGATTATCCCAATGTATCTATAGGATACAATATTGGTCCCAAAAGCAGTCAGATAGCCGAACTCTGTGCAGTATATAAGACCATTCAAATGGCAATAGAATATGGTATCAAAGAATTTGTTGTCATAACTGATTCCAACTATGTTCGTAACAGTTTCGTCGAATATCTGCCTAGCTGGAAACGTAACCAAATGCTGAAAAGCAATAACGAACCTGTTAAACATGGGAAATTGTTTTGTAAAATCGATGAACTGGTTAAGGAAAATGGTTTATCCATATATTGGAAGAAAACCAAAGGCCATTCTAAAATAGAAGGTATTGACAAGGATGGTAATGACTTAGCTGATTCACTGGCAAAACAAGCTGCCATCAATGGTGAAACCCTAAACATTGATGATCTTATGGGTTCAATTCATGTTGAAGCCATAACTAGACGACAGGCTAGAGATAATGCCGACTTAAATGTCGTGCAATGGAGTCAAGAAGCTCCTAGTGATGACCTGATTACTAGTCAAAAGAATGATCCCGTCATAGGCATATTCTATAAACATATAGAAGACCCTACTGCCAATCCCATCACAGATGAGGATTGCAAAGATAATGAAGATTTACGAATCTTGATGAGATATAAAGTCCAATTTAGTATCATGGATGGGTTACTGGTCAGAACTTCTAAACATGGTATACAACAATGGGTAGTCCCAACTGTATACAGAGGGTTAATGCTCCAACACGCACATGATGCACCTACATCTGGGCATCGTGGTGATAAGATCACATATGAGATATTGCGTGATTATGCATATTGGCCACACATGTTAAGGGATGTTAAGACATACTGTCAGGGATGCTTGATTTGTCCGCAATATCAACCCCATGGTCCAACCCATCGTGCACCACTTCAGAAGAGGGGGGTGTCATTACCCTGGTCTGATATTCAAATTGACTTTATAGGTCCTGTAACAAGATCTTCAAGAGGTAACAAATACATGTTAACCGTTACATGTATGTACACAAAGTGGATAGAATGTTTGCCTTGTAAAGAGAACACGAGTACCGTGTGCGCCACTTTGTTGATTAACCATGTCTTTTCCAGGTTCGGTCTGCCTCAAAGAATTGAGTCAGACAGAGGTAGTCATTTTACCAGCGAAGTAATGGCTAAGATGTGGAACATTCTAGGTGTTAAACGAAAGCTACATATTGCATACCGCGCTGCGTCTAGCGGGGGGGTAGAGCGATATAACCAGTCTATCGTTAATATTCTGAAGAAGTATGTTAAGGAGTCTGGTAAAGACTGGGACATTAAATTGCCCCTAGTTTTAATGGCGATTAGAGCTACACCTAGCACTGCTACCAAATTGTCACCTTTTGAATTGATGACAGGAAGAAAGATGGTTTTACCACAGCATTTACTATATCGTACTTCAGATCATAACTTGATCAATGCTGCCACTACGCATCAGTATATCGAAGATTTGCGCAAGCATTTACAGCATGCGTTTGCTTTTGCCCAAAAGAATCTAGAAAAAGCAGCGACAGGGGTTAAGACCTATTACGATTTAAAAACCACGAAAAAGGAATATGAGATAACTGATCAAGTCTATCTGTATAACTTTGCGCGAAACCAAGTCAAGGAAAAGAAATTTTTACCTTCTTGGAAAGGGCCATATGTCATCATTGACAAAATTTCCCCAGTAGCGTATAAGATAAAAATTCCTAAGGATGGTGATTTTATTGAAAAGTGGGTTCACATTAACCAGTTGCGTGCTTGTCATCCTAAATCTCAATTAAGGATTATAGGTGTGGATTCAGACGCAGAAGGGTGAACGACTAACCTGGATGAATGCTTGATTCACGTGGTATAGTATGATGTGAAATGTTGTGATGTGCCATGATCTCATGTACGTTCATGTCATTAACCATTTCCTTGCCATCCAATAACTACATTTTATAAGCAGGTTACTAGCTTGTTTAACTGCTATAGGCAAATTGCTGAAGAGTCAGTAATAAATGTAGTGAGAGATGAAGTTATAAAAATAGAATTAGACAGAATACATATGTTGATGAATCGTAATAATGTGTTGTCCTAGGCCAAGTGATGTCACACTGTTATAAGTTTGTATGCTTAACAAACCTTGAATCATTAGTAGATAAGTCTGAAACGAGTTCCTGATCCGTGACTGTCGAAAGATGTCCAAGAAGGATGTGGCGTGTTTCTGGATCGTACTGCTCCTGTGCCAAGAGCTACGGACCGACCCGATCGCAGAGATGGGACCATCCTCCGGCATCCTGATTCAAGAGACACCAGGGTTCATCTTGACAGAGAAGAGGATCCTGACCAGACGTGTGTTCATCAGCTTGGACCCCAAGATTTCCATCGAGAAGGCATACAACATTTCATCGATGCAGCTTCCTGAGTTACAGACTTGGTACCAGATGCACCTCCAAAGAGCACAGGACCGTGTGCGAAACATCTTGGAGCAAGCCCGGAAACCATTTGTATCCAGTTCTATTCCGATGAGCAACCGACCCAAAAGGTTCCTCACCGCTATAATTGTTGCATTAGTTTGTGCCACTGTCGGTGCAGTTGTCGCAACTGGAATGTCTGCAGCCAACTCTATTACTGTCCAAAAGCTGGATATGGAAATCTATGCGCTAAAGCAACACATTAACGATATTCATCAGGTGATACAACAGCAAAGAACACTTCTCCAAGACATGTTAACTATTGTGGAAGACACAGTTGTTACAACAAATTTGCATTCGGAGTTAATTGCCAAATCCACTGAGCTGCACCAAAGTCATGACTTATTTAAGCGTGAACTTTTATTTCTGCATGACCCAATATTGTTCCACACACTTGCTTTTCTCGACGAAGTGCAAACTGGAATGATCGAATTGGCAGGGGGATGCATACCTCTGTATTTTGTATCCAAGGATATTGTTCATGCGATGCTTGCCAATGTGGATGGAGAGACAATTGAGCCTATGCAATTAAATGTATGGAGATTTGCTTTTTATTGACCATACCATATGTAACTCTCAGAGACATTTTTCAAATGAAAATAATGTTTTATGTTAGAAATGATGTGATTGCACAATATGTCTGATAACTTCTATAGTGCTTATTCATAAGCTAAATTAATTTTGGCTATGAAATGCACTAAAGGGGGGTTATGTCAGAGTATTTATATCGGCAGACATTTTGTGCTATGATAGAAACTAAAAGTGTATATTCTGAGTCACTCTGAACAGATCAGACTCCATTTTGTTATTCCAAGTTAACAAAAATAAAGAGACACTAGATTTCTTTCTATAAGACTGGCCTCTTTGCCAGAGCTAAGGTATGCATAGTATAAACAAGTGATAAGGAAGGGGGTTGGACAGACTGTCTAATGCTAATGGAATATAATCAAATCTAAACCCAGACAATTGTGACAGAGAAGATTAAATAATAAAATTTAACTGTCTATATATATATAAGGTACCATTGTATGGAAAAGGGTAAACTTAGTTCATGATCTGTCATATCAGAAATTATGGCAGGAATTGCAGACGCTAAGTCTGGACAAAATTTAAGAAACCCTTTGAAATTTTAAATTATGGCGCTATAAAGATAACGCAAAATGACGTCAAAATAGCCACCAGGAAAAGTTAACTCTTTCCTGGATAGGTATGTTTAGTGGGACAAGACTGCCCTCTACAGACCAAATAACTAATTTGCGATCTGGAAGATAACCAGACCTCTAGTGCTTCTATTGGGTTATCAACTGATGACGTACAGAGAGTCTGGCCCTTTAAAAGTTAAGACAAAGGGAAGACAAGAAAGATACGAGAGGAGGCACATGCAAGATATGCAACGGAGAGGAGAGAGGAATTGGAAGTTTGGGGATTCCAACTCGGACAACATCTGAGAATAACACTCTACTCCTAAAACTCTAACACTTAGAATTTACTGACTTTCTAACCAACACCTCCATGCAGAGAGACTACCAATCGGATGAAATATCTACTCAACTGGTAATTATACTGGTTTCATTTAATTAAATTAAATTAATTAAAATGTACTAATAGCATTATATATGACTGGATAAAGCACGGTCAGATTTCCATATTAAGAAATCTTAGTTAACTAAGAATATATAGTTATAAACATTCCATTCTGCAGGTGGAATTAAGAATAATTATATATTGATGTGATATTATCACGTGTTAGCATACCGCTGTTTTTATCCAGGTGTATTGATTTGCTCTAAATTAAGATAGATATCTTTTAGACAAATTAAAAATCTGCTTATAAAACATATTAGACTCTATTATTGGATGGTTTAAGAAAATGACTAGTGAACTGGTTTAAATGTTATTTTATTTAAAAATACATAAGAGTAGATCTTAACTACCTAGGAGATCTAGCCAGCATTGAAAGGGTTATTCTAACTGTCTGCTAAACTTTACGACCTTACGCTGCACTCTGAGGAATTCTGTTCTTCTGTGAAAAGTTTAACTTTCAGTCCGTGTAAGCATAGTCATAAATTATAAAGTCTTGACAGAAAATGCCGTTTAGCCATTGAAACGTAATACCCATTCCTTTGTATTGCATACCATTTTATACTGGATATTCATTGATTACTGTCATGCATGTTACATAATATTATTTGTTAATTATTGATTATCATAAATAAAATCTATTTTTATACATTGTGATTATTTATATGAAATACTTTTCACTTAACACGATAAACGTTCTTTGGGATCTGAGAATTGAAATAGTGGGCAATTCTTAACTGTTACTATTATTATCCCATAAATATCCCCACAATTTGAACCTTTTTAAATCAATATTAAATTCTGATGGTTGAGGCACCCCCAATTGAAATTAGATTTTAGCCTGATACACATATAAAGTGTCCCTAGATGACAGAGAGGAAATGTAATCACTCTACTCTTAATCAGTTAAAAATGAAGGAGAAAAAAATTACAATTCACTTATGCAATACATGATGTAATCTTATTTAAAACAACTAGGGAGCATCATACCTTTT
The DNA here is from genome assembly GCA_933207985.1 of Pelobates cultripes. NCBI lineage: Eukaryota > Metazoa > Chordata > Amphibia > Anura > Pelobatidae > Pelobates > Pelobates cultripes. The sequence continues at coordinate 54,934,442 of OW240921.1, read as the reverse complement.
CTACAAATATATAAAAGTACTCTTAAGCACAAATGACATCATGTATGAAAACAAAACTAACTGCAATAAAGTGGTGAATTTTGGAACACACATTTTAAGTTTGCTTATCATTATCTAGATTATTCTGCAATGTCTAACTACACAATCTATATAATGTTATATTTATTTATCTAGTAATTATATATGTCCTGGCCAGAACTTACAGCTAAAATATTCAGTGATGCAGTGGTAGTGATACGCATAGAAGATTGTAAGCTCATAAAGCAGTTTAAAATTGTTATTCTACATGGGATCTAGTTCTTGAGACAACTGACACTTAATATCTGCATTACTAAACAGTTCCCTTTTATCCAGTTCTGCATTTTCCACGGCGGTTCTGCTGCTGAAAACGTCTCAATTTGTGTGCCCAAACATCTCGCCATGGGAGTGCCAGACTATTCTTATCCAAAATTAAACGAGCTGGATCAGGTGACTCTTCATCATTACCAATAATTAAGTAGGACTTTCCAACTTGCATTCTTAGGCAGTCACATGCTAAGTCCTGATCTGGTACCCAAAGAGGCTGGTCACCACGGCGAATGGGCACCCTCCTCTGTCTGTATACAGTCAGCACTGTGGCTGTGAATTGCCACCACTCTCCAGACTGTTCCATTGACAACAGTTGAGCACGAAGAACTGTAGGATATAAATTAAAAAAAAAAAAAGACATACATTGTTAGCATAAGTTAATAAGGCAATGGCCCTTTACATTTATTTAAATCATTATGATTTGATAGGCTGGCTTAACTGTTGCAGCCAATCAGAATTGCACCTTATCTGAGATTTCTAGAAATCCTTATAAATGAAAAGTTAGAAATCTTTCTAATTGATTTTAAGGGAGTATGTAGATATCATCTTTATCATATCATATTTTTAAATTTTTTTCAATTGTTTTTTATTTTAAAGGGTGTCAAATTCCGAGTTCAGAGCAAAAGTTTTCAGGCACATCTATTGACAACATTGAATTAAGTGAGTGATATTATGAAATACAGTGCGGTATAAGTGACAGAGACCTGCACCTATAAGTGGAGTGCTCAAACGGATATAAAGCTTACCAAGCGTAACTTGATTCAATAGTATGGTGTGAACTACATGCCAAAAAGTATAAAGAACAAAAGATAGAATATATTACAGATGGTATTTTAAAACTGCAGACAGAACACTCACATTTTAAGGAGCCTGTGTGTAAAAACTGGCTCTGTACTTAGGCTTGTGTGCTTATTTTGGTAGCACCACCCTTCCGCTTCGGCTTGGAGTAGTTCTCATAGATAAAACATAAAAGGAGAACAAACCAATGTGCAGACTGTAGCAATAAAGAAAACGGGTGTAGAATAGTAAATGTGGTGCTCACCTGGTCCTGAGCCTATAGGTCCCGGCGCTAAGGTGTTTAGGTATGATGCCAATTTAAATAGGGATGGAACTGCCCGTATGGAGATTCCTAGAGGCTCCTGACTTGAGCAGGATATCTTGAGTAAAATAACAAATGTATTGATATACAATAGCAAATAAAAATAAAAAAGTTTAAAAAGTCCTTTGGAATAGTCCTTTAAAATGGCCAATACGCGTTTCACTCTCAGAGCTTCCTCAGTCAGCTGTAATGATGGTCCTCTGAATCTTCCATTTTTAATGTCCTTTAGTCCTTCCCCTTTAGTGATCTAAATACAGTTTGTCCAATCACAGTGATGCATAGTTATTTCATGTGTGTAACTGTGTGCATACTTTCAATTGGCTGAATTTTCAGTGCTTTTATTTACTTAAATTTTCATTGGTGGACAGTGGTGGTTGGCAGAAGTACTGGGAGCTCACCGGGGCGGTTGGCGGAAGTGACATCATGGACCGAAGAGACTCCCAGACACTCCGACCCTGCTACACACCTCTCATGCGTCCGGGCCGGAGGGAGGGGACTCTACTGGGTGGGAGGAGATTCATCCCTGAGAGGATGATGTGTAGGCACATCGGCTCATCCCGCCCTTCGGGCGTGCCGATGTGCTCACGGACTCCTCCCTCCAACACAACACGGCAATGGAAGGGAGTGTAAACATGAATAGATAAATAATGGGCAGGGGAAAAAATGTAGGGGGAGAGAAAAAAAAGGACATAAGATAATTATAATTAGTACTTATATTTGCCTATGTAAGAAAATTTAATGTGATATCCTTAATGTATATCTATATCAACTGACTTATTGTACATAAAGTGCATAAGGTATAGTGCTTATTTAGAGAAATATGAAAGAGGTTATATTAAGTGCTAAATTTAGATTGGTATGTACAGAGATGGGTATCCTTATGGATATATTTTGGTGTATCCAATAGAATATTAAATGCATGTTAATAAAATATTATCAAAGTAATATTCTCAATAAATTATTCAACAACAAATTTGGAATTTAATACATATTGGGATGGGGATTAAACAAAAGTGTTCAAGAATAGCATGTGTAAAATGTTTATTTAAAATATGTTTATTTAAAATGAGCCCCTAAAAAGAATTGTGAAAAGATGTCCAGATAAAAATAACTGGTGAAAGATGAATTCAAATAAAATGGCAAAGTTCAAAGACTATATTCAAACCCCAGGATTTTAAAGTCCCGAGGTTGAATATCCACCTCATCTCGGTCTGTCCCAAATGTTTGTTAGTGTCCCCTCCTCGCCAATTTCCCTTAACCTTATGTATGCCAGTGAATTTCAGCCCTCTTGGCTTGCTATTGTGTTTAAGTGCAAAGTGGTGTGATAACACTATGTCCTTCAAATTTTCTCCTGATGTTTCTGATATGTTCTTCAATCCTTATGTGTAGGTTACGTTTAGTGCGTCCCACATATTTTAAGCCACAGGGGCATTCCAATAAGTATATTACATTGCTCGAGTGGCAAGTAAAAAGTTCTTTAATTGGGAATTCTTCATTGTTATTGAAATTCTTAAACCTCTTAATGTGTCTCCTTTTTATCGTTTGTGTTTCTGCATGCCACGCATGTAACGCATCCATAAAAACCTTTTCCTTTGTCTAAGAAAGTAGTGGCCCTTGTTTTCTTAATATGTTTTTTTCCAGTAATCTATTTAGATTGGCAGCCCTTCTAAAGACTATTTTAGGTTTTTCTGGTAGGATTTGAGACAGAGCATGGTCTTGTAGTATGGTGGGCCAGTGTTTATTTAGAATTTTTCTTAATGCCCTGTTATTGTGGCTGTAGTTACATATAATAGGTAGATTGACTTCACCTTCATTTTTTGTTCTATTTTTTCTTGTAACAGAGTGTTTTGTTGTATTGTTGAGACTTGTGCGTAGGTGTCTTTTATTATTCCTTTTTATAGCCCTTATCTAATAGGTCAGTGATTAATTTGTCCGCTTGTTCCTTAAAAGTTTCCTCGTCCGTGCAATTTCTCTTAATTCGAATGAGTTGTGACTTGGGTACACTGTTTTCAAAACAACAGCACATGGAGAGATAAAATAATATAAGAACAGCCAGGTGCAAACCATATAAACACTCCCTCAAGTGCTTTAAATATTCAAATGTATATAGAATGCACACTATAACAATCTCAAAAAAACTTAGCTTTATTATGTACAAAAAAGTACCAGAGTGAAAACACAGGTACCCTTGATAAAGGCAGCCAGTTGGTGCAGAAATGTTGGGGGGGGGGTTTGGTGACTCGTGTTTCTGTCTTGAGGCTTGTAAGAATTTTTGTGGTAATTTATTATTATTTTATTGTATTTGCCCTTGCTTCTGTCACTTTGTTTATTTTTTCTTATATGTTTTCACTCTGGTACTTTTTTGTACATAATAAAGCTAAGTTTTCTTGAGATTGTTATAGTGTGCATTCTATATTCTATATACATTAGGGTACACTATTTAACCATGGGGAGAAATGGCAACTAGAGGTATGGATAAAACTATTGACATCCACATCTTTAAAATGTGTTTTAGTTTTCACCCTTTCATCATCTATAAAAATAAAGATCTAAAAATGTGACTGTGTGTTTACTAAAATTAGTAGTTAATATAATGCCCCATTCATTATTATTAAGCTGGCTTAAAAAAAGTATGTAATGTGTTCTCTGTGCCTTACCAAATAAAAAATAGGTAATCTATGTAACGTCAATAGGTCACCAGGCCCTCCACCCAGCCATCGTTAAGTTGTAGGTAATGGCGTTCCCAATCTACCATAAACAGATTGGCGTAGCTGGGTGCAAACCTGGTGCCCATCGCCGTCCTACACGCCTGCAGGTAAAAAGTATCGTAGTACCAAAAATAATTACTGGTTAAAATTAATTGTATTGCTTCCATGATAAAATCAATTTGGTCTAGTTCAAACGAATGGGATTGCTCCAAAAAGAGTCTCACTGCTGTGCAGCCCTACTGATGTGTGATAATGGTATACAGAGAGTTCACATCTGTGTTAACAAATAGTAATCTTTTTCCCATTTAACTGTTTGCAAGTGTCTCAGAATGCTTCCTGTATTCTTTAGATAACTGGGAATATATTGTACTATGGGCTGCAGGCATTTGCCCACATATTCTGAGAGTCTGCATGATATGGAATTTAGGCCCAAAACTATAGGTCTTCCGGGTGGAAGCTCTGGGTTTTTATGGACCTTGGGGAGGTAATAGAATACGGGAATTTTTGGATGTGTCACATTTAAGTATTCAAACTAGAATGACTATTCTCGCTCCCTTGTCCGTCAGTTTAATTACGATACCATTATCCTTAGAGCCTTATATTCATCTTGTTTCAAATTTTGTTGGTAATGATTAGCTTTTTTTAGTTTATTAATGTCTGCCATCACCATTTTTTCGTAAGTGGCCATTTCCCCTGAAATTAAAAGTTTTGGGAAAAAAGGTGGATTGTTCCTTGAATGTAGTGTGTGTTTTTCTCTGTTATGATCAAATTATTTATTATTGGGCTTTTTTGAAAAAACAAATTTTAGACATAAACTGCGTTTGAACTTGTTCAAATCTACGTACGTATCAAATTTATTCAAATCTCTTGTGGGCGCAAATTTCAAACCCTTTTGTAGTAGTTTGATTTGTGCGCAGTTTAATTTGGTGGAAGTAAGGTTAAAGATTCCTGTTTCCTCTAATTTCTTTTTGAGTCTTTAGGGGTTGCGTCTGTCTCTCTTTTCTCCTCTGTACGTCCACTCTTCCTCTAGTTCCCCTTCCTCCATACTCCTTTTGTTTGGTGACTTTTAGCGTGAGAGGAATTTGTGTTTTTCTTTGTTCTTCAAACTCCAAAAATCCTCCTCCCTTGAGGTTCTTGTAAGGGGTTTGAATTTGTTGTTAGTGGAAATGTCAGATATTCTCCTAGGGTTATGTCTAAATTTAGGAATTTAGGAATTAATCTGATTTGGCTCTTTTTTCCATCTGGATAGGGGTCCTCATATTTGGTGTACAAGGTCTGGGGTGGGGTCTTATGAGTGGCTTGGGTTCTGTTTTTTCACTAGGTTTCCTCTTGTAATGGTCCCTTTGTGGGCTTTCCCTTTGTTTGTGGTGTCTACGTATGGGACGTGAATTATTAGAGTTATACTTATGTTGGTCATATCTATTTTGGTCATTGTGTCTATGTCACATCCTGTTCCAAGCTGTGGATAAGTCTGGTGATGGCTTCTGGTATCCAGTACTCTTTTTACAATTCTTGTTTAGTTTTTCTTGTTTTTTCTGGTTTTCTATTCCATGTCTGGTTTACTTTATGCTGGGTTTTTCTGGGTTCATTCCTGTATTCCGTCCCGGAAATTCCCAGTCTCCAGGGTTCCTTTAAATGTTTGTTTTATGTTGCCACACCCGTTCCTTTTCCATGATTACTTTTGTTTCAGTTTGAGCCTGCAGGCAGTTGCTGAAGCCTTCTGTCCTTTCTTGCAGGTAAGTGCTATATGTGTTTCTTATGGTTCTTTTAGCATACATTAGGCAGAGTAGGACCTGCCAGATATGGGGACATTGGCGTTGTTGGCAGGCTTATGCAATGTATGATCATATAATGTAACTAAATCCCCATGATTTTCATATATAGTACTTAGTTATTTCTCCTCTTGGTTTGCCTATCATTTCGTGTCTTGTTTTAGTTTGTATTCCCAGTCCATGTACAGACCTGTCCAGTCCTGTACATGTTATGTCAATGTTTCCCTTATGTATTGTGTACATGTTCTGGGTTTAGCTTCCTATCCTTTTCTGGTTCTGGGTTCTATTAGTTCTGTCTTGTATTTCATGTTTGGTGCCTTTTCTAGTCTTTCCTTGTTTCTGTACTGGATACATTTTTGCTGCAGAGCCTCCCTATTCAGCTCCTGGGAGGTCTGCTTATTTCCTAGCTTAAGCTGCATCAGGGTTCTGGTATGTGGCTGCACAAATGCTGGTGCTCAACACCAGGGGGCGTGCGGTTACCGTGCACCAGACCCTGCTAATCCACCTCCACGCTGTAACTCCTACTTTGAACATCAGGTATACTGGGTCCTGGTCCTCGCACCACTGCCCGGACAGTGTCTGGGTCCCGGGCACCGGACCGCCACCCTGACAGTCTATTGTTTTTACCAAACGTTCTAACTTCATTGCGTCTGTAATCGTTTTTGTCTCACATGTACTTTTTCTTTTTTATTTGTATTTTCTCCTGTTCCACTTTATCTGTAACATATTGATTTTTTTCTGTGATTTTCTTGTATTCTTCTATGTTAGTGTGGATAATAAGGAAATTTTGTTCCTTATTTATTTCTGTGTCTAGTTTATCTAATGTGAGTTTTCTTTTTGCTATGATCTTTTGCATCATAGTAAAAGAGAAGGATACCACACTGTATTTCATATTACTGTTTAATGGAAAAGAGGATATGTGTATAGAGCTGCTTTTCAACCATTTTTATTCATGTTTAAGCACTTTTTGTTACACACATCCCTCCGTGAAAGGGGGTAACTTTGAATTGGTATTCATAAGTGAGTGATATTGTTTTTTTTTTTGTAGGTGTATGGCATGCTGTAGTAGGATCACAGCCCCTATAATGTTTAGTCAGCCTTCAAGCTGACTGAATATCATGGGAGTTCTAGTTCTATTACTGCTATCCAGGGGTGGATCCAGAGCCTGATCTCGGGATGGGCACTTGTAGATTATGTAAAGAAATAATCCAGGCACAATAACTCTGTGTAGTGGTTATGGTGCCAGGAGTGCCGGGAGCCACTCCCAGAGTAAGTAGTCAAATGTTTAAGAACAGTTTGACAACTTACCTGGGGTCTGCTGGGATATGGGCTGTAGTAGAGCAAAGGAGCAGTGGTGTGTGTGAGGGTTGCAGTGTGTGTGTGTGCGCGTGTATGTGTGTAGGTTGCAGTGTATGTCAGGGGTGCAGTGTGTGTGTGAGGGGTGCAGTGTATGTGTGGGGAGAGCAGTGTGTGTGTGTGTGTATGTGTATGTGTTTGGGGCAATGTTTGTATGGGGGCAGTGTATGTGTGTATGGGGAGGCAGTGTGTGTAGGGCAATCAGTGTATGTGTGTGTGTGTGTATGGCAATGTGTGTATGAGGGGGGCAAGGTTTGTATGGGGGGCAGTGTATGTGTATATGGGGGGCAATGTATGTTTGTGGGGGGGCAATATGTATGTGACAGACCATCTGTCCCTGATTTTTGTAACTGGAAAAAACTGTTCATTTAAACCATTCGTCTAAAATTAATGGACCTGTTATTATGCTAAGATCCTTATGTATCACAAATTTTCTCCCGAACGACATACCACCCAGAACAGGAGTGTGGCACCCATTAAAGGACCACTATAGGCACCCAGACCACTTCAGCTTAATGAAGTGGTCTGGGTGCCAGGTCCATCTAGGATTAACCCTTTTTTCTGTAAACATAGCAGTTTCACAGAAACTGCTATGTTTACCTATGAGTTAATCCAGCCTCTAGTGGCTGTCTCATTGATTTTCACAGTGAGAAGACTTTCCTATGGACTGGCTGAATGCGCGCGCGGCTCTTGCTGCGCATGCTCATTCAGCCGGTGACGGAAGAAGAGGGAGGAGAGAAGGATGAGAGTCCCCCGCCTGGTGCTGGAGAAAGAGGGACCCTGAGGGTATGTTTTCTTGGCACTATAGTGGTCCTTTAACCTCCCTGACCCGATAAACACCCCTAAAACTCAACGTTCTATTTGATCAGCAGGGTGGTCGACGTTCATCTGTACGAACACGTGGCGACGGCCATTTTGTTTAGCCAAACACGCTCAGTGATGTTTGGTCGTTGAACTTTCCATGAACACCACTGAAACTTCTACTTTCCGTGCGTTCAGCTAAAACCATACGAACGGAGCGCTATTTCTGGAGCTTAAACTCACAAACAGGACGCATCCAATGACAGTAGGCACAAACGAATCCGTTCGTGCAATTGGTACTTTATTTGAAGGGAAAGATAAGGGAGATAGACCGACCGCACAGCCTAAATCTGTAGAATTGCTTTGGGCATGAAAATGTGCCTGCGATCGGTCAAATAAGACTTGCAGCTAACTCCCGAACCACTGGACCAATTCGTCTGAATTTTGGATATGTTTGTTCCCTGATTATGCTGGTTTAGAAAATGTAACTATGTAACTTTATTGGAATCGCACATATAGTTTTAAAGTTATAAAAATTGTGTAAAAAAGTATATTTTTTGCTTGGAGATAATGGAGTTGATACAGCAATTAACTAAATTATCTCCCAAGCAGAGGAAAGGAATTTACAGTAATGAATGGGAGTGTGTAACTGTGATTGTACGCTATTGGTTGTTAAGGTTGTATTTTCAGTGCCCAGCAAGGTCCACCTGGGTGGTAACCTTGTGGGAAAACGAAAGGCTTGTCTGCTAATTAAAACGGTTCTACTTCATCCTCAATTTAGAGTCTTATCTCTTATTGTGGTAAACTGCTATACAGCTATAACACTAGCTCCTTTAAGAGCTTTTCAACTTGGATGACTGCTGAGTGCTGAGAATAGCCCTCACTTATCGGGAGAAGGACATCCTCTAGCAGTGGGAGCCCCTCTACTCACCGGGAGAACCGCTACAGTGTGTATGCGTGGGGCAGTGTATGTGTGTGGGGCAATGTGTGTATGGGGGGCACTGTCTGTATACAGGGATGTAGTGGGAGCAGTTTATGTGTGTGTGTGTGGGGGCAATGTGTTTATGTGGGGCAGTGTGTGTATAAGGGTAGTGTGTGTGGAAATGTGTGTATGGGGGCAGTGTATGTGGGTGTGGGGAAATGTGTGGGTGGGGGGGCAGTGTATGTGTGTATGGGGGGCAATGTGTGTGTATGGGGGTCAGTGTGTGAATGTGTAGTGTGTGTGTGGGGTAATGTGTGTATAGGGGGCAGTGTGTGAATGTGTAGGGTGTGTGTGGGGTAATGTGTGTATGGGGGCAGTGTGTGAATGTGTAGGGCAATGTGTGTATGGGGGCAGTGTGTGTGTGTGTGTGTGTGTGTGTATATGGGGGGCAGTGTGTGAATGTGTAGGGTGTGTGGGGCAGTGTGTGAATGTGTGGTGAGGAGGGCAGGGAGACTTTTTTTTATAATATATATTTTTTTTAATTTAATAAAAAGAAATATACTTTATGTCCCCCTCCCATCTTACCTTTACTGAGGGAGCTAGATTCCCTGGTGGTCCGGTGGGGAGTTCCTGGTGGTCGCCGTGGTGAAAGTGAACACTAGTCCACAGCTCCAGGTCACTCTCACGAGATCCGGAGCCCTAGCCCTGCAATGGCCGCCAAGGGAGAGCCTCGGGGATCCGCCAGTGCTGCTATCATTTACCATATGATTAACCTATTCTAAAGTTTATAGAAGACACATTTATATTCATGTATAGGGCTAAGTAGAGCAGACAAGAGAAGTCCCAGGTGGGCTGGGCATCTCATGTGGCTCCACTGGGCTCCATATTGGGGGGTAGCTATCCTGGGGCACTGGGAATCACCCAGTATGGTGATTTATTGCATATTTATGTCACATGACCAGGGTTTGTGAATTTCAGGCATATTTTTGGAGTCTGTAATTATTTTCTACTGCATTGTGGTCTATTATACCCTGCTATCTTAGAAATGAGTTGTAGGAAATGGGTTTGAAATAAATGGTGCCACTGAATATTCAACAAAATATTAGCATCTGTGCAACTGTGAAAAATAAGTCAGCAACCTATTATTTCTTCCTGTAAAACTTTTTATATACATGCTGTGAGAAAAGTGTGCTGCTTTTCTTATATGTATAAAAACAGCCTTTAACAACACAAAAATCAGATTTGAATGCAAACATAAAATACAAGAATTTCAGAAGAAATGCCATAGTAGATGGTGAGATGCAACAAGTCTTAAAATATCTTATGCTTTTCCAGATATATTTATTTATAATAATAATAATAATAATAATAATAACAACTAGTATTGATATAGTGCCTTTCTCCCAGTGGTACTCAAAGCTCTTTTCTGCGCTCGCTCTCGGAATTAACCAAATCAACAGCTGAATAGTAATGAATGTTGTTTACATGGAGATGAGTTCCATTCTGTTTGGTGTTTGATATTAATATATGTGTGCATTGAGTGTTTTAAGCTTTAGAATCTTTTCAGTAATAAAAACAATTGTGAAAAGTTTATTGTTGGTGCCCTAACATATACACACCTTGGGTGGTTGCACACACTTAACCTGTGCCCCCACGTCTTTACTTTCAGCAGTTGCCTGGTTGATCATCATTTGTTTGAAGACTGTTTAGTTTTATTAGTCATGACATAAAGACAATCAATCACAGATCTTTTCTTTCTGACTGATGCTGGAGGGCCCTCATTTCTTTCATTACAAATGCCTTGGCCTACTTTTTAATGCATTGCAGACCACCTGTTAACAAATGCATTAACACTTTTTCAGCCAGTGAGACATAAAACAGCCTGTGTAATAATATGTTTACCCATATAACAAAGAAAAGTTAAACTAAAACGATTTTGTATCGTTTATAAAAATATTTTTTTAAAGAAAAAATATTTGTACAATGTTATATGTTGGGAATCTACAAATGAAGGAATAATACGTTATACGTGTTTCAAATACGTGTTCCTCCATGGCAGAAGAAAGGATTACCAACCAGTGTAAATCTAGTTTTGCCTTTCCTCTTTTTTATCTTTACCCTCTTCTCTTTGAAATCATCAGGAGGAAATCGGCTTAACTAGATAATTCCTTTTGTGTTGTTCATAATCATTCTCCATACTCAGCAGGGCTTGGACTCAAATGTCTCGGTCATCTCTCATACTCACTTTGCTTTTCAGTGCACACTTTGCTTCCCACCCTATCATCCACATTTTACCAAAGCTGTGGCTTTAACTAATCCAATGAGATGATGACCCTTAAACATCTTATCCTAGCTGTGTTTGTGGGATCAAGAGAAAGCTGTGCTGGGATTACATTGACCCAAATGTAGAAGGCTAAATAAGAAAAGCTGAAGAATGTGGTTGTTCCAACTAATTAATGTATTTGCATCTAAAAAGTTTAGAAATCTCATAAGCCGGAGGCCCCATTCTTTAAGGTAAAGTGAAAAAGACTGTCTAGCTTTCATGCTAAATATTATCACAAGTTTGTATTGGTGTCTACATTTTAAAATTGATGTTTGAACTGAAGAAATGCATGGCCTGTTAATTTCTAGCCTTTACTTTAAAATTAACACCACTTCTGTAGGTCATTTACTTATGATAAAAATTAAAAGTAGGCACAGATATTACATTATGCAGGTATTTCGTAGATATAGTTTCTTTTTCTGCAGCTCATTTTGACTTTTGATTAGGATAAATTTACAATTCAATGCACCACCGACATAAAATAAATATTTTTCTTGCTTATTGTAAGAAAAGTTCAAAAGACTTGAAATGAAGATAAAAATTTACTGGTACTCCAGTAATGCAATAATATCAAATCATTGCTCATTTAGTAAACAGACCATGTTTGGACCATTTACTGTCCTTGACAAGTAGTAATCTGTCGGTGAACCCAAATAGCAGTAACTAATAAATATGTATTTGTGACAGATCCATCTGTATAGACTAAGATTGCTGTATTCGTCTGTTTTGCCTTTTCATGAATTTACCCATTCGTATGCCTTTGTTTAAGTGAATGGACTTTTCTTCCGAACGAAACTGCCGAACGGACGGCCACCCAGAAGAGAAGTGTGCTGCTGGTTAACCTATTGATCCCAATTAGAACGTTGCGGTTAACCACAGACACTTCTCAATTAAAACCGAATACAGGGTGGTCGTCGTTCGTATGTCGAGGCGGCGGCCATTTTAAACCATGCGAAAGACCAGCGATGTTCGGCATTGATTTCATGTAACTGAAAACGGACACTTATTCAACTGAACACCACTGAACCCATCGACCTCCCTTCTCAATCGACGGAAGTGTGCGAACACCGGCCATTCGGGAGGTTTAAAAGCACGAATGGACTTACCCCAGATAACCTTCCCATGGAGTCAATCGCATACCGAAGAACTGTAATAGACTTTGACTCCATAGCGATTGAACTATGCGTATGGGATCTGAGTGCTATTCGCCAATAATATGCACTCAGATCCAGGCTATCTGGGGATATGTGATACGAATGGGTAGCATTTGACAAATGTAAAGTTATATATCTTTATGTGTTTTTATGTGTTGAATGTAAAATGGCGATTTGCCTCTGTCCTGGAGATAATTGAATTACTTATCAATTATCTCCAGGGCAGAGGGGAGGAATTACTATTGCATGCTGGGAATATTTTGTGTCTGTGGGTTCTGAACTGCCATATGTCTATCTGTTGTCACAGTCTCCTATTTGTTCCCCTAGGGGAGTGTCCACCAAGTGGGAGACCTGCATAAATACGGGCAGGTAGCCCACAGTAAAGCCTGTTCTTGTTTTACCCTCAATGCGGAGCTTGGTCTCGTTATTGGGGGGATTTATTACCAACGACTAGAGACTGCAGGATGGGATTATTAGCCGCTTGGGAGATACCTGCGTTCGGCTGCTATTGGCGATTCGTGAGTTTGGAGCTTGTGAAGTGAAGTGCCCGTACGGACCCCGTTCGTGAGTTTACAGCATTCCATTGCTTGCGGTTCGTATGATTATACTGGGTACACATGCAGCCTGGGTTATTGCGAACGGGGAGCATTCGCTAAACGGCGGTTTGTACATTTCATGTTGAGGGTATCGTAACAGTATTAATATTGTGACAAACGCTCCTTCCCTCGTACGTTTGAAACAAACTCCTGGAGTAGTGTGGAAGCTGGCCCCCTGCTCACTGACTATGGTGCAGGTCTGAGACACTGTTTGGGAGTTACCCTGCCCAGCCGTCATTAGCAGCAGTACAATCATAATAAAGTTGAATTTAAACTGAACACTTTGCATTGCAGGTTCTGCCTGAAAGGGAGAAGATAATTAGTTCCATTGCCAGCGTACAGTTAGCAATTCTGACAGAGGTATTATTGCAGAGAATTGACATTTGGAGCAGAAATGCTGCAAATACAAACTCATACCACCATGACAACTTATAAAAGCTGAAGTGCTTGTGGTGGGTGGATTAACTCTTGGTATGAATGTACATGAGATTGCTACATTTACTTGTCTTATTTGTATATAACACAAAATCACAATTGATTACGTTAGCTCAATTAGCTCCATTATGGAGGCACCATGAATTTCTGAACCAAGATAAAGTATAGGAATTTCACTCAGTCAACAGTTTTCTCAGCTGATTGATCTTCTTAGCTGCATCATCATACATATCAAATATGCTATTGGAAAGTCTACAATTATAATTAAAGGGACACTGTAAGCACCCAGACCACTTCAGCTCATTGAAGTAGTCTGGGCACAATGTATCATGTCCCTTAACCCTGTAATAGTAATTTCTAAGAAACTGCAATAATTACCTTGCAGGGCTACAAGAGGGACTTCCAGAAATGAAACTGACCTTTGGTCCATTATCTGACACTGGATGTCCTCACGCTATGCATGAGGCCCTCCATCGTCAGATTCTCCCCAGAGGAAAGCATTGAACAATACTATCCTATGGGGAAATCTGAATGCGAATGCTGCTATAGCCGCGCATGCGTATTAGGTCTCCCTTGCCGGCTGATGCCAGCAGGGGAGGAGGGTGGGCGGATTTGTTTTCCTGGCACTATAAAATCCCTTTATGCCTTCTCCACCCAAAGTTTAAAGCATCAAAACTACTTGCTTCTTAAATAGATTTCTCAGTTCTAACCTTTCCTCTAACTCTCTCTATCTAGCCTACAGTTCATGTCTTTGACCCTTGGCACAGGTTCCTGCTCACCATTTTGATGACATTCAGGGAATTTTGTGGAAATTCTTTGAGACATTCAGAACATACATAAGGTGCATCTAGGGTCACTTTGGATCAATCCAGAAAAAAACCCTACAAAGGTGTTAGCTGTGACTAATTTGCTGGATGTCAAATTTAGTTGATTTCTGCATATTTTGGATCTAAACCCCACATAATATTACTTCTACAGTAATTTCATGAACATGTTTTACTTTAAAGTATTATTCCAGATTTTGGCAATAATTTTCTGCTTACCATAGTCCTTCTTGCAGTATTTCCGTAGATTCATATGCACACGGCTATCGGATGGCTTGCAATATGACTGACACTCGGTACCTGTTGATAATTTAAAGAATATATTTCAATTACTATTATAAGCAATGCTGAAATTATTTTTTTAGACTGAATATGAAGTATCACATTTAATATACCTGCTTTCCATTCTACAGGATATGCTGCAGTGGTTGTCATCTCTTCCTGTATACCTAAAAGTGTTAGACAAAGAAGCTATTTAATTTTAATATTAAATTTTTTTTACATCATTATGCTCCCAGGTTAATGCACAATGCAACCTACTTGTCACAGTAAATTGTTATTGAAATATTCTTAAAAGTAAGTCTTCTGTGTGATTATTAGTACTTTTCCAATAACTGACTTGATTAGGATTACTTGGCATGTGAATGAGTATAGAACATTATATAAATATATTCAGGCCAATACAAACCATTGTGTTGAAATCTATTCACAAACCGGACTTTACATAGGACACAAGGTCATGCGTTTAGACTGGAAGAAAGAAGATTTCGTCTAAGGCAAAGGAAAGGATGTGGAATTCTCTGCCTGAAGAAGTGGTTTTATCAGAGTCCATACAGATGTTCAAACAGCTACTAGATGCATACTTGCAAAAACAGAATATTCATGGATAAAAGCTTTCAATGTAGGGTAATAACTGCTTGATCCAAGGATAAATCTCACTGCCATTCTGGGGTCAAGAAGGAATTTTTTTCCTAGCTTGTTGCAAAATTGGAAGTGTTTCAAACTGGGTCTATTTGCTTTCTTTTGGATCAACAGCAGAAAACAAATGTGAGGAAGGCTGAACATGATGGATGCAAGTTTCTGCAAATTAAATTCTCTGGTATATCTGTCCGGCTGTTATTATTATTATCGCCATTTATATAGCACCAACAGATTTCATAGCTCTTTACAATATTATGAGAGGGGGGATGTAACTATAAATAGGACAATTACAAGAAAACTTACAGGAACAATAGGTTGACGTGGACCCTGCTCAAACAAGCTTACAGTCTATAGGAGGTGGGGTATAAGACACATTATGACAGGAAATATCAAATAGGGTGGGAGTGAAGCAGTGCTGGAGGAGAGAGTAAAGCACTGCCCTATAGGAGAGAGCAAGGTAGAGGTTACTCTGGGAGGCAATAAGCTTTTCTAAAGAGAGGCACTTCTTAAATAATTGAAGACTAGGGGAGAGTCTGATGGGGGCAGGCAGGCTATTCCATAGGAAAGGAGCCGCCTGCGAGAAGTTCTGCAAGCGCAAGTTGGCAATATGGGTGCGAGCAGCAGTCAGGAGGTGGTCATGGGCAAAGCGGAGGGAATGAGAAGAGGCATACCTTTGGATCTGTGAAGAGATATAAGAGGGGCTAGAATTGTTCAGTGCTTTAAACGTATAGGTTAGTACTTTGAATTGACTCCTATAGGATACAGGGAGCCAATGTAGGGACTGAGGGGTGAGGTGTGAGAGGACCGACTAGAGAGGAAAATAAGTCTGGCGGATTCATTACAGACTGTAGCGGGGCAATACGGTTTTTGGGGAGACCAATCAGGAGAGGGTTACAATAATCCATCTGGGAAATTACTAGAGCATGGACAAGCTCCTTGGTAGAATATTGTGTAAGAAAGGGGCAGATGCAGGCTATGTTTTTAAGTTGTTATCTACAGGATTTGGCAACGAACTGGATGTGAGGCTCAAAGGTGAGGCCAGAGTCAAGTATGACGTCAAGACAGCGTGTTTGCAAGGATGGGCTTATGTGAATATCACTGACTTGAAGGGAGAGCGAGAGAGGAGGATCAATATTAGGAGGAGGAAAGACAAGAAGTTCAGTTTTAGAGAGATTGAGTTTCAGAAAACACAAGGGCATCCAGTCAGAGATGGAAGAAAGGCAAGCAGGGACACGTTGCAAGACAGCAGGGGAGAGGTCTGGGGAGGAGAGGTATATCTGAGTGTCATTAGCATACAGGTGGTAGTGGAATCCAAAAGAGGCAATAAGTTTGCCAAGAGAGGCAGTATAAAGAGAAAATAGACAGAGCCTTGGGGAACTCCAACTGAGACAGGACGAGGGTAGGAGGAATTCTTGGAAAAGGAGACACTGAATGAGCGTTGGGAGAGATAAGAGGAAAACCATGAGAGGACAGAGTCACAGAGACCGAGCGATTGAAGAGTTTGAAGGAGGAGAGCATGATCAAGAGTGTTAAGACCTTTGGATTTAGCTGCGATTAGGTCATTAGTAACTTTAACAAGAGCAATCTCAGTAGAGTGGAGAGGGCGGAAGCCAGACTGAAGAGGGTCAAGGAGAGAATTAGAATTGAGGAAGCGAGACACACGGGTAAAGACAAGTCTTTCCAAAAGCTTTGATGAAAAAGGGAGCAGGGATATAGGACGATAGTTAGAGGGGGAGGATGGGTCAAGAGATGTTTTTTTCAGGATAGGTACTAGTGGCATGTTTAAGGTCAGCAGGAACAGTGCCAGAAGAGAGAGAGCAGTTGAAGATGTGTGTTAGGGAAGGCACAAGACAAGGGGAGAGAGATCTGATGAGATGAGATGGGACAGGATCAAGTGGGCAAGTGGTGGGGCGAGAGGAATGGAGAAGCGCAGCCACCTCTTGTTCTGTAGCCAGGGAGAAAGTCTGAAGGGTAGGAAAGGCATGATTTACGTGTGGTGGGGAAAGAGAACGGCAAGGCGGGGATAATTCTTTCCTTAGCTGTTCAATCTTGTCGGTAAAGTAGCATGCAAAACTATCAGAGAGAGGAAATGGAGTGTTACAGATATAAGATACTGTACATGAATAGGAGAAAATAAGGTCGAGGGTATTGCCAGCTACATGGGTGAGAGAATTAGCCCACTGCAATAGCCCGAGGGAGGAAGTAATTGAAAGTAGTTTAGAGGCTTCTGAGGTCAAAGGTGAGTTAATAGGAATATTGAAGTCTCCAAGAATTAGGGATGGAATGTTAGAAGAGAGGAAGTAGGATTGCCAGGCAGCAAAGTGGTCAAGGAAGAGGAGAGGGGAGCCAGGAGGACGATAGATAACGGCAATGTTAGCAGAGAAGAGTTTGAAAATGCGAATTCAATGAATTTCAAATGATGGGAAAGAGAGGGAAGGGGGGGTGGGCAGAGTTTTAAAAGAGCAGTGGGGTGAAAGGAGAAAACCTATACTGCCACCTTTACTTTATGAATTATAGTATATTATATTTGTGGTCAGAACTTAAGAGTATATGTACTACTGTAAGTGGTGAGTGTTGTGCCAAAACCAACATATGGATAGGCCTGTAATAAAAGAGGGCCTACCAAGGATAATGTAATAATAAGGTAGTGAGGTGAGTAGGGGAATTGCATTTATATAGTGAAAACTCCTCTCGCAAATGTAGGCCTTTGGCCTTATACTTGTGGTCGGAACTTAATAGTATATGTAATAGTGTAAGAGGTGAAAGTTGGTAGTGTTGTGCCAAAAAAAAAACACATGGGTAGGCCTGTAATAAAAGAGGGCAAAAGATATTGATGAAAAAACACACTTTATAGCATACATATAAAGCTAAACATTTTATTGCTTTCCTGAGCTCTTTCTTGGGCTGCAGAATGTAAGTATTGTAGACAGAGGATTTCCATCTACCCAATACTTTTAATAATATGGACTGGTGTGTCCGTACTAGAGGCCGAGGAGGCGGCCCCTACCCTGAAGGAATGTCCAGAAAAGTAAGAGGGGTGAACACATCCCGGGAATAGATAACTCTTTGCAACAAGTTTCTAATGTAAAATATAGACTTGAGGAGGTAAGTGGATGTCCGTAAAAAAGTGGTGGGTAGCTGCTGCGTGTGAGTAGAAATGAATCTAGAATTTTAACAGGGCACCAGTTGTTGTCTGTTGAAAAAAAAAAGGGATTGTAGAAGGATGGTTAGTCTGGTTCATTTTCGAAGTTTGCAATGAGAGAATGTAATAGTTTTTTTAGTATAGTTTTGATGGGGTATGAAGAAAGAAAAGGGGGGTGATTAGGAAACGTGTTGAGGATGTGATAGTGTTTGCTTGTAAGATATAATTTGATGGTGTCATGTGCTATTTTTAGATGTAGATGACAAAGTGTCAAAAGCCACCATGGTCTCGATAGAGTAATTTTCTTGTATGCACAATTTCATCATAAATTTACAAAAATGGTTAATGCCCTATTGTATGCTGTCTTGGTGCTTGTTGAAAGAGCATTACGTGATATTGACTCCTCAATTCCATCAATCCATAATTAGCTCTGGGAATGATGGGATTCTAGATGGGTGTTCGTTGGCGGAGGGATGTAACTTGAAAAATTCCTGAAAATAAGATGGGGTTAATGCGTCAGCTGTAGTGTTATCTATTCCCGGGATGTGTTCACATTCCAAGAAAAATTTTAATTTTGTGGCAAGCCATGTCGATTTTCAGACCAACTGCATGATGGTCAAAGAGAAGGAACGCCCTTTATTGACTATATTGGATGCCACCAAATTATCCATAAAACACTTAACTGCCTTGCCGGACCATAGATGACCCCAAGTATGGGCCGCAATTGGGATAGGGTAAATTTGAAATAAGGCAGAGGTTTCTCTAAAGGCCAGCAAGGTAATTGTGTCCTTAGGCCAATCATCCCTAAACCAGTGGTTACCGAATATGGCAGCAAAACTGGTGTGAGCCGCTGCGTCAGTAAATTTACATTGGATTGTTCGGACAGTGGGGGAATTAACATGGAGATACCACTCCACATGAGCAAATCGGCCTTAGCTCGGGGGACGAGGACTATGGTGCCGTTATCAGGCAGAGTAACCTGGAGATAAATTATCTACCCTGGAGAATGATTAACATAGTGAAATTGAGGGATCCCAGTAAAGACTGAAGATTCCGCCTCTTACATTAACCATTTTGAAGGAATAGATCCAACTCTTCCCTGATGCATTGCAATTTCTCATCAGGGAGGCATGCCTGCATCAACACAGTGTCTAGTGAGATAACCAGGAAAACCAAGTTTGTTGTGGGGCCTAAAGTATTTTCGCGGGCCAGAGGAATGCCTAGTGTTGAAAAAAGAGCTGTAATGCTAAGCATGCTGCGTGGTGTGTGGGAGCCTGCTTCAACCAACAGGAAGTTGACCAAGTAGTGTATTACCATGGGACACCTGACAATGTTCAGGAGCAGAGAGTTCTGCAAAGATGTCGAACAACTTTGGACTTCTCCTTGAACCAACAGTGAGCTGGGTAGCGAAGTAATATTTGGCCCTCCACTTGATGCCATGGATATTCCATAGTGACGGATTTATGTCCAGTTGACTCCAGTTGATTCAGATATTGAACTGGGCCAGTTGCCTTGGCCGACACCAGCTTGGTAGTCCTAGACGGCGAAGCCCCTATACTTGTGCCCCAGATCCACCACCTTGTGCAAATAGAGGTCCAATTCTTCCTGCCTGTGGGGGTATATGGAGCAGATGACATC
>OW240921.1:54902749-54914039 GCA_933207985.1 Pelobates cultripes | reverse complement strand
CCATCGAGAATGTATTTTTAAATAGAAGCAGGAACTGAATGAGCTGGGGAAATAGAATGTTGCGTGGTGGAAGGAGGAAAATTAATGACACTACCCTGTGTGTTTAGGGGTGCTGGTACTGGAGCTGAGGTGCCAGGTGAGCAGCCTGGAGTAGGGGAGGCTGTTTCTAATTTTGAAAGTTAAATACCTGGAGAGTAGACAAGATTGAAGACAATGTGTCTTGCATTTCTCCTGGACTGCCAGAAAGATACTTATAAGGTATCTGCCTCCTAAGTAGAATAATTAAAAGGTAATGGCAAAAGAACAAAAGGTAATAAACATTATTTAAACAAGATCCTACAATTAAAATACGAAAGAGTAAAGAAAAAAAAACAAGAGCAGGAGAAAGTGTCTCATAATAATCAACAAGTATAAAGAGTATTGAAAAATCCCTATAAGGGTATTAAAAATCCCTATATTAAAGTGTGCTGTATACAGAAAACAATATGTATAGTATAGCCCGAGTAGGGCAAAATGTCTGAATTGCTCAGGATATCAGTTATACAGCAGGCAGCATACAGAACATGTAGCCTATACAGGACAGTAGGGGGGAAATGTAGTCAGAGATGGGTAATAGCCAGTGGGGTTCTATGAAGCAGACCCCTCAGATAGAGTAGTAGGAGTAGACTTGCATCTCATTGAATTGAGGCATAACCCTCCATAGCTAGGAGGCTATCCAGAGAAATAGCTAAAGCTATCCAACCTAAACACCTAGGCTATCTGCTGCTTCATGGCAGCTAAAAGATTCTATGTAGCTTGCTCTGCATTATAACAAAGAGCTGCAGCTAACACAAACGGATAGACAAACTATTCTCCGCCCAATAGAAATGTAAACTAAAAGAATTAGTGCATCGGCACACAAAGTAGCTTGATTTGCATTTCGACAGTAAATCCAGCCTTTGTCAAGAGCAAATGTGTCCAGGATTAGATTCTGTTATATAGGAGGGTTCAGCACTCCTTGAATAAATTAGCCAATGGTAAACTTCAAAAGTTTGGGGAACGCCTCCATGGGTAAACGCCCTCCTTCATTTTTAATTCTGATAGCTGAGTGGAGGGGAAATTAGGTGTGCATAATAGTTAAAGACTTTAGAGTACCCTACTATTTAGGGACGGATCTGAAAATACATAAACTATGTGTATCACAGTAGAAATTAACATTGTACATATTCTAACTGTATCAACTGTGTTTAAACTTCAAATGTAACAACTTTGCAAACCTACAGTGTACCTTATAACCACAGAGACCTATATGGAGTTATAACCTGTAAATATATTTCTCATTAGAAGGTAAGCCCATTTGCATAGAAAGTGGCAAAAAATCAGACAGATATGGGAATAAAGAATCAAATGACAGGACGGCTAGGTATGAAAAGTGCTGCCGCTGTGTATAGTGTTAGATTTAACACACTGTCTAATAGGCGATCATAATCAGGGGAATGCAGTACATTGAAATCTGACTAGACATGAAAATTGCTGCCATTGGATTTAATGTTGCGCTTGACAAGCTATATTATGAATTATAGTTATCAGTGATCTCAGCTGTTCCTTCAATATGGTGATACACTCCTATATATGTCACAGCTGGGCATTAGAAAGTGAACACATTTCCATAGAAAGCAGCAACAATAAGACAAATATAAGAATAGAGACTTGAATGAAAGTACGGCTAGGTATGAAAAGTGCTGCCACTATGTATGTATAGTGTTAGATTTAACACACTGTCTAATAGGCGATCATAATCAGGGGAATGCAGTACATTGAAATCTGACTAGACATGAAAAAAACTTAGCAGATTGTCCAGTAGGTGATGGTTAGCAGAGGAAGACAGTAAATTAAAATCTGCAGCTAGGCATGAAAAGTGCTGCCACTGGATTTAATGTTGCACTTGACAAACTATCTAATGAATGATCGTTATCCGTGCCATTCCTTCAATGTGGTCATGCACTCCTACATATGTCACAGTGGATATAAAAGTTGCTGTCACAAGAATAATTATCCTTTTATCACCCCAGGGGAGTATTCCTATAAGTATATATATCAACCAATTTTCTTTTGTAATGCCCAATTAGCTAACTACAATTGATGTCCAACAGAAAATAATGGACACTGGATAAATAGGTTCTGTGAACTTGTGCTGGGCTTGGGATCGTTGGACTGAACAGTTAGCAACTTGAAGAGTTCTGCCTTCCTAGCCATAGCTAGGAAGCTATGGCTAGGAAGGCTTCTAATTTTGGTAGGAAGCTATGGCTAGCTCTGCTGCTAATTTTGGTATGGTCCAGGATCACAGGGACACGGGGGGGAGAGGGAATGAGGGATTCTGCAGGGGAACCTGGTCTGACAGGCATGAGGGGCCTGGTCCTGTAAAGAAAATAGTAATGCATACACATCTGAGTACTAATAATATTATCTCTCATGTAGAACTGGCGTGTTAACTAGTGCCGTTAGGTGAAGAACTTAACTACTCTGTGACAATTGAGGTCCTGCTAGTTGCAGTAGGTCAGTAAGTGGCAGTGAAAGGCTTGATCTATGATTTGGGCTGTGGGGATTCGTGTCCACGAAGCATTGTTGGCCTCTCGGTGATGGTAAGAGAGAAACAATACGTGTGGTCGTAAATTGTGAGGCCCTAACTATAAACCCTGCAGAAGGGTATGCGAGGGAACAAACTATGAGTTGAGCGAAAACCTCCGGGATGAGGTAGGTGGTTAGCCTCCCGGGACAGTCAAACTAAGTTATAATACACTAGGGCCAGCATCTAGCCCTAAAAGTCTGTTCTCTTTCCCTAGCCGGGCCTTGTCTCTTTCCTAAATGTGCATAAGTGTAGAAGTACATACCTAGGAGAACTGAAAAAAGTCGGGATAGAAGAGCTGGGAATGACACCTATGAAGAAGAAAACCACCAATTATGCTATGACTCATGATTTTAAAAAAGGAGAGAAATGGTGATTGACAAAAATAAATAGAACGTACCCTTAATTGAGTGGATGAGACTGCAGTTTGTTAAAGATCGGGGTCTAAATGTGGCCGAAAAGTAATGATGATAAGTGTAGGTATAAACTAGAATAATAAAGAATAATATATGCCTTAGATTGGATATCCCCTCTCCCAGGACAAATACTTAAGTGGAGCGCTTCAGTGATAATATGTAAATAGTTTACTCACATACAATATGTGTATCAGAAGAATATCATAGTATAATTTTGTTATATATATTTAACCATACCATAAAATAAGTGGTTTAAACTCACATTGATAAGAGCCTTAAAGGACCACTATAGTGTCCTGAGGGTGACCCCACCCTCAGGGTCCCCCTCCCGCCCGGCTCTGGAAGGGGGAAAGGGTTAAAAACTTACCTTTTTCCAGCGCTGGGCGGGGAGCTCTCCTCCTTCTCTCCTCCTCCGTTCCTCCTCCTGGGCTGAATGCGCACGCGCGGCAAGAGCTGCGCGCGCATTCAGCCCGTCGCATAGGAAAGCATTTACAATGCTTTCCTATGGACGCTGCGTGCTCTCACTGTGAAAATCACAGTGAGAAGCACGCAAGCGCCTCTAGTGGCTGTCAATGAGACAGCCACTAGAGGTTTAGGGGGAAGGCTTAACCCATTCATAAACATAGCAGTTTCTCTGAAACTGCTATGTTTATAAAAAAATGGGTTAACCCTAGAAGGACCTGGCACCCAGACCACTTCATTAAGCTGAAGTGGTCTGGGTGCCTAGAGTGGTCCTTTAAAGAGGTACAGGCTCAAATCACGTTTCTGTGCCGTCTGGTGGCACTTTACCCTTTCAATCGTATATACGGTGATCCTCAAAAGAAATAAAAAACAGAACTCTCTGGTGAAGTATTTCTCAGCAGAAATGGGTTTGAATACAAATTTAAAATAGTTTGCTCACCTTCTCTAGAGCCCTTTATGCCTGACTCTAGGTATAATCACTCAGGTAGAATTAAAACCACCCTAAGGTGCAGGTATCCAGGAGCTTGAAAATAGAAACTATCTAATACTGATAGAGAGCAAATGAAGTATATATGGCTTTAGACATACAGTCTTATACACAGAATTATAAGCCAGAATTCAAATTAGCATAAATTGGCAATATATAAAGATTCTGTGTGTCTCACAATGGGATTACAATTCAGTACTAAAATGATAAATTGTCCCAAGTAAATAGTACTTGTTATAATTAAAATGGTTACTGTTCCATACTCTGTAACAGATCCTTATGTTACTTTGTATCACAAGTAGCTATGACTCAGCCTGTAGTGACAGTGCCGGGTAAACAAAGTACCATGAATATGATATACTTAAAATATATGAAATATTTAAGAAAGATACAAAGTCAGAAAATAGAACAAATGGCAGTTTAGTATAGATAGACTAAGTGCCTAAATAAACAGTCACCTTGAAAGAATGTTCACTGGAAAACCAAGTTGATAGATAAAAATATGCAAAATTTATTTCAATAAAAAAACTTTAAAATAGAAAAATGACGGTGAAATATTGAGGTAGGAGTACAGTCTGTTGTGTCTCAGATGGAAAAAAGTTCATAACCTGTGATCGAGGCCCGGATGGGTTTGGATGGAGATAGGAAAAGACCGGAGGGCGTACTATTACGCCCTATTATAGGCTGCTCTAAATGCCGCCGGGCGTAATAGTACGCCCTCCGGTCTTTTCGGTACTTACCTGGTCGCTCCCACGCCGGCAATCGCGGTTGGGGGGATTCCCAGGGAGCCCCCCGCGGCATGTCCGACTCCCTGGAAGCCCCCCGGCCATGTGAGAGTGGGGTCCTTGCGAGGACCCCACAATCACATGGCCGGGGGTAGCTGAATCCTGCATTGCCAGCAGGGGGGCTGCCTGTAATGACAGGTGGTCCCCCTGCTGCCTGAAAATAAAATTAATAAAAGTTTCTAAGTGTAAAAAAAAAAAATATATATATATATATATACTTAGATCATATATATATTATATATATATGATCTAAGTATATATATATATATACACATATACATACACACACATATACTGTCTAGGTGTATTTTACTATTAATATATATATAATTATATATATATATATATTAATATCAAATTACACGTAGACTGATACTGATTAAATATATATATAATTATTGTTATATATATATTTATATATAATATAAAAAAATGTAATATGTAAATACGTTAAAAAATCTAATTAAAAAATAATTTAAAAAAATTAATTAAAAAATATATAGATGTGTTATTTCATTCTAACTGTATTGTGATATTAATATATATATATATTTATATCAAAATACATGTAGAATGAAATAATATATATCTACATACATAAATATATACGTATATATCACTATATATATATACCTATATATAAATAAAAATATTTTAAAAAAATTATATAGATATACACATATAGATTCACATACGTATATATATATACATATATTAATTCTACATATATATTTATGTAATATTTTTACATAATTAGGTATCTTAATTAATTACAATTAGCGGGACCTGTCTGACAACCCATGCCGAGAGTAAAGGGAATTTAATTTGCTAGCACTATATTTAACCCTATAACTTTCCAAGACACCATAAAACCTGTACATGTGGGGTACTGTTCTACTCGGGAGACTTCGCTGAACACAAATATTAGTGTTTCAAAACAGTAAAATGTATTACAACAATGATATCGCCAGTAAAAGTTAAGTTTTTGCATTTTTCAAGCACAAACAGCACTTACACAAACGATATTATTGCTGCAATACTTTTTACTGTTTTGAAACACAAATATTTGTGTTCAGCGAAGTCTCCTGAGTACAACAGTAACCCTCATGTACAGGTTTTATGGTGTTTTCAAAAGTTACAGCGTCAAATATAAGGCTGGCGTTTCATTTTTTTCACATTAAAATTCGCCAGATTGGTTACATTGCCTTTGAGACCCTATGGTAGCCCAAGAATGAAAATTACCTCTATGATGGCATACCATTTGCAATAGTAGACAACCCAAGGTATTGCAAACAGGGTATGTCCAGTCTTTTTTAGTAGCCACTTAGTCACAAACACTGGCCAAAATTGGCGTTTTTTTTGCATTTTTCACACAAACAGATACTAACGCTAACTTTGGCCAGTGTTTGTGACCAAATGGCTACTAAAAAAGACTGGACATACCCCATTTGCAATACCTTGGGTTGTCTACTATTGCAAATGGTGTGCCATTATGGGTGTAAATTTCATTCCTGGGCTACTATAAAGTCCCAAAGGCAACGTAACATATCTGACAAATTTCAATTTCAAATGTAACGTGCTATATTTGACCCTGTAACTTCCCAAAACACCATAAAACCTGTACATAGGGGGTACTGTTTTACACGTGAGACTTTGCTGAATACAAATATGTGTATTTTATTGCAGTAAAAGCAAACAGTATTATGACATTTACATTTAAAATGTCATGTAGAACTAAAAAAAATTTGGTTTCATAGCTAAATATTTGATATTAAATGAAAGCCCTGTTTCCCCTGAATAAAATGATATATAATAAGGGTAGGTGCATTTAATATGAAAGAGGTGAATTACGGTTGGACAGACATGTAGCGCAAATGCCAGGTTTTGTTTACATTTTGTTTCGTTCACAACATGTACATTTGGCTCCGTCCTTAAGGGATTAAACTTGTATTCAAACCCATTTCTGCTGAGAAATAGACCAGAGAGTTCTCTGTTTTTTATTTCTTTTGAGGATCACCGTATATACGACTGAAAGTGCAACCAGACGGCACAGAAACGTGTGTGATTTGAGCCCGTCCCTCTGTAAGGCTCTTATCAATGTGAGTTTAAACTGCTTATTTTATGGTATGGTTAAATAGATATAACAGAATGATACTATGATATTCTTTGTTGTCTTTTTCCCTTTATATCTGGATATCGTCTGATACACATATTGTATGTGAGTAAACTATTTACATATTATCACTGAAGCGCTCAACTTAAATATATGCCCTGGGAGAGGGGATATCCGATCTAAGGCATATATTATTCTTTATTATTCTATTATCACAAGGGGTGTGGGAGACTCCCCTTAAAGTGTGAAGCAGCTGTTTTACATAAACATTGGTAAAGTTTAAGCGCACCTAACACGGGTTTTTCACATTTTCTATGAACTAGAATAATATCAACTAAAGCGTGGAGAAAAGAGAGGGAAATTACAGTGTACCTGGTAAAGCATGGAGATCAACTTCTGTATCCTAATACACCTATTGGTAAATACTTCTAGATGGAAAAGAAAGCAAGACAGAAAATCAAGACCCTGCTGGTTGCCTAGAAATCTTATTTTATTATTATTATTGGCATTTATGTAGCGCCAACAATATCCGTAGCGCTTTACAATATTATTGGAGGGGGAGGTTTAATAATAAATGAGACAATTACAAAAACTTACAGGAACAATATGATGAAGGGGTTTACAAATGACTTACAGTCTAGAGGAGGTAGGGTATATGTATTTATTATTAATTTATTACTGGCATTTAAAACGTGCCAACATATTCCATAGCACTGTACAATTACAGGAGATAGCAATCAAGCAAGGTGGGTGTGAGGCAGAAGAAGAGAACAGAGTGCTGCCCTTGAGGAGAGAGCAAGGGACAGGTATATGAGGTAGAGGTTACTCTGGAAGGCCATAAGCTTTCTTGAAGAGATGGGTTTTAGGGAATTTTTTAAACAATTATAAGAGTATAAAATGTAGAACGTGCTTGTTGTTGAAATAGGAAACATATGTATGCATATTGAGGACCTTATGAGAGTCAAAATGTTTAATGAGACAAGTCCCTATTTAACGGGAAAGTTGTAAGAACGTAACCTGGGTAACCTGGTAAAAAACGTTAAAGTCAAAGTAAGGCCTTGTGATATTGGAGTTAACATAGGAAAAGAGTAATGTTAAATACCTGAGACAAATGTTCACAGAAACAAATGTCTACTATCCTTTAGTAGACCTGCTGATGGTTTGATTTGAGGTAACTAGAAAACCATGACACAGCAGGAGAACAAAGTAATAGGTAGGAGATAGATACCTTATTATTAATTTACGTATATGAACACCAATGACGTGTGCAGTAAAATTGAGACATGACTGTAATAAATAATTATAGCTGAGATACTTAATAAACATAATGTAAAACTGTAGGAACATAGTAAATCTCTGATATTATTAGGAACCTAAAAGGCTTACTTAACATATATATCAGCGTGAAATTGCAAGCAAGTATCTGTGTATTTATAGAAATTTTAACCTACTGGTGCAAGCTTTGCGTTTTTAGCCCTGAAAAGTTATTCCTGACGTGTACATACATAGTTACATAGCTGAAAAGAGAATTGTGTCCATCAAGTTCAGCCTTTCTCACATGTATTTTTGCTGTTGATCCAAAAGAAGGCAAAAAACACAGTCTGAAGCGCTTCCAATCTTGCAACAAACTAGGAAAAAAATCCTTCTTGACCCCAAAATGGCAGTCTTATATTTCCTTGGATCAAGCAGCTATTACAAAAACTAATTAGAAATTATATCCCTGTATGTTATGTTTTTGCAGGTATTTATCCAATTGTTGTTTAAACATCTGTATGGACTCTGATAAAACCACCTCTTCAGGCAGATAATTCCACATCATTCTAGTTCTTACTGTAAAAAAACATTTTCTTTGCCTTAGATTAAATCTCCTTTCTTCCAGTCTAAATGCATGACCTTGTGTCCTATATATAGCCCTGTTTATAAATAGATTACCAGATAATGGTTGTACTGACCCTGAATATATTTGTATAATGTTATCATATCCCCTCTGCGCCACCGTTTTTCCACACTAAAGAGATTTACATTTTTTAACCTCTCTTTTCAAATAATTTTTATTATAATTTTATAAAATTTTCAACAAATTATACAAACATTTTGTTAGGGGTAGGGGAAGGAAAGGAAAACTTGGAAGTGGGAAGGTGTGACCATCCATTATAATAAGAAACATAATAATGTACATGACATGGATTGTACAATGATACGTTTCAACATTAAATAAATCTTTTTACAAACAATGGACTTTTTTAATTCCTTCTACCCATTTATCCCAGTCATGTTTTCATTTTGTGTATTACTCCTATGTGACAATTTGTGTGCTTTATTATCTAAAATTAAGTTCAGGACTTCTTCAAATGATGTTGTATCTTTTGACTTCCAATACCTTGGCAAGCATGAGGTAGCAGCAATCAGGATGTGGCATATTATTAGTCTACCAACAGACTCAGGTAATTTTTTTAAATAATGCAAGCTCTGAGGTTAAAATACTGATAGTTCTATCTACTTTAAATTAAATCATGAATCATTCTCCAGTAGTGATGTCGCGAACCCGAAATTTTCGGTTCGCGAACGGCGAACGCGAACTTCCGCAAATGTTCGCGAACCGGCGAACCGCCCGAAACGCCATTGACTTCAATGGGGAGGCGAATTTTAAAACACACAGGGACTCTTTCTGGCCACAATAGGGATGGAAAAGTTGTTTCAAGGGGACTAACACCTGGACTGTGGCATGCCGGAGGGGGATCCATGGCAAAACTCCCATGGAAAATTACACAGTTGATACAGAGTCTGGTTTTAATCCATAAAGGGCAGAAATCACCTAACATTCCTAAATCACAATCAATATGGATTGACATATGACATATTGACACCTTGACATATGGATTGACACCTGTCCTCAGAGCCCCTGATGCACACGGACACAGAGCAGAATAGAGACTGGTCCCCCTACATAGGGTCACTTGGCAGATATGGATTGACACCTGTCCTAAGGATCCCTGATACACACTGACACAGAGCAGAATAGGGACTGTTCCCCCTACATCGGGTCACTTGGCAGATATGGATTGACACCTGTCCTAAGGTTCCCTGGTACACACTGACACAGAGCAGAATAGGGACTGGTCCCCCTACATCGGGTCACTTGGCAGATATGGATTGACACCTTGTTACAAACTGCTATTTGTAACGGGCCCTTTAAATGGCAAATTGCCCTGCTTTCCCTGGGTTGTGGAGAAGCCTACTTGCCAGCCTCCTCCCGCATGACTATGGCCCCTGGGAGATTGTGAAAATGTATGCACTTTTATTTGGTGTGTATGGCCCTTTAAGACTGTCGGTGGGCATATTGGGGCTTATGGACTCTTTATGTGACTGGTGCTGGCCTTTAAACACCTTTTTTGGGACATCAGGAAGATTGGGACACTGCCCCTTTAAGGCCGTGTCCCCAGACTTGTTGGGGACACGGCCCCTTTATGACGGTGTCCCCTGTGTCCCCAGACCTGGTGCAAACCCTTTGTGCCTGCCTTGCTATTTCCCACTTAGTTCAGTAAATGGGAAATTATTTCAGCTGCAGAGACTAAGTCCCATTCGGCGATGGGACTTAGTCTTTTTTTCAGCCGTTTTTTTCAGCCTTATTTCAGCTGCAGAGACTAAGTCCCATTCGCGATGGGACTTAGTCGTTTTTTCAGCCTGAAATAGACCGACCTCACAGCCCAAATCTATGGAACTGTTTTGGGCAGGAAAATGTGCTTGCGGTCGGTCATAAAGGGACCTCCAGCTAACTTTTTAACCCCTGGATGGATTTGGCTGATTTTTGGTTATGTTTATGTTTTAAGTGTGCTGATTCCAAATATGTAATTATGAAGATGGGATGTGTAGTTTTAAAGTTACAGGGTATGGCTAAAAACTGTATTTTTACTGCCTGTGTTTAATTATGTTAATCTCTTCCCAAACGTCATTTCGTTCAAAGTGGAGAGAATGTTAAAAAAAAATATTTTTGTTCGGAGGGTGAGAAATGCTTTTCAGCCGCTTCTAATCTTAAGCATCATTTGAGGAGCCATACAGGAGAGAAACCTTATTTGTGGTGTGTTTAGTATTGTTCTGATCAGTTTAATACCTTCCGCGTCTCCTATCAGTGGACGTGTATATGGCAGCCATTTTAGGAACCGTACACCTGGGACCCGAGCAAGGTCACCTCGTTCAACAGGCGACAACATTTGTCCCTGGAAAACTATCCTGGACATTCTGTACAATTTGTATGGATATGGCAGTGATTTCTGTAACAGGGAGATGGAAGAAGATGCTTGGTCGGTCCTCTTAATTCAAATTTGGGGCACTCCGCGGTCAAGCTAATGTGCCACCAGATAGGAGTGGTGTGTTTAGTATTGTTCTGATCAGTTTAATACCTTCAACGTCTCCTATCAGTGG
>OW240921.1:54844049-54901416 GCA_933207985.1 Pelobates cultripes | reverse complement strand
ACTGACTGCTATTCAATCTATAACAGTGAAAAAAGTTTTTTGTTTTTAAATCCAAGCTATTGTGACACCAGATGTAATTGGTGGCACTGACTGGGGAAATGGGCACAGTATGCACTGTGAGCCTGACACAGAAGCTGGCAGCAGTGGCAGACAACTGACTGCTATTCAATCTATAACAGTGAAAAAAGTTTTTTGTTTTTAAATCCAAGCTATTGTGACACCAGATGTAATTGGTGGCACTGACTGGGGAAATGGGCACTGTGAGCCTGACACAGAAGCTGGCAGCAGTGGCAGACAACTAAGTGCATTTACATTACATAGAAAAAAAAATAAAAAAAAAGCATACCCTTATCCCTAACCTAGCTATGCTTTTCCCTATCTTATGAACAGCAGCTACACTTTCCCTCCTCTTACTAAGCATGCAGCTTGAGAATGAATCTAAAATGGATGCTGTCCAGTAGGTGGGAGGGTCTGCTAGGGAGGCTGTGCTGCTAATTGGCTGGAATGTGTCTGCTGACTGTGAGGTACAGGGTCAAAGTTTACTCAATGATGACGAATAGGGGGCGGGTCGAACCGCGCATATGTTCGCCCGCCGTGGCGAACGCGAACATGCTATGTTCGCCAGGAACCGTTCGCCAGCGAACCGTTCGGTACATCACTATTCTCCAGTACCTTGCTATTTTGGGACAATACCACCATATATGGGCCATATTTTCCAAACCCCAACAGTCCCTCCAATACCGGTCAGAATACGTTATTCATATTATGCAATCTAGACGGAGCCAAGTACCAGCGATATAAAATTTTGTAGTGCTTTTCGAAATGGTAAGTGCAAAAAGAAATCCCTTTTAATGCTTTAAAAAACTGAACCATTCCTCAAGCTCATATTGTATACCCAGCTCCATCTCCCAGGATACCATATGTTTCAATTTAGCTATGGGTTTGCAATTGTATAGTGAATAATACACATATTGTACCCTTTCTGTTTGGATCATATACAAATATTTTTTCTAGTGGTGTTATCGCTAGTGATTTATAATTTTGGTCTGTGTGCGGTACGTTATTTAATTCTTTCAATTTTTCAATGATCAACATGCATTCTTCTTTACAATCATTCATTAGTCCATGTTTAAGTTTTAATTTTTCAAATGAAAGAATGGCATTAATTTGAAAAAAAAATATCTGCGTTTGTTATAGGGTATTCTTTCAATAAATCTAGATTTAAAAAAGGTATATGGTCTTTCAACAATTCAATCGTCATTGCCCTATACACTCTCACAGTGTGGCTATTATTTTTATAAACAATGTCCCAGACCCTGAGACTGGTTTTTGTTGACAAAAATAGTTTAATAACTTCAGGCCTTTTTTCAGGACATGGCCAGGGTAATTCCTTAAGCTTAAATGGGAGAATTTTTAACTCCTCTATTTCCATCCATCTTGGTTTATTAGATTGACTATAAAACTATTAAAACTCCTCTATTTCCATCCATCTTGGTTTATTAGATTGACTATAAAACTATTAAAACCACTATTAATTCAATATCTGTATTTTATTGAAGATAATGGAATAGATAGAGGTATGGTCCTAAAAAAATACAAGATGTTTTGAGGAATTGTCATTTTAATAGATGTAATTCTCCCTAGCCATAAGAGTTCCATCCCGCCCCATCTCTACATCTTTCTTTTGTTCTGACCATGCATTCCTCAAATTATGAGTAAGTATATTTGCTACATTTTTGCACAAATAATAGCCTAGGTATTCTAAATAGTCATTTCTCCAATCAAATAAATAAATTATCTTAAGGGTGGTGACTTCTAAATGATTTGCATGGAATGGGAGGGCCTGAGTCTTGGACCAGTTTAATTTACAGTATGATACTTTTCCAAACTGAAGTAAAATATCTTTAAGGATTTTTGAGTGCCAAGATAATATCATCGGCAAATAAGCCAATTTTGTGAGTAGATCCTTTTATATTTATCCCTTCAATTTCTGCCCGATACAGATTATATAGTTCTTTTTCCATTGTTCTCAGATTATTATTATTTATTCTCTTCAGATGAGATGCTCTAGAAATAAAATGACCTTGCAACACAGCCTTGTGCGCATTCCAAGCCACCTCACCAGGAACCTCAGATAAAACATTATCTAGAACATAATCACTCAAAACTTTCTCTGCTAATGATCTATTTTCAACATAATTTAATAAATATTTACCTAAAATAAAATAAAAAGGTACATTTCTCAGTATGTACCGTTGGGAAATAAATATAAAAGAAACAAATTAAAACCAATGTGGCTTAGTAGAGAAGTAAAACAAGAGATTACAACTAAGAAAGTGGAAAATTTATTCATACTTACCGTAATTTTCTTTTCCTGGCTATTATTCATGGCAGCATATACACATGGGGTTAGCTCCTCCCCTACAGCCGATAGGACAGGAAAACCACCAAGGTTTTAAAAGGAGGCTCCATCCCTAAGGTCCTCAGTCAGTTTACAAGCTCTACAGTACATAAATAGAGACATTAATGGGTGGGAAGTATATGCTGCCATGAATAATAGCCAGGAAAAGAAAATTAAGGTAAGTATGAATACATTTTCCACTTTCCTGGCTAATCATGGCTGCATATACACATGGGGAATACCCAAGCTTACAAAGGGAGGGACAGAATAGCCAATCAAATTATCAGAATAATTCAACATAGATAGAAGAATGAACTGAGTTAAGTACTTGAGTACCAAATTGTGCATCATAGACTGTTTTAACGAACAGTATGAAATGCCAGACAAATGTGTCTAAAAGAGGTTCAAATGCTAGCTTACAAAAAGTGTCAGCAGAAGCCATTGCCATGGCAACCCATGATGCTGCAACAGCATGAGAGGAGAGTGCCCTGATACCCTCTAGCACAGGTAGAGAACGGACGTGACATCCAAATTGTGCCTCATTAATTGCTTCAATGTTCAATATGTAATGCAGGACAAACTAGTTCAAATGCCAACTTTACAAAGTTTCAGCAGAGACCATTGCCATGGAAGCCCACAAGATGCTGTAACAGCACTAGTGGAGAATTCCCCAAATCCTTTGCTACAGGTAGAGAACGGCATTAAAAGGCTCTCACTTTAGGCACGATCACTGGTGCTACATGCAAGACAACCATATCCTGCTGAAATTCAGTGAATGGGGGTACACAGGATCAAGCCTGGGGGTACCAGCCACCAGCACTTTCTGTGCTACCACCATGGAAGCTCCTTCTAGAGGTTCGAATAATGGTTCAGTCAGGGCCCGTGAGACCAGTGGTACGTCACATATTGGCTTCACCACACTCCGTGGAGGCATGATTTCAATCAATGCCTATATGAAGCAAAGTGCAGCAAGTGCACACATTCACCCTGCTGAGGTACCAGTCACCAGCAACGTCTGGACTAACATCATGGAAGCTCCTGCTAGAAGTTCAGTCAGAGTCTGTGAGACCAGTGGTACGTCACATATTGGTTTCAACACCCTCAGCGGAGGCTTGAGTTCAATTGTTGCTTACATGAAGCAAAGCACCAGGGGCATCAACGCTCAATCGGTACCCTTCAGTACAGGTAGAGAATGACAGATAAGCATTCACCATAGGCAGGATCTTCAGGTGCCAAATGCAAGACGACCATATCCGTTGAAAAGTAGTGAAAGGGGGTTCACAGGATCAAGTTGGAGTTCACCCATTTTTCTTGATGGGGTACCAGCCACCAGTACTTTCTGTGCTACCACCATGGAAGCTCCTACTAGAGGTTCAAATAATGGTTCAGTCAGGGCCCGTGTGACCATTGGTACGTCACATATTGGCTTCACCACACTCAGTGGAGGCATGATTTCAATCAATGCCTATATGAAGCAAAGTGCAGCTAAGTGTTCCTCTAGAGTGTTATAACACAGAACTTTTCAAGGCCTGAACGAGGAGTAATTCCAACAGACAAAAGTATGTCAAGATTAGTAAAGCCTGTATAGGATTGTAAGAGGATCTCAATGACCGTCTCAGGGATGCCTATACTAATATGGACTCCCGCATCAACACCAGAACTTGAGGATCCTGGTGTGTCATGGGGCCTTGTAATAGGTCTGGACGTACAGGAATTTCTCTTGGAAGTTCCAGAATAATCTTATTCATCATAAGAATTAGAGTCGACACGGTCTTCCACTGTCACCTTTTGCGTTGCCTTTTTAAGGTCAAAAACAGGAAAATATGTACATCAGACTAAAATTCTAAATTTGAGCCAGTGTATCCTGAACCTGAGCATTCTGGTCCTAGCATGTAAAAGATACTTCTGGACCTGGTAGTTCCAAGAAATGGCCATCAGATCTATGTAGGGTATCAGACAATCTGCGTCAACCACAAGGATACGTCAGGACATGGTTGCCAATCCACCTTGTCCACAGTTATTCGGCTCCAGCAAACAGCCATGGTATTCTGAGCCACTGGTTGTTCTTCTGTGCCCTGATCATTATGGGCTGGAATTCCATCAATACGTATCTGTGAGACCCATCTTGGTAGATATAGGATACAGTTGCATTGATATTTGAGCAAATTTGGACCCACTCGTTCTTCAGCAAGCCTCTGAAGTGAAGAAGAGCCTTGAAAATAACTCTTAATTCCATACAAATGAATGGAAATATTGTGCAACATGGTCCAAACACTGTGCAACCAAACATATAAAAACTGGAATTCAAGCTAATAATTGACCAATGAGGTTCTGTTCACTGGAAACTCAGAGATCTAATCCCTCTTTCAGCTGCCAGGGTAAGGTGCAACTCCACTGATGGGGACATATTAAGTGGCTGGCTCCAATAATCTTTCTCTTGTTAGACCAAGATAGGAAGGATCTGTAAGGAATCCAGAGATGCCATTAGGCCTGTCACAATTCGGGGAACCCAACACGCTGGCACACACACACACACACAAAAGGTGCCGTACCTTAGAGTGGCCGGGCTAAGCACACACAGAATAGTCAGGAGACAAGCCGAGTAAAGGGGAACCAGAAGACAGAATAACGTGAAACGAGCCGAGGTCAAAGGGTAGGAGAAAGTCACAGAGTCAGATAAACAAGCCAGAGAGTACATAACCAGAAGCACAAGGTAAGTAGCAATACTAGAAAGCAAAGACCACAACAGGGCAGGGAGGAACAGGAAAGGTAAGTATTTAAACCATCAGGTTAATTCTGATTGGATAATTTCCAATCAGAATTAACAATCACACGTGGGAGATATTTAGACCTCCCACTGTGATTGAGGCACTGTGCCTTTAACGCCGGGTCAGGTGACTGACCCCGGCGTGTATAAACCTGGGCGGTCTCCCAGCGTGCAGCGTCATGCATGCTGCCGCTGGGGGACGTGGAGGGAACGGCGGGCGGCATCCGAGGCTGGAAGGATGCCGCTCGCCGTACCCACGAGGCGGAGGGGACCGCGGACGGCTGGAGGGTGAGTACTGCGAGCGGAGTGCAGCCTCCCCTCGCAGCCGCCCGCGGGAGCCTGACAGGGCCCATCTGACAAGTCTGCTGATGGAAGCCAGGATTCCTAGTAGTTGCATATATTTTCTTGCTGTTATCAGGCAGAAATAAAGAAACTGGGAGAGAAAACCTTTACAATCTGTGGAACTGTTCCCGAGATAGGGAAAAGCAGAGCCTAGAATTTTCCACTCATGGATGTCATCCACTGAGCTGGTCTGAAACTGCTTTTCTTGATATTCATCAAGCAGCCAAACTTTAGGAGTTATGAAAGAACTATATACCTATGTGTGCCTGCCTTCTGAGGGTCTAAGGCTATCAGAAGTAGATCCTCCAGATAATGGAACCAGTTGGAGTTCTGGACTCTCAATAACATTATAAGCACATAGAAAGATTCTTGGGGCCGCATTGAGGCCAAATGGTAGGGCACTAACATGGAAGTTCTCTTCTGAGCTAATGCCGAAGATCTCTGCAGATTGGACTGAAAGTAAGCATCCTTGAGATATATAGAGGTAAGGAAATTATCCTTCCAGATTGCTTGAGATATGGATCCGATTGACTCCATCCCAAAGACTCTAACATTCAGCCTCTTGTTGGCCCCTCTTAGGTCCAGTGTAGGCTTTCATGTGCTTTTCCTCTTAGCACTAGAAGAGAGGCGAAACTTGTCCCTGGAACTGCTCTTGTTCTGGGACCTAAAAAAAAAAAAATCACCTCTTCGTCCAGAAGGCTTCTTCCTTCAGTGCTTTACCTTTGGATTCATTGGTCTTAATACTGTTGGTATGGAGACTCCTGTGCCCGTTAAGAAAAAACTCCAGTCTATATCAATCTGGACCATGGATACCACTCAAGCCTCCAGAGTATGACGAGCCCAGGTATGTGTGATCAGAAAAATGAGGCTCCTAGTACTGGAGGAGATATTTTCATTGCTGAAGAGCAAAACAACTGCGTTCTAGCTCCATTAGAACCTTGAAAGGCAGGTTTACCAACTGCCATGAGTTACCTCTGGAGTATTCCCTGTAGGGCCAGTAGCTCCCTGTATCTCAGAAATACTGGTCACTGGAGGTTCTCCGGTCAGACTATGAGGAGCTTGGAACTTCCATCCTAAGGTACCAATATCTTGCAGCCCTCATTCGCCTTTTCAATAGAATTATCCAAAGTTTTCCCAAACAGCACCACCCCTTCAAATAGAATGGTGTAGAGGGCAGACTTGGAGGATGAGTCATCATCCCAGAAACAGAACCATAATGCTTTCTTAGCTGCTATAGATAAAGCCATTTGATCCAAAGGATATCCTAGTTACATCTAGGGAAGTTTCTGTGAAGAAGTCAGTTGTAACCTGAAGACTTCAGACTGCCTCTTCAATCTTGGCTTTTAATATCTCGCTCCATAGTAGCCTTTAGATCTTTAATCACATATTTCATGTTTGTAGAAACAGCAGCGGAAATCACAGCTGGCTGGCCTCCTGCAATGGTAGGCGTAAAGTTTTGGACAGGTCTGCGTCCACCTATGATCCATAAGTGTGCAACTTAGGTGGTGTAGTTCTGGGGTTGGAAATAACTTCCTCCACAGGTTAAAGCCTGGCCTCTTTTCTTACCCCTAAGGCCTCTGGAACTTACTTTGTAAGCCCTGCCCGCATGTCATGTGGCTGCACAGTGATAGGTCATGCTGAAGCGACAACCTTCTGGAGGAAGTCCGTGCATAACTGATTCCTTCCACTGTTTTCTCCTCGTAACCAGATCCTGGTGAAGAATCAGACACCTGACAAATAATAATAACTAAATATTACCTGTGGTAAAGTATTAAGAAAAAATGTACACTGTTAAATTCTATAAGAAACCAGCGAAACCGCTTTAAAACAGGCTAAAGACAGCACTTATCCATGTCTCGAGACCCTGCAAATACTTACCAAATAAGTGTGGTATGTTTACTGTAATT
This sequence comes from Pelobates cultripes, assembly GCA_933207985.1. Classification (NCBI taxonomy): domain Eukaryota; kingdom Metazoa; phylum Chordata; class Amphibia; order Anura; family Pelobatidae; genus Pelobates; species Pelobates cultripes. The sequence goes on along the minus strand of OW240921.1, from coordinate 54,893,999 downwards.
GTCCCTTTATTTTAGGCACTTTCTGGCAATTGCCCTTATCCAAGATGGCTGCCACAACTTGTATTCCCACAATGCAAGTCATCTGTATTAGGCCCAATAAGACACAAACTGCACACATGTGGGCCTATTCCGAGTGTGTTTGCTGTTTAGAGACCAGGCAGAGGACTCTGTCTGAAGCCTACATGGCCCCTAAACACCCAGGGAACCGGGAATAAATCACCGGGACCGAGGGGGAAGCAAAATAGATAACAAAAGTGCCTGCAAGGAAGTTTAAAATGCAACCACGTGCAAACAGTCAAAGTTTAAAGGCACCACAGTCTAAAGGCCTCAAGGTATAAAAGGTAACAGTTTTCAAATCTAACAGTTTCCAAAATGTAACACAGTTTTTAAAATATATCAGTCTTCAAATGCACTGCAGTTTTCCAAATGTACTGCGGTTTCCAATGACTTGCGGTATTACATGCAACAGTATTAAATGCAAATTTAAATGAAACAGTTTTAAATGTCACACAGCTTAAATGCTTCCTATTAAAAGTACAACCACATAATGTACCACAATCTGAAAAAACAAGGTACAGCTGTACAATGCACTCGTTTAACCCCTTAAGGACACATGACATGTGTGACATGTCATGATTCCCTTTTATTCCAGAAGTTTGGTCCTTAAGGGGTTAAAGATATCAAAGTTTAAATGCATCACAGCATAAAAGCACAACTGCATAATGCACTACAGTAAAACAGCAAATAAAGTAATGAAAATAAAACAACATACATGTCCGTAAGTAAAGGGAGCAAATTGCTCACGTCCTAAGGGCTGTAGGACAGGAAAAAGACTGAGGACCTTAGGGATGGAGCCTCCTTTTAAAACCTTGGTGGTTTTCCTGTCCTATCGGCTGTAGGGGAGGAGCTAACCCCATGTGTATATGCTGCCATGATTAGCCAGGAAAAGGGCATTTAAATCGGACAAATCAGATGCATCTTATAAAAGATATAAGGATGCAAATAATGCGTGCAAAAAGGCAATTAGACTTGCTAAACTTCAAAATGAAATAATGATAGCTGAAGAGAGCAAAACCAACCCCAAAGCATTTTTTAAGTACATAAATTAAAAAAAAAACCAAAATGAAAGTGTAGGTACACTAAAAACTGAAACGGGGGTGTTAATTAATGAAGACCAGGAAAAGGCAGGAATTTTAAATAACTATTTCTCCTCCGTATATATTAAGGAAGAACCCATGGCAATAGATGTGCAAATGATTGCTACTAAAAACTTGCAGAATAATTGTAATTGGTTAACTCAAGACAAGGTGCTGCAGCAACTAAAGAAAGTTAATATAAACAAAGCTCCAGGGCCTGACGGTATCCATCCATGTGTACTTAAGGAACTAAGTGTAGAAATAAGTGAACCTCTGTTTTTAATCTTTCAAGATTCTTTTCTTTCAGGAAGTGTTCCGGAGGATTGGAGGAAGGCAGATGTGGTTCCTATATTCAAAAAGGGTTCAAAATCCTTGCCTGGAAATTATAGACCTGTGAGCTTAACTTCTGTGGCTGGTAAAATATTTGAAAGGTTATTAAGGGATAATATTCAAGAATTCCTTGAGAAGAACATAGTTATCAGCAAAAATCAGCACGGTTTTATGAAGCACAGGTCATGTCAAACTAACTTGATTGCATTCTACGAAGAAGTAAGTAGAAGTATAGATCAGGGTGTTGCCGTGGATGTGATCTATTTGGATTTTGCCAAGGCATTTGATACAGTTCCACACAATAGATTAATGTTCAAACTCAAGGAAATCGGTCTAGATGAAAATGCTTGTTCTTGGGTAGAACATTGGCTTAAAAACAGAGTAAAAAGAGTTGTCATTAATGGTAACTTTTCAAGCTGGACAGAGGTGGCAAGTGGTGTCCCTCAGGGGTCTGTTCTGGGACCCCTTCTATTTAACATGTTTATAAATGATCTTGAAGACCGCATTGAAAGTCATGTTTCAGTGTTTGCAGATGACACCAAACTTTGTAAAACAATACAATGTGAGCAAGATATTACCTTGCTGCAGAGGGATTTAGATAGACTGGGGGACTGGGCACTCAAATGGCAGATGAAATTTAATGTTGAAAAATGCAAAGTTATGCACTTCGGCGTAAAGAATACACAAGCAACGTATACCCTTAATGGAAGCGAATTAGGGATAACAACGCATGAAAAGGACTTGGGAATTGTTATAGACAACAAACTATGCAACAATGTGCAATGTCAATCAGCAGTGGCCAAGGCCAGTAAGGTATTGTCATGCATGAAAAAGGGCATTCATTCTCGGGACAAGAATATCATTTTGCCTCTTTATAAATCACTGGTAAGACCCCATATTGAATATGCTGTGCAATTTTGGCACCTGTTCTAAAGAAGGATATTATGGCACTAGAAAAAGTGCAGAGGCGGGCTACAAAACTAATAAAAGGAATGGAACATATCGGCTATGAAGAAAGGTTAACAAATTTAAACCTATTTAGTTTAGAAAAACGTCGCCTGAGAGGGGATATGATAACATTATACAAATATATTCGGGGCCAATACAAACCATTGTGTGGAAATCTATTCACAAACCGGACTTTACATAGGACACGAGGCCATGCGTTTAGACTGGAAGAAAGAAGATTTCGCCTAAGGCAAAGGAAAGGTTTTTTTACTGTAAGAACAATCAGGATGTGGAATTCTCTGCCTGAGGAAGTGGTTTTATCAGAGTCCATACAGATGTTCAAACGGCTACTAGATGCATACTTGCAAGAACAGAATATTCAAGGATATAATCTTTCAATGTAGGGTAATAACTGCTTGATCCAATGATAAATCTGACTGCCATTCTGGGGTCAAGAAGGAATTTTTTTCCTAGCTTGTTGCAAAATTGTGCTTCAAACTGGTTTTTTTTGCCTTCTTTTGGATCAACAGCAAAAAACAAATGTGAGGTAGGCTGAACTTGATGGACGCAAGTCTCTTTTCAGCTATGTAACTATGTAACTATGTAATTTCCAGGTTCTATTTGGGGCTGATGAAATCATTTCGTCAATATGCATTATGATTGGATCGTAGTCAGACCAATTAATATCTAAGATAGATGTGCGGAATTAAACCTATCCAGCCTGGAGTAGATATTTTTGGACACAGAATAATAAGTAAAAAGGTATAAAAAAAGTTGATAAGTTAGGGGAGAAAAAAAAAGAACATTATCGCAAAAAAGGGCCAGGAGGGAGAACAAAAAAAGTTTCTTAATCTCAGGGTGTTAGGCCCAGGTTGGGGGGGGAGAGAAGACTATTGGGGACAAGGGGAACTACTGTAATTGGTGCTACAAATTAAGATCTGAAACAAACAATAGTGGTACGCCACAAATAACCACTATTATTCAAACCCAAAAGTCAGTCTTAAAAATGAAAAGCAAGTCAAATTTCATAGTAAACCCGACGTATTTCAAGACAGGAGCAGGAATCAGTAGTATGATACAAAAAGAATATTTTCCTAGTATCATGCAATAAAGCTCAATAAAAGTAAAAAATAAATAAAACATAAATAAATAAATAAATAAAAGCAAAAGCATCAAAAATAAAGCCCAGGAAATCTATTACATCTTAAAGCAATACGTCAAACAGCTTGTGAGCAGAAAAATCAAAAATTACAATTCCACATACTGTGACTATGAAATTAGTAACTCAGGAACAACGATGATCTCAAGTAGTGTCTGGTTTGCTCCTCTTTTTGGCCTGCTTAGGAGTAGATGGTGAAAGCATGACATCTGTTCATAGAGTTAGTAAGTTCCATTCCTTCCTCAGGTAACGTAATTATAAAATTCAGTCCATCCATGTGGATAAAAGCACTTTCCCTGGAAATCCCCATCTATACCTTATACCTCTCTGACGTAGCTCCGCCGTGAAAGGGTGGAATTCTCTGCGGCGTCTTATTCTATGAGCTGAAAAGTCCTGAAAGACCTTCATGACATTGTAGTCCCCACGCACTGCACCCAAGAATTCCTCCTTTATGTGGTAATAATGAAATCTTACTATAACATACTTGGGCGCAGCTGCAGGTGCGTTGCTAGGCTTCGGTAGCCTATGGATGCGGTCCAGCAATAAGTCTGAATAAGTGCCATTTGGTTTAACTGCCTTTACCATTTTCTGAAAATAGTTTGGTAGTTCCATGGAGTCAATAGTCAGGGATCACTCTGATCCTTAAATTATTGCGCCTGCTTCTGTCCTCGGCATCTCCGCCTGCTTATTCACCTGTCGTTGAAGTGCCATTACTGTGACAACCAATTCCAAATGGGATTGTTCTTGGAAATGTAGTCTATGTTCCACCTCCTCCGTACATTGGTTAATACCCTCGATAACTCCATAAATTGTTTCAAAATCTTTTAATCTGTTCTTAAGTTTTAATAAGCTAAATTATCATGCCAGCTGATGGTGGCAAATCTTCAGCCATTTCCAGTGACATAGTTGGGTTATATGTTACAGTCTTAAATGCGGTGGTAGCCATATTGGAGGTGGGAGTGGCCATCTTGGTGGTGGAAACAGTAGATTGTGTTGGAGCAGCCATCTTGAATGTAGCATGATAATCAAGAAAACTTGCAGAAGCAGCCATCTTGGAGGTGAAACCATGTATAAATCTTTGAGGAAGTGGAAAATATAATATTGTGTTGGGATCCACATCTTCCATTTGACTGAAACTGTCTTCAGAACTGTGTAGTCCCCCTTTAATTATGGAGGAGGTAGAGGAAGAAGCAGAGGGCCCCCCTGACATCACAGACAGCCGTGAGGCCGAAGGCCCTGATGAAGACCGGGCCCTCATGCCTCCAGTCTCCCCTCCTCAGCCCTTATAGACTAATGACCAGGCTGCGTCAGCCTTATAGACACATTTAGCCACTCAATGCTTTTATTACTATCACCTCTCGACGCTCGCGGACATCACTTCTTGTGCTATGAGCACAAGAGCCGCTCAGAGCATTTGGGCTCACACGCGTGTGTGAAGCCACGAGCGGGTTGCGACCACACCAGCATAGGTGCGAGTGTGGGAAGTCTGGTGGGAGGGAAGGGTTTACCCACTGACCCCAATGAATATTTCTGCTGTGAAATAAACCGCAATCCTGGCATTTAAGGAGGGGATTAAGGAGGAACAGATTTCTCAGGATTTTTTTGTTTCTGCATGTTGTTCAAATAATGTTAAAGTTGCAGCAATGATCAATTTCAATTTTCTGAAGCTGAGAATATAAATGTTGGAACATTATTGTCCCCGTGGCCCAGGAGCCTCTCTAAAAGGTGGCCATTCAAGATGGTGGCCAAGACACACACCCTTTTTAAACCATTCATAACTAAAATGCTTTATTCCTTTTATAAAATTTGTAGCTCGTCTCTGCACTTTTTTTAGTGCCATGATATCCTTCTTTAAAACAGGTGCCCAAAATTGCACAGGATATTCGAGGTGTGGTCTTACCAGCAATTTATAAAGAGGCAAAATTATATTTTAATCCCGAGAATGTATGTCCCTATTTAAACATGACAAAACCTTACTGGCCTTAGCAACTGCAGATTGACATTGCATATTGCTGCCTAATTTGTTGTCTATAACAATTCCCAAATCCTACTTGTGTGTGGTTATCTATAATTTACTACCATTTAGGGTGTAATTTATGTGTGCATTCTTGACCCCGAAGTGCATAACTTTGCATTTCTCTACATTAAATTTCATCTGCCATTTTAGTGCCCTGTCCCCAATCTAAATCCCTCTGCAGCAAATCAATATCATGCTCACATTTTATTACTTTACAAAGTTTTGTGTCATCTGCAAACACTAAAACATGACTTTCAATACCTATGTACACAAGAAATGGAACAGCGCTAAAATATCAATGGGTAGGCAGCAACCACAACAAAGGGGATCCCTCTAACCCTTTGAACAAAAAACAGAAATGTACAAAGATAAATAGGTGCTGTGTCACAGGAAGTAATGGAATATAGTCAATGACAAGGAGTCCAGAGGTATAAAAAAAAAAAAAACTATAAGTTTACACCAGATGGTGTCTTTATGGTATATTCAAGGGGAGATGTGAGTTCCTAAAGCTTGGGAATGGTATCTTTAATCAGTCTCTCTGATATTCGGTCATATGAAATGGAGAGAAGAAGAGAGAAAGGACCTAATAGTGTAATATGTAACATATACATTGGTTATAGTGGAATAATAATAATGCACTCACATTTGGCAGAGCTACAGCCAGCTCTAGCGTCTAGCGCTTGTAGTGGTATAATCCCCACTTTGGGATATAAGGTAGGTATTCTCAGCCCTTGCGTTAGCTGGAGCTCAAATGACAACAAAAGTAGGGGGGCAACAATAGTGCTCTCAATGAGATAAAAAACAAGTGTAAAAAGATAGATAAAATATACTCACACAACGTAGAGCAGGCTGACTGCTTTGTGGTATCAGCTCTGGTGGTATGATCCCCACCTCTGATTTATTTAGAGTGGTTGTTAAAAAGCCAGGTAACAACAACAACAACAAAAATAATAATAATTTGTTTTTTGAATAATTAAAGGAAATTGGCACAAACCTAGGTATATTTGTCCAAAATAATTCCTTTATTTAAATACAAAATAAAACATCCAATAACGTGTTTTGCCGTTGTGACTTTTTCAAATAGGGTAAAAAAAAAACATGTAGCCTGGCTACATGGAGTTTAAATAGGGACATGGTCATTTAAAATTGGTACCAAAAATGAATCATCGGCTGTTCTCTAATAAAATACAATCACTATTTGTAAGGTGCAAATCTGAAAATCATACATATAATATGATACATTATTTGATGGGAGGTGAAGGTATATGATTATATTGTATAAACAAAGTATATTAAGTATAATAGCGGCTTCTAAAGCCGAGACATGTGACCCGCATCATAGTATCAGCCACTAAGCCTTCTGGGAGTTTTAGTTTTCAATATGATGTATGCAATGTCGGCAAAATTATCATATTGCCCGAGATCAAAATAAAGTTGTTAACATTTGATTAGTGTATAGTTTAGATGGAGGATGACAGGATAAAATGTAGGAGTAGTTCCCAGATTGGCTAAATAATTGCAGATAATGTGGAGGCTACCCAGAGAGGATGAGGGGTTTTGCCACCTGAGCCATTCTTTTCCCCCTGTCCAGAGTGATGCTTTCCGATTTCCCAGTATAGTAAAGATATTACAAGAGCTGGGTGATTATAGCATGTATAGCTGGTCCCTACAATTATGAGATGAGACTATATTATGAGGCTAAGCAAGGGATGATTTTAATGATGCCACACTGGCCTTTTATGCAATTCCCCATGCAAGGGGTACTCCCACATGGACCTTGTGGGGAACTTACAAGATAAAGACATAGACCAATGACAATGATGTTCAAATGTATGACACTTCCATTACAATCATACAATCCCTCCCTTCTGCCTAAGAGATAATTGAGCCAGATACTGTACTAACTCAATTATCTCTAGGTGAAAAAGAACACAATTTGCAGGTAACCTGAAAGTACCCCAAAACTCACATAACCCCCACACAAGTTATTTCCCCAGATAGCCCCGATCTGGGGAACAACATATTTAGAAATCTCCCAGATTGGTTCAGGGGTTTAAAAGTTTTATTTGAGTCTTGTTTCTGACCAACCGCACACGAGGCTCCTGCCCAAATCAGTTCCAGAGATTCAGGCTGTGCGTTCGGTCTCTTTCGGGAACTCCAGACATAACAAAATACTGAAAGGAACCGTTCGTGATTAGGCTAGTTGTGTATCCCTCGTTCAGGAGTTTGGTTTTACCGAACGCCGATTTCGTCAGATGAATGGGAACGAACATAAGTGGGGATGGAAGTCTCAGCAGTGTTCGGGCCATCGAGTAGTTCCATGCACTCGATGACCAAATCCCGCTGGAAGCGTTCGTCAAAACAAGATGGCCACCACCTTGTGTTTGTCCATACGAATACCAGCACACAGCCGACCACTAAGAATGTTCAGGGATTGCGGTTTAGCGAAGGTGTTAGGAAGGTCAAGGGGGTGAAGGCATCGGTCACAGATAATAAATAAAAAAATAGCCACAGCGGCCATCTTGGTGAAGGAAAATATAAGGAAGATGGGAAAAATGGCAGAGCGTGATAAGGTGGCCATATTGGGAGGAGAATAACTAAATAAACTAGATAAGGTAGAAAGGGATAAAATTGTGCACTCATTGTAAAAGAACCAAATACATAAAAGTAAATTTTTAAAATAAATAAAATAGAATAAATCTGCATAAAATAATAAGAGACAGGATTATACACATAGATAGACAATAAAACATTTTTAAAAAAATCTATTAAAAGAGCCCTTAAAGCAGAATAAATGAGTAGTGGCTAGGACTTCATAATAATGCATCAGACAAATGTAACAAAAAAACCTAAAGTACCTGAGAGAAAGTTGTTACACAATGCCGTAGAAAAAACAACTGCGATCGGAATATCCCTAGGATAACAATGCAAAAATCCAAGGGAGGTGCTGATAAGATAACTATGTCAGACATTCACAATGATCACAATAAATAATCTTAGCCACCAGAAGAAGATATAATAAAAGCCCAAAGGAGTATAATTAAAGTAGTGTAATTAATCTAAATTATTAGCTATATAATAAATGATATAGAACATAAAAAAAAGAAAGAAAAGGGCGCGCCTATTATGTAGTATGTATCATTAAGAGTACACACTTAAAATTATGGTAAAAAGACAATAAAAGATAAGTAATATAATTTATAAAAATATCAAATAAGTAAAATATCAAATAAGTAAAATATATTAAAATATTAAGAAAAGATTACAAGTCCAGGATAAAAAGTCCACAATGCATGGAGATGATTATTGTATGTGGATAGGAGTTCTTCCCACTGGAAACTTGAGTTTTCAGTCAGCCATATGTGAAAAGAGAGGAGAGAGGATCCAATAGTGCAATACGTCAGTTTATGTGGAAGTATGTGTATAAAATCATATAATATTCTCACACTTTCCAGAGCTAGAATCCAGCTCTGGTATAAAGCGCGTGAAGTGGATTGATCCCCATTCAAGGATATATGGAGTAATGAATCACCTGGAGTTCCGACCGGAAATTAAAAAGAATAAAACATATAGTGCTCACTGAATATCTTGAATATGATAAATAGAGAGTATGAAATGTACTTACAATATTTTGAGCAGAAATCACTGCTCAGATAGTAGTGTATGGGTGGTATAATCCCGACTTAGGGATTCTTTGGCGTTCCTTGAAAGTGATGAGGGTCCAAACAGTCAGGTTGTGAATGTTAAAACGTAAAATAAAAATAAAGATTAAATATAAAATAGGAATATGGCTACAACAAATATTTTTGGGGGCCAAAATTCCTTTATTACAATATTTAATAAAAATTATGAATTTTCTAGACGCGTTTCGCCACAATAGGCTTCTTCAAGTAGAAAAATCAAAAGACACAAACCTGACATGTAGTTTCTTATATAGGATACATAGATTGGGTTGGGATTTAAAAATTCCCGCAAAAAAAAAACATAACAGTAATTAAAATTTTAAGATACAGATAAAAATCTTTCAACAAATATAATAAACATGTAGTAAAATATATGTTAGTACTTATAGTGAATAAATAATTAAAACGAAGTTTGTAAATAGTTTAAATTGAATAAAAATAAAGGTTAGATTACTTCCGCATCATGTGACTATGGTGGAACGCATGCGTTCCATTGCAATGGAACGCATGCGTATCACGGAGATGCCGGCTGGGCAAAGTAGAGGCATCTTGCGTCATCTGAGGGGAGGAGCCCCCAGATGTCAGTGAATGAGGAGCATGCCGTCTGCTGTAACTTACATGCAGATGGCATGTCCCTCAATAGATTCCAGCCCGAGGTGGAATCACAGGGGGAGAAAAGGGGCATATTGAGTATGCAAAACAAGAACTAATAAAATGGAAACGTATAACTTCAGAACCATATGGTAAATAACCTAAGTGGAATGAGAATATATATGGGATAACTATAAGGTCTGGTATAGGGGAACATAGTGGAAGTAAAAATAGAGATATAAATAAGAAATAAGAATAAAGGTGGAAAATAAAAATAGAAATAACAAACTATAAAAATATAGAAATAAAAAACTATAAAAATATAGATTAAATTAAACATAAAAATAATAATAAATATAAATAATAATAAAAATAAAAGTAAGGATAAAAACGAAAATAAATGTGAAAATAAAAATAAAATATAAATGTGAATAAATAAATAAATAATAAAAATATAAATAATGAAATATAAAAAAAAAATATTGATAATAAAACAAATTAAATTAAATAAATGTAAAGTAAATGTAGACAGCGCTAATACCTAATGTGAAATATAAGTTAAAAATTAAAAAAAAATTTTTTTAGAAAAAGTTAAAAAGGTCAAAGTCTAGGTTAAGACCTTGTGGGCTAAGGGTTTTCAAATTAAATACCCATTCCATTTCTTTACTTCCTAGAATCTTTTTGATGTCCCCCCCCTCTCCAGGGAATATTACAGGTGTCTATTCCTATACATTTTAGTAGTTTAGGGTTTTTCCCATGTATTAGAAAATGTTTTGATACCGAATGGTTTTCAAATCCTTTACGAATATTTCGGCTATCTACAGCAAGGGTTCACCTAAATTGGGGAGCGGGGAGAGGAGAAGTGGAGGTGGGGTTAATGCCACAATTACCAGCCAAAGTTTTGCTGGGCAATGATCTGGGAAGACTCACGTCTGCATTTGAGCCCCAGATCCCGATCACAGGAGAGGCTCACCATGAGGTCACTAGACAACAGGCTCGCACCCAGGCTCCACCCACACTGCCGGAGGTTCAGGTAAGAGACCCTTCCCCTTCGCTCGACTGTGTCCCCTGGGCCCCTCCTAACGAGTTTGCAGCCGAGGTAATCACCAACCCCACGTTGCAAGTATATAGGGACAAAGTTACAGCAGACACACCCGGGGGGAGGGCGAAAGGTTTCTCTGGGACAAGCAGCTTTTGTACAGGGAGTCTGACAAGCAGGTAGCCAGGTCAGACCCGATAGTTATGCAACAGTTAGTGGTACCACAGCGGTACCGAGCAGAGTTACTCCGGATAGCACATTCTGCTATCTGGACATTTAGGGGTCAGCCGGACCCGGCACAGACTAACCCAAAGTTTCTTTTGGCCAGGAGTCAGCCAAGAAGTACGCCGATATTGCAACACTTGCGATACGTGCCAAAGGGTAGGGGAAAGGGGGGATGGGCGCAAGGCCAAGCCACACCCCCTTCCCATAATTGAGGAACCCTTTAGTAGGGTAGCAGTGGACTTAATAGGACCTCTCGAGAAAGCGAGCCCGTCAGGCAAGAGATATATCCTGACTGTAGTAGACTATGCCACTAGATATCCAGAGGCGGTGGCTCTGACTAATATTCACGCGGAAATGGTGGTGGAGGCCCTCATGCAGATATTCTCCCGGATGGGACTCCCCAGGGAGATTATCTCGGATCAGGGTACCCAGTTCACTGCCAAAGTCACTCAGTGCCTCTGGAAGTTCTGTGACATTAAGCCTATCATTAGTGCCCCTTACCACCCCCAGACTAATGGGCTCTGCGAACGATTCAATGGTACATTGAAACAAATGCTCCAAACCGTCGCAGAGACCCACAAGGACTGGGAACGATTCCTGCCTCACCTCCTCTTTGTTTACAGAGAGGTGCTGCAGGAATCCACGGGGTTTTCCCCATTTGAATTATTGTTTGGCCGAAGGGTACGGGGGCCACTAGATTTGATTAGAGAGCATTGGGAGGGAGAGCGGAGCACCGACGGTACCCCCATCATACCATATGTGTTGGCCTTCCGAGATCGCTTGGAGGCCTTAACTCAGACGGTACGAGAAAATTTACAGGCGGCTCAGACCCGCCAGCGCACATGGTGTGATCGGGGAGCCAGGGACCGTAGCTTTCAGGTCGGACAGAAAGTGTTAATTTTAAAACCTGTCCGACATAAGTTACAGGCCGCCTGGCAGGGCCCTCATAGGGTGGTGGAACAAAGGTGTGACACCACTTATATAATAGGCTCTTGCGTTGGTACTGGAGCCTATGTGAACATGATGAAGCCCTACCAGGAGCGCTCCGAGGAGGTGACCGCCATATGTGCACCTAACTCGGAGGAGTTCGACAGTTTGCCTCTCCCAGACCTGCTGGGAGATGGTCAGTTATCTGGGGATTTAGGGGAAGTTGCACTGGGAGACCAGCTGAGTCCTCAGGAGCGGAGCGAGGTACAACAACTCTTGAGGGAGAAGCAAGATACCGTCTCTAATGTACCTGGTTACACTCCTCTGGCCACTCACCGAGTAGACACCCCAGGTCACCTTCCCATGTGCCAGACCCCGTACCGCATCACAGAAGCGGTGCGGGAAAATATGCGCAAGGAGATCGATGAGATGCTCCAGCTATGAGTGATTGAACCCTCAGACAGCCCCTGGGCCTCCCCGGTAGTACTAGTACCAAAACGGGATGGGACGACCCGGTTTTGTGTAGACTACCGGAGGCTGAACAAGAAGACGGTGTCAGACGCCTATCCCATGCCCAGGATAGACAAACTACTGGATCAGATGGCTAGAGGGCACTATCTCACCACTATTGACCTGTGTAAGGGGTATTGGCAAATCCCCTTAGCTCTGGACGCCATCCCTAAGTCGACGTTTGTCACCCCATTCAGCTTGTACCAATTTAAGGTCATGCCGTTTGGGATGAAAAACGCCCCAGTTACCTTTCAGGGGATGGTGGACCGCTTCCTAGATGGGTTCCAAGACTATACCTGTGCATATCTCGATGATATTGCCATATTCAGCAATACCTGGCAGGAACACTTGGCCCATATAGGAGCGGTCCTAGACAGGATTAGAGCAGCCGGTTTAACGCTGAAACCAGCCAAATGCAGTATAGGGATGGCCGAAGTACAATACCTAGGCCATCGGGTAGGATGTGGCAAGCAGAAGCCAGAACCAGCCAAAGTAGAGGCTGTAGCCCAATGGCCTACCCCTAAGACCAAGATTCAGGTTCTATCCTTCTTAGGGACGGCCAGATACTACCGGAAATTCGTCCCGAACTATAGCGCCCTGGCCAAACCCCTCACTGACATGACCCGTAAGAACCTTCCCCGTCAAGTGACCTGGACCCCGGAGTGTGAGCAGGCATTCCAACTGTTGAAAAATGCATTGACCAATGCCCCTGTGTAACAGCTACACAGCTGGAGAGGGGTATCTGCCATTGGAGACGTCCTTTTCTAGGCAAGCTGCTGTGAGGTAATGGAGTTCTTATTCCCATCCACGATATCCAAGTGTATAATCCGGCAGTGCTGTAAAATGAGGCAGAGTAACGGTACCATAAATCCCCTCCAAGAACGAGACAAGGCTACGTTTTGAAGGGTCAAGTAGAACTGATGTTTATTGACAGGGGTCTCCTTTTATGCAATGGTGCCCTCTGAAAGGCTACACCCACATAATTAACACAACAGCCAATTAGATACATGGTTCAACCCCCACGTCTCCTCACGTCTCCCCCCCTCAGATAACATATAACATAATTAAAACAGACACAATTTTAACCAAATTCTGGATGTACCCCAAAAACAGGGTGTACATCTTTAAGTCCAGCACCGCTTGATAGCTCTCACCCAGGGGAACAACATGTCCAAATTTCAGCCCATTCGGTTGAGGGGTTTGGGAGTTGCCATCCACAGTCATCCTGGTGTTCGCTAGAATCCCTATGTGAGCTTAAACAAAACTACCGAACGGACGGTTGTTCGGTAGTTCCAGCACGAACTTTCAAGCTCCTGGAGGTCTCAGCGGTGTTCGCCTGTTTGTGTATCCGTTTTTAGTTCCATGCGTTCACCGCCGTTCGTGCGAACACGTGTAAAGTCCCGAAATGGTGGCCATCTAACCTGAGCAGAAAGGAATTCGTATGAAACCATGCGAACAGCTCCAAAAGCGCTGGGAGGTAAAATACCAATTAACTGTTCCCCTGGGTGGTCTGATGTTCGGTATTTTGAGCTGTATTCTTCAGTAGGGATATTTCCACGAAATAGTCATTGGTTTTTTTGTAATACATCCAGCGGCATTGATATATAAGTCCAGGCAAAACACATAGTCAAAGGCATAGTTCAGCTCCCAATCCAACTAAACGTTTTCTTGTTCACACAGACGCTTCTATGTTTGGATTGGGAGCAGTACTGAGCCAAGTCGGGGCCGATGGCGGAAAACATCCCGTGGCTTACATCAGTCGCAAGCTGTTACCTCGAGAAGTAAGCTATGCCGCCATCGAAAAGGAATGCCTGGCTGGGGTGTGGGCCCTGAAAAAATTGCAGCCGTATTTGTATGGACAGCCCTTTTCATTGCTCACGGATCACAACCTGTTGGTCTGGCTAAACCGGGTGGCTGGGGACAATGTCAGGCTGCTGTGCTGGAGTTTGGCGCTGCAGCCCTTTGACTTTAATATTCAGTACCGCCCGGGTAAACAGAATGGAAATGCTGACGGGTTGTCGAGACAAACAGACCTGGAGAAATGATCCGTGAGCCTCCCCGGACATCCCCAAGCCGATCCGTGTGGGATCAGACTGTGTATACCAGCTTGTGGGCAAGGGGGAGCAGTGTAGCGGATGGCACTGGGCTGTCCTGGGAATTGTTATAGATAAACACAAAAATAATTCAGCGCTAGTAATAACAAAATTAGTCAAGGTAGGCAGCAACCCAAATGAAGGAAAACCCCTCGGGTCCTTCGGTGGATAGATACAAAAATATATGGAAGGGCTGCGCCAAATAAGGGTAGATAGTCCAGTAAAGTATTGCTAGGGTGCCAATAGATGGTCTAGGATACTTGATAGAGTTCCTCTGTGGATGCGTCTAGTGTAGACCGTTCCGTATATGTAAATACAAGAGAGGTAGAGGCGACTAATGGTATAGTATGAAAGTTCAGGGTGTGATAGGTAACAAAAAGTAGAGAACTCACATTCAAGAGAGCTATGGCCAGCTCTGGTGTGGATTGTGTACAGCGGTATAATCCCCGCTTATGGGATATGTAGGGAGGGGGTCTCTGTCAACACCGTCTGGTAGTCCAGAACTCGGAAAAGAAAGACAGAAAGCAACAATAGTGCTCTCAATTTTGATGTGGTTCAATGTGCAGATAAGAAGAGGTAAAAAACTCACATTTGAGGGAGCTATGGCCAGCTCTGGTGTGGATAGCGTACAGCGGTATAATCCCCGCTTATAGGATATGTAGCGGCGATACGTCCGTCAGCACCGTCTGGTGATCCAAGGCTCCAATATAGAAGAATAAAAAGCAGCAATAGTGCTCTCAATTGTGATAGGTTAAGAGAGTAGTAGAGAAAATAAAATAATACTCACAAAGATAGAGCAGAGGTACTGCTCTATGGATAGGCGCTGGTGGTATGATCCCCACCTAGGATTTCTTGGAGCACTGGAACTTTAAAATTGCCAGTGGAAGTAAAAGTAACCAGGAAAGGTTAAAATGCCAGGAATAGGTAAAAAAAATTGTTTAAAGTGCATAAAGAGTGCAATAAAAAGAGGATTGGTACAATAAAGTAGCCAAAAAACTTTTATTGATCTAAAATACACAGTAAAATACAGAATTAATAACCATAAACGCGTTTCACCATAAGTGAAGAAGCCACTTATGCACACTGTAACTTTAAAACTATATATCCAATATTAATAACTTACATATTATTACTCAGCACACTTTAAAGATAAACATAACCAAAAATCAGCCAAATCCATCCAGGGGTTAAAAAGTTAGCTGGAGGTCCCTTTATGACCGACCGCAAGCACATTTTCCTGCCCAAAACAGTTCCATAGATTTGGGCTGTGCGGTCGAATGGGACTCAGTCTCTGCAGCTGTAAAATCAGTAGGGGAGAAGGTAGAGCTCAGCGGTGTTCGCGGAAATGTGTAGCCGATTTTAGTTCCATGAATTTGGCTACACATACCGCTGACCTCGTTCGAATGAACAAAGATGGCCGCCGCCACGTGTTTGGCAAACAAACAAAGGCCACCCAGCATTGTCAATTAAGCTGCGGTTAACCACGGCTTCTGGGAGGTAAATTGCCTGCACACTCCCACTTCTGGGTGGTCCGCCTGTGTGGTACTTTGTTCAGTAAGCCCCATTTACTGAACCAAGTGGGAAATAGCTAGGAACAAAGGGTTTGAACCAGGTCTGGGGACACAGGGGACACCGTCTTAAAGGGGCAGTGGCCCAAACAAGTCTGGGGACACCGTCTTAAAGGGGCAGTGTCCCAATCTTCCTGATGTCCCAAAAAGGTGTTTAAAGGGCCAGCACCAGTCCCATAAAGAGTCCATAAGCCACAATATGCCCACTGACTGTCTTAAAGGGCCATACACACCCAATAAAAGTTTTCACCGTCTCCCAGGGGCCATAGTCATGTGGAAGGAGGCTGGCAAATAGGCTTCTCCAATGCAATGTGGTGAGATTGGTCTCGTCACAGGGGTACATCCAGAAACGGGGGGAATTGGTGTCCTGGATAAGGGGATTATGATGCAGGCTGAGGGGAGGGGATGTGTGGGAGGTTACCGGAATAGGATTGGCTACTGTATTAATGAATGGAAATCCCTCCCTTGCATGGGAGCATGCTTTATAAGGCCACTGTCTGAATAAATCTTTAGTTCTGCTCCTGATACTGTGTGTCGTCCAGTTATTGGGAGTGCTGTTGGGATACTACTGCATTGTTTTACCTGCTGGATACCTTGCCTATGGATTTATAATTATAATTACCTCTCATTTCAAGGAACGTCAAAGAATCCCTAGGTGGGGATTATACTATCCATACGCTACTATCTGAGCAGTGATTTCTGCTCAGAATATTGTAAGTACATTTCATACTCTCTACTTATCATATTCAAGATATTCAGTGAGCACTATATGTTTTATTCTTTTTAATTTCCGGTCAGAACTCCTGGTGATTCATTACTCCATATATCCTTGAGTGGGGATCAATCCACTTCACGCGCTTTATACCAGAGCTGGATTCTAGCTCTGGAAAGTGTTAGTATATTATATGATTTTATACACATACTTCCACATAAACTGATGTATTGCACTATTGGATCCTCTCTCCTCTCTTTTCACATATGGCTGACTGAAAACTCAAGTTTCTAGTGGGAAGAACTCCTATCCACATACAAGAATCATCTCCGTGCATTGTGGACTTTTTATCCTGGACTTGTAATCTTTTCTTAATATTTTAATATATTTTACTTATTTGATATTTTTATAAATTATATTACTTATCTTTTATTGTCTTTTTACCATAATAAATGTGTACTCTTAGTGATACATACTACATAATAGGGGCACACTTTTCTTTCTTGTTTTTTATGTTCTAATCTATTGCAGGGGATAGAAGGGTATTTCCTCTTTTAGGTGTGCTGCCTTTACACTATTATATATTTTATTAGTGGTATTACTAGTGCTGATCCTATCTTGATTTTTTCTATATAATAAATGATATACTAAGGATGAGAATAATAGATCATAAAAAATTATAAAAAAAGTTATTAAAAAGGTCAAAATCTGCGTTAAGACTATGGGGTGTCAGGGTTTGTAAATTAAACACCCACTCCATCTCTGATTTCCCAAGGATATTTTTATGTTGCCTCCTCTCCAGGGGATGGCACATTTTTATTTTATTTTTTTGCCGATACATTTTAAAAATGTGAGATCCTTATTGTGAATGATGAAATGTTTGGATTCAGAGTGGTTTGGATACTCTTAAGTGATATTCCTGCAGTGCTCACCTAATCTAATTTTTAAGCTCCTTGTGGTCATTCCGACATAGTGTAGACGACAGGGGCACTCGAGTAAATAAATCAAATTTTTTTTTTACAGCTAATAAAATCGTTTAAATTGTATGTTTTATTTTTTTGTTTGTTTTTTTAAGTAAAATGGTAAATTACATACACAGGTAGCAGCAGATTTCGCAATTATGTGTCTTACGCTTAAAAAAAAGGAAATAAAAAGTAGCATGATAGTGCAGTATGTTATGAATAATATGGTGATAATTATATATTCCAAAGGGGCACTCACGTTTTCTAAAGCTTAAAAAGCTCTATTTTAGGAGCCTGGATGGAACAATCCCCGTCTAAGGATTTCTTTTTGCTGGTATCAGATTCCCACGGTAGTGCGGTTCATCATTACATTACATTTTAAAAAAACCTTTCTTAGTGTTTAACCTCTTCAGGACGCAGGACGGTTCAGGACTGTCCGCAGCATTTTTGCGTTGCCGACCAAAGACGGTCCTGAACCGTCCTAACGGAAAACGGGCGGCGGGAGCGATCAGAGATCACTTCCGCCGAAATCCCGTTGTTACTATCTGCCCGGCATCCCAGGCAGATAGTAACAGCTAATTGCCGCATGTGAGCGATCCGCGATTGCTAACAATTGGCTGGTGTCAAAGTGGGTGTTACAAACACTCACTTTGACACTGATCTCTGCCTCTCTCCCCTCTGTAGCATTTAGTGAGAGGAGAGAGACAGAGATTGTGATAGTTTGTTGCAGCAGGTGTTCCAGAAAGTATTAAAAAGTATCAGCAGTGAATAAAAATCCCATTTTAACCCCTTTCCTGCCAGATCTGTTACAGACAGTGCATTTGTACTGTCTGTATTTTTTTTTGCCCTTAAGGGTTAACTTTATTTTAAAAAATCTGTGTCTTAGACTGTCGTAGTCTGTCATAGTCTGTCGTAGTCAGTCAGTTTCCTTCCCCCAAATCTCCATTAGATTCTTCTAACAGGAGTTAGTTTAGGGATTACTGTTTTAGTCTGTTTTAGTGTCAAAAAAAAATAAAAATTATTGTGTTTAGTATTTTGTTAGTTTAGTCTGTTAGTGTGAAACATGCAGCTTGGAGGAGGCATATGCCTTCTTGGCGTCAGACTCTGACGCCACTGACACTGCGTCCGATTTTGACCCAGGTCAGTTTAGCGGCACGTCTAGTGACATGTCATCTGTGTGTGAGCCAGCTGCTAAAAGAAGCTGTGCTTCCCCTGCTACGCCGAATGTGGAGGAGGACTGGGTACCTCCACAGTTAGCTGAGTCCAACATCCCCCCTTTTAGTGCCAAAGCAGGCATTAATGTGAATGTGGTTGACTTCACCCCTATACAATATATGGAGTTATTTCTAGGGGATACCATCTGGGAGGAGATTGCTTCCCAGACTAATTTATACGCTAGCCAATTTATTGAGACCAATCCAGGTAGCTATACAGTCAGGGAGCATGCTTGGCATCCCACAGATGTCCCTGAACTTAAAACATTCTGGGCTCTTACCATGCTCATGGGGATAATAAAGAAGCCATCAATCCGCTCTTACTGGAGCACCAACCCAATTTGTTCGACTCCTATATTCTCCCAAACAATGCCTAGACCAAAATATGAGCTGCTGTTGAGATACTTACATTTCAACGACAATACGCTCTGTCACCCCAGAGATCACCCCCAATATGATAGGCTTCATAAAATACGCCCACTGTTAGACCATCTTCAGAACAGATTTTCTGAAGTTTATACTCCCCAACAAAATTATATTCTATCTATTGATGAATCCCTTATGAAATATAAAGGGAGATTAGGGTTCAAACAGTATATCCCCTCAAAGCAGTCTAGGTATGGCATTAAAGTGTACAAACTGTGCGAGAGCGAAAGTAGCTACACATTTGCCTTTCGTGTATACGAGGGGAAAGATACTCAACTGAACCCTCCTGGCTGTCCTGACTCTCTGGGGACAAGTGGGAAACTTGTTTGGGACCTACTGATCCCCTTGTTCAATAAGGGTTACCACCTTTATGTGGACAATTTTTACAGCATTGTCCACTTGTTTAAATTTCTTTATAGTTTGCAGACACTGGCCTGCGGCACTGTAAGAAGAAATGCCAAGGATTTCCCCAGATCTCTCATAGAGGCCAAATTAAAAAAAGGTGAATGCAAAGCTCTGCGCAAAGCTGAACTGCTTGCGCTAAAATTTAAGGACAGGAAGGATGTTCACATGCTAACAACCATCCATAACGAAGGCATGTCAGACGTCACTGTCCGAGGCAGGGTACAGACAAAACTGGTGTGCGTCAGGGCTTATAACAGGCACACGGGGGGTGTTGATTTAGCTGATCAGCTGATGCAGCCATATCTTATCTTAAGAAAGACAAAAGCCTGGTATAAAAAGGTGGCTATCTACCTGTTGCAAGTAGCAACACATAATTCATTTTTACTTTTTATAAAAAATCAATCCAGGAAGAACCACCTATCTTCAATTTCAGCTCAAGCTGATTTCCACAATAATTTATGGAGATGGTCAAGTTCCAACAACGGTGCAAGAGGAGTGTAGACATTTTATTTTTAAGATACCACCAACACCAAAAAAAAGAAACCCCCAGAAACGTTGCCGGGTCTGTTATAAAAAAGGGAAAAGGACAGACACCCCTTTTCACTGTCCTGATTGCCCTACAAAACCTGGACTGTGTATTGGAGCATGTTTTAAGGTCTACCACACAGAAAATACATTTTTATAATACTTGTTCCTGATTTATTTTTTTTGTTTATTTTGAAAGCAGCAAATTTCTGTTAGTCAGTATCCTTCCCCCAAATCTCCAGTTAGATTCTTTTTGCAGGAGTTAGTTTACAGATTGCTGCTAACGGAAGTTTTAGTCTCATTTAGTCTGTTTTTATCAGTTTTAGTCTGTTTTTAGTATAAAATAAAAAAAAATTGTGTGTTAGTAACTCTGTGTTAGTCAGACTCTGACGCCACTGACACTGCGTCCGATTTTGACCCAGGTCAGTTTTCTGACATGTCATCTGTGTGTGAGCTGGCTGCAAAAAGAAGCTGTGCTTTCTCTGCTACGCCGAATGTGGAGGAGGAACGGGTTTCTCCACAGTTACCTGAGCCCCAAATCACCCCTTTTAGTGCCAACACAGGCATTAATGTCAATGTGGATGACTTCTCCCCTATGCAATATATGGAGCTATTTTTAGGGGATGCCATCTGGGAGGAGATTGCTCCCCAGACTAATTTATATGCTACCCAATTTATTGATACCAATCCAGATAGCTATGCAGTCAGGGAGGAGTGTGCTTGGCATCCCACAGATGTCGCTGAACTTAAAAAATTCTGGGCTCTTACAGTTCTCATGGGGATTATAAAGAAGCCATTAATTCGCTCTTACTGGAGCACCAACCCAATCTGTTCTAGTCCAGTGTACTCTCAAACCATGTCTAGAACAAGATTTGAGCTACTGCTGAGATACTTACATTTCAATGACAATACCCTCTGTCACCCCAGAGATCACACTCAATATGATAGGCTTCATAAAATACACCCAATGGTAGACCATCTTCAGCACAAATTTACTGAAGTTTATACTCCTCAGAAAAATGTATCTATCGATGAATCGCTAATGAAATATAAAGGGAGATTAGGATTCAAACAATACATCCTCTCAAAGCGCTTTAGGTATGGCGTAAAATTCTACAAACTGTGCAAGAGCGAAAGTGGCTATACATTTGCCTTTCTTATATATGAGGGGAAAGATGGTCAACGGGACCCTCCTGGCTGTACTGACTCTCTGGGGACAAGCGGGAAACTTGTTTTTGACTTACTGATCCCCTTGTTCAATAAGGGTTACCACCTTTATGTGGACAATTTTTATAGCATTGTCCGTTTGTTTCAAACTCTCTAGGGTTTCTAGATACTGGCCTGTGGCAGTGTGAGAAGATATGCCAAGGATTTCCCCAGACCTTTTATAGAGGCCAAATTAAAAAAAAGTGAATGTAAAGGTCTGCACAAAGCTAAAGTGCTTGCAATAAAATTTAAGGACAGGAAGGATGTTAATATACTAACCAATATACTAATCCATGACGAAAGCATGTCAGACGTCACTGTCCGAGGCAGAGTACAGACCTGTTTGCATCAGGGCTTATAAAATGCACATGAGGGTGTTGATTTGGCTGATCAGCTGATGCAGCCATATCTTATCTTAAGAAAGACAAAAGCCTGGTATAAAAAGGTGGCCATCTACCTGATGCAAGTAGCAATACATAATTCATTTTTACTCTTTAAAAAAATGAATCCAGAAAAAAACACCTTTCTCCAATTTTAGTTCAAGCTGATTTCCACAATAATTTATGGAGATGGTCAAGTTCCAACAACCGTGCCAGAGGAGTCCAGACATTTTATTTTTAAGATACCGCCAACTGCAAAAAAAACAAATCCCTTGAAATGTTGCTGGGTCTGTTATAAAAAAGGGAAAAGGACAGACACCCCTTTGCACTTTTTTTTTCTTTTGAAAGCAGCAAATTTTAGTTGGTCAGTTTCCTTCCCCCCAAATCTCCAATTAGATTCTTTTTGCAGGAGTTAGTTTAGAGAATGCTGCTAAAGGTGCATTTGATACCTGCACATTTGGTTAAAAAAGTTTTATGGTAGTAACATAACTGGCTGGCCAAAACCAGATGGCGTGTGCATAAAAAGCAGAATTAAAAAATTACCACCATGCACGTTATCTGAAATTTGTTTAGCACAATGGTTGGGGGAAGGATGTGAAAACACCTCATATACAATGCCCTGGAATGTCTACTTTATAAAAATATACACTTTCATGATGTTAACATTAACGGGGGGATGCAAAAATATGCCAAACTGAAGATAGGCCAAGCATACCTATATATCAAGTTGAAAAACTGATATGTACAAGTCTCAATTGTGGCCTTTTAGCCCCCAAAAAACCCAGCAAGCCTATGCATGGGTGGTATCACTGTACTCAGGAGATGTTGCTGAACACATATTGGCGTGTTGTTTGGCAGTGACACATAACACGATTTGTTAATTCATGCCTAAAGTACAATGTGTGTGAAAAAAAAACACACAAAAAATGACTAGCTAAATGTTTGACAAAGTCTGGTGGTAGAATTAGTGCATGGAAAGTGTTAAAAAACCACCATTTGAAATACCCTAGGGTGTCTACTTTCCAAAAATATATGGTTTGGTGGGGATAAAATACATTGGCCGGCCTTACAAATGTCCCAAATAGGACATGTGCGCAGGTTGACAACATGTCAAAATTCCAAGTTAAAAAATGGATATGCGCACCTGCCAAATGTGGCCTTTTATCCCCCAACCAATCCGACAATCCTATGCATGGGTGGTATCACTGTACTCAGGAGATGTTGCTGAACACATATTGGCGTGTTGTTTGGCAGTGACACATAACACGATTTGTTAATTCATGCCTAAATTACAATGTGTGTGAAAAAAAACACACAAAAATGACTACCTAAATGTTTGACAAAGTCT
Source organism: Pelobates cultripes (assembly GCA_933207985.1). Classification (NCBI taxonomy): domain Eukaryota; kingdom Metazoa; phylum Chordata; class Amphibia; order Anura; family Pelobatidae; genus Pelobates; species Pelobates cultripes. The sequence continues at coordinate 54,870,595 of OW240921.1, read as the reverse complement.
GGTGGTAGAATTAGTGCATGGAAAGTGTTAAAAAACCACCATTTGAAATACCCTAGGGTGTCTACATTCCAAAAATATATGGTTTGGTGGGGGTAAAATACATTGGCCGGCCTTACAAATGTCCCAAATAGGACATGTGTGCAGGTTGACTACATGTCAAAATTCCAAGTTGAAAAATGGATATGCGCACCTGCCAAATGTGGCCTTTTAGCCCTCAAACAATCCGACAAGCCTATGCATGGGTGGTATCACTGTACTCAGGAGATGTTGCTGAACACATATTGGCATGTTGTTTGGCAGTGACACATAACACAATTTGTTAATTCATGCCTAAAGTACAATGTGTGTGAAAAAAAACACACAAAAAATGACTACCTAAATGTTTGACAAAGTCTGGTGGTAGAATTAGTGCATGGAAAGTGTTAGAAAACCACCATTTGAAATACCCTAGTGTGTGTCTACTTTCCAAAAATATATGGTTTGGTGGGGGTAAAATACATTGGCCGGCCTTACAAATGTCCCAAATAGGACATGTGCGCAGGTTGACAACATGTCAAAATTCCAAGTTGAAAAATGGATATGCGCACCTGCCAAAAGTGGCCTTTTAGCTGCCAAACAACTCAACAAGCCTATGCATGGGTGGTATCACTGTACTCGAGAGATGTTGCTGAACATATATTAGTGTGTTTTTTGGAAGGAAGACATAACAGGATCTGTAAGTTTATACCTGGATTGCAATGTATGTGAAAAAAAACAAAACTACCTATGCAAAGTTTGGCAAAGACTGGTGGTAAAATGGCTGCATAGAAAGTGTCAAAATATCCTTAGATGAATACCCTGGGTTGTCTACTTTAAAAAAAATATATACATGTGGAGTGTTTTCCAGAGATTTATGACAGATAATAGTGTTACAATGTCACTATTGATATATTTTAAAAATGTTTGTTTTGAAACCGCCATATCCTACATATCCATAACCTATAGCCCTATAACTTGCAAAAAAAAGCAAAAAAGCACGTAAACACTGGGTATTTTTAAACTCAGGACAAAATTTTGAATCTATTTAGCAGTTTTTTTCATTCGCTTTTGTAGATAAGTAAAAGATTTTTCAAGTAAAAGTAAAAAAACATGTATTTTTTTCAATTTTTCATCATATTTTTTCATTTTTTTTAAATTAAATTACATGAGATTATATAAATAATGGTATGTAAAGAAAGCCCCTTTTGTCCTGAAAAAACAATATGTAATTTGTATGGGAACAGTAAATGAGAGAGCGGAAAATTACAGCTAAACACAAACCCCAGAAAAGTGTAAAAAGAGGCCTGGTCGCAAATGTACAACATCACAAAAACAGTCCAGTCCTTAAGGGGTTAAAAAAATTGTTTGTAAACATTGACATACACAAGAAAAAAAACAAACACATTTTTTTAAACACTAAGAAAGGTTTTTGTAAATGTAATGTATGTGCAGCATTATCCCAAATTTTAAATGAATGAATACGAACAAATTTTTTAGCATATATGATGTAATAACGTGTAACAGTACCAATATAATATATTTGTTAGAGTGTCCTTGCGGACTACAATATGTTGGCAGGGCAATTAGACCACTAAAAGTGAGAATAAGCGAGCATTGCCGAAATATAGAAAAAGGACTCATGAGCCACTCTGTTTCCGCCCACTTTATACTGCACAATAAAGATCCTAGTCAATTAAAATTCATAGGAATCACCAAATATAAACCTCATTGGAGAGGAGGTGACAATATTAAAAATATAAGTAAACTAGAAATGGAATGGGTCCAGCGCCTAGACACCCTCCACCCAAGCGGTCTCAATATAGAATTCGATTGAATACATTTTTTACAATATCCTTTTTATAATACACTCTTTAAAGTTATACACAATATCTTCACAAGTCATAAAATGTTTGGATTGTAAAATTGTACTATCATCTGGAACAATATAGAATTTTGTTTTATAATTCATTTGTGTATATAATTTTTCCCCTTTTTAACCAAATTTCCTTCAACTGATTTCTTTTATACATATATTATCTTAAAACTTTGGATTTCTATTATATACATCCAGACTAGTTCCAGATGTCTATTAGTACTATTTAGAAGAGATCGCTATGTAAATACATGTGATATACGGCGATCCCTATTCAGCATTTAGCACTGTTATAATCTCTATAATTATATATGCAGAAAATATGCAAGATTACACCTTGATATGTTTGTTTTAATTTACTTTTATATTAACCCCTCTTTTTCTTACTGGACGTTTGTCATTATCCAAAATGGCGTTACCATCACTTCCTGTATACACCATTGTGGAGATACCCACCAAACTGGAAGTGATGTAACGAATGACCCGAAACCAGAAGTCCAGACTTGGTTTACTGGACTTTTGCCCTTATCCAAAATGGCGCTACTATCACTTAGTTTATTGGACTTTTGCCCTTATCCAAAATGGCGCTACTATCACTTAGTTTACTGGACTTTTGCCCTTATCCAAAATGGCGCTGCTATCACTTCCTGGACATATCATCATGGAGATATCCACCAAACAGGAAGTGATGTACCAAAGGACCTGGAACCAGAATTAAAGACTATACACTCCAGAACTGAATAGAGAAATTAAGAGACTATAAGTGTGACATGTCATGATTCCATTTTATTCCAGAAGTTTGATCCTTAAGGGGCTAAACATCAACTGACCTGAACAGTAGACATTCACTTTTGAGAAAGCTGTAAGCGAAACATGTCAAGTGGAGATTAAGGATTGCCTACAAGGACTGGTTTTATTTATAGTTCTTTTTACTATATAGTTTACTTTTAAGTAGTTTTATTCATTCTGTTTCTTAATAAAGATTCTGTTTTAATACCCAGTAGCTCTTGAGCTCCTTATACTCTCACCATCACTCTGCTGTTCCAGATCTACATATATCCCTAGGTGGGGATTGTTCCACCTAAAGCTCCATACACCAGAGCAGGTCATTGCTCTAGCAAATGTAAATAGGTCAAATATTATTTATGTTTCCTACTTTTACATACGTACTGTACCATTGGTATACATCCTTATTTTTTTCATATGATGAACCACACTACCTTGGGAATCTGATACCAGCAAAAAGAAATCCTTAGACGGGGATTGTTCAGTCCAGGCTCCTAAAATAGAGCTTTTTAAGCTCTGGAAAACGTGAGTGCCCTTTGGAATATATCTTTATCACCATATTATTTATAACATACTGCACTATCATTGTACTTTTTATTTCCTTTTTTTTAAGAGTAAGACACATAATTGCGAAATCTGCTGCTACATGTGTATGTATGATTTTATTATAATAATTATTAGTGCTGTCCACCTAATTTACTAGCTTGTTTTGTTCTATTGTTCACAAGGTAAAAGGAACTCCTTGTTGGTGAATAGCTGCTTTATTGGATAAAGAGCACTTATCACTTTTTTCACTTTAAGTAACATGGGTAATTTTGGATAGTACAGATTTACACTTGTGGAATCCCTTTGCGCTGCTTAAAAATGAGCATGTTAGTTTCTTGCCTACTGTATTGTCTCTAGTATAATTTTTCGTTAAAATAGATTTGAGATTTGGGGCTCCTCTAAAATCAATCTTAGGTTGGGTGGGTATGACATCTTTAAGATTGTCATCTTGCTTTAATAAGTATCAATGTTTATTAATTATTCTTTTTATGTGACCATATTTGTTATTAAAAATGAAAATAATAGGAAGCGTTGGGGAGCCTGACTTCTGTTTATCCTTATACGTTAAAAGTCTTCTCTTTTTTTTGTTTGTAATGATCTCAATTGTGTTGTCAGTGGTGGTTGGGGAGTAGTTTTTTCTCAGTTAATTTCTGTTAATTAAAATTAGCTTGTTCATTAAAATCATCTATACCAGTACAGTTCCTGTGTAAACGTAGGAACTGACTTTTTGGGGCACTTTCTAGGCATGGCTTGTAATGGCAGCTAGACTGGTCAGTAGCACTATTTGTGCACACTTTCTTAAAGAAAGTTTTTGAGTGTTTAATCTAAAAATGAATAGACTCGCTACTGTACTCACATGTTATTAAAGTTATTGTTATTCAGATGATTAATAAAAGCATTGAGAGAATCCTCTGAACTGCACATATAAAAAATAGATAATCTATGCATCTAAAGTACAAAACTAGATTTGCCCGCCAGATATGTCCGCCCCAAATGGCTTGGGATTCCCAAACTGCCATAAAAAGTTTGGCATAGCTCTGGGCAAACCTGGTCCCCATTAGAGTGACCCATTTTTGAAGAACCAAAAGTAAATATTTGTTAAAATAATGTTAAGATCTTCTAAGATAAAATCAATCTGGGCGCTTGGGATTCTTTTTTCTTTAGATAAAATTTATTTTACAGCTTAACAATCTGTTATACGGGATTATGGTGTATAGCGACTTTACATCGCATGGTACTAAAATATAATTCAGCTGCCATTTAAAAATCTTAAAAGTGACATGGAGTCTTTCAGGAAGGATCTCATTTCCTTAACAGATGATTTTAAACGTATGTCTATATACTGTGAAAGGTTACATAGCAGGAAACAAATCCCTGACACTGCCCGGGAGTTTTTGTTTCATTTTTATGTATCTTGGGCAGGAAATAACTAACTGGAGTTTTGGGGAATTTTACATTAAGATAATTAAATTCTAGTTTTGTTTAAAGTTTGGACTCTAGACCATTATTTAAAAAATTAGATAAAATAGTTTGTATTTTTAATGGGTCTGAGGGGAGTTTTTCATATACTTCAGTATCATTAAGTTGCCTATTAGCTTCTTCTATATACATCTCACTGGATAGTATAACTATCCCTCTGCCCTTGTCTGCTGGTTTAATGATTATATTACTATCTTCTTGTAGTTGTTTAATTGCCATTCTTTCTGCTTGTGATAGGTTCTGGAGGTCATATTTTGTGTGTTGAATTTTCTCAAGTTCTTTTAAAACTAATTTCTCGAACATTATGAGAGGAGATTATTTAAAATGGGACGGATAAAATTAGAATCTTTCATTTAAGTTAGTATTAAGAGTTTGAAGTTCATCTGAATGTCCCGTATTATCTTTCTCTATAAAAAATATTTTTAAAGTGGCTTTGCATACAAATTTATTTACATAAAATGTTCGGTTGGTGCAAATTTTAAGCCTTTGTCGAGAACCTCACATCCACTGTAACACAATGATCTATACTTCTACCTACTTCTTCGTAGAATGCAATTAGTTTAGTTTGACAGGACCTATGTCCATAAAACCATACTGGTTATTGCTAATAACAAAGTTCTTCCCAATGAATTCCTAAATATTATCCCTTAATAGCCCTTCAAATATCTTCCCAGTCACAGAAGTTAAGCTCACAGGTCTGGATATTGAACCCTTTTTAACCCCTTAGTGACCAGACCGGTTTTCAATTTTCTTACCGTTTGGGACCAGGGCTGTTTTTAAATTTCTGCAATGTTTGTGTTTAACTGTAATTTTCCTCTTACTCAATTACTGTAACCCACACATATTATATACCATTTTTCTTGCCATTTCAATGGTCTTTCTAAAGATACCATTCATTTCATCATATCATATCATTTACTATAAAGAAAATCGGAAAATATGATGAAAAAATGTAACTAACTTTGACCCCCAAAATTAGTTACGCATCTACAACCGCCAAAAACACCCATGCTAAATTTTGTCCTGAGTTTAGAAATACCAATGTTAACATGTTCTTAGCTTTTTTTTGCAAGTTACAGGGAAATAAGTACAAGTAGCACTTTGCTATTCTCAACCCCCTTTTTTTTTTCAAAATTAACGTGTTACATTGTAACACTGGTATCTGTCAGGAATCCATGAATAACCCTTCACATGTATATATTTTTTTAAAAGACAACCTAAGGTATTAAACTATTTTCATGCAACCATTTTACCGCCAATCTATGCCAAATTTAAAAAGAAAAATTATAATTGGTAATTTTTTTGACACACATAGCAATTTAAGAATACATGTACTGAGAACTTTAAGAGTTACTGCCAAAGAACACCCCAATATGTGTTCAGCAACATCTCCAGAGTTCAGTGATACAACCCATGTATCCATGTGTGTCAGGTTCTCTGGGGGCTAAAATACCTTATTTGGAATTTTCACAACTGGTCATCATGCACTCATGTCCTATTTGGGACATTTTTGAAGCTGGCAAAGAAAACTTATAAAAGACGAGATGAAAATAAACCATCATCACCACAAGATCTAACTAAAAACAACAAATATCATGTTCTATCCTTCTGCGATCAATTTGATGAAACATCTCTTTTAGAGATCCCTTCCAACAGAGAAAGACAGACTCACCACCTCAATATCATACCTATAAAAAGCCACAAGAGAGGACTAGAGGGAGGAGATCTGGCAGAAGACAACAAAAAAGGAAGGCTAGAAAGTTTTTAGATTATAAAGCATATGAGACACCTACTGGTATTTTTAATTTATCCAATAAAGTCTTGAATACAACAGAGACAAATATTCTAAAACGAGGTTTAAAATTTGCTCCAACAAAACCATACAATTCCTTCCTAGCCTATATAGACGTAAATAAATTTGTCAGGAACACGACTTTAAAACGTTTTTTTGTTAATAAAAACAATTCTAATCAAAATGCCAATACGGTAAATACAAATATTAAACAATACAAAAGCAGTGAACTGAAAAATAAATCCACTTTTTACCCTGCATATCTTAAATCTAGCGCATTGGATATATTTGAAAAGAAAGTATGCAAGGACCTAAAGATCTTAGATACTAAAAAGATAAGAGATAGACCAAATATGAATAAGAAAGAAATGAAAATATTGAAAGACCCATATAACGATACTTCAATAGTAATTAAACCAGCCAATAAAGGCAGAGGTCTCGTTATTCAATCTAAAGAAAAATATGAAGCAGAAGCTTATAGACAGCTTAATGATCATAATACTTATACTAAATTAAACAAAGATCCAATAGTAGATATAAAATTTGAATTTTATAATTTTTTTAAAAAGGGAAAAGATATCGGAATTCTAAGAGAAAAGGAGTACAATTATATAAAAATACAATTTCCAAAGATGCCAGTGATATACTTTCTCCCAAAAATTCATAAAAACTTAAATGACCCACCGGGACACCCCATTGTGTCGGGAATAGGATCCCTTCTCTCAAATTTATCTGAATATATCGATATAATGTTACAGCCGTACGTCAGACAAACAAAATCATATGTGAAAGATACAATAGATCTCTTGAAAAAGTTGGAAACCATTACTTGGAAAAATGATTATATACTTATTACATGTGACGTACAATCATTATATACGATCATTCAGCATGATAAGGGATGCCAAGCAATAAGATCCATTTTGGAACGAGATGACTCTATGCTTCAAGAACAAATAGATTTTATTATTGATGGTATAGATCTAATCTTGAAGCATAATTATTTTTGGTTCAGAGATAGCTTTTATTTACAGAAAACTGGGACAGCCATGGGTACCAGGTTTGCACCCAGTTATGCCAATCTCTATATGACGGAGTGGGAAAATCAGTCCGTCTGGAGGGGGCATGACTGGGTGGAAAGCCTGGTATCCTATTCTCGCCACATAGACGACCTTCTGTTCATCTGGAGGGGGTCTGTTAGTTCAGCCAAGGATTTTATCTCTTTTTTAAACCACAATGAAGAAAGCATAGTTTTAACGACAGATTTTATATATATATTGAGAATAATAAAATACAAACAAAAACACATTTTAAATATGTAAATGTAAATAATTATATAAGTACTGATAGTTGCCATAACAAAATTTGGCTAGACAGCATACCCAAAAGCCAAATGATGCGCCTAAAAAGAAACCGTTCAGACAAATCTGTGTTTTTAAAGCAAGCAGATACATTAAAGAAAAGTTTTATACAAAAAGGCCATAATGTTAAACATATCGATTCAACTATTAATCAAACAGCCACAACAAATAGGAATCATCTTATACATAAGGTCAAAACTCCAGTGACTCAGAGTAATCCTGATTTTTCCTTACCAATTGTATTAGATTACAATAATAAAAATAGACAATTGAAGACAATTAACAAAACATTGGCATTTATTGAAGGAAGATGAAAATTTAGGTAAACTAATCCCTGACAAACCAAAAGTAATATTCAGAGGAGCACCTAATCATAAAATGAATTTAACAAAAAATTTTACAAAAAATAGTCCTAATAGAATTAATAACTTTATGGACAAAAAAGGTTTTTATAAATTCAAAAGCTGCGTGGCATGCAAGAAAACAAAAACCACTAAAAGAACCATTACTGATTTTAAATCAAATATCACAAATAAAATATACAATATAAAAGAGGTCATTACATGCAACAGCAAAAATGTAATCTACTTATTGGAATGCCCATGCGGCCTCCAATACGTAGGTAGAACGATTAGGCCATTAAAAATCTGAATTGCAGAACACTGCAGAAATATAGAGAAAGGTTTGCAAAATCATTCAATACCAACTCACTTTTGCATGCACAACAATGACCTTAAACAGCTCACATTTATTGTGATTAAAATAGTTAAGAATCACTGGAGAGGAGGAGATGTTATAAAAAAGATTGGTCAAACTGAAATGCAGTGGGTATACCCAGGGCCGGATTAAGAGCACAGTGGGCCTGGTGCTGACAATTATGATGGGCCTAATTACGGAATCTTATCGACCAAAAACATTAAAACAATTATACCTCCAAAGCTTCATGTATCTGATGGAGATGGTGCTGGAGGGAAACTCATAGGATGCAGCTATAAGAAAACACATACTATATGCTAATCCAGCAAATGCACACAAGTTTTGTTCCCATACATCCCTCTTAAGCTTCCAAACTTAAAGGGACACTATAGTCACCAGAACAACTACAGCTTATTGTATTTGTTCTGGTAAGTAGAATCATTCCATTCAGGCTTTTTGCAGTAAACACTGTCTTTTCAGAGAAAATAACTCCACTGGCTGCTCCTTAGAGGGCTGCTAGAGGTGTTTCCTGGGGCAGTACTGCCTAGTGTGCAGCACTGCCATTCAGTGTCTCCACCCTCTTCATGCAGACTCTGAACTTTCCTCATAGAGATGCATTGATTCAATTTATCTTTATGATGAGATGCTGATTGGCCAGGGCTATGTTGGACTTGTGCTGGCTCTGCCCCTGATCTGCCTAGTTGACAGTCTCAGCCAGTCCTATGGGGAAGTATTGTAATTTGCTCAGACCACCACTTCTGAGCCAGCAGCTGCAGAATTTAATACAAGTAATATTTTACTATATTTAGGGAGGCAAGAAGGGGCCAGTGTGGTGGTTTTAACATTATAGGGTCAGAAATACATGATTGTGTTCCTGACCCTATAGTGCTCCTTTATGCAAGAGTATGTGAAGAGTAGTTAAGGTTGCCACCTTACTTGGAAAAAAGTACCAGCCTTAATAATTTGTATAATTAATTGGTTATGCGTGACATCACATGATGTAAATCACAAGGAGTGACATCAGAGAAAATTCTATAAAATCACCAAACTACTCACAGTTTGATTCTGTATAGATGGATTGCTCCCAGTGTCTCCCTGTCTCTCAGTGTCTCAGTCTCGCAAGTCACCCAGTGTCTCAGTGTCCTTATGTATCACAGTGTCAGTGTTCCCCTGTCGCCCAGTCCCCTAGTCTCCCAGTGTCTGTGTCCCCATTTCTCCCAGTGTCCCAATGTCTCAGTGTGTCCCCATGTCACTAGGATACTGGGGACACTGAGAAACCCAGGGACACTGAGACATTTAGGGAAACTGGGAGAAATGGGGACACTGAGACACTAGGGACACAGACATGGGAACACAGACACTGGGAGACTAGGGGACACTGGCTGGGAGACAGACACTTGGGGACACTGGGAGACATGGGGACAGTTGTGGACAGTTGTGGACATAGACATGTGGACACTGGGACATATAGGGACACTGGGAGACATGGAGACACTGAAACATTTGGGGACACTAAGACACTGGGAGACTAGGTGACACTGGGAGACTAGGGGATACTGGGAGACTAGGGGACACTGGCTGGGAGACAGACACTTGGGGAGACATGGGGACAGTTGTGGACATAGACATAGGAACACTGGGACACATGGGGACACTAGGCACACAGAGACATGGGACACAGACACTGGGAGACTTGGGGACACTGAGACACTAGGGACACTGGCTGGGGGACATAGTGTCTCCGTGTCCCAATGTCTCCCAATGTCCCTATGTCTCTCAGCGTCCCCATGTGTCTCAGCATCCCCTAGTGTCTCAGCGTCCCCTAGTGTCTCAGTGTCCCCAGGTCTCCCAGTGTCTGTGTCCCCATGTGTCCTAGTGTCTCAGTGTCCCCTAGTGACCGTGTCCCCATGTGTCCCCTAGTGTCTCAGTGTCCCCTAGTGACAGTGTCCCCATGTGTCCCCTAGTGTCTGTGTCCCCATGTGTCTGTGTTCCCATATGTCCCCAAGTGTCTCAGTGTCCCCATGTTTTCCAGTGTCCCCAAGTGTCTCTGTGTTCCCAGGTCTCCCAGTGTCTGTGTCCTAGTGTCTCAGTGTCCCCTAGTGTATGTGTCCCCTAGTGTCTGTGTCCCCTAGTGTCTAAGGGTCTGTGTCCCCTAGTGTCTCAGTGTCCCCATGTGTCCCCTAGGGTCTCAGTGTCCCCATGTGTCCCTGCTGCCTTTCCCCCGATCCCTCACTTACCTGAGCTCTAGAGCTGCTGTCTGGACTCTCTGTGCTGTGTAGCTGCTCCCCCACACATCAGTGAGTAGTAGAGAGAGGCAGGGATATTTTGTAACTTCCTATCCCTGCCTCTCTCCACACACAGTGACCCCTACTGGCCGGTGCTGGTATTGCAGAGTAATTTCCATTTATTCTGAGAAAATTACCTGCATTTGTATTGCTGGTATTACTGCAATACCGGCAGGGCCAGGCAGCCTCAAATACCGTCTGTGCCATTAAAATACCAGTCAGGTGGCAAACCTAAGAGTAGAGTGTAAAAAAAAAATGTACAAAAAAAAAATTTTTTTTTTTTTTTTTTTTAAATGGGCCTATTCCATGGGCCTGGGCCTGGAGCTGCAGCTCCATCAGCCCCTATGTTAATCCGGCCCTGGGTATACCAGTTAGATACCCTATACCCCAAGGGATTAAATGCTGAATTTGATTTATACAATTTTTTATAAATTTTTTACCTTATTCATTTTTATACACCTCTTTTATACATTTTTTCAGCATATTTCGTTTACAGTATCTTTTTTATAACAGACCTCAATATGTATGTTTTTTTATGTATTTGTATCCATATCTATAGATTTTACTTTATTTACATATATGCTTGCTAGCCAGTTTTAACATTTTCCTTTTCTATTATTGAGATACGCTCCTATATTTATGTATATGTTTTCAATATTAATACTAATAATTTTATTTACCATCATTTTATTACTAGTATCCACTTTTTTGATTATGGTCTATTATTTATATTTTTGATTATAGACCCATCATTGTGCTATATACTCCAGAGTAGTACAGCCCCCCTTTTTTCTCTATGTTAATCACTATCTGTATTAACACAATTATTTATTGTGTTATTTTTCAATATAGGCATGTATCTCATAGAAGTATAACCTTTTTTCTTTCTTTTGTACATATTATTTATATTTGTACAATCCATTTTAACTTATATTTCATCTTTCTGCTTTATGTCATTTTATATTGCTTATTGCTGCCCAAATCAAATATGGCCGCCAAGCCATATTTACATCAATATATGCCCACACTTCACTCCATTAGGTATTGGAGCGGGCAGCGCTCGGAACGCTACGCACGCCATATATTGGTGGTGCGTGCGTCCCAATGCGCTAGAATACTGTTTTAATTCTTCATTTAGACGCCGCGGGCATTTCGGGTTTGACGCGAGCACCGCGTCATTTCAGGTATGACGCGCATGCCGCGTCACTTCCGGTATGACGCGTGCGTGTCAACCCCAAGCCGGAACCCGTAACCAGGAAGCAAACACACCAGGAAATCATCTTATCAACTAGGATATAAAAACTGACTTTTGGACATTATACCACACTTCTGAAGAAGCCTGTTTAGGCGAAACGCGTAAAGTGGGACTTTTTATTATATTTTTTTTTATCCTTTACTGTTTTAATTATATTAAAGTATACTTTTCAAAGTTACTTTTTACATTTATTATTTTCTTATTTCCTGGATCCTGTATATCCTTGGTGGGGATTATACCACCTAAGCTGTTTATACTGGAGCAAGTTATATGCTCTAGAAAGTGTAAGTACAATACTTTTTATTATTTAATATATTATTAGTACTTACTTCACCATATTGCTACTATCTACTATGCACATTGCACCTTGAGAACATCCGTGGCAACTACTACGAATCCAAAGACGGGGATTGTACCGTCCAGGCGCTTCACAGTAGAGCTCTGTTATAGCTCATTCAAATGTGAGTGGACTGTACATAGCTATAATTGATTGTATTTAAGATATAATCTACCGTATTGCACTATTATTTCTTATTTTTTTCCGAGGTTACGATTGATTGGAATATTCAAGGACATATGTATGTATTTTTTGCATATATAAATTACTAGGCGCGGTATACGCCTTCTTTCTTTCTATTACTCACTCACAAGGTTGGGGAATCCTTGTTTTGTATACTGCTGCCTGATCACTATAGTGAGCGCCTATTATTTTCTGTTTCTATTCAATGTAATTTACCCCTATCAAACCATATATTTTTTTTAAAATAGACAACCCACGGTATTCAAAATGGGGTATGTCCACTCTTTTTTTTAGTAGCCACTTAGTCACAATCCCTGGCCAAAATTAGCATTTATATATTTTTTTTGCATTTCTTTATACATAAACTGCCATTTCACCGATGATATTATCAATATAATAAATTTTACTGCTCTAAAACACTGATATTTGTGTAGAGTAATGTCTCATGAGTACAACAGGGTACAACATAGCAACACTGGCTACATAGCCAGTCTGGCAAATAGCAATTTACAAAAATAGAAATTGGCAAATCTTATGTTTGACCCTGTAACTTTCCAAATTACCATAAAACCTATACTCGAGGGGTACTGTTGTACTCGTGAGACATTACTCTACATATAGAATGTGGAATGTGTGTGTGTATATATATGTATGTGTGTGTGTGTATAATATATATATATATATATATATATATATATATATATATATACACACACACACACACACACAATACACAAGATCCAGCGCACTCACCTATCCACTAAACAGCAACTTCAATGTTGAAAGATTTTATTTGTTTTTTTTAAAAACACCTAATCTAGGCAAAAATAATGGGGGTTTAGTTACATTATATGATCATACATTGCATAAATTTGGGAGTCTAGCCAACTCCTTGGTTTTGCACCCCTCCCTGTCACAGGTGCCTCATCCCAGGGCCCTATTTAGCCTTGTACTGCAGAGAGCCCCAGATGGAATTTTTTCCCCAAGTAGGTTAATCTCATAAGAGCAGACATTAGGCTGTTAGTGTAGGACCTGCCAAAGATGGGGTACATTGACGCTGTGGCAGGCTTATGCAATGTATGATCATATAATGTAACTAAACCCCCATTATTTTTGCCTAGATTAGGTGTTTTTTAAAAAACAAATAAAATCTTTCAACATTGAAGTTGCTGTTTAGTGGATAGGTGAGTGCGCTGGATCTTGTGTATTGTATTATTTGGCCCCCAGCAGCACCCCCATTTATGCATGTTAAGGTGAGTGCAGCCAACCCCTCTTGTTTTATATATATTTGGGAGTCTAGCCAACTCCTTGGTTTTGCACCCCTCCCTGTCACAGGTGCCTCATCCCAGGGCCCTATTTAGCCTTGTACTGCAGAGAGCCCCAGATGGAATTTTTTTCCCCAAGTAGGTTAATCTCATAAGAGCAGACATTAGGCTGTTAATGTAGGACCTGCCAAAGATGGGGTACATTGACGTTGTGGCAGGCTTATGCAATGTATGATCATATAATGTAACTAAACCCCATTATTTTTGCCTAGATTAGGTGTTTTTAAAAAAACAAATAAAATCTTTCAACATTGAAGTTGCTGTTTAGTGGATAGGTGAGTGCGCTGGATCTTGTGTATTGTATTATTTGGCCCCCAGCAGCACCCCCATTTATGCATGTTAAGGTGAGTGCAGCCAACCCCCTCTTGTTTTATATATATATATATATATATATATATATATATATTTATTTTGTGATCCTTGTCAGCAGGTAGCACGGTCCTCTAGGGCAAAAACATGCACAGTCCTTGTAATTGCATATAATCCAGTCACTTTATTTGCATATCCACACAGGATACAGCAGTAAATTAAAACATAAATGTAACACAAAACCCTATAAATAAAAACCTAGCTCGGTCTGAGCACTAACTCACTTTGAACATCCCTCTCTATCAGGGTTAACTAACAAAACATATGGCACCAACCTTATTAGTTAGCAACACTCTGCTGGCTAGCCTGTTGAGTTCCTTTCCGCACTCCTAGTGCTCCAAGCCAGCCTTGCCCTGACTGCTTTCCTTTCTGCACTCCCAGTGCTCCAAGCCAGCCTTGTCCTGACTGCTTTCCTTTCCGCACTCCCAGTGCCTCCAAGCCAGCCTTGACTGCTTCCTTCTGCACTCCCAGTGCTCCAAGCCAGCCTTGACTGCTTCCTTTTTGCACTCCCAGTGCCTAGTCTCCTTGACTCTATCTGGAGAGATCAGCCTCTCTCCTACCTGCTTCCTGGGAGGAAGCCAGCAATCCCTCTCCTTTACCTGCCTAGCAGGGAGGAGTTTATTCCCACTGCAACAGCTCATTAACTGCAGCTGAGCAGTGGGTTGGAGACGATCCAAAAACCCCTGGCCTGGATCCATGTCTCCCCAGAAAACCACTAAACTGTGGAGTGGAGCATTGGCCCACCCTTCTCTCCAAATGCTCCACCCCAGGGGCCCATAACTAAACAGTGTTTTGTGTTGCCTACAACACATCCTACACATACTCCCCCTGGGGTTAAATGTTATAGGCCTATCTGCCTTCACTTTATCACAATATATATATAAAATAACTATATATAAATATTGTAGATATATACATATATATATATATATATATATATATATATATATATATATATATATATATATATATATATATATACACACACACATATACATATATATATATACACACACACATATACATATATATATATATATACACATATACATATATATATATATACACACACACACACACACACACACACACACACACACACAGTGCCTTGAAAAAGTATTCACCCCCTTGATTTTGTTTACCTATTTTGTTACATTACAGCCTTAAGTTCAATGTTTTATTAATGTGAATTTTATGTGATGGATCAGAACACAATAGTCTAAGTTGGTGAAGTGAAATTAGAAAAATATATACATAAAACTATTTTTTAGAAATAGAAAACAGAAAATTGGCACATGCGTATGTATTCACTCCCTTTGTTATGAAGCCCATAAAAAGCTCTGGTCCAACCAATTACCTTCAAAAGTCACATAATTAGTGAAATAATGTCCACCTGTGTGCAATCTAAGTGTCACATGATCTGTCATTACATATACATCAGCCGCAGAGGCTGCAACACCTAAGCAAGAGGCACCACTAACCAAACACTGCCATGAAGACCAAGGAACTCTCCAAACAAGTAAGGGACAATGTTGTTGAAAAGTACAAGTCAGGGTTAGGTTATAAAATATCCAAATCTTTGATGATCCCCAGGAGCACCATCCAATCTATCATAACCAAATGGAAAGAAGATGGCACAACAGCAAACCTGCCAAGAGACTGCCGCCCACCAAAACTCACGGATTGGGCAAGGAGGACATCAGAGATGCAGCACAGAGACCTAAAGTAACCCTGGAGGAGCTGCATAGTTCCACAGCAGAGACTGGAGTATCTGTGCATGGGACGACAATAAGCCATATGCTCCATAGAGTTAGGCTTTATGGCAGAGTTGCCGGAAGAAAGCCATTACTTTCAGCAAAAAACAAATTGGCACGTTTTGAGTTTGCAAAAAGGCATGTGGGAGACTCCCAAAATCTATGGAGGAAGGTGCTCTGGTCTGATGAGACTAAAATTTAACTTTTCAGCCATCAAAGAAAATGCTATGTTTGGTGCAAACCCAACACATCAGATAACCCAAAGAACACCATCCCCACAGTGAAACATGGTGGTGGCAGCATCATGCTGTGGGGATGTTTTTAAGCAGCTGGGACTGGGAAACTGGTCAGAGTTGAGGGAAAGATGGATGGTGCTAAATACAGGGATATTCTTGAGCAAAACCTATACCACTCTGTGCGTGATTTGAGGCTAGGACCTTCCCGCAGGACAATGACCCCAAACACACTGCTAAAACAACACTTCAGTGGTTTAAGGGGAAACATGTAAATGTGTTGAAATGGCCTAGTCAAAGCCCAGACATCAATTCAATAGAAAATCTGTGGTCAGACTTAAAGATTGCTGTTCACAAATGCAAACCATCCAACTTGAAGGAGCTGGAACAGTTTTTTTTCCAATGAGGAATGGGGAAAAATCCCAGTGGTAAGATGTAGCAAGCTCATAGAGACTTATCCAAAGCGACTTGGAGCTGTGATTGCCGCAAAAGGTGGCTCTACAAAGTATTGACTTTAGGGGAGTGCATAATTATGCATATTGACTTTTTCTGTTATTTTGTCCTATTTGTTGTTTGCTTCACAATAATAAAAAAAAAAATCTTCAAACAATCCATGTAAATTCTAGGTTCTGAGGCAACTAAACACGAAAAATGCCAAGGGGGGTTAATACTTTTGCAAGGCACTGTGTATGTATATCTCTACCTCTCCCGATTGGAGCTTTCATCAAGACACATAGAGCAATTTACATTGCAATGACAAACATATATAGGACATTTCTACCAATGAACACTCATTGCACCAGCTGTATTGCATATCTCCTACAAAGATAGACCTACTGGATATTGGAACTTAACACACTATCCCTGAAAGACCTAAATGAAAAGTGCTCCTTTATCTCTTTTTTATAATTATCCTATATTATCCATTTGATAATTTGGTACTCAACCTATTACAGTAATTTTTTTTTCTTTTCAACTGAAAATTTTTATTTCCCGAATTTGAAGATTCGAGTTTTCAGATATTAACAAGAGGGTGGGGGTAGAAGGGTACAGAATAAAGAAGAGGGTGGGGGGGAGGGGATCGGTACATTCAAGGTAATCGATTTATACATGTCAATAACAAAGTTATACAAATAGTGTAAGGCAATACGAATAGTACAAGGCAATACAACTAGTATAAGGTAACACAAATAATGTAAGGTATTACAAATAGTATAAGGCAATATAACATGTTAGTAGAGCAAAAGTGTTCCCACATATGTCCAGCTCTAAGAGAAGTCACCCTACATCTCCGTTTTATACCAATTAAACTTGTTATACCTTGGAAGCCTTAGGTTATTATCATCTATCAAGAGGTTTGGTGAGCCAGTTTTACGAATGGCTTCCAGATCTTAATAATCTGTGCAGTGAGATCGTGGGAGGTGGAAGCTAAAAGCTCAAATTTGTAATAAAGAGTTATCCTATCAAGTAGGTCTTTTTGGGAAGGGCAACTGGTGGTTTTCCAGTTTTGGGCTATGAGATGTCGCGCCGCTAGAATTATTAAGGATGCTATCTTTTTGTCTGCTTTCTTCCATTGTGTAGGGAAGATCAGTAGGAGTGTTAGTGTCGGCGATAGGGGTTCTTGAAGATGGAGTAGTCGTTGCAGAAGTGAGTGAACCTGTGACCAGAGTGGTGAAATCTCTTTACACTCCCACCATATGTGCATCATGGTGCCTGTGTGTGACAAGCATCTCCAGCATGTTGAGTTTGTGTTGGGGTATATTTGGTGAAGCCTTTGGGGCGTGAGGTACCATCTGTATAACACTTTTTTATGTGCTTCCACGTGTGAGAAACAAGAGGTGAGGCCTGAGAGAGCAGTGAGCGCCGAAAGCCAGTGTGAGTCCGTGAGTGTAGGTATTCCCTCTTTTTCCCATTTTTGTACATAGGAGAATGAGCGGGGGGTATTATAGTCAAGTGTGGTCCTATAGCATAGCGACAGGGCTTTGGGTTTTAGTGGAGAGGTATGGCATCTGGAAAAGATCTCTGTCATGTCTGTTAATCTATATGGTTGGATCTGGGGATTCAAGGTTACGTGAGTGGAGATGACACTTTTTACCTGTAGGTATTGAAAGATACAAGAGTTAGGTATGTTATATTGTGTTTGCAGGGCTGGGAATGGCTTGATTCCTTGTTGTGTGCATATGTCTTGAATAAGTTTCACTCCATACTTGGTCCAGGTCTTTAAGGACAACCAAGGTGTCAGTCTGGTCAAAGCTTCAATCGGGGCCTGTAGGCAGAATTTCCCTTTTTCGGTTATAGTAGCCATTAGCCTGTCCCAGTATTTAAGCATCAATGCAGAGGTGGGGTATAGTGACAGTTTCGGTGGTCGATGGATCTTAGGGGACCACATGGCGTGGAGTAGGGAGTGCGGTTTGGATCTATCGGATTCCATATCAGCCCACTGGAACGTGTGTTTCGGAGCATGATATCGAATAGCGGAGTCTAGAATGGCAGCTTCATAATACGTGGTTAACTTGGGCACCCCTAAACCACCTCTAGATTGGAGCTGCTGCAGTATGGATACATGTAAACGCGGTTTAGTTTTGTTCCAAATGAATCTAGCAATTATAGTTTGGATATTCTTGAGAATCTGTGGGGGTACTTGTATCGGGAGCATTCGAAATACATAGAGGATTTTTGGTAACAGCACCATTTTCACGGTGTTTATCCGTCCTAACCATGATAAGGGTACATGTTTCCAGTGATTGCATAGTGATTTACAAGTCTGTGAAATCAGCCCATAGTTCATTGACAACGTTCTATGGGGGTGTAACGCCAGTTTTACTCCTAAATATGTAATAGATTCCTGTCTCCAGTCAAATCGAAAGGATTGTCGGAGCAGGTTGACTTGTGTGTTTGGTATGTGGAGGGGTAGTGCTTGTGTCTTGGTGTTATTAAGTTTCTAGTACGATATTTTACCATAATCGTGGAGGAGGGAGAGGAGGCGAGGAATTGTATACGTCGGATTTCCCACTGTCAATAAAATGTCATCTGCGAACATTGATAGTTTAAAAGTCGAGGAGCCTATGTCTATACCTGGTATCAAAGGGTCGTTTCTAATTTTATGCGCTAAAGGTTCTAGGGCGAGGATGAATAAAAGAGGGGAAAGGGGGCATCCTTGCCTGGTGCCATTAGAGAGAGCGAAAGGACGGGAGGTGAAGCCCGAGCTAGACACTCGTGCGGTTGGTGATTTATATAGTGCCAGAATACCTCGGGTCATTTCTTGTGGGAAACCATATTTGTTTAATACTGATACCATATAAGCCCAGTTAAGTCGATCAAAGGCTTTTTCAGCGTCTAAGGCCAACAATATGCTTTCAGTTCTTTGGTCTGCAATGTGAGATAGAATGTTTAGGATTTTTCTGGTATTGTCGGATCCTTGCCTGCCTTTAACAAAGCCTGTCTGGTCGTTGTGTATGATGCGGGTTAATATCGGGCTTATCCTGTTAGCTAACAATTTGGCATATATTTTAGTGTCGCAGTTTAGCAAAGATATAGGTCGGAAATTGGAGCACTGAGTCGGTGGTTTCCCAGGTTTTGGTAAGGTCGAAATGTGGGCTTGTAGCATTGCTGCAGGCATGGAGCCCGTTTGGAAACATCGGGTGAAGAATGATTTCATGTATGGTACAAGGGTGTCCCGAAATGTATAATAATATAGGTTTGTAAAGCCATCTGGGCCTGGGGATTTGTGCTTTGGTAGTTGGTCGAGGGTATCAATTATTTCCTGGTCTGAGAAGGGTTGAATTAGGGCATGACATTCAGCTGGGGTGAGGGATGCCAATTCAATATCCTGCAGAAATTGGTATATATCCGTTTGCTTAGGGGGGGGACTGTCTTGTGACTTTGCTAGGTTATATAGGCCGCTATAATATTGGCTAAACTCGTCTACTATTTCTTGAGGGTCTATGATTTTCTTGCCTTGGTTCGAAATAAGGAAGGCGATTTTCGACGATTGGGATCTTGCTTTAAGTTGCGCGGCCAAAGTTTTCCCTGCCCTGTTTCCGGTATGGAAAAATTTATGTTTCAACTTCGTTAAGAGGTAGGTCATTTTCTCCATCTCTATATCTTTCAAGGTAGACTGTAGTTCACGTATCCGTGTGGTGGTAGTGTGAGATGGGCTTGTCTTGTTTGTGTGTGTGTGTGAGTGTGGCTAGTTCTTTATGTGTATCTACATAGCGTTTGGTTCTCTTTTTGTTGTTGTAGCTAGCGTGTTTAATGAACTGCCCTCTAAGGACGGCTTTGTGTGCTTGCCACAGAGTATCTATATTCATCCCTTCTGTATCGTTTAATACAAAGTATGAATGGAGTTCTTTTTTGATTTGTGCTACCAGTTCCTCGTCTTTTAAGAGGTAATCATTGAGGCGCCACGTGCGAGTCCCAGAAATGGGGTATTGTGTTGCTAGGGATAATGTAATCGGAGCGTGGTCCGACCATGTAATAATACCTATGTCCGCTTTGACTAATGTCGGAATTAGAGTCGAGGGGATAAGGAAGCGGTCTATTCTGGAATATGTGTCATGAACTTGGGAGTAATGCGTAAAGTCCCTGTCTAGAGGATGAAGGGTTCTCCATGCGTCATTATAGTCGTGTGTACGTAGCGTTTTGTCTAGGAGGGATATGGAGCGCGTTCTTTGGTTCATTGTTTGTCGCGAAATTTTGGCGGAGGAAGTGGTGTCTAAAGTTTGGTCTAGAATGAAATTTGTGTCTCCCCCTATAATAACCTGCCCGAATTGATAAGCAGATGCCAAAACTAAGATGTGTTCAATAAAGGTGTGGCAGTCGGTGTGTGGTCCGTAGAGATTGATTAAGGTATATTGTGCGTTGTTAATAATGCATTGAAGTAGGAGGTACCGGCCTT
The DNA here is from genome assembly GCA_933207985.1 of Pelobates cultripes. Lineage (NCBI taxonomy): Eukaryota > Metazoa > Chordata > Amphibia > Anura > Pelobatidae > Pelobates > Pelobates cultripes. The sequence continues at coordinate 54,849,406 of OW240921.1, read as the reverse complement.
TTTTGTCGCCTATTTTTTTCACTAGTTGGAATGTCACGTCTTTACTAACTAGGATAGAGACGCCTCGTTTTTTTGTCTTGTATGTGCTGTGGTAGTTTGTGGGGAAGTGTCTGGAGAAGAATTTGGGTTGGTTGGATGTTTGAAAATGGGTTTCCTGATAAAATGCTATATGAGCTTTCTGTTTCTTTGCTTCTAAAAGGGCCATACGTCTTTTGTGTGGTGTGTTCAACCCTTTGGCGTTTATAGATAGAATGTTAAGTGTCATGGTGTGTTGATGTGGGATCCTAGAGTGGGTTGCTGGACTATCGTGAATGGTGGGAGAGAGGAGATGGTAGGCGGCTGGTCCTGGGGTTTGGATATCGTAGCATTATCCAGCCAATGCGTAACTCGCTGGATCTCTAGAGGGCATGAGTGGGATGACCTGTGCCATGTGGAAGAATCCTTGATATTTTTGTTGTGGCGGTACGCGATCCCCTTGTGGGGAGGTAAGGACGGGGGGTAAGGGAAGTAACTGGGAAAAACAAACCAACTATGTACATTAAAAAGGTCTCTGCTGTGAGACCTGATATTACCAGTGTTATTGGGCATTGAAGCCCTTATGGGGGTTGGAGGATCCCCATATGTGGTGTGAGAGAACATTCCCTATAGAGAAATTAAGATATCTCCCTAGTTTGCGTGTGTCTTAACGGCAGTGTGGCAGTGTGGCAAAACTAGTAGTCTATAGTGGGCTATAGCCCAAACCTTCGGTTTACCTTTGCTTCTAGGTCCTGAAACAGCATTTCAGTCAGTGTCAGAGTGTAACCAGAGGCGGCTACATATCATACATGTGCAAAATTATACTTTGTATCTGGTATGTTATATACAGTAGCAAGTGCTTATGGTGAGAAACAGGTCACCAACCAAACGAGATGTTATGGGACATCAAGTGGCAGTAGAAAGAGATAAAAGTATATACAAAAAAAAAAAAAATATTGAAAATATATACAAGAAAAAAAATATAGAAATGCACGGTAAAACTTGGTGTGGGCGTCGTCATGTTGTCCTGTGACAAGAGCCTGTCTAGTGTGAAAGGCTCGGGATGAGACTACGTGTAGTATTAGGGCTATGAGGTGCATGAGCTCCGCTAGGCCTCTTACATATCTAGAGACATTATGGTTTTGCCCTGGGTATGTGATAGTCTCAGGGTTCTAGAGGGTCGTTAGGCAAAAGGGTGCGGTGTCCCCCTCACGTGGGATATCTATGTTTGGGGATATCGCTCGATTCATTCCCTTTTTAGGTGCCATGCTTGGGTGTACGGCTAGGGAGGGGCTCTTGTAAAAGAGTGTCGCAGGGGACCTAGGTCTTTGGGCCTAAAACCTGTGACCCTCCCACTACTAATGCCACAAAGCTCGAGGAGAACTAAACATATATAACACAGTAATTAGGTATTACCAGTCCATAGCAACTTTTACAGCATATATCGTGAGAGTTAGTCCATTGGGCACGGGTTTGCATAGGCTGATATAGCGTGGTTCACTTATCTGTGCGTCGAGTTTCCCAATCTTGGGTGATCTTTAATGGTGACCTGGGTACAGATTTTGCAGCCGTGTCGTCTGTGGGGTCTGTGTTGACAGGAATATTCCAGTCGGCCAGTGCTTTCTTCCCTTCTGCCAGGGTCACGATGTGTCTTTCATTACCGTTCCGTTTGACGATGAGGCGTGTTGGGAAGCCCCACTTGTAGGGGATCTCTGCCGCTCTTAAAGTGCTTGTGATCGGTGCGAGGATTCTTCTGGCTTGTAACGTGTGGGCTGAGAGATCTGTAAACAATAGAATCTTGTTATATTCTTCAGGTAGGCTAGGCCGTTTTCTAGCGGCCGACATTATGGCCTCTTTAGTGGTGTAGTAATGCACCCGTGTGATGGTGTCTCTGGGAGCTGTCGGTGGTAGGTGCTGAGGCCTAGGTAGCCTATGGATCCTGTCCAATAGTAACGCGGACTCTGTGAGATCTGGGGCCAGTAAGTGGAAAATCCGGCGCGCGTAGGCTCCTAGTTCGTGTGGGCCCACACTTTCTGGAATGCCTCTAATGCGGACATTGTTCCTTCTGTCTCTGTCTTCATGGTCGGCAAGTTTTGTAAGTATCATGTTGATTTTAGTCTCCATGGAGTCGAAGGCCGTCACCACATTATTATGTGCTGTGATGATTTCTTCAGTTTTATTTTCTAAGTAGTCTGTGCGGTCACCCAGTGCTTTAACGTCCGCTCTGATTTCTTTTGATAGCTGGGCGAAGTCCGCTCGTAGGGACGTTTGAAGTCCATTGAGCATCTTTTGAATCGCTGATTCCGTGGCCGGGAGGTCTCTGTGGGAGACCGACGTAATATCGCTCCGTCCGGAGCTCGAGGCTGGTGATGTAGGCCTCTCGGCGCCATCTTGTGAGCGACGCGGAGAGGAGGCCATGGCCGAGATTTGTAGGTTGGGGGCCTCTTTCGCCTTTGCTCTTTTCGGGAGGCGCTGTGCCATGGTGGCTGGAATGCTGGTAGCTTCTTAGCTTGTGGAGAAGGGGGTGATCTCTCTTTGGATGCTTGTCAAATCGCTGCTTTGCGGGGATCGCTCACGGAGCTGAACGTTCACACGTCTGTTCTCATGAACGGTCAGGCCACGCCCCCCTACAGTAATTTTTTAATATAAAATTTATAAAAATGTATCTGATAATGTTATATACTACGTCTCCAGTACACTCATCGACAGCTGCTTGAACTCCAATAGTAATCAATAGCTAGGATACTAAATACATTCTTAGCACTTGCTTTTTAATATATCCTTTTTTTCTTTTTTTTTTCTTCTTTTTTATGTTTTATATTAAATTACTATCTAGCACTCTCCCTATGCATTAATTTTAGTCATAATGGATATTATAAATATAAAAAAGAAAGAAGAAAGGGTTATGGGGTAGAAAGTCTACCACCACTACCCCAAAAGAGAGGTTACAGGAGGTGCAAGGGGCTTAACCCCAGAGTTAATAATAAAAAAGACAGAAAGGATGGGGTGGGGAGTCCAACCCACTCAAAAAGTATCTCCTAGTATAAAAAGTTCCATGAATAGGGTAAACAACCTTTTATTGAAAAAAGATGCTAAAAAATGGTAATACCAATAGTACTAAATACACCCAAATAGTGTATACAAAATAATAAAGTGAGTACTAACACCTATAAGAACCTATAGTAGAGAGCATGGATAGATGAATGATAGTTATAGTGCCGGTTAGGTCCAGAAGGAAATATAGAGTAATAGAGGCTGAACAATAGTTACTAGTAAAGGCGCACGGGCTAAATAGTGTCTAAATGTGGGTAGAATATCCCTCTAGAGGAAAAAATAATAACCCACTCCCCAGACAAAAAAGGAAAAGAAAAACCACCTAAGTCGCCCTAAACTAACTATCTAGCCTAAAATAAACGGCACATCTAACTGCTGCTTCATGGCAGCCTATCCAAGTCCCTAAATCGCTATGAGGAAAAAAAATCAGCACATCACAGGCGCTAAGGGAACCCAGGTACATAGAGAAGGTAAAGTGAGGAACTCAATTCAATAAAATAGCATTGGCTAAAAATAATCTCAACGCGCGTTTCGGCGTTTTAAACATGCCTTTAGAGCTACCAAGAGCTACCTGGTAAGTGACTCGGGAGTCGGTTATAAAGAGATATAGCCACACCCCTGTGATTAGAACCTCCAATCAGAGCCCGTAACTGATGAGAACATAACAGCTTACCTCCCCTACACATTGGACAAATCAGAGGAGGTGGGCGTGATAATCACGTTCGCTCCGGATGCCCAGGGGGACGGGAAAATAAATAAATAGTGCTACAAATATGACTCAAAATAATTGTAACTGTTCCAATCCATCAAACCTTGATGCGGTAACAGTAAGGTACCATAAAATGTAACAATAAAATGAAATCAGTGTGGAATGACACAATATAGTGTGTCTAGATGGCAAAAAGTAGCTTTTATGTTGCTGAAAATACAAGATTAAATTGTCCAACAGACATTAAACCAATATTGCCCAAAACCAGCTATTCATGCTCCCTACCACTGGTAAATATACCTATTAGTTAATGGACAAGTGAATAGACCGTAACTGAAGACACAATGACGGGACAAGAGACAGGACGTCCATATATTCCCTTCTCAGAAACGCTTAGGCAGACACAGATACAGTGAAAATAAAGTATATTATATAAAATATAACATGTTTTATACAATCAATGCATCATGGTTAATCAATATAGTGGAAAAAACGAACAGAACACTATCAATTAGTAGTTTACTATATAATAGAAGACCTTGAGACACCAATAGTCTCAAAGGCATACTAAATATGGATCTTCACCATAATATGGTAGGGTCCCAGCTGGTTTGCAGGCACAAGATATGTTCAATGAAAATAAAAATAATTATAAATATAGGAAAAAGGTGGGGGGGCTTCTTGTAAATTAGTTGAAAGGAGGAGGGGGGTGGAAAGAGAAGAATATATTCATGTCAAATACAAGTGTTCACATAAGGGTCCCGCAGTACACATACCAGGGTCAAAGGTAGCACATATACCATATAATGTATACTAAGATGATCACAAACGACTAGACAAATTCACTAGTGAGACCGGTAAAGTTGTATAAAATAGACAGGAAACCAGGGAATTTGTATGGAAAGGGCAAATATGGACACTAGGCATTCAAATAAATGGAGAAAAGGAAAACCCTTCGTTAAGACCTATTGGGTTAAGGGTATTCAATTAATAGATCCACCTACATTCTTTTTGACGTAGGATTTTATCAAAGTCTCCCCGTCTTTGATCACGTTTAACAAGCTCTAGACCACAGAAACGTATATCTTTCGAAGAACCACCATGTTGTTCCTTTAAATGTCTTGAAATAGGGGTATCAAATAGTGTAACGGACCGTTTTGCACACAAGGGGTTAAAAACCGTTTAGGCGATCGTCCCCCTTTCCAGAGATACAGGCACAGCTACTGCAGAACCCCAAACTCCCGAACAGGATACCAAGTAGCACTCCAAATTCCCGAACTGGAACCTCACGAATAGCTGCTAGCAGCTGAACAGGAAAAGCACCCAAGCAGCTTACACTCCTGGCAATCAGTCTCTAACAGCATACAGTAAATCCCCCCAAGAACGAGACAAAGCTCTGTGTTGAGGGTCAAACAGTGAACAGACAGAGCTGTGGGTTTATTGTGCTTATGTACACATTCTTACACATTAGTACCACCCACAGGGTTTTGGAACACAACCAATAAACACATACAATACACTCAGACACTCCCACACAAATTCCTCCCCTCTGCATGTGATTCAATTACCTTACACAATG
>OW240921.1:54821593-54843949 GCA_933207985.1 Pelobates cultripes | reverse complement strand
ATATTGGTACATGAACACAACTCACAATACATGGGGCCGAGGCAGTAACCCCTGTGTAGTAACAGAGAATAGCATGTCGTGTCCTGTATAGTAACAGAGAATGGCGTGTCATGTCCTGTATAGTAACAGAGAATAGCGTGTCGTGTCCTGTATAGTAACAAGGTACAGCGTGTCGTGTCCTGTATAGTAACAGAGAATAGTGTGTCCTGTATAGTAACAGAGAATAGCGTGTCGTGCCCTGTATAGTAACAGAGAATAGCGTGTCGTGTCCTGTATAGTAACAGAGAATAGCGTGTCGTGTCCTGTATAGTAACAGAGAATAGCGTGTTGTTCCCTGTATAGTAACAGAGAATAGCATGTCGTGTCCTGTATAGTAACAGAGAATGTTGTGTCGTCTCCTGTATAGTAACAGAGAATAGCATGTCGTGTCCTGTATAGTAACAGAGAATAGCATGTCCTGTATAGTAACAGAGAATAGTGTGTCGTGTCCTGTATAGTAACAGATAATAGCGTGTCCTGTATAGTAACAGAGAATAGCGTGTCGTCTCCTGTATAGTAACAGAGAATAGCGTGTCGTGTCCTGTATAGTAACAGAGAATAGCGTGTCGTGTCCTGTATAGTAACAGAGAATAGCATGTTGTTCCCTGTATAGTAACAGAGAATAGCATGTCGTGTTCTGTATAGTAACAGAGAATAGCGTGTCGTGTCCTGTATAGTAACAGAGAATAGCATGTCGTGTTCTGTATAGTAACAGAGAATAGCGTGTCGTGTCCTTTATAGTAACAGAGAATAGCGTGTCGTGTCCTGTATAGTAACAGAGAATAGCGTGTCGTGTCCTGTATAGTAACAGAAAATAGCTTGTCTTGTCCTGTATAGCAACAGAATAGCATGTTGTTCCCTGTATAGTAACAGAGAATAGCGTTCGGTTCCATGCGCACTAATGGAAAGTGCTGAACCAGTGGAACCAGGGGGAATAAAATATGGTTCTTTACAGTCGCTGACCTGGCCCTTAGTTGGTGGGCATAGTCGGTAAGCAAACATGTATTCCTGACCCTATAGTGTTAACACCACCATCTAGCCCCCCTGGGCCCCTCATGCCTCCATAAATATAGTAAAGTTCTTACTGTATTCAAGCCTGAAGCTGTAGCTCTGCATGCTGTTTGAGTCAGAAAAACAAGCAGTCTGCTGACATCATCATAAATTGTAGCCTGATCCAATCACAGAGCATCCCCATAGGATTGGCTGAGACTGTCAAGGAGGCAGATTAGGGGCAGAGCCAGCACGATTCAAACACAGCCCTGGCCAATCAGCATCTCCTCATAGAGATACATTGAATCAATGAATCTCTATGAGGAAAGTTCAGTGTCTGCATGCAGAGGGAGGAGACCCTGAATGTTTGGATACATTTTAGGCAGCCATGACCCAGGAAGGATCTCTAACAGCCATCTGAGGAGTGGCCAGTGAAGTTATCACTAAGCTGTAATGTAAACACTGCATTTTATCTGAAAAGACAGTATTTACAGCAAAAAGCCTGAAGGTAATGATTCTACTCACCAGAACAAATTCAATAAGCTGTAGTTGTTCTGGTGACTATAGTGTTCCTTTAAACGAGAAAATGTTAAAAAAAAAAAGTCATATTTACATGTACCTTGTAACCCTTATAATCACCATAATTATGAAAAGTCATGCAGATAAAAATGCCATTAGCTCAATGGCTAATCCTCTTGTTACTCTACGTTGAATGTTGCTGCTATCCAGAATTCAGACTTTAACCCCTTAAGGACACAACTTCTGGAATAAAAGGCAATCATGATGGAATATTTCTGTCATGTGTCATTAAGGGGTTAATATTGGTCTATAACTGGAATAGGAGCTTTGTATATCAGTGAGTGGTAGTCTAGGTAATCGATATCAGAAGAATACCCCCTATAGATGGCTAATAGAGAGTTAGTAAAGACATATGCAAAAATGATATGAATGCTTTCTCCAAATAATCTCTTAATACATAATAGAGAGATTGGTAATCATAGTGTTAGTGATAGAATGGAATGCATGGATCATCTGGCTGTAACAGAGTTATTCCTATTTTGTAATGATGTTGCAATAGTGTTGCCTTTTAAACACTAGTATTCCTTGAATGGCCCTATGAGTCAACCTTAAAGTTTATAACTAAGGTTGCAATATGTTGCCTTTAGTATTAGCGAATCTACCAGGAAAGCATACAGCCGGCATGCATCCAATTGCTGAGTAAAGAGCTATAGATCTGTGCAGGGATCAGAGTATTAGCTCAAGCAGCAAACTCAAAATCTCTATGATGCTGATAATACCCTAGAGTGACTGCTAAATACACACACAGACAGACTGCCGAGCACACACACAAACTGCTTAATACACAGAGATGTTAATTAATTCGGACAACTGTAGGAGTTGTTTTTTCTAAACTTAAACCTCAGTATTCAGGTTTAATTGCCGTTTTGGCACTTTGAGGAAAAAAAAATTGGCATGTATTACGGTTTGGGCACTCGGGCTCAAAAAGGTTCGCCATTACTGCCCTAGACTTACAAGAGGAAAAAAGACATTTAAAAAAATAAGTGCTATAAGTGCAGAACCATGCTTCGAATGCTGGTTACCCGCACTGTGAAAGTGAAAGTGCCCTGTGAAAAAGCTATTTCTTTTTACCCCTGACGAAGGTGCACACAAGAGTGCACCGAAACGCGCGTCAGGTTTTTTTCACTTTTTCACAGGGCACTTTCACTTTCACATTCTCACAACTCCATATCAGGTAACCTGACCTAGCCTACACCTGAACCCCTGGTGAGCAGGGCCCCAGTCCCCCGTGCCCCCTTGATACTTGGTTCTCATATGAAAGTTTCCACTTAAATGGAAATTCTATATATACAAATAAGTCCCCCCCCCTCCTCCCCAGGGGAGAATTCAAGCCAACGAGGGGGAGAACCACAATCCAAAGATGAATTGTCCTAAGATACAGCCACAACTATACAGTGTAACAAGTTTTACTCTGGGATATCCAACCAACACAGTAAAAACCTGTGAATTGGAATGAATATTGTGTTATTCACCATAATATTGCCAAATGTTACTTACATCCAATATATTTCTGATACAATTCCTGTATTACCTTGCAGTCGCCGTTTGGCAATGTCACTGTATGTATTTATCGCATATTACCAATAAAAAAAAAAAAACACATATGTATTTTTCAATGTTTCACACAGACATTCCTGTAAAAATGCTTTAATCAATTATTACCCATTATGTCTGAATAATATTTTTTGGTTCCTTTCCCTGATGTAGAGAAGCCGGGCAGTTGTCCTTTGGACGTGGATTACCCACGATGTGACTCGGTGAATGTAAACAATCTGAAGAACGATTGTCGGACAGACAGAGACTGCAAGGGGGACAGAAAGTGCTGCTTTTCTGGCTGTCAGAAACAGTGCCTCCTGCCTCTGAAAGGTGTGGAACCTGACACATAAAACGTACTACTGCCATGTTTGGAATGTTCTGAATGTCACTTATTGACACAATAGTCTATAGTGTACATAATGTAACAAAGCACTAAAATGTGACAAGCTGAGAATGCCTATCTAGCACCAATGTTGTCTATAACTAATACAGGCTGAAAAAAGTATAAACTAAAACCCACTTTGAAGTCATTTCTAATTTTGTCACAAATGGAGGTAAATAAATCCTTGCCTGTAAAATGACAATCAGGTTTCTCCTTGGATCAACAAACTATTACCCAACTGTGGCGAACAGAACCTCACCACGGGCTTTTGAAGGAGCCTGCTTGCCAGCCTCCTGCCCCAGTACTATGGCCCCTGCAATAGACCTGACTAAAATACTTTAAAGTAATTGGCAACTGGGATTATATGGTTCGGTTCCCGAACAGCCGCATGAACCAGAGACAACCCGGGAGCTTGTTAAGCCCTATTATCACTTAGTAACGATTCTAACCGCAGTGTTATAATTGTCTGTTTGGGTGACTCCGCATGAACGACCACAAGGTGGCGAACATCTTGTTTGCATGAACGCAGGCAGCGTTGTTTGGTCGTCACAGAAACTCTCGAACACCGCTGGACTTTCATCATCGCCTGCGTACGGTTCTATACAATTTTAAGTAGGACACTATTCAGTCAAATCGTTCGCTCCACGGTAAGAACATTGACTATGTTCGGTAGTTTGTCAGTTTTTAAACTACCGAACTAGAACGACCGGAAGCCCTGATTCTCTGGAACTGTTTTGGGCAGGGGACCATGCGTGCGGTTTGTAATCTATGACTTCCAGGAAATTCCTGAACCCCTCTGAGTGAATTTTGGATATGTTGGTTCCCCAGATTGGGGCTATCAGGGGAGGTAACTTTTGTGGGAGTTTTGTGTGTTTAAAAGTATTTTAGGGGTTTTATAAAAATGTGTGGTTTTTGTGACTGGAGATAATTGAGTTTAGTTCTTTTCATGATTCAAATATCTCCCAGACACAGGGGCGGAATTGTCTTATTATGTATCAGATTGTCCTGGACCTGAGAGCCAGTGTATTCGTGTGTATGTTTTTACTGTAGTAGTCTACTCCCAGGTCCAGGGGGGAGTTCCCCTTGCATGGGGACCTGCATAACCCATTGTACAGCGCTACGGAATCTGATGGCGCTATATACATGATAAAATAATAATAATAATAATAATAAGGCCAGTTGTGGCTGCCAATAAATTAAATCCTCTTCACCCTCAACATAGAGCCTCGTCTCATGTGTGGAGGGGACAGCTATATTCACTCTGGGGATTGCTATATCATTGCACTTCCCTGGGATTATGATCACTTGCTCTTTTAAGAGCATATTGGAGGAGAGGTCTACCCACTGGAAGCTGGATCCTGGTCTTGGGTCCAGGGTGGGTGGAAGACAGCGAGACCCTAACCAAGCTGTAATGCTGGAAGTGGGGACTTCAGTGCTGATGGTGTCTGGAGGAGGGCTTGGAGTACTCAGTGAGCACTAAGAGCAGCGATTGGCGGAGGCACCCGGTCAGGGTGCCAGGCAGTCTATCACACCCACATATTAAGTATTGTATCCTTGAATATTCTGCATCCAAACTTTGTTTGAAAATCAGTACAAAGTATGATAAAACAATTTAAACTGAGAATCCCATATATTTATTGTTCTTAATGCATATAAACCTTTCATCTGTTATAGGTGAATTCTCCCCTATTGAAGTCTAAATAGGTGACCTCTTATCATGGAAACATAGAATGTGATGCAGATAAGAGCCACTCGGCCCATTTGGTCTGCCCTGTCTATAGTCCTATTAATGTACAGGTTATAAGAGACCTGTTTGTAATGGTTTAATTTATATTTATATAATATTATCATATCTCCTCTGCTCTCTATTTTTGTGTGCGTAAAATTCATACAGCAGTTTCAAGACATTATTATACAACATGGCTGACTGGCTCACAAGTAGTGAGTGTACAGTGCCCTTTTTAAAGTTACATAGGTATAGGTAAGTTCAAGTCTTTTAGCCTTTCTTCATAACTAAAATGATTTATTTTGTAGCCCATCTGAACACTCTGAGACAATCCATTCCACTCCATGAACGTGATCATTTTCCTTTTACAGCTACTCTCTGTACTGTATCTAAGCAAGTGTTCTAACCAATCACACAAGTTTCCATATAAACCAACTGCTTTTAATTTATACAGTAACCTTTTGTGTGGAACTGTATGAAATGTCTTAGCAAAATCCAAATAGATCACATCCATTAGAACATCACAATCTATATTTCTACTAAATTCTTCATAGAACACAATTTAGTTAGTTTGGCATGAACTGTCTTTCATAAAACCATATTGATCCCTGCTAATGGTATTACTTTTCAAAATGAATTCTTGAATATTATCCCTTAAAAACCCTTCAAATTATTTCACAACCACTTATGTCAAGTTCACAGGTTTGTAGTTTCTCGGTTGAATCATTTTTAAAAATAGGCACCACATCTTCTGTACTTCAATCCTCTGATACTATTCCTGAAAGAACAGACTCCTGAAATATTAAAAACAGTGGTCTTAATATTTCTACACTAAGCTCCCTAGGTACTCATGGGTGAATGCCATCTAGCCCTGGGGCTTTGTTTACATGAATTTATTTAATTGTTGCAACACTCTGTCCAATGTTACGTCTGTGGTTAGGAAATTATTTGAAGGACTGCTAAGAGATAATACTAAGGAATTACGTTTGTATGAATGATTAGGTAAGTGGAATTAATTTCATGGTCCGAATTCAGCAATTGTAAACTAAACAATAAGGATGTGCCTGGGCAAAAAATTAGGTTTGGTTCGGCACTTCTGAAATTCGAGACTTCAGTAATTTGTGATTTCGGTACAGTTCGGCACTTTCAAAATTCAGGACTTTGGCAATTTGGGGATTCTGCAATGCGGCACTTCGGGACTTTTCAATTCCCTAACCCTACCCATAACCCTATTCCTAGTGCTAATCCTAACCCTACCCCTAACTCCAACCCTGACCCTTCCCCTAACCCTACTAGGGTTAGGGTTAGGGTTAGGACTAGGGTTTAGGGTTCATTCCCTTAATTTTCCCTCCCTCTCCTGTTTTGGCACTTTTCAGAAATTTGAAGCACTTCAGCATTTCCGAACTTCGGCAATTCGGTTCAGCACTTCCCACTTCCGAATTTCGGCAATTTAGCAATTCGGACAATCGGAAGCATCCAAATGTCTGAATTGCTGAAATTCGGCCGAATTGCCGAATTGCACATGTCTACTAAACAAATTTCCAAACTGAGAATTAACTAATCCAAACTGAAACTAAATGTTTCTGATCCATTGGTTTTGAAAATGATACCAAATTAGGGAGTTATACCAAGCCGCAGAAAGATCAATATTAAGGAACTGGCTTGTAATTTAGATTTTTAAGCTGTTTAGTAGATCGATCGCTAATTCGGTATCCATAAATATCCCACAGAAGAAAAGCAAATCAGAGACTTATCTACTAAAGTGAAAGATTACATTTTGGAAAAAAAGCTATTTTTAAGGTTTGATCTTTCAGCTGTTTAGTAGATAGCTCCCTAATTAGATATCCTTAAATAGACCATGTAATCACACATAAGGATATTAAATTAAGGTGTTATCTACTAAACAGCTGAAATATTAAAACAAAGGGATGGGTTTTTCTTAATGTTGCTCTTTCCGCTGTAAATAACTCCCTATTTTGCTTACGTGGGATTGCCATAAGGACACCAACTACCAAATAATGGAGTTATCTGCTAAACAGTTTGGTACTTTTCTTGGTAACTTTGTGACTGACACCTTCATTCATTACCTATAGGGAATGATGTATTTCCAAAAATAAAATAATTTCCGAAATTCGGTTTATCCAAATCGATATTTTCCGAATTTTGGATAATCTGAAAATCGAAAAATAATGAATTGATCCAAAACCAACCAAGAGTTGGGTTTCCATCTCTATTACAGTATAATGTATCGGTGTAACGATTCCACGCACAGCAGTATAATGTATCGTGTAACGGTGTCACGATTCCACGCACAGCAGTATAATGTATCGGTGTCACGATTCCACGCACAGCAGTATAATGTATCGGTGTCACGATTCCACGCACAGCAGTATAATGTATCGGTGTCACGATTCCACGCGCAGCAGTATAATGTATCGGTGTAACGATTCCACGCACAGCAGTATAATGTATCGGTGTAACGATTCCACGCACAGCAGTATAATGTATCGGTGTAACGATTCCATGCACAGCAGTATAATGTATCGGTGTCACGATTCCACGCACTGTTTAATTTATTATTTTTGTAGTGCTGATGTTATGTGTTTTATGTTCATATGTGGAGAGTAATGTGTAGGCAGGGCCGGATTAACATAGGGGCTGATGGAGCTGCAGCTCCAGGCCCAGGCCCATGGAATAGGCCCATTAAAAAAAAAAAAAAAAAAAAAAAATTTTTTTTTTTTTTTTTTTTTTTTTTTACACACTACTCTTAGGGGTTTGCCACCTGACTGGTATTTTAATGTCACAGACAGTATTTGAGGCTGCCTGGACCTGCCGGTATTGCAGTAATACCAGCAATACAAATGCAGGTAATTTTCTCAGAATAAATGGAAATTACTCTGCAATACCAGCACCGGCCAGTAGGGGTCACTGTGTGTGGAAAGAGGCAGGGATAGGAAGTTACAGCATATCCCTGCCTCTCTCTACTACTCACTGATCCGTGGGGGAGCAGCTACACAGCACAGAGAGTCCAGACAGCATCTCTACAGCTCAGGTTAGTGAGGGATGGGGGGAAAGGTAGCAGGGACACATGGGGACACTGAGACACTAGGGGACATATGGGGACACTGAGACACTAAGGGACACATGGGGACACAGACACTAGGGGACACAGACACTAGGGGACACTGAGACACTAGGGGACACTGAGACACTAGGGGACACATGGGGACACTAAGACACTAGGGGACACATACACTAGGGGACAATGAGACACTAGGACACAGACACTGGGAGACCTGGGAACACTGAGACACTTGGGGACACTGGAAAACATGGGGACACTTGGGGACATATGGGAACACAGACACTAGGGGACACTGAGACACTAGGACACATGGGGACACAGACACTGGGAGACCTGGGGACACTGAGACACTAGGGGACACTGAGACACATGGTGATGCTGAGACACATGGGGACGCTGTGAGACATAGGGACATTGGGAGACATTGGGACATGGAGACACTATGTCCCCCAGCCAGTGTCCCTAGTGTCTCAGTGTCCCCAATTCTCCCAGTGTCTGTGTCCCATGTCTCTCAGTGTGCCTAGTGTCCCCATGTGTCCCAGTGTCCCCATGTCCATGTCCACAACTGTCCCCATGTCTCCCCAAGTGTCTGTCTCCCAACCAGTGTCCCTTAGTCTCCCAGGGTCCCCTAGTCTCCCAGTATCCCCTAGTCTCCCAGTGTCTGTGTCCCTAGTGTCTTAGTGTCCCCATATGTTTCAGTGTCTCCATGTCTCCCAGTGTGTTCCTAGTGTCTCAGTGTGCCTGGTGTCCCCATGTCTCCCATTGTCCCTATATGTCCCAGTGTCCACATGTCTATGTCCACAACTGTCCCCATGTCTCCCAGTGTCCCCAAGTGTCTGTCTCCCAGCCAGTGTCCCCTAGTCTCCCAGTGTCCCCTAGTCTCCCATGTCTGTGTCCCTAGTGTCTTAGTGTCCCCAAATGTTTCAGTGTCCCCATGTCTCACAGTGTCTGTGTCCCTAATGTCTCAGTGTCCCAATTTCTCCCAGTTTCCCTAAATGTCTCAGTGTCCCTGGGTCTCTCAGTGTCCCCAGTATCCTAGTGACATGGGGACACACTGAGACACTGGGAGAAATGGGGACACAGACTCTGGGAGACTAGGGGACTGGGCGACACAGGGACACTGACACTGTGATACATAGGGACACTGAGACACTGGGTGACTTGCGAGACTGAGACACTGGGAGACAGGGAGACACTGGGAGCAATCCATCTATACGGCAGAATCAAACTGTGAGTAGTTTGGTGATTTTACAGAATTTTCTCTGATGTCACTCCTTGTAATTTACATCATGTGATGTCACGCATAACTAATTATACAAATTATTAAGGCTGGTATTTTTTTCCAAGAAAGGTGGCAACCTTAACTACTCTTCAAGTACTCTTGCTTAAAGAAGCACTATAGGGTCAGGAACACAATCATGTATTTCTGACCCTATTATGTTAAAACCACCACCCTGGCCCCTTCTTGCCTCCCTAAATATAGTAAAATATTACTTGTATTCAAGTCTGCAGCTGCTGGCTCAGAAGTGGTGATCTGAGCAAATTACAATACTTCCCCATAGGATTGGCTGAGACTGTCAACTAGGCAGATCAGGGGCAGAGCCAGCACAATCCAACATAGCCCTGGCCAATCAGCATCTCCTCATAAAGATAAATTGAATCTCTATGAGGAAAGTTCAGTGTCTGCATGCAGAGGGGTGGAGACACTGAATGGCAGTGCTGCACACTAGGCAGTACTGCCCCAGGAAGCACCTCTAGCAGCCATCTAAGGAAAGGCCAGTGGAGTTATTTTCTCTGAAAAGACAGTGTTTATTGCAAAAAGCCTTAATGGAATGATTCTACTTACCAGAACAAATACAATAAGCTGTAGTTGTTCTGGTGACTATAGTGTCCCTTTAAGTTTGGAAGCTTAAGAGGGATGTATGGGAACAAAACTTGTGTGGACTAGCTGACAATAAAATTAGTTTAGGTAATGCAGACGTTGGTCTCTCTAACACTGTGGCATGTCCCCTTTCTTCTACACTCACTACATACACCTTTTCTCTGTCTCAGACTATATACCAGGAACTTCTGCCTGCTAGTAAGAAGGTAACGAGACAAGTGGACCAGCAAGTGCTAGGGGACAGTCCTTAGAAAGAATGGAGTGAGCGCATCATTAGACACATTTATGTCAAGCTCAAGGTGCTGCCTGCATAGTATGCCCTTAGTTGGACAGCCTGCAGGATTGGCAGGCAGCCTGACATGCATTCATACCAGGCTGACCTTCCAATTCTTTGGACAAACATTCCCCTTTTTGGGCATGTTCACCCCTTTTGGCAGGTCTTGTCACGTGATTCGTGCCAGTGGCACACCCTTTTACACCGCCCATTGACTTCCTGCTTCGCTGGACACTGCTGTTAGGGGTTATGGATTTACTTGAAAGATGAAATCATAAATTAGAGAGGGATTAGCATAGAGTATGTGTTTTCTTATAGCTGCATCCTATGAGTTTCCCTCCAGCACCATCTCCATCAGATACATGATGCTTGGGAGGTATGATTGTTTTAGTGTTTTTGGTCAATAAGATTCCGTAATTAGGCCCATCATAATTGTCAGCACCAGGCCCACTGTGCTCTTAATCCGGCCCTGTGTGTAGGCCAAGCTTTGAGGTGCAGTTACTTAATAACCGTGACGTAATTTTATAATATTTCATTTTATTAATATATATATATATTATTTTTTATTTTTTATTGTGCACAGAATAACAGTAAACTTGTTCAGCCACGATAGCAGTTGCAAGTTGAATAATAACGACAGACATTATAAGTTTGATGTGGCGTACGAGTAGGTGGTACATTTTTACATTTATAATAGAAGGATGAATTGACAGTGTAAATAACAGTAAACTTGTTCAGCCACGATAGCGGTTGCAATTAGAGTAATAATTACAGACATTTTGAATTTAATGTGGCATACGAGTAGGTGGCACATTTTTAAATTTATAATGAAAGAATAAATTGACAGTGGAGAGGCAAAACATTGGATAAGATGCAGGCTTTTCTGACTGTCTATAATATTAACGACCATGGTATATGCTAGTGAAAAGGTCAACATTTTTATATAGAGGCGGCCGTATACATGCTTTAATGTGATTAAGCTTAGGTCTCGATGTAATGGTGCACTGCACTTTAATTTCTTTACCTTCGTGTTCTGTAATTTAATGGGTTTTATGTCAGTGTGTGAGATATAGCGATTCACTCGTGTAGCATGTGTTGGAGTCAGGTATCCCCTCCCTTCGTCATTTTTGCCTTTAGGTTGCAGATTTCATGAAACCCATCCCGGTCACAGATCGGTGGAACTTTGCTATTTGGCGTGGGTGTGCTACTCGCTGTACGGTTAGGTGGGTGTTTCCCATAAGAGGTTTGCAGAAAGACAGCATTGTTAATATTAGGTCTGGTACCCCGGCTTTGTTTGCAGACCCTCCTGTGTTTGCGGCTCACATGGTTATTGTAACGGATCACCTGGCACCCCGACTGGTACCTCCGTTGAAGGATGCTGTGACGAAGTGCCCTTCGCCACTTGTGCCTGGAGAGGACTGCTTGCCCGCCTCTTGCCCTGTGACTATGGCCCCTGGGATGTACTGCCCTTTAAAGACATGATTTGGGCATAATGGATTTGTGTTGTGTTGCTGCTGGCCCTTTAAGAACCATCTGTGGAGTTACTGGGTGGCCACCATTTCCTGTATCAGAAGCACATGGTGAGAACAATGGATGGCGGCCATTTTAACTCACAGACACTGTGTGGACTTTTCAACACGGTGCCATCTCGCCAGTATTTGGTGCACAGAGACATCGTGCAGTGGTTTTGGACTATACAGCAGGGGACACATTATACAGTGATTGTTTTTCATTTAGCCTGTATATGTTCTGCAGAATCTGCATTAAACTGTATTTTCCAAAGTACTGAACGGATCTGGGTGAATTTTGGATATGTGGTTCACCCAGATCCCCCAGTTCCAAGGATATACTTTTTATGGGGTTATTGCATGTTTTGGGGTCCCTGTGATGTATATTTTAGAAGTTATGAATGCTGTAAAAATTGTAATGTTTCTGGCCAGCAGATAATTGAGCTTTGTGTATTGTAGAAACTCAATTATCTAGCCTGGCCCAGAGGAGGAGTTTTGTGTTGCATAAATTGTGAGTTCTGTGTGCCAGTAAATCAGTCTTGTTCCAGCATTAAGCCTTGGCTCATGTTTGGGGGATTGGAGAAATACACTCTGGGGATTGCTATAATCACTATACTCCCCAGGGTATGATCACTAAGTTCTGCTAAGAGCTTGTTCCTGTTCCTGTTCTTGCTCTCTGGGGAAAGAGAGGTTCACCCACTGGAAGCTGGATCCTGGCCGTGGGTCCAGGGTGGGTGGAGACAGCAGAGACCCCGGCGCAGTTGCATCACTGGAAGTGGGGTCTGCAGTGCTGATGGTGTCGGTTGGAGTGCTTGGAGTCCTCAGCGAGCACTAGGAGCATCGATTGGCGGAGGTACTCAGTCGGAGTGCCAGCGTTCCGTCACAGATGCTCCTAGCGCTTCTTGAGGACTCCAAGCACTGCAGCAGACATCACAACCACCGAACCGGAGAAGCATAATCCAAAGGCAACAGGCGAGCAACCAGGCTTCTCCAATGCTCTCGTCACATTTACCATATTGCAAATAGTGATGTCCCGAACGGTTCGCCGAACGGTTCGCCACGGACTCATCATTGAGTAAACTTTGAACCTGTACCTCACAGTCAGCAGACACATTCCAGCCAATCAGCAGCAGACCCTCCCTCCCAGACCCTCCCACCTCCTGGACAGCATCCATTTTACATTCATTGTGAAGCTGCATACTTAGTGAGCTGTCTAGTAGGTGGGAGGGTCTGGGAGGGTCTGCTGCTGATTGGCTGGAATGTGTCTGCTGACTGTGAGGTACAGGGTCAAAGTTTACTCAATGATGAGTCCGCAGCGAACCGTTCGTGGCGAACCGTTCGGCGAACCGTTCGTGGCGAACCGTTCGGCGAACCGTTCGGGACATCACTAATTGCAAACAATCTAAACGCAATTAAAATGACTAACAGCTAGAAACCACATAGCGGGTGATTTGTTAATATAAATTAACTGGAAATTATAGAAAAATTAACTAAAACAGATTGTCTTAACAGTGGAAATTAATCCCAGAATTCTAAACAGAAATTTTAGTTAGAAAAAGTCAGAAATTCGCAAACTTTGTAATTTTTTTCATCTTGAAATTTGCAAATTTTTTATCAATTTTTCCAATCCTCAGTTTAGTGTGTAACTGATGTTTTTGTGTGTTTATTAGTCCGTCTTTCTGATGCCATTTTCTCCAGTTTGGTCTCAGCGTTAATTCATCATTAAGTTGTGTTTAATTGATTTATTCCATTAGAATTGGCTGAGGTTATATATCGATCTATCTCAGACCCAAACATGATGCTCTTTCCCAAAAACATGAATTAATCCAATAATCTGGGGCGGAATGAAAATGAAAGCGGCTCTACTTGTCTTCCGCTGCTGTGTAGGAAATCTTGATCCCATTCATTATTCTAGCTTTCATGTTACTGTAAGAATAAAGAAAACATAAATATGTTCAAAAAGTGGGAATTGCTGGAATTTTACCGTTTAGGCCCAAATAGCTCAATGTGAAAATTCTCAGTTTTAGCAGCCCGGCAAAAATGGGATAAAATATCAGTTCTTGGAATTCCCACTTTATTTTTTTATCATTGTTAAATTATGTGGATCTTTAGTAAATCCTTCTTATATTCAGTATCCGCCTATTTACAGAAAAACAAGGAAGTCTGAATTCTGCCGGATTCAGTTGTATGTGAGTTTTAGTAATATTGTGAATCTTCCGGGTCCTATAATTAGTGCAGGATTTGGGTGTGAAATACTGATTATAATCCAGACACCGAATGCATCCTGGCGATTGCTGCAGATCACTCGGGCCGGAGTTGGTTTTAGTAAATATGAGAATTGCCTTTAATATCCGCTGTTTAGTGAATAATCCTGCAGGTGTCCATTCTGGAACACAAGATGAGAACAGAAATAAATTATAAAATGTTCAATTTACTGAATATCGAATTTATCTTGGAATGTTTGTATTTACTGTCATCTGAATAACCTGCTCTCATCCTACAGACAAGCTGGACTCCTGTCCTTCCTATGATCCCTCCATATGTGCAGTTATCCGCCTTTCCCCCAGTAACTGCCATACTGATGAACAATGCCAAGGAACTGAAAGATGTTGCTGTTTCTGCACTCGTTCCTATTGCAAAGCGACAGTGACTGGTGAGTCTGGCTCCATGCTGCCCCCTGTGGATTACAGTGTCAGCGCATGTCAGGATTCCCCAGGGCAATCAGTTACATCACTGTCACCATTTATGACTTAAAAAAAACCTAAGACAGATTTGTGATAGTGGGTGAAACAATTGTCTTTCTACACCAAGCCCACCAAAGTACCTACCAATAAGAAATAAAACGTCTATTGCCAGCTATGATTGCAGAAGCAAACCAAATCACGACAAATAAACACCAAGGATGCCGGTGAAAATCCAGCAAGAATGGCTCCATGTTATGTATCACTGCCTTTCATTGCCCCCAATAACTGCTTGACCTCAGCTATACCCCGCAATAGGCAATCCAAACCGCAGCTTTAGTGCCAGAACTTTATCAACTCCCCAACTCCACCGGAAGAAGGTTCACCTGCAGAAAGGTTGGCCAAACACCACTGGCAGTCACTAACTTCCTTGATATCTTATCAATATTGGCCTCCATTTAATATAGTTAGATAAGCGTTTCAAATGATTTTTTTTTATTTATTTTTTTAATATTAAACTGTCAAGATATATCATATGTAAAAAAAAAAAATCAAGTTCTGTTCTGAGTTAGGTGGTTCTCTCAAGTTTAGAACTAAAGTCCAGACATTGAATGATTTGGGTGCCTCAGACAAGTTATAAGGTTCCATAGATAATCTCCAAGTTTTATATTGTTTATACTGTGCATGTGTGTCTGAGATACTAACAGACGATCTCGGTTACAGTGAAATCTGGACTTTGTCCTTCTAAGAAGTCAGACAATGTGGCGGCTACTGAAGAATCCTTAGTCATACCGTTTCCAGAACCAATATGTCAGAGCGACAAGGACTGTTCTGGACTAATGAAGTGTTGCGGTGGGAGATGTGTAAAGCCAATAAAAGGTAATATTATTAGATAAAGCTGTTTATTTATTCAAACACGGAAATTACCATCCTGACAAAAATCCCACAGAGTCCCTGCATCTCTTAAATAAATGTATACATTAATTCAGACACAATTCGACGTAGACACTGTTTACTCACTAAACTGATAATGCAAAGTAGATTTATAATTTAAGGAAACGTAGCCTTTTAACAATATAATTTATTGGACTGATTATGTAGCAGGAACCTGACTCATTAATTTAAGACATTTAGGGGATAATCTCTGAACGTTTCCCAGAATTAAACTAAATAAAAACCAAAATTGCAGTTTTAAAGGGACACTCTAGGCACATCAGCTCATTGAAGTGTTCTGGGTGCAATGTCACATGTCCCTTAACCCTGCAGTGGTAATTATTGCACTTTTGGGAAATAATTGAATAATGCTTTCCTATGGGGAAATCCCAATGTGAGCGTGGCCATTGCTGCGCATTAAGTCTCCCCAGCCGGCTGATGTTGGCGGGGGAGGAGCGTGGGTGGACATCGCCGTGGGACATCGCTTAGGACGGGAAGAGGGATGGCGGCACTGAAGGATTATATAGTGTCAGGAAAACAGCTTTGTTTTCCTGGAACTATAGGATTCCTTTAGGCCAGATTAGAAGATTTCACCTGAATTTGGCCGTTTGGAGTTTAGTAAATAACCCCCAATATATCAGCATTGATATGAATGAAGCCAGTTAAAGGGAAACTCTCACTTCTTTAGAATTTACACTGTGACAGAACCATCTGTCTGCTTGCATTCGTCTGTTTGTCCCCCGTTCGTATGAATGGCTGGTTTCTATAGCCCAGCCATTCGAATGACTCTTTTTCCAGAACAAACCCGCCGAACGAACGGCCACCCAGGAGAGGAGTGTGCTGCTGGTTAACTTAGTGATCCCAATTAGAACGTTGTGGTTAACCGCAGACACTTCTCAATTAAACCGAATTCAGGGTGGTCGTCGTTCGTATGTCGACCACGAGGCAGCGGCCATTTTAAACCAAGCGAAAGCCCAGCGGTGTTTGGCTCTATTTCTATGGAACTAAAAACTGACACTTTTTCTGCCGAACACCGCTGAAACAACGGAACGCCTGGCTGCCTCCACGAAATCATACGGACATCGGACGTTTGGGAGATTTGGAGCATATGAAAAGACTTAACCCAGATAGCCTTCCCATGGAGTCATTCGTATACCGAAAGACTGTGAGAACTTTGACTCCATGGCGATTGAACTATGTGTGTGGGATCTGAGCGCTATTCGCTAATAATATGCTCTGCCGAACACCGCTGAAACAACGGAACGCCTGGCTGCCTCCGCGAAAGCATACGAACATTGGCCGTTCGGGAGATTTGGAGCATATGAAAAGACTTAACCCAGATAGCCTTCCCATGGAGTCATTCGTATACCGAAAGACTGTGAGAACTTTGACTCCATGGCGATTGAACTATGTGTGTGGGATCTGAGCGCTATTCGCTAATAATATGCTCTCAGATCCAGGCTATCTGGGGATATGTGATATGAATGGGAAATGTTCGGTTTTTGTGCAGTTATATATTTTTATGTCTTTTATTATTTTATATTTAAGATGGCGACTGGCTTTGTCCTGGAGTTAATTGAGTTACTTGGTAATTAACACCAGGGCAGAGGGGAGGGAATCATAATGTACTGTGGGTAAAATCTGTGACTGTGTGTCTGAAATGTCCCCATATCTGTCTGTCATTTAAGTCTCCCATTTGGTCCCATAGGGGAGTGTCCACCAGGTGGGAGACCTGCATAAATACGGGCAGGTAGCCCACAGTAAAGCCAGATCCTGTTTGACCCTCAATGCGGAGCTTCTGTCTCGTTATTGGGAGGATTTCTTCTTCACGTTTAGAGACTGCTGGATGGAACGGAAGCCGCTTGGTGAATATTGTTATTCGGCGGCTGGCAGCAGTTCTTGTATTGCCGTTCGGGAGTTTGGAGATGTTCACGGAGCTCGGTCGGGAGATTGCCGCTTCCCCTGCATTTGGTTCGTTTACTACAGATTAAGCGAACGGAGACTGTAATTGCAGCCGGGGAAGGTCTACTAAATGGCGGTTTTGCCTAAAGACACAGGAGGTGTCTTAACAATTGGTGGCAGCGGTGGGATGAATCCCACAGCATTGGAGGTCAGCTACAAGACATGCAGCACGAGGAATTAAGGCGTGCTACACTTAAGGACATATTGGAACGCTGAGGAAGGTCAGCAAGCAATTTAAAGAAACGGGAGATTATTGCTTTGCTACTGGAGATGGATGCAGCACCAGGAACGGAGAGAGTCAATGTGCCCAGTACCTTGGATTTAACACCCGAGGAATTACAATTTAACCGGGCAGTGCAAATAAGGCTGGCACATTTTGGCCCCAACCCCTCAGCTGACATCATGGAGCGTGTGCAGGCAGCAGTAGCAGCACACCAGGCACTCCGGGAAAGAGGAGCTGCAGCAGCAGAGGTACCATACAATAATAATGTTTTTGCTAGAAAGAAGGTACCCTTTGCTGCATTTAAAAACTTTGTGGAAACCGAGGGAGAGATTGATGGGTTCCTGGCGGACTTCGAGAGGCAGTGTGCTCTACACCAGGTACCCGCAGATGAATGGGTCACCATCCTCTCTGGGAAATTATCTGGCCGGGCTAGTGAAGCGTTTCGGGCCATCCCAGAGGAGGAGATCACCAGCTACCGGGCTGTGAAGGATGCACTCCTAGCAAGGTATGCGGTAACCCCAGAAGCGTACAGGCGGAGGTTTAGAGAAACCAATAAGCTGGTTGGGGACTCTTATGTGGAGTGGGCCTGCAGAGTTCATCGTACCGCAGCCCACTGGATGGCAGGATGCCAAGCGGTAACTGGGGAGGAGGTGTTACAAGTGTTCCTGCTGGAGCACTGCTTTGATAGACTACCTGCTGGGGTCCGGGAGTGGGTCAGAGATAGAAAACCCTCTACCATACCTGAGGCTGCACGTCTGGCAGACGAATACACGGATGCCTGCAAGTTGGATGGTACAGCTGCTAAAGCCCCTGCCAGACGGGAGTATCGACCAGCAGTAATACCCGCTCCTTCAGCCTACCAACCCCCAGTACACTGTACCCCAGCCGCACCGCCAGCTAACAATTATGTACAGCCATCCCGATTTAATGCCCGGGATTATTCTCAACCCATCCGGTGCTTTGGGTGCAAGCAGTTGGGGCACAAGCGTCCCGAGTGCCCACTGAACAATGCCAATCAAGCTCAGTCCTGGAGGAGACCAGCCAGTGGGAACCAGCGGCCGCCCCAGCCTGCTGCTCACAGCATAGAGCAGGAGGAGTTCTGGGGCATATTACACGAGGCAGACCCTGTGCAAGCAGCTCACCAGGATAATCGCCAGCAACATCGGCAAACCATGAAGCTGAATGGCCAAGTGGTAAATGGGCTGAGAGATACAGGAGCCACGATGACACTACTCCAAAAGAACTTGGTCTCAGAGCATCAACACACTGGGGACACTGTGGCAGTAAGGGTAGCAGGGGGTGCCGTGTTTCGCTTACCTGTTGCCCGGGTCCATTTGGATTGGGGAGTGGGCGCTAGACATGTGGATGTGGGGGTGATGAAAGACTTGCCCGCAGATGTCCTTCTGGGAAATGATTTGGCCCCTTTGGTTTCAGCCTATGCTCCGATGGGCCCTGCAGATGTGAACCCAGTGACCACCCGTGCCCAAACCCGTGCTGCCGGAACCAGCCCACCTGCTGATGGTACCCCAGATCAGGTCCCCTTAAGCTGGGATTCCCCAGAGGAGTTTGGGAGGAAAACCCGGGCAGATCCGACCCTCCAAAAGTAGAAAGACAAGGCAGATGCTGGAGAGGAAGGAATAGATGGGGAGCGGTATGAGTGGGTGGGGGACAGGTTGTATAGGATCCTTAAGCCTTCCCAGAAGAGTGTTGCCCCTCCGCCGAATCGCCAGTTAGTGGTACCTGCTAAGTACCGGCAGGAGATTCTGCGGATAGGGCATGATGTTCCGTTAGCTGGACATCTAGGGTCCCGCCGCAAAGCCTATAGGATCTCACAGAATTTCTTTTGGCCAAACTTTAACCAGGCTGTGCGGATGTATTGCAGTACGTGTGACACATGTCAACGGGTAGGAAAGCGGGGGGACCACCCTAAGGCTAGGCTGTTATCGATGGCTATTATAGGGGAGCCCTTTGCCCGCATAGCCGTTGACATCGTGGGTCCACTGGCCAGGGCTAGTCCATCAGGTAAGAAATACGTTCTTACCGTGGTGGACTATGCCACTCGCTATCCAGAGGCAGTAGCTGTAGCGGAGATGCAATATTACCCAGGTTATCTCCGCTTATAATCCAAGTGGGACTCAGGAACAAGTAAATAGTAAATCCACAGGCAAGGCTTCCAGCAGGTAAAATACAGCAATATCCCAACAGCAATCCCAATAACTGGACGACACACAGTTTCAGGAGCATAACTGAAAGCCTTTAATCACAGTCTCCTTATAAAGCATGCTCCCATGCAAGGGAGGGATTTACAGTAATTATTACAGTAGCCAATCCTGTCCTGGTAACCTCCCACACATCTCCTCCCCTCAGCCAGCATCATAATCCCCTTATCCAGCACACCAATTCCCCCCGTTTCTGGATGTACCCCTAAACGTAGGGGTACCTCTTTAAATCCTACATCCCCGGATACCCCTGATCTGGGTGACCAACATATCCAAAAATCACCCAGATCAGACCAGGGGTTCGGGAAAAGTATGGAGGGAATAAAATGACCGACCGCACGAACTGAGATAGCCGAATCCGGTTCCATGTGAATGGGCCCTGCGGTCGGTCCTGGCATAAGGGAATAAAATACACGAAAACCTCTAGCTATAGAGGCTAGGGAGGGTTCGCCTGAATCCCCTCGTTCGGTATTTTCTATCTACCGAACGAGGGGCCGTTCGGTAGTTTGGAACCGAACGGACCAGGGCTGTGGAGGTCTCAGCGGTGTTCGCCTACTCGAGTGTCCGATTTTAGTTCCAGACACTCGACGGCAAAACACCGCTGTTCGGGAGTTTTAAAATGGCCGCCGCCACGTGTTCGTTTGTCGAATGGCGGCCACCCCCGAGAACAAAGGACGGCTACTTACTGTTCAATTACCCGTTCGCAACAATGTTGCAACGGTAATTGAGGACACACTTCACACAGGGAGGTCTGGTTGTTCGGTAGTTTCATTCGAATAAACTAAGGGAATGAAACTACCGAACAATCAGAGGAATACAATTCTTTTTAAATACACAGAAATTACAGCAGATACACGGATGCAGCTTTATACAGTATTTTTGTAGGGTCGCCTGGTGCTATCCGCTACAGTAGCGCTGTCTAATATAGAGGCAGAGACGGTTGCTGATGCCCTGGTTAGAATTTTTACTAGGGTCGGGTTTCCTAAGGAGATTCTCTCCGACCAGGGAACCCAATTCACCGCTGTGCTCACCCAGCAGCTGTGGAAGGTGTGTGGCATTAAGCCATTACTTAGCTCACCCTACCACCCACAGACTAACGGTCTCTGCGAGCGCTTTAACGGTACCCTCAAACAGATGCTGAGGACCTTTACAGACACTTGCAGAGACTGGGAGAGATTCCTGCCTCATCTATTATTTTCCTATAGAGAGGTGCCCCAGGAATCTACTGGGTTCTCCCCCTTTGAGCTGCTGTATGGGAGAAGGGTCCGCGGACCCCTAGATCTCATTAGAGGCCACTGGGAGGGGGAGACAGAGCAAGAGGGGACCCCCATAGTGCCATATGTTCTGGAACTCCGGGACCGCATGGAGAAACTGTCCCTGATGGTAAGGGAGAATCTCCAGGCGGCCCAGGGGAGACAGAAAAGATGGTACGATCAGGGTGCCCGACAGCGGGTCTTCCAGGTTGGGCAAAAGGTATTGGTGCTCAAACCCGTGAAGGCCAACAAGATGCAAGCATCTTGGCAGGGCCCGTACAAGGTAGTGGCGCAGATCTGCGACACTACTTACTTGATAGCCAGCTGTGCAGATGAAAGGATCCAGCGATCCTTTCATGTGAACATGCTGAAAGAGTACCAGGAGAGACCTGAGAATATTGCAGCAGTATGTGCCCCAGCCGCAGATGATTCTGAGAATTTACCCCTTCCAGATCTATTAGAAAGGGATTCCCTGACTAGTACAGCTAGGGGACCGGTTGAACCCCACAGAAAGGGCACAGGCGCAGCAATTGTTATGGGTGAAGCAGGCGACGTTCTCCCAGGAACCAGGTTATACCACCCTAGCTGTGCATAAGGTAGGGACAGACCCCCCTACGACAGCCCCCCTATCGTATCCCTGAAGCAGTCCGGAAGGAGATACAGGAGATGACTCAGCTTGGGGTCATCGAGCACTCCGACAGCCCTTGGGCCTCGCCTCAACGAGCGGACTACCACTGACGCCTACCCAATGCCCCGGGTAGACGAATTACTGGATCGTATTGCCAGGGGGCGATATCTGACCACCATAGACCTGTGTAAGGGCTACTGGCAGATCCCCCTAGCCGAGGATGCTACCCCCAAGTCGGCATTTGTCACCCCATTTGGCCTGTACCAATTTAAGGTCATGCCTTTTGGGATGAAAAATGCACCGGCTACCTTCCAACGGATGGTGGATAGACTCCTGGATGGCTTCCAAGAATTTGCCTGTGCATACTTGGACAACATTGCGATTTACAGTGGGTCCTGGGAGGAACACCTGGTACATGTAGTGCTAGTGCTGGATAAAATTCGGGCCGCTGGCCTG
>OW240921.1:54797234-54821493 GCA_933207985.1 Pelobates cultripes | reverse complement strand
CCATCATCCTCTGCCCAGTGTAGTACATCTCAGAGTCTGGTCAAATTATTATATAATGGAAAACGATGCGGCGACAGTCAGAAAACACCTGTCCATAAAGTATCCGAGAGACAAAAGGAAGATGGCTTCCAGAAACTTGTCCTGAATCCTGATTTACTCAACTGTATTAACTTCCCAGGTGTTTAATATTATATTTATTTAAACCTGTATCTAACAAATTCTATATATTTTATAAATCCACCCCTCTTTATCCTGGAACTGGACTAACTGTCAATCATTGTTGTGACGAGACCAATCTCGCCACATTGCATTGGAGAAGCCTGGTTGCTCGCCTGCTGCCTTTGGACTATGGCCCCGTTTTAAAAGACTTTATTTTTGCCTCCAGAAAAGCTGTATTCGTGCTTTTCTGCCTGGGTTTCAGTAGATTTGTTTGAATGTGTTATACCCCAGATAGGAATCCCATGGAGCCCATTTGTATGAAACTGACTGTAAAGACTTTGGCTCCATGGCGATTAAACTGTATTCGTGTGGTCTGAGCGCCATTCACTTAATAATGTGCGCTCAGACCTGAGCTATCTGGGGATATGTGAAATGTCTGTGTTTTATGTATAAAAGGTGACTTTATGTATTTTAAAGTGTTTTGTGTCTTTTTGCAACTATGTGCTTAATGGAGTCTTGTGTCTGTCCTGGGAGATAATTGAATTACTCTCCAGGATAGAAGACTCTGAAACTGGTTTGGGCCAGAAAGCCATGCTTCATTTAGTCACAAAGGACTTTTTACTAACTTTTGAACCCCTTGTCTGATTTGTGCCATTTTTTAATATGTTGCTCCCCTGAATGGATTGATTCCAAATATGTAATTTTATGTGAATGTGATGTATGGTTTTAGAGTTATGGAAGTTGGGTAGAAAGTATGTTTTAACTGTATGTGTAATTGAGTTTCCTCTCAGGATAAGGGGAGGGAATATGTGGGATGTAACTGTGATGTGATTGGTTGTTTTATACCTCCCTGTGGGCGGTCCTGTATTTGTAAGACTGTAATAAAAACCAGGCTGGGTGTGCCAGCACCTCAGACCACTGCTTGACCCTCAACACAGAGCCTTGTCTCGTTCTTGGGGGGAGTCACTGTATGCTGTTAGAGACTGATTGCCAGGAGTGTAAGCCGCTTGGGTGCTTTTCCTGTTCGCCTGCTAGCAGCTATTTGGGAGGTTCCAGTTCGGGAGTTGGAGTGCTATTTTGTATCCAGTTTGGGAGTTTGGTGTTCTGCAGTAGCTGTGCCTGTATCTCTGGAAAGGGGGCCGATCGCCTAAACGGTTTTTACCCCTTGTGTGCAAAACGGTCCGTTACAATTGGTGGCAAGCGGCGGGATCGTTCCCACAGACTACAGGACAGCTACAGGCAACACCATTCCGTGGATTTTACAATTTGAGGGCAACGCATGTCCCAGTACAGCGACCCTGACAGCACCAGCATGGAACCAGCAGTGGAGTATGACGAGGGTGCCATGGATGACCGAGATGCAGTCCGTAAAGGCATCTGGTACCAGGCACTGGGTATTGTGGAGTACCAGTGGGGCAAGAGACTCCCCAAGGAAGACCAGCGGTTGCAGAAGCGAGTAGCCCTGCGGATGCCCTTCCTGGGAGAGCAGCCCCTGGAGGAATGGGTGAGGAAATTGGAACACCTAGTATGGCAGGAGTTGTGGCTAGAAGATGCCTACCAGGTGCTCTGGTGGTATGGGGCACAGTACCTGCCCTGGACAGCCGAGCATGACAAGCCAGAGGGAGAGGAGTTTGATGGTCCTGGCTTGTTATGGGAGGCTTTTTCAGAGCCTGAATTTGGGAGCCCTACACAAGCCTGGTTCAGTGATCTCTTGGAGTGGAGGGAGAGCAGGTATGACTGGGACGACACTCACAAAATTGAGCAAGACCTGGTCCACCTGGTGACCCGGGAGATGGAGCTAGAACAGGGCTACCAGCAGCTGTTCCAATACAGTGAGAAGGCTCAGCAGGAGAGCAGCATGACAGAGCCAGACCCATTCAGAAGGGACGAGATGGTACAGTTTTACTGGGAAGAACCCCAGGTGGCCGGTGGAGATGGGACCGAGGTCTCTCCACCGGTCCTGCAGGGAATTGGGAGCCCAGTCTCCATTCCCCAGCGGCAGTGTAAAGTGCAGGGAGAGGAGAGCAGCGTCCTCCCTCCCCAGCGGCAGGCTGAGTTACAGGGGGCAGAGGTAGTTGTTCCTGCCCTCCAGCAGCAGAGCGATATGCCGGGAAGGCAGTGTAAAGTGCAGGGAGAGGAGAGCAGCGTCCTCCCTCCCCAGCGGCAGGCTGAGTTACAGGGGGCAGAGGTAGTTGTTCCTGCCCCCCCAGCAGCAGAGTGATATGCCGGGAAGGCAGTGTGAAGTGCAGGGAGAGGAGAGCAGCGTCCTCCCTCCCCAGCGGCAGGCTGAGTTACAGGGGGCAGAGGTAGTTGTTCCTGCCCCCCAGCAGCCAAGTGATATGCCGGGAAGGCAGTGTGAAGTCCAGGGAGAGGAGAGCAGTGTCCTCCCTCCCCAGCGGCAGCATGATTTTTGGGGAATTGGGAGCCCAGTCTCCATTCCCCAGTGGCAGTATGATGTTTTGGGAATTGGGAGCCCAGTCTCCATTCCCCAGCGGCAGCACAGATTATTGGGAATTGGGAGCCCCGTCTCCATTCCCAGCGGCAGAGTGTCCTACCGGGAATAGAGAGCCCAGTCTCCTTTCCCCAGCAGCAGGACTCTGTATTGGGAGCAGAGACAGTCGGTCTCCCCCTCCAGCAGCAGAGATGGGTAACCAAAGGGGAGACGGTCGGTCTCCAGCAGCAGGACTGTGTATCTAAAGGGGAGACAGTCAGTCTCCAGCAGCAGAGCGGTGTATTTAAAGGGGAGACAGTCGGTCTCCCCCTCCAACAACCAGGCTTCCACCAGGCTACCCTCCCAGTAGCGCTGGCAACAGGGCAGAGTGCCGCTGGTCTCTGCCCACGCAGCAACCCACCAAGTCAGCGTACCCGTACCCAGCACAGCTGTGGTGAGGCACCTGGACATGGACAAGCTTCTCCTTTACCCAGGTGTAGTAACCATTTATTGTGGGTGGGCTGTGCTGTTGATTATGTTTTGTGGGTGGGCTGCTGGACTAACAAGGGCACTGACCGGCAGGAGGTCAGATACCCTGTTAGTCTGTTTGGAAAAGGGGAGAGATGTGACGAGACCAATCTCGCCACATTGCATTGGAGAAGCCTGGCTGCTCGCCTGCTGCCTTTGGACTATGGCCCCCTTTTAAAAGACTTTATTTTTGCCTGCAGAAAAGCTGTATTCGTGCTCTTCTGCCTGGGGTTCAGTAGATTTGTTTGAATGTGTTATACCCCAGATAGGAATCCCATGGAGCCCATTTGTATGAAACTGACTGTAAAGACTTTGGCTCCATGGCGATTACACTGTATTCGTGTGGTCTGAGCGCCATTCACTTAATAATGTGCGCTCAGACTTGAGCTATCTGGGGATATGTGAAATGTCTGTGTTTTATGTATAAAATGTGACTTTATGTATTTTAAAGTGTTTTGTGTCTTTTTGCAACCATGTGCTTAATGGAGTCTTGTGTCTGTCCTGGGAGATAATTGAATTACTCTCCAGGATAGAAGACTCTGAAACTGGTTTGGGCCAGAAAGCCATGCTTCATTTAGTCACAAAGGACTTTCCCTTAACTTTTGAACCCCTGGTCTGATTCGTGCCATTTTTAATATGTTGTTCCCCTGAATGGATTGATTGTGAATATGTAATTTTATGTGAATGTGATGTATGGTTTTAGAGTTATGAAAGTTGGGTAGAAAGTATGTTTTAACTGTATGTGTAATTGAGTTTCCTCCCAGGATAAGGGGAGGGAATATGTGGGATGTAACTGTGATGTGATTGGTTGTTTTATACCTCCCTGTGGGCGGTCCTGTATTTGCAAGACTGTAATAAAACCAGGCTGGGTGTGCCAGCACCTCAGACCACTGCTTGACCCTCAACACGGAGCCTTGTCTCGTTCTTGGGGGGATTCACTGTATGCTGTTAGAGACTGATGTAAGCTGATTGTCTGCTTTTCCTGTTCGTCTGCTAGCAGCTATTTGGGAGGTTCCAGTTCGGGAGTTGGAGTGCTATTTTGTATCCAGTTTGGGAGTTTGGTGTTCTGCAGTAGCTGTGCCTGCATCTCTGGAAAGGGGGCCGATCGCCTAAACGGTTTTTACCCCTTTTGTGCAAAACGGTCCGTTACAATTGTCATAAGCTCCGCCCATTACACCTGGTCAGAGCGAGCAGACAGAGAGAAGTGTAGCGGAGATGCAATATTACCCAGGTTATCTCCGCTTATGATCCAAGTGGGACTCAGGAACAAGTATATAGTCAATCCACAGGCAAGGCTTCCAGCAGGTAAAATACAGCAATATCCCAACAGCAATCCCAATAACTGGACGACACACAGTTTCAGGAGCATAACTGCCAAGCCTTTAATCACAGTCTCCTTATAAAGCATGCTCCCATGCAAGGGAGGGATTTACAGTAATTATTACAGTAGCCAATCCTGTCCTGGTAACCTCCCACACATCTCCTCCCCTCAGCCAGCATCATAATCCCCTTATCCAGCACACCAATTCCCCCCGTTTCTGGATGTACCCCTAAACGTAGGGGTACCCCTTTAAATCATACATCCCCTGATAGCCCTGATCTGGGTGACCAACATATCCAAAAATCACCCAGATCGGACCAGGGGTTCGGGAAAAGTATGGAGGGAATAAAATGACCGACCGCACGAACAGAGATAGCCGAATTCGGTTCCATGTGAATGGGCCTTGCGGTCGGTCCTGGCATAAGGGAATAAAATACACGAAAGCCTCTAGCTATAGAGGCTAGGGAGGGTTCGCCTGAATCCCCTCGTTCGGTATTCTCTATCTACCGAACGAGGGGCCGTTCGGTAGTTTGGAACCGAACGGACCAGGGCTGTGGAGGTCTCAGCGGTGTTCGCCTACTCGAGTGTCCGATTTTAGTTCCAGACACTCGACGGCAAAACACCGCTGTTCGGGAGTTTTAAAATGGCCGCCGCCACGTGTTCGTTTGTCGAATGGCGGCCACCCCCGAGAACAAAGGACGGCTACTTACTATTCAATTACCCGTTCGCAACAATGTTGCAACGGGTAATTGAGGACACACTTCACACAGGGGAGGTCTGGTTGTTCGGTAGTTTCATTCGAATAAACTAAGGGAATGAAACTACCGAACAATCAGAGGAATACAATTCTTTTTAATACCTAGAAAATACAGCAGATACACGAATGCAGGTTTATACAGTATATTGGTAGGGTCGCCTGGTGCCATCCGCTACAAGAAGGAGAAATTAAACAATGTTTCTAATTCTCCTCTTCATTTGCATCGTGTGCCCTGGCTGTGCCTTGTCTGAGCTGAATTGTAGTGTCATTTGTTAAATGTTTTAGGTAAATTTAAGAAAATGGAGAATCTTATTAAGAAAAGATTAGCACAAGTTCTAGGTAATTTACGGTGTTTTTTTAAATGGTGTATGTTAAGACACCTCCTGTGTCTTTAGGCAAAACCGCCGTTTAGTAGACCTTCCCCGGCTGCAGTAACAGTCTCCGTTCACTTAATCTGTAGTAAACGAACAAAATGCAGGGGAAGCGGCAATCTCCCGACCGAGCTCCGTGAACGGCTCCAAACTCCCGAACGGTGATACACGAACTGCTGCCAGCCGCCGAATAACAATATTCACCAAGCGGCTTCCGTTCCATCCAGCAGTCTCTAAACGTGAAGAAGAAATCCCCCCAATAACGAGACAGAAGCTCCGCATTGAGGGTCAAACAGGATCTGGCTTTACTGTGGGCTACCTGCCCGTATTTATGCAGGTCTCCCACTTGGTGGACACTCCCCTAGGGGACCAAATGGGAGACTTAAATGACAGACAGATATGGGGACATTTCAGACACACAGTCACAGATTTTACCCACAGTGCATTATGATTCCCTCCCCTCTGCCCTGGAGTTAATTACCAAGTAACTCAATTAACTCCAGGACAAAGCCAGTCGCCATCTTAAATATAAAACCATAAAAGACATAAAAATATATAACTGCACAAAAACCGAACATTTCCCATTCGTATCACATATCCCCAGATAGCCTGGATCTGAGTGCATATTATTAGCGAATAGCGCTCAGATCCCACACACATAGTTCAATCGCCATGGAGTCAAAGTTCTCACAGTCTTTCGGTATTCAAATGAATCCATGGGAAGGCTATCTGGGTTAAGTCTTTTCGTATGCTCCAAATCTCCCGAACGGCCGATGTTCGTATGCTTTCGTGGAGGCAGCCAGGCGTTCCGTTGTTTCAGCGGTGTTCGGCAGAAAAAGTGTCCGTTTTTAGTTTCATAGAAATAGAGCCAAACACCGCTGGGCTTTTGCTTGGTTTAAAATGGCCGCTGCCTCGTGGTCGACATACGAACGACGACCACCCTGAATTCGGTTTAATTGAGAAGTGTCTGCGGTTAACCACAACGTTCTAATTGGGATCACTAAGTTAACCAGCAGCACACTCCTCTCCTGGGTGACCGTTCGTTCGGCGGGTTTGTTCGGGAAAAGAGCCATTCGAATGGCTGGGCTATAGAAACCAGCCATTCATACGAACGGGAGACAAACAGACGAATGCAAGCAGACAGATGGTTCTGTCACAGTGTAAATTCTAAAGAAGTGAGAGTTTCCCTTTAACTGGCTTCATTCATATCAATGCTGATATATTGGGGGTTATTTACTAAACTCCAAACGGCCAAATTCAGGTGAAATCTTCTAATCTGGCCTAAAGGAATCCTATAGTTCCAGGAAAACAAAGCTGTTTTCCTGACACTATATAATCCTTCAGTGCCGCCATCCCTCTTCCCGTCCTAAGCGATGTCCCACGGCGATGTCCACCCACGCTCCTCCCCCGCCAACATCAGCCGGCTGGGGAGACTTAATGCGCAGCAATGGCCACGCTCACATTGGGATTTCCCCATAGGAAAGCATTATTCAATTATTTCCCAAAAGTGCAATAATTACCACTGCAGGGTTAAGGGACATGTGACATTGCACCCAGAACACTTCAATGAGCTGATGTGCCTAGAGTGTCCCTTTAAAACTGCAATTTTGGTTTTTATTTAGTTTAATTCTGGGAAACGTTCAGAGATTATCCCCTAAATGTCTTAAATTAATGAGTCAGGTTCCTGCTACATAATCAGTCCAATAAATTATATTGTTAAAAGGCTACGTTTCCTTAAATTATAAATCTACTTTGCATTATCAGTTTAGTGAGTAAACAGTGTCTACGTCGAATTGTGTCTGAATTAATGTATACATTTATTTAAGAGATGCAGGGACTCTGTGGGATTTTTGTCAGGATGGTAATTTCCGTGTTTGGGTAATAAATAAATGAAGCCGTTGTGTGAATAAATAAACAGCTTTATCTAATAATATTACCTTTTATTGGCTTTACACATCTCCCACCGCAACACTTCATTAGTCCAGAACAGTCCTTGTCGCTCTGACATTTTGGTTTGGGAAACGGTTTGACTAAGGATTCTTCAGTAGCCGCCACATTGTCTGACTTTTTAGAAGGACAAAATCCAGATTTCACTGTAACCGAGATCGTCTGTTAGTATCTCAGACACACATGCACAGTATAAACAATATAAAACATGGAGATTATCTATGGAACCTTATAACTTGTCTGAGGCACCCAAATCATTCAATGTCTGGACTTTAGTTCTAAACTTGAGAGAACCACCTAACTCAGAACAGAACTTGATTTTTTTTTTTTACATATGATATATCTTGACAGTTTAATATTAAAAAAATAAAAAAAAAAAATCATTTGAAACGCTTATCTAACTATATTAAATGGAGGCCAATATTGGTAAGATATCAAGGAAGTTAGTGACTGCCAGTGGTGTTTGGCCAACCTTTCTGCAGGTGAACCTCCTTCTGGTGGAGTTGGGGAGTTGATAAAGTTCTGGCACTAAAGCTGCGGTTTGGATTGCCTATTGCGGGGTATAGTTGAGGTCAAGCAGTTATTGGGGGCAATGAAAGGCAGTGATAGAGCCATTCTTGCTGGATTTTCACCGGCATCCTTGGTGTTTATTTGTCGTGATTTGGTTTGCTTCTGCAATCATAGCCAGCAATAGACATTTTATTTCTTTATAGGTAGGTACTTTGGTGGGCTTGGTGTAGAAAGACAATTGTTTCACCCTGTGACAGATTCATCTGTATTGTTGGTTCGTCTGTTTCCCTTTGTTCGCTGAATTGCCTGTTCATATACCCCCGTTCGTGTAATTTGCAAACTACCGATTGAAACTACCGAACGAACGACCACCCAGGAGAGGAGTGTGCTGCTGGTTAACCTCTTGGCCCCAATTAGAACGTTGTGGTTAACCGCAGACACCTCTCCATTCCATTCGTACGGGTGGTCGTCGTTCGCATGTCGACCACGAGGCAGCGGCCATTTTGGGATATACGAACACATAGCGGTGTTCGGTACAAACTGTATGGAACTAAAAACGGACACTTAAACTACCGAACACCGCTGGAAGCTGCTGCTTACCTTCCATTTCGACAAGGCATGCGAACGTCGGTCGTTCGGGAGTTTTTATTCATTCATATGGATTTTCACCCAGACTGCCATCCCATGGAGTCATTCGTATACCGAAGGACTGGTGAAAGACTTTGACTCCATGGCGATTCGACTAGATACAACAGATCTGAGCGCTATTCGGTGAAAACATGCACTCAGATCCAGGCTGTCTGGGGATACGTTACACGAACTATATGTATTCGGTATTTCTGCAATTATGTATTTTAATGTATTTTTATTACTGTATTCCAAAATGGCGATTGTCTCTACCTTGGGAGATAATTAGGTTTCTTCCTAATTATCTCCGAGGTAGAGAAGACGGAATTATGGGCAAGAGGGGAAGGGCTATTATTGAAGCCACTGCGATTGGCTACTGTCCAATATGTCTTACAGTCTTCCACAAGGTCCCCTCGGGGAGTGTCCACCTTGTGGAGACCTGCATAAATACCGGGCAGGTAGCCCCCATTAAACAGATCTTCATTTGACCCTCAAGACGGAGCTTGGTCTCGTTTGTGGGGGGAATTATTACTGGGACAGCGCTTTCGTTATTTTTAGCTGTGGAAGGCGTTCGACTGTTTGGCTGATCGGGAGTTGCCGTGTTCGTGGACTTCGTTCGGGAGTTTGGCGGTTGGCTGGATTTAAACTGCATTTCTGGAGAAGGGGATTATTGTCTAAACGGCGGCTTCATCTACTCGACGGTACGTGTCGTAACACACCCACTATCACAAATCTGTCTTAGGTTGTTTTTAGTCATAAATGGTGACAGTGATGTAACTGATTGCCCTGGGGAATCCTGACATGCGCTGACACTGTAATCCACAGGGGGCAGCATGGAGCCAGACTCACCAGTCACTGTCGCTTTGCAATAGGAACGAGTGCAGAAACAGCAACATCTTTCAGTTCCTTGGCATTGTTCATCAGTATGGCAGTTACTGGGGGAAAGGCGGATAACTGCACATATGGAGGGATCATAGGAAGGACAGGAGTCCAGCTTGTCTGTAGGATGAGAGCAGGTTATTCAGGTGACAGTAAATACAAACATTCCAAGATAAATTTCATATTCAGTAAATAGAACATTTTATAATTTATTTCTGTTCTCATCTTGTGTTCCAGAATGGACACATGCAGGATTATTCACTAAACAGCGGATATTAAAGGCAATTCTCATATTTACTAAAACCAACTCCGGCCCGAGCGATCTGCAGCAATCGCCAGGATGCATTCGGTGTCTGGATTATAATCAGTATTTCACACCCAAATCCTGCACTAATTATAGGACCCGGAAGATTCACAATATTACTAAAACTCACATACAACTGAATCCGGCAGAATTCAGACTTCCTTGTTTTTCTGTAAATAGGCGGATACTGAATATAAGAAGGATTTACTAAAGATCCACATAATTTAACAATGATAAAAAATAAAGTGGGAATTCCAAGAACTGATATTTTATCCCATTTTTGCTGGGCTGCTAAAACTGAGAATTTTCACATTGAGCTATTTGGGCCTAAACGGTAAAATTCCAGCAATTCCCACTTTTTGAACATATTTATGTTTTATTTATTCTTCCAGTAACATGAAAGCTAGAATAATGAATGGGATCAAGGTTTCCTACACAGCAGCGGAAGACAAGTAGAGCTGCTTTCATTTTCATTCCGCCCCAGATTATTGGATTAATTCATGTTTTTGGGAAAGAGCATCATGTTTGGGTCTGAGATAGATCGATATATAACCTCAGCCAATTCTAATGGAATAATTCAATTAAACACAACTTAATGATGAATTAACGCTGAGACCAAACTGGAGAAAAATGTTATCAGAAAGACGGACTAATAAACACACAAAAACATCAGTTACACACTAAACTGAGGATTGGAAAAATTGATAAAAAATTTGCAAATTTCAAGATGAAAAAAATTACAAAGTTTGCGAATTTCTGACTTTTTCTAACTAAAATTTCTGTTTAGAATTCTGGGATTAATTTCCACTGTTAAGACAATCTGTTTTAGTTAATTTTTCTATAATTGCCAGTTAATTTATATTAACAAATCACCCGCTATGTAGTTTCTAGCTGTTAGTCATTTTAATTGCGTTTAGATTGTTTGCAATTAGTGATGTCCCGAACAGTTCGCCGAACGGTTCGCCACGAACGGTTCGCTGCGGACTCATCATTGAGTAAACTTTGACCCTGTACCTCACAGTCAGCAGACACATTCCAGCCAATCAGCAGCAGACCCTCCCACCTACTAGACAGCTCACTAAGTATGCAGCTTCACAATGAATGTAAAATGGGTGCTGTCCAGGAGGTGGGAGGGTCTGGGAGGGAGGGTCTGCTGCTGGTTGGCTGGAATGTGTCTGCTGACTGTGAGGTACAGGGTCAAAGTTTACTCAATGATGAGTCCGTGGCGAACCGTTCGGCGAACCGTTCGGGACATCACTATTTGCAATATGGTAAATGTGATGAGAGCATTGGAGAAGCCTGATTGCTCGCCTGTTGCCTTTGGATTATGCTTCTCCGGTTCGGTGGTTGTGATGTCTGCTGCAGTGCTTGGAGTCCTCAAGAAGCGCTAGGAGCATCTGTGACGGAACGCTGGCACTCCGACTGAGTATCTCCGCCAATCGATGCTCCTAGTGCTCGCTGAGGACTCCAAGCACTCCAACCGACACCATCAGCACTGCAGACCCCAGTTCCAGCGATGCAACTGCGCCGGGGTCTCTGCTGTCTCCACCCACCCTGGACCCAAGGCCAGGATCCAGCTTCCAGTGGGTGAACCTCTCTTTCCCCAGAGAGCAAGAACAGGAACAGGAACAAGCTCTTAGCAGAACTTAGTGATCATACCTTGGGGAGTATAGTGATTATAGCAATCCCCAGAGTGTATTTCTCCAATCCCCCAAACATGAGCCAAAGCTTAATGCTGGAACAAGACTGATTTACTGGCACACAGAATTCACAATTTATGCAACACAAAACTCCTCCTCTGGGCCAGGCTAGATAATTGAGTTTCTACAATACACAAAGCTCAATTATCTGCTGGCCAGAAACATTACAATTTTTACAGCATTCATAACTTCTAAAATATACATCACAGGGACCCCAAAACATGCAATAACCCCATAAAAAGTATATCCTTGGAACCGGGGGATCTGGGTGAACCACATATCCAAAATTCACCCAGATCCGTTCAGTACTTTGGAAAATACAGTTTAATGCAGATTCTGCAGAACATATACAGGCTAAATGAAAAACAATCACTGTATAATGTGTCCCCTGCTGTATAGTCCAAAACCACCGCACGATGTCTCTGTGCAACAAATACTGGCAAGATAGCACAGTGTTGAAAAGTCCACACAGTGTCTGTGAGTTAAAATGGCCGCCATCCATTGTTCTCACCATGTGCTTCATCCATTGTTCTCACCATGTGCTTCTGATACAGGAAATGGTGGCCACCCAGTAACTCCACAGTATGTCCCCAGATGGTTCTTAAAGGGCCAGCAGCAACACAACACAAATCCATTATGCCCAAATCATGTCTTTAAAGGGCAATACATCCCAGGGGCCATAGTCACAGGGCAAGAGGCGGGCAAGCAGTCCTCTCCAGGCACAAGTGGCGAAGGGCACTTCGTCACAGCATCCTTCAACGGAGGTACCAGTCGGGGTGCCAGGTGATCCGTTACAATAACCATGTGAGCCGCAAACACAGGAGGGTCTGCAAACAAAGCCGGGGTACCAGACCTAATATTAACAATGCTGTCTTTCTGCAAACCTCTTATGGGAAACACCCACCTAACCGTACAGCGAGTAGCACACCCACGCCAAATAGCAAAGTTCCACCGATCTGTGACCGGGATGGGTTTCATGAAATCTGCAACCTAAAGGCAAAAATGACGAAGGGAGGGGATACCTGACTCCAACACATGCTACACGAGTGAATCGCTATATCTCACACACTGACATAAAACCCATTAAATTACAGAACACGAAGGTAAAGAAATGAAAGTGCAGTGCACCATTACATCGAGACCTAAGCTTAATCACATTAAAGCATGTATACGGCCGCCTCTATATAAAAATGTTGACCTTTTCACTAGCATATACCATGGTCGTTAATATTATAGACAGTCAGAAAAGCCTGCATCTTATCCAATGTTTTGCCTCTCCACTGTCAATTCATCCTTCTATTATAAATGTAAAAATGTACCACCTACTCGTACGCCACATCAAACTTATAATGTCTGTCGTTATTATTCAACTTGCAACTGCTATCGTGGCTGAACAAGTTTACTGTTATTCTGTGCACAATAAAAAATAAAAAATAATATATATATATTAATAAAATGAAATATTATAAAATTACGTCACGGTTATTAAGTAACTGCATCTCAAAGCTTGGCCTACACATTACTCTCCACATATGAACATAAAACACATAACATCAGCACTACAAAAATAATAAATGAAACTGTGCGTGGAATCGTGACACCGATACATTATACTGCTGTGCGTGGAATCGTTACACCGATACATTATACTGCTGTGCGTGGAATCGTGCCACTGATACATTATACTGCTGTGCGTGGAATCGTTACACCGATACATTATACTGCTGTGCGTGGAATCGTGACACCGATACATTATACTGCTGTGCGTGGAATCGTTACACCGATACATTATACTGCTGTGCGTGGAATCGTGACACCGATACATAATACTGCTGTGCGTGGAATCGTGACACCGATACATTATACTGCTGTGCGTGGAATCGTGACACCGATACATTATACTGCTGTGCGTGGAATCGTGACACCGATACATTATACTGCTGTGCGTGGAATCGTGACACCGATACATTATACTGCTGTGCGTGGAATCGTTACACCGATACATTATACTGCTGTGCGTGGAATCGTTACACCGATACATTATACTGCTGTGCGTGGAATCGTTACACCGATACATTATACTGCTGTGCGTGGAATCGTTACACCGATACATTATACTGCTGTGCGTGGAATCGTGACACCGATACATTATACTGCTGTGCGTGGAATCGTTACACCGATACATTATACTGCTGTGCGTGGAATCGTTACACCGATACATTATACTGCTGTGCGTGGAATCGTGACACCGATACATTATACTGCTGTGCGTGGAATCGTGACAATACCGATACATTATACTGCTGTGCATGGAATGGAATCGTTACATTATATACATTATACTGCTGTGCGTGGAATCGTTACACCGATACATTATACTGCTGTGCGTGGAATCGTTACACCGATACATTATACTGCTGTGCGTGGAATCGTTACACCGATACATTATACTGCTGTGCGTGGAATCGTTACACCGATGCTGTGACAGATTCATCTGCATTGTTGGTTCGTCTGTTTTCCCTTTGTTCGTGGAATTGCCTGTTCGTATACCCCCGTTCGTGTAATTTGCAAACTACCGATTGAAACTACCGAACGAACGACCACCCAGGAGAGGAGTGTGCTGCTGGTTAACCTCGTGGCCCAAATTAGAACGTTGTGGTTAACAGCAGACACCTCTCCATTCCATTCGTACGGGTGGTCGTCGTTCGCATGTCGACCACGAGGCAGCGGCCATTTTGGGACATACGAACACAGAGCGGTGTTCGGTACAAACTGACACTTAAACTACCGAACACCGCTGAAAAGCTGCTGCCTACCTTCCTTTTCGACAAGGCATGCGAACGTTGGTCGTTCGGGAGTTTTGTTCATTCGTATGGACTTTCGCCCCGACAGCCATCCCATGGAGTCATTCGTATACCGAAGGACTGGTGAAAGACTTTGACTCCATGGCGATTCGACTAGATACATCGGATCTGAGCGCTATTCAGTGAAAACATGCCCTCAGATCCAGGCTGTCGGGGGATACGTTGCACGAACCATATGCATTCGGTATTTCTGTCGTTATGTATTTTAATGTAATTTTGTTACTGTATTCCAAGATGGCGATTGTCTCTACCTTGAGAGATAATTAGGTTTCTTCCTAATTATCTCCGAGGTAGAGAAGACGGAATTATGGGCAAGATGGGGAGGGCTATTATTGAAGCCACTGCGATTGGCTACTGTTCAATATATTTTACAGTCTTCCACAAGGTCCCCTCAGGGAGTGTCCACCTTGTGGAGACCTGCATAAATACCGGGCAGGTAGCCCCATTAAACAGAACTTCATTTGACCCTCAAGACGGAGCTTGGTCTCGTTTGTGGGGGAATTATTACTGGGACAGCGCTTTCGTTATTTCTAGCTGTGGAAGGCGTTCGACTGTTTGGCTGATCGGGAGTTGCCGTGTTCGTGGACTTCGTTCGGGAGTTTGGCGGTCGGCTGGATTTAAACTGCATTTCTGGAGAAGGGGATTATTGCCTAAACGGCGGCTTCATCTACCCGACGGTACGTTTCTTAACAATTGGTGGCAAACGACGGGATGAATCCTACAGCCCAGAAGGCCAGCTACACATCCCAGGTTGGAAATGCAGTATGAGGAGTTAAGGCGTGCTAGGACGATCAGCGAGTAATCTCAAGAAAAGAGAGATTATTG
This sequence comes from Pelobates cultripes, assembly GCA_933207985.1. Lineage (NCBI taxonomy): Eukaryota > Metazoa > Chordata > Amphibia > Anura > Pelobatidae > Pelobates > Pelobates cultripes. Next base: position 54,806,270 of record OW240921.1, on the reverse strand, counting down.
CCATACTATTTGAAATGCATGCAGCACAGGGAACGGGGGGAGCCGATGTGCCTGGCATACTTGAGTTAACACCCGAGGAGATACAGTTTAACCGGGCAGTTCAGATCAGGCTGGCACATTTTGGCCCCAACCCCGCAGCAGATATTGTGGTGCAAGTACAAGCGGCAGTAGCAGCACAACAGGCGCTTCAAGGAAGAGGCGCTGCAGCAGCTGAGGTACCTTATAATAATAATAATGGAAGGAGAAAAGTACCTTTTGCTGCATTTCGGAACTTTGTAGAAGCCGAAGGAGAAATTCCTGGCGGATTTTGAAAGGCAATGTGCCTTACACCAGGTACCCGCAGGAGAATGGGTCCCTGTGACAGAACCATCTGTCTGCTGGATTTTTGCCCGTTCGTCTGTTTGTCCCCATTCGTATGAATGGCTGGTTTCTATAGCCCAGCCATTCGAATGACTCTTTTTCCCGAACAAATCTGCCGAACGAACGGCCACCCAAGTGAGGAGTGTGCTGCAGGTTAACGAAGTGATCACCATTATAACGTTGTGGTTAACCGCAGACACTTCTCAATTAAACCGAACTCAGGGTGGTCGTCGTTCGTATGTCGACCACGAGGCAGCGGCCATTTTAAATCATGCGAACGCTCAGCGGTGTTTGGCTCTATTTCTATGGAACTGAAAACGGACACTTTTTCTGCCGAACACCGCTGAAACAAGGGAACGCCTGGCTGCCTCCACGAAAGCATGCGAACACCGGCCGTTCGGGAGATTGAGAGCATACAAAAGACTTAACCCAGATAGCCCTCCCATGGAGTCATTCGTATACCGAAAGACTGTAAGAACTTTGACTCCATGGCGATTGAACTATGTGTGTGGGATCTGAGCGCTATTCGCTAATAATATGCACTCAGATCCAGGCTATCTGGGGACATGTAATACGAATGGGAAATGTTCAGTTTTCATGTAGTTATGCATTTTTATGTCTTTTATTATTTTATGTTTAAAATGGCGACTGTCCTTGTCCTGGAGTTAATTGAGTTACTTGGTAATTAACTCCAGGACAGAGGGGAGGGAATCAGAATGCACTGTGGGTAAGAGAGGTGACTGTGTGTCAGAAATGTCCTTCTATCTGTCTGTAATTTAAGTCTTCCATTTGGTCCCCTAGGGGAGTGTCCACCAGGTGGGAGACCTGCATAAATACGGGCAGGTAGCCCACAGTAAAACCAGATCTTATTTGACCCTCAATGCGGAGCTTCTGTCTCGTTATTGGGGGGATTTCTTCTTCACGGTTAGAGACTGCTGGATGGAACTTAAGCCGCTTTGGGGATATTATTGTTCGACGGTTCCTAGCAGTTCGTATATTGCCGTTCGGGAGTTTGGAGCCGTTCGTGGATTTCGATCGGGAGATTGTCGCTTCCCCTGCATTTGGTTCGTGGGTTACAGAGTAAGCGAACAGAGACTGTACTGCAGCCGGGGAAGGTTTACTAAACGGCGGTTTGACTTAAAGACACGGGAGGTGTCTTAACAGTCCCCATCCTCTCTGGGAAGTTATCCGGCCGGGCCAGTGAGGCGTTTCGGGCCATCCCAGAGGAGGAACTTACCAGCTACAGGGCAGTGAAAGATGCCCTTTTGGCCAGATATGCTGTGACCCCGGAGGCATACCGGCGGCGATTCCGGGACACTAACAAGCAGGCTGGTGATTCTTATGTTGAGTGGGCATGCCGAGTACACCGCACCGCAGCCCACTGGATGGCAGGGTGCCAAGCGGTAACTGGGGAAGAAGTGCTGCAAGTGTTTTTGTTGGAGCACTGTTTTGACCGCTTACCTGTAGGAGTCAGAGAGTGGGTTAGGGACCGCAAACCCGCTACCTTACCCGAAGCTGCTCGTCTGGCTGATGAGTACACTGACGCCAGGAAACTGGACCAGACAGCAGCCAAGGTCCCTACCCGAGTGGAGTACAAACCAGCAGCCCCTCCAACCTCTGCAGTGTATCAACATCCAGCACAACGCACCCCCACCATGCCAACGAACAATTACGTTCAGCCAGCCCGGTTCAACGCCCGGGATTACTCACAGCCGATCCGTTGCTACGGGTGTAAGCAGTTGGGGCACAAGCGACCCGAGTGCCCATTAAACAATTCGAGCCAAGCCCAGTCATGGAGAAGACCAGCCGGCGGAAATCAGCAACCACCTCAACCTTCCGCTCACTGTCTTGAGCAGGAGGAATTTTGGGGTATACTACATGAGGCGGATCCGGTACAAGCAGCGCAGCAGGATAACCGTCAACAGCACAGACAGACCGTTAAACTGAATGGCAAAGCGGTAACTGGTCTGAGAGACACCGGAGCCACTGTGACCTTGCTCCAAAAGAACCTTGTGTCCGAACACCAACACACTGGAGATACTGTGGCAGTGAGGGTGGCGGGAGGTGCAGTGTTCCGTTTACCGGTTGCCCGGGTTCACTTGGATTGGGGGGTGGGCTCTGGACACGTGAATGTGGGGGTCATGAAAGACTTACCGGCCGATGTTTTGCTTGGGAATGACTTGGCCCCTTTGGTGTCCGCTTATGCTCCAATGGGACCTGCCGCTATCAACCCAGTGACTACCCGTGCCCAGACCCGTGCTGCTGGAACCAGCCCACCTGCTGCTGAGACCCAGGTAAGGACCGAGTCCCCGACTGGTACCCTAGAACCGACTTTTGTTAACTGGGATTCCCCAGAGGAGTTTGGGAGGGAAACTCAGACAGATTCGACCCTCCAGAAGTATAGGGACAGAGCAGATACTGGAGAGGAAGGATTAGATGGGGAACGGTATGAGTGGGTGGGGGACAGGTTGTATAGGATCCCCAAGCTTTCCCCGAAGAGTGTTGCCCCGCCGCCGAATCGACAGCTGGTAGTGCCCGCGAAATACCGGCAGGAGATTCTGCGGATAGGGCATGATGTTCCACTAGCTGGACATCTAGGTTCCCGCCGCACAGCCTATAGGATCATGCAGAACTTTTTTTGGCCAAACTTCAATCAGGCTGTGCGGACATACTGCAGTACGTGTGACACATGTCAACGGATAGGAAAGCGGGGGGACCACCCAAGAGCTAGGCTTATGTCTATGCCTATCATTGGGGAGCCCTTTGCCCGCATAGCCGTTGACATTGTGGGTCCACTGGCCAGGGCTAGTCCATCCGGTAAGAAATATATTCTCACCGTGGTGGATTATGCCACTCGCTATCCAGAGGCAGTAGCGCTGTCTAATATAGAGACAGAGACAGTTGCTGATGCCCTGGTTAGGATTTTCACCAGAGTCGGGTTCCCTCAAGAGATTCTCTCTGACCAGGGAACCCAATTCACCGCTGTGCTCACCCAGCAACTGTGGAAGGTGTGCGGCATTAAACCGCTGCTTAGCTCACCTTACCATCCACAGACTAACGGTCTCTGCAAGCGATTTAATGGCACCCTCAAACAGATGCTGATGACCTTTTCTGACACTTGCAGAGACTGGGAGCGATTCCTGCCTCATCTGTTGTTTGCCTACAGAGAGGTGCCCCAGGAATCTACTGGGTTCTCCCCCTTCGAGTTGCTATATGGGAGAAGGGTCCGCGGACCCCTCGATCTCATTAGAGGCCACTGGGAGGGGGAGACAGAGCAGGAGGGGACCCCCATAGTACCCTATGTTCTGGAACTCCGGGACCGCATGGAGAAACTGTCCCTAATGGTAAGGGAGAATCTCCAGGTGGCTCAGGGGAGACAGAAGAGGTGGTACGATCGGGGTGCCCGACAGCGAGTCTTCCAGGTTGGGCAGAAAGTGTTAGTACTCAAACCTGTGAAGGCGAACAAGATGCAGGCATCTTGGCAGGGCCCGTATAAGGTGTTAGCACAGATATGTGATACTACCTACCTTATAGCCAGCTGTTCAGATGAAAGGATCCAGCGATCCTTCCATGTGAACATGCTAAAGGAGTATCAAGAGAGACCAGAGAATGTCGCTGCAGTATGTGCCCCTGCTGCAGATGATACAGAAAGTTTACCCTTGCCAGACCTGTTAGAGAGGGACCCCCGACGGATCTTACTAGCCTAGTACAGCTAGGGGACAGATTGAGCGCTACCGAGAAGGGCCAGGCAAGACAGCTTCTGTGGGAAAAGCAGGCGACCTTCTCCCAAGAACCTGGTTACACTACCCTAGCTGTACACAAGGTAGAAACCCCTGGACAGAACCCTCTGCGACAACCCCCTTACCGTATCCCTGAAGCAGTCCGGGAAGGAATGCGGAAGGAGATACAGGAGATGACCCAGCTGGGGGTCATCGAACACTCCGATAGCCCTTGGGCCTCGCCTGTAGTCCTGGTGCCCAAGAAGGATGGGACCACCCGGTTCTGTGTGGACTACAGGCGTCTCAATGAGCGGACCACCACTGACGCCTACCCGATGCCCCGGGTAGATGAATTGTTAGATCGCATTGCCAGGGGACGCTATCTGACCACCATAGACCTGTGCAAAGGCTACTGGCAGATTCCCCTGGCCGAGGATGCTATCCCCAAGTCGGCCTTCGTCACCCCATTTGGCCTGTACCAATTTAAGGTCATGCCATTTGGGATGAAGAATGCCCCGGCTACCTTCCAGCGTATGGTGGATAGACTTCTTGATGGATTCCAGGAATTTGCTTGTGCATACCTGGATGACATTGCGATCTACAGTGAGTCCTGGGAAAAACACCTAGTGCATGTAGGGGTGGTGCTGGACAAGATTCGGGCCGCTGGCCTGACATTGAAGCCAGAGAAGTGCCATTTAGGCATGGCTGAAGTGCAGTACCTGGGTCACAGAGTAGGGTGTAGGAGCCAGAGGCCAGAGCCAGCCAAGATAGAGGCAGTTGCTAACTGGCCCACACCTATCACCAAGGGACAGCAGGGTACTATAGACGCTTTGTCCCCGACTACAGCACTATTGCTAAACCCCTGACTGACCTGACCAAGAAAAATCTTCCTAAGCAGGTCCTGTGGTCTCCGGCTTGTGAAGCTGCGTTCCAAGCACTCAAACAAGCTCTTGTGAATGCCACTGTCCTGGCTGCCCCAGTCCCTAACAAACGTTTTCTCGTCCATACAGATGCTTCCATGTATGGACTGGGGGCTGTGCTGAGCCAGGTCGGGGAAGATGGAGGAGAGCACCCTGTCGCATATCTCAGCAGGAAGCTGTTACCCAGAGAAGTGAGTTATGCGGCAGTGGAGAAGGAATGTTTGGCCCTGGTGTGGGCATTGAAAAAGTTAAGCCCGTATTTATATGGACAGGAATTTTCCCTGGTGACGGACCACAATCCCCTTGTCTGGCTTAACCGGGTCTCAGGGGACAATGGCAGACTGTTGAGGTGGAGTTTAGCACTACAGCCATATAACTTCACCATCACTTATCGACCCGGTAAGCAGAATGGGAACGCAGATGGATTGTCCAGGCAAACCGACAGCCTCACCCCATCTTAGTCCGGTCATCCCCACGTTGACCCGCTAAAGGGTCAAGCCGGGTCTGCCGGAGTGTCCCACAAGGGGGGAGCCGTGTGACAGATTCATCTGCATTGTTGGTTCGTCTGTTTTCCCTTTGTTCGCGGAATTGCCTGTTCGTATAACCCCGTTCGTGTAATTTGCAAAATACCGATTGAAACTACCGAACGAACGACCACCCAGGAGAGGAGTGTGCTGCTGGTTAACCTCTTGGCCCCAATTAGAACGTTGTGGTTAACCGCAGACACCTCTCCATTCCATTCGTACGGGTGGTCGTCGTTCGCATGTCGACCACGAGGCAGCGGCCATTTTGGGACATACGAACACAGAGCGGTGTTCGGTACAAACTGTATGGAACTAAAAACGGACACTTAAACTACCGAACACCGCTGAAAAGCTGCTGCCTACCTTCCTTTTCGACAAGGCATGCGAACGTTGGTCGTTCGGGAGTTTTGTTCATTCGTATGGACTTTCGCCCCGACAGCCATCCCATGGAGTCATTCGTATACCGAAGGACTGGTGAAAGACTTTGACTCCATGGCGATTCGACTAGATACATCGGATCTGAGCGCTATTCGGTGAAAACATGCCCTCAGATCCAGGCTGTCGGGGGATACGTTGCACGAACCATATGCATTCGGTATTTCTGTCGTTATGTATTTTAATGTAATTTTGTTACTGTATTCCAAGATGGCGATTGTCTCTACCTTGAGAGATAATTAGGTTTCTTCCTAATTATCTCCGAGGTAGAGAAGACGGAATTATGGGCAAGATGGGGAGGGCTATTATTGAAGCCACTGCGATTGGCTACTGTTCAATATATTTTACAGTCTTCCACAAGGTCCCCTCAGGGAGTGTCCACCTTGTGGAGACCTGCATAAATACCGGGCAGGTAGCCCCATTAAACAGAACTTCATTTGACCCTCAAGACGGAGCTTGGTCTCGTTTGTGGGGGAATTATTACTGGGACAGCGCTTTCGTTATTTCTAGCTGTGGAAGGCGTTCGACTGTTTGGCTGATCGGGAGTTGCCGTGTTCGTGGACTTCGTTTGGGAGTTTGGCGGTCGGCTGGATTTAAACTGCATTTCTGGAGAAGGGGATTATTGCCTAAACGGCGGCTTCATCTACCCGACGGTACGTGTCGTAACAGATGCATTATACTGCTGTGCGTGGAATCGTTACACCGATACATTATACTGCTGTGCGTGGAATCGTTACACCGATACATTATACTGCTGCGCGTGGAATCGTTACACCGATACATTATACTGCTGTGCGTGGAATCGTTACACCGATACATTATACTGCTGTGCGTGGAATCGTTACACCGATACATTATACTGCTGTGCGTGGAATCGTTACACCGATACATTATACTGCTGTGCGTGGAATCGTTACACCGATACATTATACTGCTGTGCGTGGAATCGTTACACCGATACATTATACTGCTGTGCGTGGAATCGTTACACCGATACATTATACTGCTGTGCGTGGAATCGTTACACCGATACATTATACTGCTGTGCGTGGAATCGTTACACCGATACATTATACTGCTGTGCGTGGAATCGTTACACCGATACATTATACTGCTGTGCGTGGAATCGTTACACCGATACATTATACTGCTGTGCGTGGAATCGTGACACCGATACATTATACTGCTGTGCGTGGAATCGTTACACCGATACATTATGCTGCTGTGCGTGGAATCGTTACACCGATACATTATACTGCTGTGCGTGGAATCGTTACACCGATACATTATACTGCTGTGCGTGGAATCGTTACATGGATACATTATACTGCTGTGCGTGGAATCGTTACACCGATACATTATACTGCTGTGCGTGGAATCGTTACACCGATACATTATACTGCTGTGCGTGGAATCGTGACACCGATACATTATACTGCTGTGCGTGGAATCGTTACACCGATACATTATTCTGCTGTGCGTGGAATCGTTACACCGATGCATTATACTGCTGCGCGTGGAATCGTTACACCGATACATTATACTGCTGTGCGTGGAATCGTTACACCGATACATTATACTGCTGTGCGTGGAATCGTTACACCGATACATTATACTGCTGTGCGTGGAATCGTTACACCGATACATTATACTGCTGTGCGTGGAATCGTTACACCGATACATTATACTGCTGTGCGTGGAATCGTTACACCGATACATTATACTGCTGTGCGTGGAATCGTTACACCGATACATTATACTGCTGTGCGTGGAATCGTTACACCGATACATTATACTGCTGTGCGTGGAATCGTTACACCGATACATTATTCTGCTGTGCGTGGAATCGTTACACCGATGCATTATACTGCTGCGCGTGGAATCGTTACACCGATACATTATACTGCTGTGCGTGGAATCGTGACACCGATACATTATACTGCTGTGCGTGGAATCGTTACACCGATACATTATACTGCTGTGCGTGGAATCGTTACATCGATACATTATACTGCTGTGCGTGGAATCGTTACACCGATACATTATACTGCTGTGCGTGGAATCGTTACACCGATACATTATACTGCTGCGCATGGAATCGTTACACCGATACATTATACTGCTGTGCATGGAATCATGACACCGATACATTATACTGCTGTGCGTGGAATCGTGACACCGATACATTATGCTGCTGTGCGTGGAATCGTTACACCGATACATTATACTGCTGTGCGTGGAATCGTTACACCGATACATTATACTGCTGTGCGTGGAATCGTTACATGGATACATTATACTGCTGTGCGTGGAATCGTTACACCGATACATTATACTGCTGTGCATGGAATCGTTACACCGATACATTATACTGCTGTGCATGGAATCGTGACACCGATACATTATACTGCTGTGCGTGGAATCGTGACACCGATACATTATGCTGCTGTGCGTGGAATCGTGACACCGATACATTATACTGCTGTGCGTGGAATCGTTACACCGATACATTATACTGCTGTGCGTGGAATCGTTACACCGATACATTATACTGCTGTGCGTGGAATCGTTACACCGATACATTATACTGCTGTGCGTGGAATCGTTACACCGATACATTATACTGCTGTGCGTGGAATCGTTACACCGATACATTATACTGCTGTGCGTGGAATCGTTACACCGATACATTATACTGCTGTGCGTGGAATCGTTACACCGATACATTATACTGCTGTGCGTGGAATCGTTACACCGATACATTATACTGCTGTGCGTGGAATCGTGACACCGATACATTATACTGCTGTGCGTGGAATCGTGACACCGATACATTATACTGCTGTGCGTGGAATCGTTACACCGATACATTATACTGCTGTGCGTGGAATCGTTACACCGATACATTATACTGCTGTGCGTGGAATCGTTACACCGATACATTATACTGCTGTGCGTGGAATCGTTACACCGATACATTATACTGCTGTGCGTGGAATCGTTACACCGATACATTATACTGCTGTGCATGGAATCGTTACATGGATACATTATACTGCTGTGCGTGGAATCGTTACA
>OW240921.1:54778475-54789113 GCA_933207985.1 Pelobates cultripes | reverse complement strand
CTCTTCTTATCCCCTCTTCTTACCCCCCCTCCTCCCTCTCTTCTTACCCCCTCCCCTGTAGCGTGGCCGAGCTGCACTCCGGTCCGCGGTGGCCGGCCGGCCGGAGTGATAGGAAGGTGCACACTGAGTGTGCACCTTCCTGTCAGTCCGACCGGGTTACAGGAAACAGAAACTCCGCGCGGAACAGGAGTTTCTGTTTCCTGTAACCGGCCGGACTGACAGGAAGTGCACACTCAGTGTGCCCCTTCCTATCACTCCGGCCGGCCGGCCACCGCGGACCGGAGTGCAGCTCGGCCACGCTACAGGGGAGAAACTGCAGCCGCCTGAGGCTCTTCACAGAGCGCTCAGGCGGCTGCAGTATTTAAAGGGCCGGCCCCAGGTGCCGACGGCCCACCGGGAAATTTCCCGGTATCCCGGTGGGCCAGTCCGGCCCTGTCCTGTAGGAGGCTGCTGAGGCTGCCCCAATCCTGAAGGAATGTCCAGAGTAGTATGAGGGGTTGAGGCCTAGTCTCATCAACATGATTCTAATGTAAAGCATGCATTTGCTTGTAGGGAAGATGGTGCCTTGTAAGGTAAGTAAAGGGTGATTTGCTGGTGCCTGCAAGTTATTCAGATAGACATCTAAAGTCTTTACTGGACACCATCTATTAAATGTGGGGTAATAGGGAATTGTGATGGTTTGCCCAGGTTGACTTGTCTTGGTATGTAGTAGTGAGAGTAAATAGTGGTCTTCATGTTTGATGATATGGGTTTTGATGTAGAACCTTAAATCTGTAGTATTTATGGTTGTGAATTCCCTGGGCCTAAGGAACCCGTAAAATGCCAAATTTATCGCGACTTTTAAAGTTTGATTGGTCTTGGGTTCAAATGGTTCAAATCCAAAAAGGTCTTACAGTACCTGAACAAGCTCCCATTAATAGGTAATCTCTGTGGTGTTTGTGTTGTACTGCACATCTGGATTCCTTTTAATAAGGTCTTGATTTAGTAACATGATATGAAGGTCTGTTTGTTTGGGAATAGTGTCAGCATGTGGTGTTCTAACCCTGTGAGGAAAAAAAGTTTGATTGTGTTGTAGGACAGATGTAAATTGAGGTGGCAAAAGGAAGTGAAAGCCACCAAAGATTCCATTGCGAACATAGCTACCACTTGGAAGTCCCTAGTAAATTTCACAAAAATATCAAGAGCTTGTTTGTATGCCTGGCTGGTGTTTTTGGATAAATCGCATTGCGACAGCATTCTGCCATGTGCTAGGAGTTGGCCTAATCCAAGATGAGCTCTTGAAACTGAGGGGCCGGAGTTGCTACCGTGGAGACATTGTGATGTAGTGTGAGGAATTCCTGAAAGCAGAAGCGGGACAAATAGTCAGCTGCTGTGTTGTGGACACCAGACACATGTGTGCAACATATAAAGAACTGCTGAGTCGCCGTGAGCCATGACTAGAGAGGGGGACTGGCCTTTGTTAATGATATGACAAGTTGCTTGATTGTCTGAAAAACAATGTACTGTGTGTCCTGACCAGGAGTGTCCCCAGTTTGCTGCCGCTGCCACAATAGGGTAAATCTCCAACAATGCTGAAGTCTGATCAAAGGCCTCCGATGTTCTGGTCTCAGGCGGTCAACTGCCCAACAACCACTCGTCACCACAGATGGCCGCAAAACCACTGCATCTGACCACAGCATTGGGGAATCGGAGGACAGTGGAGGTATGAACATGGACTTCCCATTCCACTGACATAAGAAATTCTGACACATGCGTAAATCTGCTGTGGCCTGAGAATCCAGAGAAACCTTACTGTCCTCGGAGGGTAGACTAGGCAATAGACATAGAAGCCTCGAAACTAAAGACTTGCCCTGCGGGATGATTCTCATAGCAAAATTTAATGACCCATGCAATGACTGCAACTCCTATGACTACAGTAACCCCGTCGCAAGTAATCACTAATACTTGCTAGAATATGCTCATGTGGCAAGCTGGCTTCCATAGTCACTGAGTCAAATTCAATGCCCAGAAAATTGACTATAGTGTCAGGACCTTCCATTTTTGAGGGGGAAATCAGGACCCCCAACCTCCCAAACAGCTGTCTGGCATCTTGAAGGCTCTGTGGGGGGTTATGATTACTCTCAATGAAGAGAAAATCATCCAGATAGTGCAGTACTGATGGACATCTACATGAGTTTAAGAGCAACCAGCATAAGGTCTCGGCAAAAGTGTCAAATATTTTTGGGCTACTTTTTGACCCAAATGTTAGACTGTTGAAAAAGTAATACTGGTTTCTCCACTTAATACCATGTAGATGCCATAAAGATGGGTGAATTGGAAGCAACTTAAAGGCATTTACAATATCAGTTTTGTTTAACCATCCCCTGCCGATATGATGGTTTGAACAGCATTATCTATTGTGTGGTGTACTGTAAGGAGCATTCTTCCGATGGAATCAATGAATTTAAACTGGAAATGGTGGAGGAGTGAGGTTCTGACAGATCAATAATCAGCCTCTTTTTTTTAACCCCACTGAGCCAAATGTACACGTTCTGATCAAAACAAAACGTAAACAAAAACTGAATTTGCGCTATATGTCTGTTCTGGCGTAATTTGCCTCTTTCATATTATGTGCACCCACAGTTATTGTATATAGTTTTATTCAGGGGAAACAGGGCTTTCATTTAACATCAAATATTTAGGTATGAAACATAATTTAATATGAACTAAATATAAAAAAATGTTTGTGACTACGTGGCTACTAAAAAAAGACTGGACATAGCCCATTTGCAATACCTTGGGTTGTCTGCTATTGCAAGTGGTATGCCATCAGAGGGGTTATTTTCATTCCTGGGCTACCATACGGTCTCAAAGGCAACATAACCAACCTGGCGAATTTCAATATGAAAAAACTGAAACGCAAGCCTTATATTTGTCTCCGTAACTCTTGAAAATACCATAAATCCAGTAAATTAGGGGTACTTTTATGCTCAGGAGATTTCGCTGAACACAAATATTAGTGTTTCAAAATAGTAAAACGTATAACAATAATTATATTGTCCGTGTAAATGACATTTGTGTGTGAAAAATGCAAAAAATGTCACTTTCACTGACGATATCATCGTTGTAATACATTTTACTGTTTTGAAACACTAATATTTGTGTTCAGTGAAGTCTTCTGAGTGAAACAGTACCCCCATGTACAGGTTTTATGGTGTCCTGGAAAGTTAGAGGGTTAAATATAGCGCTAGCAAATTAAATTCCCTGAACTTTTGGCCTGGGTTGTCAGGCAGGTCACGCAAATTGTAATTAATAAAATTACCTAATTATGTAAAATTATTACATAAATACATATGTAGAATTATATATATGACGACTCTAGAAAAAGAAACAGAATATCATAGTATAATACTGTAAAATAAAAATATGATAGATGGCAATAGAGCAATATTACTCACAAGCCCAGAGCCAGTATGTGTAGCGCAGTGGGACTCTTAATCGGATGGCCGCTTCCTTCTTCCTGATCTTTCTTGGGAAGTTGGAGGTTGCTGAAGAAGATAGCAGTATTCCAATATATTTTCCCAACAAGAAGGAAACTTTATTAGTAAAAGAAAATATGGTGTCAAATAAAATGGAAAAAATTCCAATAAAGGTACAAAAATTAAAAAAGTCTATAATAGACTGGTATGTCCAAATAAATGTCCAAATAATAGACTGTGTATATCCAAAATGCATTTTGCCCTATGGTGGGGGCTTCCTCTGTTGGTATCAGTCGATATTGTTAGTGGGGGCTTCTCTGGCGTCTTTATATGGGATTTTCTCTTTCACTTCCTGGTTTGTCGGCGGTTTCGTGTGTGGAGCGCATCCTGCGTTCCACCGCCAGCTTTGTGTGCGTCACTTCCGGTTCCTGTGTGCAGAGTACGCAGAGAACGTCACTGGAACGCATAGTTCCTGATCCATGCGTTCCACTGCGGATATACCGAGCGTAAACTGTCCTCAGTGCAATCCTAGAGTTCATATAAATGTATAACACATCCCACATAGTCTGGGTGACATTGAATCATTGAATCAATGCATACATCCATTCCCAAAAAATATTATATACAAAATAAAGGTCCAAAGTGTACACAAACTTTAGTATGGTCTTGAAACTTAAATAGGTGTGCTGTGTGATTTCGTCAGGATCGTGACAGGGATCCAATTCGCAGAGTGCGGACAGAAAGAGGTACGTATACCGGACCTTAGAATGGCCGGACTAACGTATAGACAAGACAAGAATGGTCAAAAGACAAGCCGAGATCGAGGGAGCCGGAGGACAGGTAAGCGAGGAACAAGCCGGGTCTGAGGAGAGAGAAGCAAGATGAAAATACAAGCCAGGTCAAAACCGAATAACACAATGAGAGGAACACACTGAGTGACTAGCAAGCTAGAACCACGACAGGGCAATGAGTTGTAGCACAGGATTCCTTTAAGTACCTTGTCACCTTAATTGATGACCATGACCCCAAAAGGTCTGGAATTGCGGTTTCTGGCGGTCCGTGCCGATGATGACATCATGACGTTGACTATTGGCCGTCGCGTGATAAAAGGGGGAGGAGCTAACGCGGCCGGCGTGAAAACGGCCGAAATTGCCGAAATGCTTGGACATAAAAAGCCCCTTTGGGAGAGACCCTGTCCAGATGCCTGACCTCCTCAGAGGTGGAAATTACAGGTACCATGACAGTACCCCCCCTTTCAGATACGCCCACCGGGCGGACGGGACTGGGGCGAGAAGGAAACCGAATATGGAAGGCCCGAAGAAGACGAGGAGCATGTAGATCTTCACAAGGAACCCAAGACCTATCTTCAGGACCATAACCGTTCCAGTCTACGAGGTATTGCAACTTCCCCCTGGAAATACGAGAATCAAGAATGGACTTGACAATATACAGGGAGTGCAGAATTATTAGGCAAGTTGTATTTTTGAGGATTAATTTTATTATTGAACAACAACCATGTTCTCAATGAACCCAAAAAACTCATTAATATCAAAGCTGAATATTTTTGGAAGTAGTTTTTAGTTTGTTTTTAGTTATAGCTATGTTAGGGGGATATCTGTGTGTGCAGGTGACTATTACTGTGCATAATTATTAGGCAACTTAACAAAAAACAAATATATACCCATTTCAATTATTTATTATTACCAGTGAAACCAATATAACATCTCAACATTCACAAATACACATTTCTGACATTCAAAAACAAAACAAAAACAAATCAGTGACCAATATAGCCACCTTTCTTTGCAAGGACACTCAAAAGCCTGCCATCCATGGATTCTGTCAGTGTTTTGATCTGTTCACCATCAACATTGCGTGCAGCAGCAACCACAGCCTCCCAGACACTGTTCAGAGAGGTGTACTGTTTTCCCTCCTTGTAAATCTCACATTTGATGATGGACCACAGGTTCTCAATGGGGTTCAGATCAGGTGAACAAGGAGGCCATGTCATTAGATTTTCTTCTTTTATACCCTTTCTTGCCAGCCACGCTGTGGAGTACTTGGACGCGTGTGATGGAGCATTGTCCTGCATGAAAATCATGTTTTTCTTGAAGGATGCAGACTTCTTCCTGTACCACTGCTTGAAGAAGGTGTCTTCCAGGAACTGGCAGTAGGACTGGGAGTTGAGCTTGACTCCATCCTCAACCCGAAAAGGCCCCACAGGCTCATCTTTGATGATACCAGCCCAAACCAGTACTCCACCTCTACCTTGCTGGCGTCTGAGTCGGACTGGAGCTCTCTGCCCTTTACCAATCCAGCCACGGGCCCATCCATCTGGCCCATCAAGACTCACTCTCATTTCATCAGTCCATAAAACCTTAGAAAAATCAGTCTTGAGATATTTCTTGGCCCAGTCTTGACGTTTCAGCTTGTGTGTCTTGTTCAGTGGTGGTCGTCTTTCAGCCTTTCTTACCTTGGCCATGTCTCTGAGTATTGCACACCTTGTGCTTTTGGGCACTCCAGTGATGTTGCAGCTCTGAAATATGGCCAAACTGGTGGCAAGTGGCATCGTGGCAGCTGCACGCTTGACTTTTCTCAGTTCATGGGCAGTTATTTTGCGCCTTGGTTTTTCCACACGCTTCTTGCAACCCTGTTGACTATTTTGAATGAAACGCTTGATTGTTCGATGATCACGCTTCAGAAGCTTTGCAATTTTAAGAGTGCTGCATCCCTCTGCAAGATATCTCACTATTTTTGACTTTTCTGAGCCTGTCAAGTCCTTCTTTTGACCCATTTTGCCAAAGGAAAGGAAGTTGCCTAATAATTATGCACACCTGATATAGGGTGTTGATGTCATTAGACCACACCCCTTCTCATTACAGAGATGCACATCACCTAATATGCTTAATTGGTAGTAGGCTTTCGAGCCTATACAGCTTGGAGTAAGACAACATGCATAAAGAGGATGATGTGGTCAAAATACTCATTTGCCTAATAATTCTGCACTCCCTGTATTCTTCCTGACCATCAACTTGAACCGAAAGAGGGGGTGAAGTGTGGGAAGAAAACCTGTTACATACAAGAGGCTTCAATAAAGATACATGAAAAGAGTTAGGGATACGTAGAGTAGGAGGCAGGTCCAGCAGATAAGAAACCGGGTTAATCCTCCTCAACACCTTGTAAGGCCCCACGTAACGAGGAGCAAACTTCATGGAAGGAACTTTCAAGCGAATGTGTCTGGTACTCAACCAGACCCTATCACCCGGAGAAAAGACAGGGGCAGGCCGTCTACGCTTATCAGCTTGCATCTTGAACACCGCGGAGCTACGGGTAAGAATTTGTCGAGTCTGATCCCACAACTTTCTCTGGTTGGCTACATGAACATCAACCGACGGTATACCGTGAGAAGGTGATACCGACGGAAGAACAGTAATTCATGAAAAAGGGGCTATTATGAGTGGAATCACAAACAAGATTGTTGTGAGCAAACTCCGCCCAAGGAATCAGACCGACCCAATCGTCCTGGTGTTCAGAAACAAAACAACGTAGATATTGCTCAATTTTTTCGTTAGTGCGTTCAGCTGCTCCGTTAGATTGAGGGTGATAGGCAGAGGAAAAATTCAGCTTGATACCCAACTGGGAACAGAAGGATTTCCAAAAACGGGAAGCATTTTCGCTTACATGGTATCCCCAATGAGATTGTGGAAGACTGTCAGACACAATCTCATTGGGGATACCATGTAAGCGAAAAATCTCCTTCGCAAATATCTCGGCCAATTCGGGCGAGGAAGGAAGTTTAGGCAAGGGAATGAAATGTGCCATTTTGGTAAACCTGTCGATCACCGTGAGGATAACTGTGCGTTTATTAGAAACAGGCAAATCAACAATAAAATCCATAGCTAAACTAGCCCAAGGTTTGTTGGGAATGACTAAGGGTTGCAATAGGCCACAAGGGAGTGTCTGTGGTAGTTTATTCCTAACACATACATCGCAGACCTTGACAAAATCTTCCACATCCCTCTGTATATTAGGCCACCAGAAGTCCTTGGAAATCAGAGAGTAAGTTTTGTGGATGCCGGGGTGACCAGCAATCTTGCTATCGTGAAAGCATCAAAGTACGTCCATTTGGAACTAGGGAGAAACAAAGTACCGTCCCTCAGGGGTACGTTCTGGAGCAAGAGATTGTTCCTTCATTATATCTGAAAGTAACGGAGAGTTTATTTTGACATTAGTGTTTGCAATAATGTATTGTTTAGGAACAATAGGAGACAATGCGTCTTCCGTGATGGTAATAGGTTCATGTTGGCGGGATAACGCGTCTGTTTTGGTGTTCTTAGAACCAGGTCTGTATGTGAGTAAGTAGTTGAAATGTGTAAGGAACAATGACCAACGGGCTTGCCTGGCGGATAATCTTTTGGCCTCTCCAATGTAGGATAAATTTTTGTGATCTGTCAAAATGGTAACAGGGTGTACAGTTCCCTCTAACAGATGTCTCCATTCTTTTAATGCCATAATAATAGCTAAGAGTTCTCTGTCACCAATATCATATCTCCTTTCCGTGTGAGATAATTTTTTGGAAAAAAAAACGCATGGGTGCAAAGGTTTATCCAAACTTTGTCTTTGGGATAAAACTGCGCCTATACCTGTTTCAGACGCATCAACCTCAAGTAGAAAGGGTAAAGAGGTATCAGGATGGAAAAATATAGGTGCTGAAGCATAAGTCTGTTTGAGCTTTTCGAAAGCAGATAGAGCCTCAGTAGACCACGTTTTGGTATTAGCCCCTTGTTTAGTCATATTAGTGATAGGAGCAATAATAGAGGAGTAACCTTTAATGAAGCGTCTGTAGTAATTAGAAAATCCAATGACTCTTTGTATGGCTTTGAGTCCCTTGGGTAATGGCCAATCTAATATCGATTTTAGTTTAATCGGGTCCATCATAAACCCACTCCTTGGAAATTACGTAGCCTAAGAAAGTTATCTGGGATTGATCAAAGCTACATTTCTCCAATTTACCATACAATCCATGTTGTAAAAGTTTCCGTAATATCCTTCTGACTTGTCTGTGATGAGACTCAAGGTCCCTAGAATGTATTAGTATATCATCCAAATATACTATAACGCACTTGTGTTGAAATTCTCTAAGAATTTCATTAATCAAATCTTGGAAGACAGCCGGAGCATTGCATAACCCAAACGGCATTACAGTATACTCATAATGTCTATAACGGGTATTGAACGCTGTCTTCCATTCGTTTCCCTGTTTAATTCTTACCAAGTTATATGCTCCTCTCAAGTCTAACTTGATAAAAATCTTGGAGCCCTTCAATCTATCAAAGAGTTCTGTAATCAAAGGAATGGGGTAAGCATTCCTGATCGTAATCTTATTCAATCCCCGATAGTCTATGCAAGGACGTAAAGTACCGTCTTTCTTCTCTACAAAGAAAAAACCTGCCCCAGCCGGAGATGAAGACTTTCTAATAAATTCTTTGTCTAGATTCTACTTTATGTATTCCTCTAAGACTACATTTTCTTTAGTAGACAGAGGATACACCGTACCCCTAGGAGGCATAGTACCAAGCAAGAGTCTAATAGTACAGTCATAAGACCAGAGAGGAGGTAAAGTATCAGCTTTCCTTTTGTCAAATACTGACTTGAGATCCAGATACTGAGACGGTATCTGTAAGTCTGTAGATTGGGAAGAGTTGATAGAGGAGTTTACTGGGCAAACAGAAGTGACTCTCAGCAAACATTTCTCCCTACAACCTGATCCCCAAGATATGATTTCTCCACATTCCCAATCAATGATAGGGTTATGTCTTTTAAGCCAAGGATACCCTAGAACCACTGGGACAGCAGGGGAGGATATTAACAGGAGGGATATCATCTCCTCGTGGAAGATACTGATGGTCAGTTTAACGGGTTTAGTCTCATGAAATATTACTGGTTCAGACAAAGGTCTACCATCTATGGCCTCAACGGCCAAGGGTGTATCTCTCAGTTGAGATGGGAGACAATGCTTAATAGCGAAAGCTTGATCTATAAAGCTTTCCGCTGCTCCGGAATCTAGCAAAGCCATCGTAGTTATAGCCCCACTCTCCCAAGCTAAAGAGACAGGAATAAGAAGCCTATGGTCTTTATCATTATACATAGAGGACAATATAGAAACACCCAAGGCCCGTCCTCTAGGGGAACTTATGTGCGAGCCTTTCCCGGGAGATTAGGGCAATTTAGACGTAGGTGGCCTCTCAGCCCACAATATAAACAGAGACCCTCCCTTCTCCTGTATTGCCTCTCGTCCTCAGATAGGTGAGTATTGCCTATCTGCATAGGTTCTGGAGGAGTTGGGTTGAAGGAATCAGGGTTCTGGAAGGAAGGAGCAAGTCTTATAGGGGGTCTACTGGCTCTTTCTCGAGTATTCTGCCTCTGTCTCATACGTTCATCTATTCTGGAAATAAATGGCACTAAATCTTCCAAATTTTCCGGAAGTTCTCTCGTGGCAATCTCGTCTAGAATCTCATCAGACAATCCATTCAAAAATACATCCATATAAGCTTGTTCGTTCCATTTAACCTCTGCCGCCAAGGATCTGAACTCTAGCACATATTCTACCAGGGTTCTATTATGTTGTTTAAGGCGTAACAGAGATCTAGCTGCATTAGCCTTCCTTCCTGGGGGATCAAAAGTCCTTCTGAAAGCTGTGACAAATGCATTATAATTATAGCCCAAAGGGTTATCATTCTCTCAGAGAGGATTAGCCCATCTAAGCGCTTTGTCTATTAGCAGTGTTATAAAGAACCCTACTTTAGCCCTGTCAGTAGGGTATGCCCGGGGTTGAAGTTCAAAATGTATGCTTATCTGGTTTAGAAAACCTCGACATGTATCAGACGAACCCCCATATCGTAACAGGGAAGTGACATGAGAGGATGCACCCACTGTGGCTACTTCCAAACCTGTACTTACAGGATGGCTAGCGGTGGAACGTATATCTTCTGACTGGGTACTGGGACGTGCTAATAAAGATTGCAAAGCTAGAGCCATTTGGTCCATTCTATGGTCCATGGCCTCAAATCTGGAGTCAGGAGAACTAGCACCTGCAGGATCCATATGGCCCTGTCGTAATGTCAGGATCGTGACAGGGATCCAATATGCAGAGTGCGGACAGAAAGAGGTACGTATACCG
>OW240921.1:54707026-54768446 GCA_933207985.1 Pelobates cultripes | reverse complement strand
AGCACCTCTAGTGACCGTCTGAGTGACTGTCACTAGCAATGTCACTTTGAAGCAATGTAAACACTGCCTTTTCTCTGAAAAGTCAGTGTTTACGTTGAAAAGCCTGTAGCGACATGCTATAGACACCAGTACCACCACATTAAGCTGTGTGTGCGTCTGCTAGTGAGTGAGCTTGCTTGCATGCGTGTGCCTGCTAGTGAGTGAGCTTGTGTTTTTATGTCAATGAGCTGATGTAAATCAGTAAGAGTGTTTGTCTATGAGGCTGTGTATCAATGAGCTTGTGTGTGTCACTGAAATGTCAGTGAAATTGCCTGTGTCTGCATGTGCGTATGCTTACTGTATAATTAAACGTTTTACCCTGAAAGGACCAATATTTTATATTAGAAAAAGCAATATATATATATATATATATATATATATATATACATATTACTCAATCATCTGTCCTGGCAAGACATAGCCTTACATATTACACGCGACAATATATGGCGCAGTGACTTATGGGGCTGGCACAAATTTTTTTTCCAGGGCTGCTTTGTATCCCCAGTCCGGCCCTGCTACAGGAACATCACTACCCATATTATTAAGTCATTGGGGCACTGGAAATCTACAGCATACTGCAAGTACATTCCACAACCCGAGAAAGAAATTAGACAGGCATCCCAACATCTAACATTATGACATTATGTTGTAATAAGTTGTTGTTGACTGAATAAATTATTTTGGCATACATCTTTTGTCCACTTTATTTACAGGTCTACCAATACGTCGGTTTCGGCACCAAGTTTTATATACCTCTACAAGTATGGTAAGGTATCAATACACACATGGCTTTATTGTCCTGAGCACAAATGTAAAGCCAGAGCCTGGAGTTGTGGGAGGGGCTAGTGCTAATATAAATACTCACCATTGGCACTAGACTCACCATTGGCACTCGTTCCGTTCTGAGTCCCTCCCACCACTCCACCTTTTAAATTATTATTTTCTTTAATTACCTTTCTTGGTGGGCCCACTTTATTTACAGTTCTACCAATACATTGGTTTCGGCACACCTCAACCAAATTTTATATATCTCTACAAGTATGATAAGGTATCAGTACACATACGGCTTTATTGTCCTGAGCACAAATATATTGACTGGTGTGCAGATTTTTGTTTAACATTGTATTAACTATCCACAGACTTCAGGTGGAAGGGGTTATTTTTCCCCACCATAACTTATTTGGATTTTGCTTCCCAAGCACTACCAAGCCTCAATAAGCAAACCAGTAACCAACCTCATGCTGATGAGTTGCATTAACAACGAAACAGCTGTCCATGAGTGGTTCACTGGTTTTGCATCTTTTCCTCTATTGTGTTTCAAGCTGTTGTATACAGCAAACACAGATTCAAAGGAATCCATGTTTAAAATGTAATGAGGAAAAAATGTGATTCTTTGTATATTAAAAACAACGTCATACTAAGTGTATTTTTTATTAATATATACATCTATTAATATAAAAATTACACTCAGAGCAAAATTAAACATGTGTGTGTGTGTATATATATATATATATATATATATATATATATTTGTGGTCAGGGAAATTAGCCGCGTAAGCGTAGATTGTGTTATTAGCTAAATTCGGTTGTGATGTGCCGAAACCGAATGTACGGGCAAGCCTGTAAATAAAGAGGGCTCACCTAGGTAGTATTGAATAGATGTGAATAAGTGGAGAGGTGGGTAGGGTGACCAAATGTTGTCAGCCTGGTATGGAGGTAAGTCTACGTTTATATAGGCCAGATCACCCCTTCCCATTTGCGGTCAAGGAAATTAGCCGAGTAAGCATAGATTGTGTTATTAGCTAAATTTGGTTGTGGTATGCCGAAAACGAATGTACGGGCAGGCTTGTAAATAAAGAGGGCAAAATTTATGGGCAAAACAACTTTAATACGAAACAGTAAAATTCCATATTGAGTTTGAAACGTACGTTTTACTTAGTTAATTCTATAAATGCTTTCCTCATTTCTCTTTCAGGTTGAGGAATGTATCGGTTGAAAGCAGATGATTTCCAATGTCCCAGTTTTTTTATGATATGTGCTGGGACGTTCTGACTAGATGCACCTATTCGGAAAGAATGACTGGTGAATGCTGATGGGTCACACCCTATTTTTGAAAACAGAGTTCATATGTATACCATGAATTTGGATTTTGTCAGTGGGTTGCCATGTAGATTTAGTAGCGGGGCATTCTTATCTTGTATTTTTATGCGTGGATATAGACTGTCAAATAGTCGTACAGAGCACCATTTGTCACCTGTGTGGTATATCGGTATTTCGTCGGGAGGTCCCATTTGATTGGTTTTGGAGTGTCGTAGTGTCAAAACATAGTGGTCTCCTATTTTGTTGAGGTCTGCCATTGTCAACATGTTGGTGGTATGAATGGTTTGTATTGTGGTGAACTCTTTTGGTCTTAACAACCCGTTAAGTTGGTAGTGTGAGAATTAGATGAACAAATAGCGTAAGCTGGTGTCACTTGCCCGGCAAAGTGGCGGAAGAATAACACGGTGTCCATGTGGCTGCAGTTTATCCTTATATTAAACTGAGCAAATGTATCCACCGCTTTAGTTGAGAAGGACTTGTGATAGTCGTAGAAGGTAGTGCCACCGTATTTGTTTCCCAGGTCTACCAACTTGTGCATGTAGAGATCTAATAACTCTCTGCGTTGTGGAAAATTAAAGCAAATGACATCTCTGTAGAGACGGAAAGCTAACATGAAGTCTGGGATGGACAGTTTTTTGTCTAACCCATGGTCTTTGGCTTTAAGTACCACAGACAAGTCACCGTAGTTGTATGTCTTATTGTCGATTATGTCTTGTGATGCTATCAGGAGTGACATGTGTGTGCTTGAGTGATTATGTGTGTTTCTGACCCCTGTGCAGGTGGCGTGATAGTGGCATTACCCTGTGTGACTGCAATTTGTGTGGTGGTTACTGTGGTTGAGAGTTCATGTTAGCTGAGGTTGAGGATTCCAGCTTCTCTATTCTGTGATCTAGGTTACTGATTGACGCCAACATTGCTGACATTGTGGTTTGGATCCCGGCTACAGTATCACCAATGTTGGCCTGCATGCTAGGCCCTGGTAGAGGATTGTCTGAGTTGGCCATGAGCAACTTATACAGCTATCCTGGTGGTGGCTGGGTACGAAATTCCTCTATGCCTTACTTCAGTGGCTATTTTTGGGATAGTCCATGACCTCATAGAACTTGATGTCTCTAGATTTTCACTTATGGCAGTGGCTATGGTTTTAGTAGCTGGTCTGGCAGGAGTGCTCGGCAATGAGAAGTCCTCTCCTTGATCTGACAGGTGAAACATGCTAAAATTACATATGATACTGTATAGTAGTAACATAGTGTGTATTTCTTAGGGCGCTACTTTATAATGCCAGAAGGCAAAGAACTTAACTAGGTTTGGGGTGATGAGGCCCTGCTAATTGCCAAGAGGCTGAATAGAGGCTCTAGGTATGATTTGACCCTGACTGTGCCATGAATCGATGGCGGGGTGTAGACAGAGGGGAGAAGAAAGTGTGATACTAACTACACCCCATGTGGAGTGTGCGAGACCCTATCTATCTCGATTTGGGACCTGGGGCAAAGGATACCACTGTGTGAGGATGGGTGTAAGTCTCGTTTGTGACAATCTATAGCCTGGGCTTGGGTGATCTATTTCTTAATGGAATTTGGGGAAAAGTAACCGGGAGGTGTGCATACCTGAAAGTTAATGGAGGGTCTTATTCCTTGACGTAGTGTGTTACCGGACAAACACAGTTGTCTGTGGAACCTAAAAGTAAACTGTACTTTATACAATGCATGTGCCACTTGATTTTTTTTTTATATACCTACCTTTGTAATTAGTTATTTCACTTGAGGGGTAATAACAGTTTTTGTGTCTTGGACCTAGTGGGTTAAGGTATTTGAAGTGAGAGTTAACTTATTTGACCTAATAGGCATAGGCATCTTAATGTATTGTGACGTAATTTTTAAGAGAGTTTATACCCGTGTGAAGGTGTAACTACCTTAACGGCTATGTTTGTGACGTATAGATGGAAACTTACAGGTTTGTTCATAGACTCGCGAGCGTATGACCGTTTAGCGTACCAGTCTGGGTGGGAATAGTATTTTATGTTGATAGAGGTTCGTACTGAAATGACACCGTATAGGGACAATATCTAAATTTATGACCTAATGCGTGATAAATTCCTATGGTCGTCATTAAGTTGTTATGGTATTTTTTTTTATATGCCCCGTATTGTGTTTTGATAACGTACCGTGGTTTATAGGATTTGAAATTATAACTTTGCTTGAGTAGTCAGGGAGAAAAGGTCACAATCTGGAAGGAAAGATTAACATGTGCCAAGTGTATGGGAAACATCAATTACCACAGTTAAAATGTTATAACATTTCCCACTAACCAAGATTCTAATCACAATAAGACCTATCTGCATCACTTGAAACAATCAGCATAAAATAATTTGTGCCTGTTGTAGGCTTAGTAATGCTTAACACTTGTGATTGTTATGAATGATCTCCGCCGGTAGATGGCGGTGTAGCCTTGAGACTCAGTGTTAGTGTCATGTTTCGTGTGGTTGTTCGTTTCATGTGCTCGTCCGTGATAGCTATGCGGTCGTCTGATTCCTTAATGTGTATTAGCAATTTGTGAGCTTAGTCTAATGTGACCTTTAGCTGTATGTGTATTAGCCATTCGTGTAAAGCCGTTCGTATGAATAGTCACTTGTATGAATAGCCGTTCGTATGAACAGCTGTTCCTACAAATAGCCATTTGCATGAATAGCCATTTGCATGAATAGCCGTTCGCATGAATAGTCGCCCGTATGAATAGCTGTTCGTATAAATAACAGTTTGTGTGCATAGTTGCTCGTATAATAGCTGTATGTAAAGATAGCCTACATGAAATAGCCGTTCGTTTATAGAGGCGTTCGTATGAGTTAGTGCAATTCGTGAGTATGAATGTAATTTGTGTCGTTTTTACTCACTGTTTCCGGGTGCCTGACGGCTGACCTGGAAGTGCGGCAGAAGTACCGGGATCATGGCGGAAAAGGGTGTCTCAGTGGATGCGGCCGGCAAGAGCGTTTTTGCTTGGGTCGAGGAAGCATTGGAAGCCTGGAAGAAATTCCGGTAGGCCCGAGGAGAGAAGACCATGAGGTAGACTGTCCCTGGAAACCGGAAGTGACCAAACGTCGTCGGCCTTTATAAGTCTGCGTTTATATAGGACGGATCACCCCCTCCCACAACTCCAGGCTCCGCCTTCCCATATATATATAATGAAAAAAAGCCTTGCACTCCTACTTACAGATATTTGACCGGGTGCTTGAATTGCACTAAATGTATGAAAGAAAAAAGTTATTTTACTAAAAGGTGTAATATTCAGGACAACCTGTGTGACAAACTGCCATTTGCCACTGGGCATTGGAGAGGACTGGTTGCCCGCCTGCTGCCTTTAGACTATGGCCCCATGTTCAAACGCTTAATTTTCCCCTGCAAAGACACAAAAGCCGGGTCATTCGGTACTTGACCTATTAGAACAGTGATAACCTAGATAGCTATGCCATGAAGCTCATTCGTATAACGAAAGACTATGTGAAAGACTTTGGCTCCATGGCAATTGAACTGTATGTATGTGATCTGAGCGCCATTCAGCCTGTTTTATGCAATAGCTGCACAGTTATATATTTTTATGTATTTTATTGTCTTTTGTTACCATGTGTTCAATAGAGTTTTGCCTCTGTCCTTGGAGATAATTGGATTACTTCCTGTTCAGACGAATCCCTTTGTACTCAGGTTAGATGGCCACCATTTCGGGACTTTACACGTGTTCGTGGCCATCTTACGCACGAACGGTGGTGTTTGCCTGTGAACGCATGGAACTAAAAACGGATACGCAAACAGGCGAACACCGCTGAGACCTCCAGGAGCTCGTAAGTTCGTGCTGAAACTACCGAACGACCGGCCGTTCGGTAGTTTTGTTTAAGCATGCATGGGGATTCAGGCGAACACCAGGATTACTGTGGATGGCAAGGGGTTCGTGGGGTTTTTATGCATGAACGGAGACCGACCGCAAGGCCAAAACTTATGGAACTCTTTTCGGCTGAAAAACCTGTGCGGTCGGTCAAAACTTCAAAGACCCATAACTCCCGAACCCCTCAACCGAATGACCTGAAATTTGGATATGTTGTTTCCCTGAGTGAGAGCTATTAAGAGGTGCACCCCCTGTTTTTGGGGTACATCCAGAATGTAGTTAAAATTGTGTCTGTTCTAATTGTGTTACAGGTTATCTGAGGGGAGGAGATGTGGGGGTTGAACCATGTAATTGGGTGTGGTAATAATTATGTGGGTGTAGCCTTTCAGGGGGCACCATTGCATAAAAGGAGACCCCCTGTCATTAAACATCAGTTCTACTTGACCCTTCAAAACGTAGCCTCGTCTCGTTCTTGGAGGGGATTTATGGTACCGTTACTCTGCCTCATTTTACAGCACTCCTGGATTATGCAATTGGATATCGTGGATGGGAATAAGAATTCCATTACTTCACAGCAGCTTGCCTAGAAAAGGACGTCTCCAACGGCAAGTACCCCTCACCAGCAGGGTAGCCGTTACACTTCCCAATTATCTCCAGAATAGAAGACTCTGTGGAACTGGTTTTGGGCAGAAAAGCCATGCTTCATTTGGTCACAAAGGACTTCGATCTATCTTTTGATCTACTGGACGGATTTTATATGTAACTATTATTTATTAATATTGCATGGATACTTTTAAAGTTATAAGAAAGTTATAGTTATGAGAATTGTGTAAAAACTGTACATTTTCTGCCTGTGATAATTAAGTTAGTCTATTGTCTGGAGATAATTGTATCACAGGCAGAGGGGCGGATTTCTGCTGGGAGAGGTTTACTTTATTGCATGTGTTGTAATGTTTTTATTGGTTGTTCTGAAAAATGGCCAAAGTGGGCGGTCCTGTATGTGTAAGACCTCCATAAAAGAAGGCCCTTTGGTACTAATTAAACACAGATCTTCTTGACCCTCAACACATAGTCTTGTCTCGTGATTGTAGGGGACAGCTAAATTCACACTGGGGATTGCTATGCTCTCCATACTCCCCTGAGCTTTAATCACTTAGCTCTTTTAAGAGCTTGTTCCTGATACGCTGTCCTGGAGGAGAGGTCTTTCCCCACACTGATCCAGGGTGGACGGAAGACGGCAAGACTCCAGTTAAGCTACGGCGGTTGTGGAGTCTGCGGTGGTTTTGGAGTCTGCGGTGGTTGTGGTGTCCGGTGTGGTGCTTGTGGTCCTCGACACAAGCTAGGAAGATAGTCGGTCGGAGTACGGGGATTCTGTTACAACCTCTCTTAATGAAAGTTCCTGAATCGAACTGAAACATTGACGGTTACACTTTTTAGTAAAAGAAGTTCCTAAGAAAGCTACCTGAGAGTGCTGTTTTTTTCTTATATATATATATATATATATATATATCATTATTAAAAATAAATAATAATTAAAACTAAATAAAACATTTTTTAAATAAAAAATATATATGTAATTTTATTCTAACTGTGTTTTGATATTAATTAACCCTTTTCAAATGAGTTTGCTATGAGTTTTTAGAGGGGACTACTTGCCAGCCTTTTACCCTGTGACTTTGGCCCCTGCAATAGAATTGGTTAATATACTTAAACAGGCACTGTTCATGCATTTGGGACTATATGGTTAGTTTACCGAACAACTGCATGAACAGAGACCATCCTGGAGCTTGTTAACACCTATGAACAACTGAGAAAATGTTCTAATTGTTCGTCTGGGTTGCCGCGATTCCTATGAACAACCTGTAGCGGATAGCACCAGGCGACCCTACAAATATACTGTATATACCTGCATTCGTGTATCTGCTGTGTATTAAAGAGAATTGTATTCCTCTGATTGTTCGGTAGTTTCATTCCCTTAGTTTATTCGAATGAAACTACCGAACAACCAGACCTCCCCTGTGTGAAGTGTGTCCTCAATTACCTGTTGCAACATTGTTGCGAACGGGTAATTGAACAGTAAGTAGCCGTCCTTTGTTCTCGGGGGTGGCCGCCATTCGACAAACGAACACGTGGCGGCGGCCATTTTAAAACTCCCGAACAGCGGTGTTTTGCCGTCGAGTGTCTGGAACTAAAATCGGACACTCGAGTAGGCGAACACCGCTGAGACCTCCACAGCCCTGGTCCGTTCGGTTCCAAACTACCGAACGGCCCCTCGTTCGGTAGATAGAAAATACCGAACGAGGGGATTCAGGCGAACCCTCCCTAGCCTCTATAGCTAGAGGTTTTCGTGTATTTTATTCCCTTATGCCAGGACCGACCGCAGGGCCCATTCACATGGAACCGGATTCGGCTATCTCAGTTCGTGCGGTCGGTCATTTTATTCCCTCCATACTTTTCCCGAACCCCTGGTCTGATCTGGGTGATTTTTGGATATGTTGTTCACCCAGATCAGGGGTATCCGGGGATGTAGGATTTAAAGAGGTACCCCTATGTTTAGGGGTACATCCAGAAACGGGGGGAATTGGTGTGCTGGATAAGGGGATTATGATGCTGGCTGAGGGGAGGAGATGTGTGGGAGGTCACCAGGACAGGATTGGCTACTGTAATAATTACTGTAAATCCCTCCCTTGCATGGGAGCATGCTTTATAAGGAGACTGTGATTAAAGGCTTTCAAGTTATGCTCCTGAAACTGTGTGTCGTCCAGTTATTGGGATTGCTGTTGGGATATTGCTGTATTTTACCTGCTGGAAGCCTTGCCTGTGGATTTACTATTTACTTGTTCCTGAGTCCCACTTGGATTATAAGCGGAGATAACCTGGATAATATTGCATCTCCGCTACACAACCACCAGGTGGCGGCCATCTTGTTCGCATGAATGCAGGCAGCAGTGTTTGGGCATGAATCTCATGGAACTGAAATTGGATACAGAAACTCCCGAACACTGCTGAACTTCCATCATCGCCTGCATTAATTTCTATTCAGCTTAGAAGGGCACTGTTCGGTAAGATCATTTGTCTGGATGAAGGCAACAAGCTCCAGGGTAAGACTATTGACTCCATTTGGTAGTTTGTTCGTTTGTTTGTTTGTTTGCAAACTTCCGAACTAGACCGGCCGCAGCCCTGATTCTCTGGAACTGTTTTGTGCATTAAATCATGCGCCCGATTGGTCAAAAGAGACTTCCAGGAATTTCCTGAACCCCTGCTCTGATCTGGGTGATTTTTGGATATGTTGTTTACCCAGATCAAGGCTATCAGGGGATGCAATATTTATGGGGATATGTTATGTTTTGAGGTGCTTTCTGTACTTTGTGGAAATTTTATGTTTTTCTGCCTGTGAATAATTGGATTATTGTATTATCTGCTTTAATTGTATCACAGGCAGAGGGGAGGGATTGTGTAAAGTATGGGGGAGTGTCGTTCATTGTTACACTGTTTTTATTGGCTTGCATGGTTTGTGTCTGGTGCCCAACAAGGTCCACCTGGGCATCAATCTTGTTGGGAAAATTGTATAATAGGCCAGTGTGTCCCATTAAACTGAGATTCCTGATTACACTCCAAAACCGTGTGTCGTCCAGTTATTGGAGGGAAAGAAGATTTGCTCCTGTGTCTGCTGTTCCAGCATGCAGGAGTGTCAATGGGGAAAGTCCTTGTAGGACTAGAGCTAATTCCCTATCTGGTTCCAGAGTTACCAGGACTGAGTGTCGTCCAGTGCCTGGAGGTGTCAAAGCTAATTTCCCCTTCGGCTCCAGGAGAGAGATGGTGGTTCCAGGGCCCCAGTCAAGCTACGGTAACTGAGGGCACGAAGTGCGGTGGTTTGTCCCCTGGTCCAGCTAAGAAGCGTTTCTTTGGCGGAGGTACCCAGTCGGGGTGCCAGGTGATCCGTTACAATTTATTTTAAAATACACTTAGAATGAAATTATATATATATGAAATATACATGTCCATATACATAATTACATAAACAATTTCATAAATATACACGTAGATTTAAAATATATAAATATATATATATATATATATATATATATATATATATATAAAACAAGAGGGGGTTGGCTGCACTCACCTTAACATGCATAAATGGGGGTGCTGCCGGGGGCCAAAAAACACAATACACAAGATCCAGCGCACTCACCCATCCACTAAACAGCAACTTCAATGTTGAAAGATTTTATTTTTTTCTCCAAAAACACCTAATCCAGGCAAAAATAATGGGTGTTTAGTCACATTATATGATCATACATTGCATAAGCCTGCCACAACGTCAATGTACCCCATCTTTGGCAGGTCCTACACTAACAGCCTAATGTCTGCTCTTATGAGATTAACCTACTTGGGGGAAAAAATTCCATCTGGGGCTCTCTGCAGTACAAGGCTAAATAGGGCCCTGGGATGAGGCACCTGTGACAGGGAGGGGTGCAAAACCAAGGAGTTGGCTAGACTCCCAAATATATATAAAACAAGAGGGGGTTGGCTGCACTCACCTTAACATGCATAAATGGGGGTGCTGCCGGGGGCCAAAAAACACAATAGACAAGATCCAGCGCACTCAGCCATCCACTAAACAGCAACTTCAATGTTGAAATATTTTATTTGTTTCTCCAAAAACACCTAATCCAGGCAAAAATAATGGGGGTTTAGTCACATTATATGATCATACATTGCATAAGCCTGCCACAATATATATAAATTGTACGTGCATACATTGAGAGAGATACACATTACACAAACAGACACACAGATATACACAATCAGATGCACATTCAAAATTTACACTATTTAAGCCACCCTCCTGTTTCCTACCATTTGGTTGCAGGGGGTGGTTTCCCTGAGGTTAAGTCATCTGGCTGAGGTAGTTAGAAGTCAGAGAATCTCCCACTTCACTCAGTCTCCTTCACTTGCAGGAGGAAGCTGGAAGTAGCTGGGAAGAAGTGACCAGCTGTCACTTCCTCCCAGCACTGCTGATATCTCAGCACTGGTCATGCTCTTAAAGGTGTGCACAAAAACACTTTTGCCATTTGGTGACCTTAAGTGCTGTAACAAAAAGCACAGTTTGCTTGATGGGCACTTTTATTCGAAAAAGAAAAAGAAAATAATAGGCGCTCGCTATAGTGATCAGGCAGCAGTATACAGAACAAGGATTCCCCAACCTTGTGAATGAATAATAGAAAGAAAGAAGGCGTATACCGCGCCTAGTAATTTATATATGCAAAAAATACATAGATATATCCTTGAATATCCTTGAGATACGCTCCTATATTTATATATATGTTTTCAATATTAATACTAATAATTTTATTTACCATCATTTTATTACTGTTAGCTACTTTTATGATTATGGTCTATTATTTATATTTTTGATTATAGACCCATTATTGTGCTGTATACTCCAGAGTAGTACAGCCCCTTTTTTCCAAGTTATTCACTATCTGTATTAACACAATTATTTTTTGTGTTACTTTTCAATATAGGCATGTATCTCATAGAAGTATAGCCTTTTTTCTTCTTTCTTTTGTACATTTTATTTATATTTGTACAATCCATTTTAACGTATATTTTATCTTTCTGTTTTATTTTATTTTTTATATTGCTGATTGCTGCCCAAATCAAATATGGCCGCCAAGCCACATTTACATCTATATATGCCCATACTTCACTCCATTAGGTATTGGAGCGGGCAGCACTCGGAACGCTACGCACACCATATATTGGTGGTGCGTGCATCCCAATGCGCCAGAATACTTTTTTCATTTTGACGCCGTGGTCATTTCCGTTTTGACGCGAGCACCGCGTCATTTCCGGTATGACGCGCGTGCCGCGTCACTTCCGGTATGACGCGCGTGCCGCGTCACTTCCAGTATGACGCGTGCGTGTCAACCCCAAGCCGGAACCCGGAACCAGGAAGCAAACACACCAGGAAATCATCATCTCATCAACTAGGATATAAAAACGGACTTTTGGACATTATACCACACTTCTGAAGAAGCCTGTTTATACGAAATGCATAAAGTGGGCACTTTTTATTATATTTTTTTATCCTTTACTGTTTTAATTATATTAAAGTATACTTTTTAAAGTTACTTTTTATATTTATTATTTTCTTATTTCCTGGATCCTGTATATCCTTGGTGGGGATTATACCACCTAAGCTGTTTATACTGGAGCAAGTTATATGCTCTAGAAAGTGTAAGTACAATACTTTTTATTATTCAATATATTATTAGTACTTACTTCACCATATTGCTACTATCTCTCCTTATATCTACTATGCACATAGCACCTTGAGAACATCCGTGGCAACTACTACGAATCCAAAGACGGGGATTGTACCGTCCAGGCGCTTCACAGTAGAGCTCTGTTATAGCTCATTAAAATGTGAGTGGACTGTACATAGCTATAATTGATTGTTTTTAAGATATAATCTACTGTATTGCACTATTATTTCTTATCTTAATTTTTTCAGAGGTTACGATTGATTGGAATATTCAAGGATATATGTATGTATTTTTTGCATATATAAATTACTAGGCGCGGTATACGCCTTCTTTCTTACTTTTATTCAAAAGACCGCACGAACGCTATGGGAGCTGTAAGCTCAGCCGCCATTTCGGGACTTCCACGTGTTCGCAGCCATCTTAACTCCCGAACAACGGTGTTTGCCGTCGAGTGTCTGGAACTAAAATCGGACACTCAAACAGGCGAACACCGCTGAGACCTCCATACCTTCGGGAAAACCTCGCCAAAACTACCGAATGACCAGGCGTTCGGTAGAAAGAATCAGCAACAGATGGTGATTTCAGCGAACCCCGTTCGGGAGTTTTTACCCACGATCTTAGACCAACTGCAGGGCCAGCATTCATGGAACTGTTTTCGGCTACTGTGCCCGTGCGGTCGGTCAAAACTTCTAAGTCCCATATCTCCCGAACGGCTGAACCGAATAGGCTGATTTTTAAATATGTTAGTACCATAAATATAAGCTATCTATTAGAATTGCATCCTAATAGAATGAGAACAGTTTCTCCATTTGTGTTAGAACGCAATTCGGGACTTTGTTACGATCCTATTTCATTCGAATGAATGAAACTCCGATCCTATTCATGCTGTGGCTGAATCTTATTCCCATGGAATCAGGGAGCTATCTACCAAAAGGCTGAAAGACCTAAATTGGTATTTCAGCCACATTTACTAATACTAAGTAAAGATTACTTAGTATTAGTAAATTCTGCGCCTACTCGCTATACCGCAAGTAGGGGCATGTCTAGTAAACAGTAAAAAAAACAAATAAACTCTAAAGGATAACGAGGTGGGGGAGAAACTATTGCCCTCCCGGGTTGGGTGGGGGCCCTAAATAACAATGATGGGGGGACCTATTGTCCTCCCCCCAGTCCCCACCTTGCCCTAAATAACAATGGGGGGGGACCTACTGTCCTTCCCCCCCGTCCCCCAGACCTAAATTGGTATTTCAGCCACATTTACTAATACTAAGTAAAGATTACTTAGTATTAGTAAATTCTGCGCCTACTCGCTATACCGCAAGTAGGGGCATGTCTAGTAAACAGTAAAAAAAACAAATAAAACCTAGTACTCTAAAGGATAACGAGGTGGGGGAGAAACTATTGCCCTCCCGGGTTGGGTGGGGGCCCTAAATAACTATTGTCCTCCCCCCAGCCCCTACCTTGCCCTAAATAACAATGGGGGGGGGACCTACTGTCCTTCCCCCCCCGTCCCCCACCCATGCGCGGCGGGTGAGGGCTGTGACAGCCTGAATATGTGTTACCGTCTGTCATTCCCTTATTCCCATAAAATAATATCGCCAATAATCCACAGGGTAAAATATCGCTGGTATTGCATAATAATCCACACATGAGCCAAAGCTTAATGCTGGAACGACTGAAAGGGCATTCAATTTATACAACATCAAACTCCTCCTCTGAGCCAACGAGATAATTGAGTTTTGGAAAGATACTAAACTCTGCTGGCCAAAAAATTTTTACAATTTCACATTTTCCAGAAATATTATTGTTACGGTACCTCCAGTAATTAAATGCACAAACCGCCGTTTAGTGAATGTTCCCCGTTCGCAATACTGTGGTCTGGTAGCGTAGACAGTGAAACCATGCGAATCGCCAGCTAGGGAACACTCCAAACTCCCGAACGGTACCTGTGGCGGAACCAACCTCGCCACTATGCACTGGAGAAGCCTGGTTGCCAGCCTCCTGCCATGTGACTATTGCCCCTGGGATGTATTGCCCTTTAAAGACATGATTTGGGCATAATGGATTTGTGTTGT
Source organism: Pelobates cultripes (assembly GCA_933207985.1). NCBI lineage: Eukaryota > Metazoa > Chordata > Amphibia > Anura > Pelobatidae > Pelobates > Pelobates cultripes. The sequence goes on along the minus strand of OW240921.1, from coordinate 54,754,081 downwards.
GCTGCTGCTGGCCCTTTTAAGAACCATCTGGGGACATACTGTGGAGTTACTGGGTGGCCACCATTTCCTGTATCAGAAGCACATGGTGAGAACAATGGATGGCAGCCATTTTAACTCACAGACACTGTGTGGACTTTTCAACACGGTGCCATCTTGCCAGTATTTGTTGCACAGAGACATCGTGCGGTGGTTTTGGACTATACAGCAGGGGACACATTATACAGTGATTGTTTTTTATTTAGCCTGTATATGTTCTGCAGAATCTGCATTAAACTGTATTTTCCAAAGTACTGAACGGATCTGGGTGAATTTTGGATATGTGGTTCAGCCAGATCCCCCAGTTCCAAGGATATAGTTCCAAGGATATCTTGTCCAGTACCACCCCCACGTGTACTAAATGGTCTTCCCAGGACTCACTGTAGACTGCAATGTCATCCAGGTATGCACATGCAAAGTCCTGGAAGCCATCGAGGAGCCTATCCACCATACGCTGGAAAGTAACCAGAGAATTCTTCATCCCAAATGGCATAACCTTAAACTGGTACAGGCCAAATGGGGTGACGAATGCCGACTTAGGGATAGCATCCTCGGCCAGGGGGATCTGCCAATAACCTTTACACAGGTCAATGGTGGTCAGGTAGCGCCCCCTGGCAATGCGGTCTAATAACTCATCTACCCGGGGCATAGGGTAGGCGTCAGTGGTGGTCCGCTCGTTGAGCCACCTGTAGTCCACACAGAACTGGGTGGTCCCATCTTTCTTAGGCACCAGGACTACAGGCGAGGCCCAAGGGCTGTGTGAGTGCTCGATAACCCCCAGCCTGGTCATCTCTTTTATCTCCTTCCGCATTCCTTCTCGGACTGCTTCAGGGATACGGTATGGGGGTTGTCGTAGGGGGTTCTGTCCGGGTGTCTCGACCTTGTGCACAGCTAGGGTGGTGTACCCGGGTTCTTGGGAGAACGTCGCCTGCTTCTCCCACAGAAGCTGTCTGGTAAGTCCTTCATGACCTTCTCTGCCGGGTTGAGCCGGTCCCCTAGCTGTACAAGACTAGTAAGGTCTGTCTGGGGATCCCTCTCTAACAAGTCAGGTAAAGGTAAGTTCTCAGGGTCGTCAGTAGCTGGGGCACATACTGCCGCAACATCCTCTGGTCATTCCTGATACTCCTTCAGCATGTTCACATGGAAGGATCGCTGAATCCTTTCATCTGAACAGCTGGCTATAAGGTAGGTAGTATCACATACCTGAGCTAACACTTTATAGGGGCCCTGCCAAGATGCTTGCATCTTGTTTGTCTTCACAGGCTTGAGCACCAGAACCTTCTGCCCAACCTGGAAGACCCGCTGTCGGGCACCCCGATCATACCACCGCTTCTGTCTCCCCTGGGCCGCCTGGAGATTCTCCCTTACCATCAGGGATAGTTTCTCCATGCGGTCCCAGAGTTCCAGAACATATGATACTATGGGGGTCCCTTCTTGCTCTGTCTCCCCATCCCAGTGTCATCTAATGAGAACTAGGGGTCCACGGACCCTTCTCCCATAGAGTAACTCAAAGGGGGAGAACCCAGTAGATTCCTGGGGCACCTCTCTGTATGAAAATAGCAGATGAGGCAGGAATCGCTCCCAGTCTCTGCAAGTGTCAGTAAAGGTCCTCAACATCTGTTTGAGGGTGCCATTAAATCGCTTGCAGAGACCGTTAGTCTGTGGGTGATAAGGTGAGCTAAGCAGAGGTTTAATACCGCACACCTTCCACAGCTGCTGGGTAAGCACAGCGGTGAACTGAGTTCCCTGATCGGAGAGAATCTCCTGAGGGAACCCGACCCTAGTGAAAATTTTAACCAGGGCATCAGCAACCGTCTCTGCCTCTATATTAGACAGCGCTACTGCCTCTGGATAACGTGTGGCATAGTCCACCACGGTAAGAATGTATTTCTTACCTGATGGGCTAGCCCTGGCCAGTGGACCCACAATGTCAACGGCTATGCGGGAAAAGGGTTCTCCAATGATAGGCATCGACTGAAGCCTAGCTTTTGGGTGATCCCCCCGCTTACCTACCCGTTGACAGGTGTCACACGTGCTACAATAAACCCGCACATCTCGGTTAAAATTGGGCCAGAAGAAGTTTTGTGTGATCCTATGAGCTGTGCGGCGGGAACCTAGATGGCCCGCTAACGGCACATCATGCCCAATCCGCAGAATCTCCTGCCGGTATTTTGCAGGTACCACTAGCTGTCGATTCTGCGGAGGGGTACTCGGTTTCAGGGACGGTTTATGGGATCGTGTACAGTCTATCCCCCACCCACTCGTAGTGCTCCCCATCTACTCCTTCTCCCCCAGAGTCGGCCCTGGCACTGTACTTCGCTAGCGTCGGGTCTTCCCTGGTTTCCTTCCTGAACATCTCTGGGGTATCCCAGCCTAAAGGGGCCTGGTCTAAGGTACAAGTCGGGGTAGAGAGTCTTACCTGGGTCTCAGCAGCAGGTGGGCCGGTCTCTGCGGCACAGGTCTGGGCACGGGTCGTGACAGCATCCACTTCAGCGGGACCCATGGGAGCGAAGGCTGAAACAAGGGGCGCCAAGTCATTGCCAAGGAGGACATCCGCTGGTAAGTCCTTCATGACCCCCACATTCACATGTCTAGCGCCCACTCCCCAATCCAAATGTACCCAGACAACGGGTAGGCGAAACACGGCACCCCCGGCTACTCGCACTGCGACCGTGTCCCCGGTATGTTGGGCTTCGGATACCAGGTGCTTCTGGAGTAAAGTCATGGTTGCCCTGGTATCCAGTAGACCACTGACCTCCTTCCCGTTTACTTTTACACACTGCCGGTGGTGCTGTCTGTTATCCCGGTGGGCAGCCTGAACGGGGTCTGCCTCATGCAGGATGCCCCAGCACTCCTCTTCCTCTACACAGTGAGCGGCTGGGAGGGGAGGTCGTGGATTGCCGCCGGCTGGTCTCCTCCAGGACTGGTTCTGGTTGGCGCTGTTCATCTGGCACTCTGGTCGCTTGTGCCCTAGCTGCTTGCACAGGTAGCACCGAATGGGTTGTGCGTACTCCCGTGAATTAAACCGGGGTGGCTGTTGATACTGGGCAGATGGAGGGGGTGCTGATGGACGATTCATTGGAGGCTGATATATGTTAGCTGCTGTTGGTGCTGCTGGCCTGTACTCTACTCTGGCTGGAGCCTTGCTGATGAGACTGTCCAGTTTGCGGGCATCGGTATACTCATCCGCCAGGCGAGCTGCTTCATGCAGAGTGGAGGGTTTACGGTCCCTTACCCACTCTCTGACCCCTGCTGGCAATTTATCAAAGCAATGTTCCAAAAGAAACATCTGCAGCACCTCTTCTCCGGACACAGCCTGGCACTCCGCCATCCAGTGGGCGGCTGTGCGGTGCACCTTACATGCCCATTCAACGTACGAGTCCCCAGATGTCTTGACAGTGTCTCGGAACCTCCTCCGGTATGCCTCGGGTGTAACTGCATACTGGGAGAGTAAAGCTTCCCTGACGGCCACATAATCCCCAATCTCCTCATCAGGGATGGCCCGAAAAGCCTCGCTGGCCCGGCCGGATAACTTGCCGGACAATATAGTAACCCAGTCTTCCAGGGGTACCTTGTGCAGGGCACATTGCCACTCAAAATCAGCAAGGTATCCATCAATCTCTCCTTCTGTCTCACTGAAGGCTTTAAACGCAGTAAACGGCACCTTCTTTCTTTCTCCCAGGTTTGCTGTGACTGGGGCTGCTGCAGCACCACTTTGGCGCAGCAGGTTGGCCTCCACAGCGGCCATAACCTGGGTGATGATCTCTGCTGATGGGTTGGGACCATAATGTGCCAGCCTGATTCTTACCGCCCGGTCAAAGCTTGCCTCCTCGGGGGTTCTGTCAACTGTGCTGGGTCCATTGGTTCCCTCTGCCGCTGGTACTCCATCCATTTCCAGCAATAGTGCAATAATATCCCTCTTTCTGAGGTTGCTGGCTTGTCCGCCTCTTTGCTCTAATAAATCCTTTAGGCTAGCTCTTCTCAGGTTCTGGTATTGTAATTCCATTTAGTCCTGGTTGTAGTGGTCTCTTTGGGCGCTGAGGATCATCCCGTCGCTTGCCACCAGTTGTTACGGTACCTCCAGTAATAAATGTACAAACCGCCGTTTAGTGAATGCTCCCCGTTTGCAATAATGTGGTCTGGTAGCGTGTACAGTATAACCATGCGAACCGCCAGCTAGGGAACACTCCAAACTCCCGAACGGTACCTGTACGGCTCTTTCCCTTCACGAGCTCCAAATCCACGAACTGCCAATATTAGCCGAACGCCAATATCTTCCAAGCGGCAAATAATTCCAATAAGCAGTCTCTAGGCGCCGGTAATAAAATCCCCCCAATAACGAGACCAAGCTCCGCTTTGAGGGTAAAACATGAACTGATTTACTGTGGGCTACCTGCCTGGTATAATAATAATAAATAACAAAAGGGGGGGACCTCCCCCAGTCCCTACCCCTGAGCGACGGATGGGGGCCATAAATAAGAATGTTGGGGAACCAAACTGTCCTCCCCTCGGGCCCCCACCCCTGCATGGTGGGTTGGGGCCCTAAATAACAATAAGGGGGGACGACCTACCGTCCTTCCCTGGCCCCCACCCCTGAGCGGCGGGTGGGGCCATAAATAAGAATGTGGGGGGGACCTACTGCCCTCTCCCCCTGGCCCCCACTCCTGCACGGCCAGTGGGGGCCCTAAGTAACAATAGATTCCAACTGTCCTCCCCCTGGCCCCCACACCTGAGCAGTGGGTGGAGGCCCTAAATAAGAATGTGAGGAGGGGACCTACTGTCCTCCCCCGGCCCACACCCCTGAGCGGTAGGTGGGGGCCATAAATAAGAATGTGGGGGGGACCTACTGTCCCCCGCGGCCTCCACCCCTGAGCGGTGGGTGGGACCCTAAATAAGAATGTGGGGAGGGGACCTACTGCCCTCCCCCCGGCCCACACCCCTGAGTGTTAGGTGGGTGGGTGCCCTAAATAACAATAAGGGGGGACCTACTGTTCTCCCGCCAGCCCCCACCCCTGAGCGGTGGGTGGGGGCCATAAATAAGAATGTGGGGGGGGACCTACTGTCTCTCCCCCGGCTCCCACCCCTGCACAGTAGGTGGGGGCTTTAAATAACAATAAGGGGGTAACCTACTGTCCTCCCCCCGGCCCCCACCATCGAGCGGCGGTTGGGGGCCCTAAATAACAATAAGGCCTCCCACCCCGGGCCCCCACCCCTGAGCGGTGGGTTGGAGCCCTAAATGAAAATCCCCCCCACCTTCCAAGGTAACTAGAGGTTCCCAAGTCCCTAGTCACCCCCCACCCAAATAAAAGCTAACCCCTACCTACCCCCCTCACCCTAAAAATAGTTAGGGGGGAATAAAATAACTAACCTGTAAAGAAAAATAAAACTTACCATTTGATGTCTTCTTTCTTCTAAAATCTTAATTTTTCAGCCCCAAAAAAGGCCAAATAAAAAACCATCATACCCGTTGAACTTAAAATAAAATAAAAAATCTGAGCGCAAAAAATACCCAGACGAAAAAGAAAAAAACAGACGCTAAAAAAGATAATCCATCTTCACCCATGGAGGGCTCCACGGAGACTGAGCTCTGCGGGCGGGGGGAAGGCTTATAAAGCCTTGCCCTGTCCTGCAACTAGGCTAAGAACACTCTGACTGGTTAAGCCAATCAGAGTGCTCTTTGTCATTTTACACAGCGTGGGAAAGTTCTTTGGAATTTTCCCACGCTGTGTAATTTGACTCATAACACTCTGAATGGTGGGCTTGAAATCCATCCAATCAGAGTGCTCTGTGTCATTTTACACAGCCCGGGAAAGTTCCAAAGAACTTTCCCACGCTGTGTAAAATGACACAGAGCACTCTGATTGGTTAGATTCCAAGCCCACCAATCAGGGTGTTATGAGTCAAATTACTATTTTTAGGGTGAGGAGGGTAGGTAGGGGATAGCTTTTATTTGGATGGGGGGTGACTAGGAGCTTGGGAACATCTAGTCAACTTGGAAGGGGGGGATTTTCATTTAGGGCCCCCACCCGCCGCTCAGGGGTGGGGGCTGGGGGGGAGGAAAGTAGGTCCCCCCTTATTGTTATTTATGGCCCCCACCTGCCGCTCAGGGGTGGGGGCCGGGGGGAGGACAGTAGGTCCCCCCTTATTGTTATTTATGGCCCCAACCTGCCGCTCAGGGGTGGGGGCCGGGGGGAGGACAGTAGGTCCCCCAACATTCTTATTTATGGCCCCCACCCACCGCTCAGGGGTGGGGGCCGGGGGGAGGACAGTAGGTCCCCCACATTCTTATTTATGGCCCCCACCCGCCGCTCAGGGGTGGGGGCCCGGGGGGGAGGACAGTAGGTCCCAACTTATTGTTATTTGTGGCCCCCACCTGCCGCTCAGGGGTGGGGGCCGGGGGGAGGACAGTAGGTCCCCCCACATTCTTATTTATGGCCCCCACCTGCCGCTCAGGGGTGGGGGCCGGGGGGAGGACAGTAGGTCCCCCCACATTCTTATTTATGGCCCCCACCCACCACTCAGGGGTGGGAGCCGGGGGGGAGGACAGTAGGTCCCCCCTTATTGTTATTTATGGCCCCCACCTGCCGCTCAGGGGTGGGGGCCAGGGTGGGAGGACAGTAGGTCCCCCTCATTCTTATTTATGGCCCCCACCCGCTGCTCAGGGGTGGGGGATGGGGGGGAGGACCGTAGGTTCCCCCCACTTATTGTTATTTAGAGCCTCCAACCCGGCGCAGGAGTAGGGACCAGGGGGAGGACAATAGGTCCCCCCTTATTGTTATTTAAGGGGTGGGGACTGGAGGGAGGACAGTAGGTCCCCCCTTATTGTTATTTAGGGCGCCCACCCGCCATCCAGGGATGGGGGCCTGAGGGGAGGACAGTAGGTCCCCTCCCCACTTTCTTATTTAGGGCCCCACCCACTGCTCAGGGGTGGAGGCCGTGGGGAGGACAGTAGGCCCCCCCATATTCTTATTTATGGCCCCCACCTACCGCTCAGGTGTGGGGGCCGGGGGGAGGACAGTAGGTTCCCCCCTTGATTTTATTTGGGCCCCCACCCACCGTACAGGGGAGGACAGTAGGTTCCCCCCTTATTATTATTTAGGGCCCCCATCCGCCGCGCAGGGGTGGGGGAGGACAGTAGTTCCCCCCCACTTTCTTATTTATGGCTCCCACACACCGCTCATGGGTGGGGGGTAGGACAGTAAGTCCCCCCATATTGTTATTTAGGGCCCCCACCTGCTGCGCAGGGGTGGGGGCCCGGGGGGAGGACAGTAGTGTAACGGACCGTTTTGCACACAAGAGGTTAAAAAACATTTAGGCGATATTCCCCTTTCAAATGCACAGACAGCTACTGCAAGCACCAATCTCCCGAACTGCAAACTAAACGAATTCTCCAACTCCTGAACAGGAAACTCACGAATACTGGAAACAGCTGAACTGGAAAAACCATACGAAAGGTTTACACTCCTGGCAGTCAGCATACAATCCAATTCCCCCAATAACGAGACGACACTTCGTTTGAGGGTTAAGCAGAATCTGACTGTACTGGCACATACAGCCTCTTTTATTCCCAATCCACAAATTTAGTACTGCCCACAGGGTTTTACAGAACAACCAATCAATCTGTACAATACCCACAGACACTCTCACACAAAATCCTCCCCGTTGCCTGTGATAAAATTACCTTACACAATGGGTAATCTAATTATCACAGACAGAGAAATACAGTTTCATAAAACACATCACTGGGACCCCAAAACATGCAATAACCTCATAAAAGTATATCCTTGGAACCGGGGGATCTGGGTGAACCACATATCCAAAATTCACCCAGATTCGTTCAGTACTTTGGAAGATACAGTTTAATGCAGATTCTGCAGAACATATGCAGGCTAAATGAAAAACAATTACTGTATAATGTGTCCCCTGCTGTATAGTCCAAAACCACTGCACGATGTCTCTGTGCACCAAATACTGGCGAGATGGCACCATGTTGAAAAGTCCAAACAGTGTCTGTGAGTTAAAATGGCCGCCATCTATTGTTCTCACCATGTGCTTCATCCATTGTTCTCACCATGTGCCTCTGATACAGAAAATGGTGGCCACCCAGTAACTCCAGATGGTTCTTAGAGGGCCAGCAGCAGCACAACACAAATCCATTATGCCCAAATCATGTCTTTAAAGGGCAATCCATCCCAGGGGCCATAGTCACATGGCAGGAGGCTGGCAACCAGGCTTCTCCAGTGCCTAGTGGCGAGGTTGATTCCGCCACACTTCTCCCCTTTACCAAACAGACTAACAGGGTATCTGACCTCCTGCCGGTCAGTGCCCTTGTTAGTCCAGCCGCCCACCCACAAAACAGAACCAGCAGTACAGCCCACCCACAATAACTGGTTACTACACCTGGGTAGAGGAGAAACTTGTCCATGTCCAGGTGCCTCAACACGGCTGTGTGGGGGACTGGTAGGCTGCTTTGGTGGGTTGCTGAGTGGGCAGAAACCAGCGGTACTCTGCCCTGATGCCAGAACTACCACGGGAGTAGTCTGGTTGAAGCCTGGTTGCTGGAGACCGAATGTCTCCCCTTTAAATACACCGCTCTGCTGCTGGAGACCGACTGTCTCCCCTTTAGTTACACAGCTCTGCCGCTGTAGACCGACTGTCTCCCTTTTGGCTAAACAGCCCTGTCGTGGGGGGGCAGGACCGACCGTCCCTACCCCCTGTGCTGGGAGTGCAGAGACCACAATCCCATCTGCACAGGTGTGGGGCTTACAGTACACCAAGCTGTGGCTGGGGAGAGGGGGTAACAGGCTCCTCTCCCGATAGAACACTCTGCCGCTGGGGAAAGGAGACTGGGCTCTCTATTCCCTGCACATTGATAATCTGCCGCTGGGGATAGGGGTAGCAAGTTCCTCTCCCATACATACTTGGTTGGGTTGGTTCCGCCACAAGTAGGTCCCCCATTAATGTTATTTAGGGCCCCAACCACCGCTCAGGAGTGGGGGCCTGGGGGAGGACAGTAGGTTTCTCCCCCTCATTGTTACTTAGGGCCCTCACCCGCTGCACATGGGTGGTGGCTGGGGGGAGGACAATAGGCCCTCCCACTGTTATTTAGGGCCCCCACCGACCGCGCAAGGTTGGGGGCCGAGGAGGAGGACAATATGTCCCCCCCTTATTGTTAATTAGGGCCCCCACCCACCGCTCAGGGGTGGGGGCTGGGGGTGAGGACAATAGTTCACCCTCCTTCATTATCTTTTAGGGTACTAGAGTTTTTTTGGGTGGGCTTAACAGTATGCAGCCACAGGCTGCTCACTGTTTACTAGAGATGCCCCTACTCGCGGTATAGCGAGTAGGGGCAGAAATTACTAATAATAAGTCATCTTTACTTAGTATTAGTAAACGTGGCTGAAAGACCAATTTAGGTCTTTCAGCCTTTTGGTAGATAGCTCCCTGATAACGTGGGAATTAGGGAGTTATCTACTAAGCAGCTGCAAGATGCAGCCACAGCACGAATAGGATCGGAGTTTCATTCATTCGAATGAAATTGCGATCCAAACAAAGTCCCGAATTGCGTTCTAACACGAATGGAGAAACTGTTCTCATTCTAATAAGATGCAATTCAGCAGTTTTGCCGGCGTTCTGTCTAAGTGCCATGACGTTCGGCAATACTGACAGGAAGCATCACGGGAACAGGGAGGAAAGCTAACGATTATAGGAAAATTGTTCTGACCACCGGAAACGAAGCACATTTTGCTCCTCAGCTGGTCATAGCTGGTCATGGCGTAGGAAACCTCCAGAGGAGAAATAGTCCCTATTTTTTCTTAATTTTTAAAGAAAGCTAGAGCAGACAGGAAGAAATGAAGAACAGATCCTGAGAGAGGGCGAGAAGAGGAATCGATTGGGGAAAGGTAAGTTCGGCATGACAGTGACGCTTTAAATGTAACTAACTGCAAGTCTGTTTGTTTGACATTTTACATTGTGCTTAAAGGAACAATCCATGCATAATAACTACTACAGCCTTTTGGGCTATCTCCAGAGTAATTTGTCAGGCTGCTTAAGACAAATTACCTTGGTCTCACACCCATACTGTAGCAGAGTTGCAATATTAAATCCCAATATCTCCGCTGGTAGAATAAAGTAATCCAAGAAAAGCGCTGAATGAAGGCAATATCCCAACTCCCCCAGTAACCGGACGAAACACAGTGCTGGGAGTCAACTGAGGTTTTTATTCATAGGTCACAGTATTTATGTGGTTCCCTATGCAAGGGGTTTCCTTAATCACTTTACAGGATGTACAGTGGGAGACTACATGGGGAACTGAACATACAGGACACTTTTCCCACCATGCACTGCTGTACGAGAGGGATACTCCCATAAGAATATCCTGTTAAGTGGATTATCCCTCTTTACAGCAGAACCGGTCTTTTTACTTGAAAATATATAACTTGCACGCTATTCGTGCTATTTGACCGAATGACATATAGGTAGATAGCTGGGATCTGAGAGCATACTTTGGGAAACTACCGCTCAGATCCCAGCACAATTAGCCGAATGCCACACGAAATACACTTTAATATGAACTTATCAGAAAATACACAAATGCACAGTTTGAAGGAAAGTACAGAAAGACCGATGTTCCCGAATGGTCTGTAAGTCCAGCGGTGTTCGTGCCATCGAGTAGCCGATTTTAGTTCCAGGCAAAAGTGAATCCAAGATGGCCGTGATTGGTATCCGAAACGGTGGCCACCCCGCGAATCAATAAACCAATGAACAATACATTGTTGCAATCTGTTAATGGGAGCCACACAACCTCCTGTGTGTGGTCTCCCATTCGGTACTTTGTTCGTTTAACGAACAGTGTTGAAAGTCACTGTTCGTGAAACTACAATATGAATGCTAGCGGCTTTCGCATCACTAGCATACGAATACCCTCTATCACCTCTTTAAGCGAACAGCATAAAACAACATAGATTAAACAACCTTTCTAGGACAACCATTAGATATAAAGGAATAGTCTTAAGTGGCTAGGTTTGCCACAGATACCAAATACACAGTCATTTCTGAGGAGTTTACCCGAACACTGAATGAGGCCTACAAGCATGGATGGTGCGGGGGAGGCACCCGCTACCCTGCCACCACACAAGACTGAAATTGGGAATCTGAGCATCTGTTCCCTCCCCATATGGACCAGTGGGGGGTTATCCCGGTCCCCACTTGTCAGGATTACTAGTTGATCCAGCACATTGAATTGTATCACACAGATGACTAATAGGTAACATATTAACGGGCCTTAGAATGACTAGACTTAACGTACCAAAAGTAGTCAGGATACTTGTCGAGGTCAGGGGATACAGAAAGAGACACAACGGTAAGGGAAAGCCAGAAGTACAGGGAAGTCAAAATCAAAGCTAAAGTCAAAAACCAGAAGAAACTTGTATCAGGAACGCGCTCTCGGACAACCACTAGGGAAACCACGACAGGGCACTGAGCAGGATGAGAACTGAACTTAAATACCCATCCTCTGGATCTGATAGGCTGTAATCAGCCTTTGACCCCAAAGGCAGTTACCAGCTTTCCATTTGCATCATTTCTGCTCAACACAAACCCTCCTGTGGATTTGATTGCTGTTCGGCACAACTTTTCCTGTCTGAACAGTAAATGTCATTAATCACATTTTTATATGCGGATGAATACATGACACCACTGTGGTGAAAAACATGTGTTTTTTATGCTTCGAGATAATTATGTTAATTATGTTGTATCACAGGCAGAGGAAAGGGATTGTGTGCTATATGTGGGAGTGTCAGGCATTGTTACATTGTTTCTATTGGTCTCTACAATTTGTGTCCTGGTGCCCCGTCAGGTCCAGTGGGTGTTCCTCTGGCCTGAAAAGTTGTAGAAAAATCCAACCTGGGCATGGCTTGGCTACCGATGGAGTAGGACACATGCTGCACTAGCTCCTAGGCCCCAACCCGCTTAAGCCCTGAATTATCAGCGTTTCATACTGCCTCCATGGGGAAAATGAAATGGGTGGCCACCCCTGGACTGTCACAAGTAGCCCCCAAGGGCCAACAGCCACAAAGCCTCAGACGCACCCGGGGCATGGACAAGATGGCGCCCTCATCCCCAAGCTCCAGCAGTTTCGCATGCTCCACATGATACTCCCAACAGGGAGATGCGCTCACACAGATGTAGGCGGACCTGGTGGTGATATCCGCCAACATGCTCACCCAGGGGGACAAAGCGTCATCCGTGAAGAAATTGGAGCAATGTACAGAGACCTTTCGGTGCTGGAACAGAGAGTGGATGACCTGGAAGAACATCGCCTACAAACGTCCCACCACCTGCAAGCCACAGACCTGGCTACCACAAGGCAAGTTAACATACTCCTGGACTTCTGACGCCAAGTTGAAGACCTAGATAACAGGGGTCGACGCAACAACATACACGACAGGGGAATACCTGAAACAGACGGCGAGTCACCGCGAGAGCTCCTCTCAGGCCTGTTTGCGCACATATTAGGGGGAGAAGCCCCACCGGAATTTGGCATTGAGCGAGCCCACAGGGCCCTTCGAGCCCCCAGAAGAGACAGCCTGCCTAGAGACCTGATCTGCTGCCTATCATCATTCCAGCTGAAAGATGCAATTATGAGAGCGTCCAGAACCCAACGTACCATCCCATACATGGACTCACAAATATCACTAGGACCTGTCCACCCTCACACTGGACTCACGCTGAGCACTAAAACCACTCACTAGCTTGCTGCAGGAGAGAAGAATTCCATATAAGTGGGGCTTCCCGTTTAGCCTGCAGGACAGAATAGACAATCACTGGCACTTGGTGCACTGGCCTAACGACATCCCTCACTTTCTGGGGGTCGCAGGCCTGCCGACCATACAGGTCCCAAACTGGACACTGGACTAACCCCCGGACTCAGCCACTGACAACCTAGCTGATGGAGCCGTGCCCAGACCAGACGGCCCCGAAGAATAATGAAGAGGAAGGCCCATCCCCACCCCCCGGCCGTGCGATCCCCACGGAGACTTGCCTGGCACCCTGGCCCTCCGAGGGCAGTAAGACAGCCAACAGCGGGTATGTACTATGCCTTTACAAGCCTCGTTGACACCCCTGCAGTTTGGCTCAAAAGTGCCCCATGGGGAACCTGAGATTGGGTGGGGAGCAGGCTGGGAGAGAATGTCACCGATACGGAGCAAAGAAACAAGGACAGTCCCCTCCACTGAAAACTGGGCATCGACAGACATCATAGGTTGGGTGGCTGGGGCGCCAGGCGAGAAGCTTGGAAACAGTATGGCCAATAACTCACAATATGTGGAGTACCACCACACATGGCCGTACCCGGCCAGACTGCTTAAGGCAGAACGATCGGGGCAAACACCTACGCAATGTGGAGGGAGTGCAGGAGGGGGCAGACGACTGCATGACAAGTGGACAGCTGAAGAGGGGCCATCACAAACCCGTACAGTTTTTTTGTTGTTGCTGTTTTTGTGTTTTATGTTGAAGGTTAAACTGTTACTTGACAAGAGGGTAACCTCACACTTACGCCCCAGACAGGCCCAGATGCAACGGCTGAAGCTGACGTTGGCCCTGGGTGCCATAGTTGGGCCCAGCAAGCCAAGAGTCTGGGGGTGGCATGGATACATTGGCCGGATACCTGGGGGCGAGGGTCATGAGACTGGCCTGACGTACACGCACACAAGAGGTGTCACAAGAGGTGTCCCAACAGTAGGGACTATTTCTCCTCTGGAGGTTTCCTACGCCATGACCAGCTATGACCAGCGGATGAGCAAAATGTGCTTCGTTTCCGGTGGTCAGAACAATTTTCCTATAATCGTTAGCTTTCCTCCCTGTTCCCGTGATGCTTCCTGTCAGTATTGCCGAGTGTCCTGTCACTTAGACAGAATGCCGGCAAAACTGCCGAATTGCATCTTATTAGAATGAGAACAGTTTCTCCATTAGTTTTAGAACGCAATTCGGGACTTTGTTCGGATCGCAATTTTATTCGAATGAATGAAACTCTGATCCTATTCGTGCTGTGGCTGCATCTTGCAGCTGCTTAGTAGATAACTCCCTAATTCCCACGGTATCAGGGAGCTATCTACCAAAAGGCTGAAAGACCTAAATTGGTCTTTCAGCCACATTTACTAATACTAAGTAAAGATGACTTAGTATTAGTAAATTCTACCCCTACTCGCTACACCGCCCGTGGCTGCATACTGTTTAAACCCCCCAAAAAACCCTAGTACCCTAAAAGATAATGACGGTGTTGGTCCCCATCCACCCCGGCATTGTTTCCATGGTACTTGTGACAATCACCCTGAAGCCACCATAGGCAGGTTGGGTGCCACCGGAGATGGATATTGACACACTTTTTCAGTTTTAGTGACAGATGCTGGAAGTGGCCCACCTCGCACCCTGCACAACAGACCTTAACTGTACAAACGACTGGAGTTTGGAGAGGCCATAAGGTAAACTAGGTTTGAAGTAGCAACCGTTCCTCCCCACCCTACGCCCACATACCCATTCCTTTCCCTACCACCTACAGACCCCAGCCCGTCCCAATCCCCTATCCCCCCTATGCTCACAGACCTGGAAGCCTGCACCTCAGCCCTCCAGACACTCACCCACTTCTTCGAGACCAACGACAACCCAGACACGCCCTCTCTGACGGTATGGGAAGCCACTAATGCGTTATATGGGGACACTACATATCGATTAGCATGCGGTGTAAGAAAGACAGGACGCAACGTATCACCAACCTGACATCTAGGATTGTGGACCGGGAAACCACCCACAAACTGACCTTGGACAATGACACCTACCTACAACTGATGGAGACTCGCAGGGAACTCGGGGACCATCTTTCCCAGGGACTATTACACACCATGAGGAAATCCGCAAGGTTCTTCTACGAACACTTTAACGGCCGACTCCTGGCGAAGATGTTCCAGGAGAAAAGGAGGTCCCAACACATCCATAAAGTTAATACCCAAGAACACAAGTGCACTAGAAAACCAAAGGGCATTCTAGAGGCCTTCCGGGCTTATTATGCGGACCTATACAATCAGATGCAGACCCAGCACTACAGACACACAGCCGTAAATTGACAGATTACTTGGCACAACATGTAACCCAAAAAAACTCACACCAGAACTTGCAGAAGACCTGGAACGCCCCCTGACAATAGAGGAACTGGACGGCGCGCTGAAAAACTCAAAACCACATCGGGCTCTGGGACCAGACGCCTGCCTCTCACATACCTCCAAGCATTCCGAGACATCTTACTGCCAAGACTCCTGGCGGGCCTAAACTATATACAAGAAGGCTTTTATGATGAAAGCAACTTCGCCATGGTTTTTGGAGTGGCCTGTTTGCCAACATCCTACCCTGGGACTATGGGCCCTGTGATAACCCATGTTCAAAAGTACTGTTTCTGCCCCTTGGACTTTTAACTGGAACAGATTCAAACATGTGGCTGCGGCCATCTTAAATTGTCCAGCAGTGTTTTGACGTCGAGTGTATGGAACTGTTTTGGGCATGGGACCATGTGCACGGTGGTGCAAAAATAAGACTTCCAGGAAATTCCTGAACCCCTGAACTGATCTGGATGATTTTTGGATATGTTGTTCACCCAGATCGGGGCTACCAGGGCATATTTTGGGGTACTTTTTGGGGTTTGTTAAAATGTATGTTTTTTCTGTTTAGAGTTAATTGAGTTAGTCCATTGTCTTAGAAACATAGAATGTGACGGCAAGTAAGAACCATTCGGCCCATCTAGTCTGCCCAATTTTCTAAATACTTTCATTAGTCCCTAGCCTTATCTTATAGTTAGGATAGCCTTATGCCTATCCCACGCATGCTTAAACTCCTTTACTGTGTTAACCTCTACCACTTCAGCTGGAAGGCTATTCCATGCATCCACTACCCTCTCAGTAAAGTAATACTTCCTGATATTATTTTTAAACCTTTGTCCCTCTAATTTAAGACTATGTCCTCTTGTTGTGGTAGTTTTTCTTCTTTTAAATATAGTCTCCTCCTTTACTGTGTTGATTCCCTTTATATATATTTAAATGTTTCTATCATATCCCCCCTGTCTCGTCTTTCCTCCAAGCTATACATGTTAAGATCCTTTAACCTTTCCTGGTAAGTTTTATCCCGCAATCCATGAACCAGTTTAGTAGCCCTTCTCTGAACCCTCTCTAAGGTATCAATATCCTTCTGAAGATACGGTCTCCAGTACTGTGTACAATACTCCAAGTGAGGTCTCACCAGTGTTCTGTACAATGGCATGAGCACTTCCCTCTTTCTACTGCTAATACCTCTCCCTATACAACCAAGCATTCTGCTAGCATTTCCTGCTGCTCTATTACATTGTCTGCCTACCTTTAAGTCATCAGAAATAATCACCCCTAAATCCCTTTCCTCATATGTTGAGGTTAGGACTCTATCAAATATTCTGTACTCTGCCCTTGGGTTTTTACGTCCAAGATGCATTATCTTGCACTTATCCACATTAAATGTCAGTTGCCACAATTCTGACCATTTTTCTAGTTTACCTAAATCATTTGTCATTTGGCTTATCCCTCCTGGAACATCAACCCTGTTACATATCTTAGTATCATCAGCAAAAGACATACCTTACCATCAAGACCTTCTGCAATATCACTAATAAAAATATTAAAGAGAATGGGTCCAAGTACAGATCCCTGAGGTACCCCACTGGTGACAAGTCCAAGCTTCGAATATATTCCATTAACTACAACCCTCTGTTGCCTGTCACTCAGCCACTGCCTTACCCATTCAACAATATTGGAATCCAAACTTAAAGATTGCAGTTTATTGATAAGCCTTCTATGTGCAACAGTGTCAAAAGCCTTACTGAAATCTAGGTAAGCAATGTCTACTGCACCACCCTGATCTATAATTTTAGTTACCCAATCAAAAAAATCAATAAGATTAGTTTGGCATGATCTCCCTGAAGTAAACCCATGTTGTCTCTGATCTTGAAATCCATGTGTTTTTAGATGTTCAACAATCCTATCCTTTAACATGGTTTCCATCACTTTCCCCACTACTGAAGTAAGGCTTACTGGCCTATAGTTGCCGACTCCTCCCTATTACCTTTCTTGTAAATGGGCACAACATTCGCTAACTTCCAATCTTCTGGGACTACTCCTGTTAACAATGATTGGTTAAATAAATCTGTTAATGGTTTTGCTAGTACACCACTAAGCTCTTTTAATAGCTTTGGGTGTATTCCATCAGGTCCCATTGACTTATTTGTCTTTACTTTTGACAGTTGAAATAGAACCTCTTCCTCTGTAAACTCACGTGTAATAAATGACTCATTTATCCTTTTTCTCAACTGAGGTCCCTTTCCTTCATTTTCTTCCTGACCTTTATCCTCTTCTACATACCTTCCTTCTTTTGTTTTTAATCTAACTAATCCTTGTTTTACTTTTCTTTTCTCATTTATGTATCTAAAAAATTTTTTATCCCCCTTTTTTACTGACTGTGCTATTTTCTCTTCTGTGTGTGATTTGGAAGCTCTTATAACTTGCTTAGCCTCTTTCTGCCTAATCTTATAGATCATTTTGTCTCCCTCACTCTGGGTTTTTTTATAATTCCTAAATGCTAACTTTTTGTTTTTAACTATTTTGGCCACATCTGCGGAGTACCACAGTGGTTTCTTGAATTTTTGCTTTTACTGACAAGCCTAATGCAATTTTCTGTTGCCTTCAATAGTGCAACTTTTAAATAATCCCATTTTTCTTGGACTCCATTTAAATTGCTCCAGTCTGATAATGACTCCTCTACCCATATTCTAATTTTAGAAAAGTCTGTTTTTCTAAAGTCTAAAACTTTTGTTTTTGTGTGGTGTTACTCAGTCACTGTTCTTATATTAAACCACACTGACTGATGATCACTGGATCCTAAACTTTCACCTACAGTAATATCTGATACCAAATCTCCATTTGTTAACACTAAATCTAGTATGGCCTCTTTACGAGTTGGCTCCTCAACAACTTGTTTTAGAGACAATCCCAGTAGGGAGTTTAGAATATGTGTGCTCCTGGCACAAGTAGCTAATTTTGTTTTCCAATTTACATCAGGAAGATTAAAGTCACCCATGATGATAACTTCCCCCTTCATTGTCATTTTAGCTATTTCCTCAACTAGTAGATTATCTAACTCTTCAATTTGTCCTGGAGGCCTATAAATCACACCTACACGAGTTACTGTGTGATTACCAAATTCTAACGTAGCCCAAACGGACTCTATGTTTGCCTCACTAACTTTTATTAGGCTAGATTTTATGCTATCCTTCACATACAAGGCCACCCCTCCCCCTTTCTTGCCTTCCCTTGTCTTCGTTAATTATATCACAGGCAGAGGGGAGGGATTGTGTACACTGTATGGGAGTGACTGAATGTAAAACTATGTTTTTATTGGTTTATGTTCCTTTTGTGCCTGTTTTCCATCAGGTCCAGGGGGTGTGCCTCTGGCCTGAAAAACTGTATATATTCCAGGCTGTAGCAATAAACCTTCAGTTCTACTTCACCCTCAATCTAGAGTCCTGTCTCTTATTGGGGGAATCTGCTACAAGGGATTGCTATGCTCTTCATATTCCCTTGAATAATCACTAAACTCTTGTAAGAGCTTGTTCCTGTTCCTGCTTCATTCTCTGGGGAAAGAGAGGTTCACCCACTGGAACATGGAGCCTTGTCGTAGGTCCAGGGTGGGCAGAAGATGGCGAGACCCTAACCTAGCTGCGGCGGTTCGTGGGGTCTGCAGTACTTATGGTGCTGATGGTCCTTGGTGAGCACTAGGAGTATCCATCAGTGGAGGATCTGTCACAGGGCATTACAAGTCTGTATGTATTTTTCTGCACTGCAAAAATAAAGAATTAAAAAAAAAAATAATTAAATTGACCTAGGTCTTCCTGCCCGTCATTAAAATAACAAAATGGTTTTCAAACAGTCATTGAGTAAATTGTTTGAGGTATGGGAAAGAGTGGTAATGTTTTAAATAAGAAATTATTGGATTAAAGTAAATGTATATTTGTGAATGTATATTTATTGAAATAATGCTGTCCTAGCCAACATTTATTAGGTGTAAGTGTCCGCTATTAAATTTAAATCGTTGTACTGCACTGATGTCACCAGAGTTGCCCCAGAACATGTACAGTCAAGTAGTCACTCCTCCCGCTAGAGCTGGCGGCAAAAGCAAAAGCACTCTGTGACACAGCGTTTAGACGTCAAGCAAGCTAGCAGTACCTCATTTTCTAAGTCTCAAATTGCACCCCTTGGGAAGTGTAGCTAGGTACACTGTAAAAGTATATGTTATAGGGATTAATTGCATTCATGCCATTAACTTAAAGATATGTTGTATATTATTCAATGTTTGGATATGCAGCACTGTAGTTCGAAACTCTGTACATATGAGTTTGTATTCCTTGAGATGATTGATGCAATTTCACTGTGTGTATGTAGGTAACTGAACTCCATATTGTAACTGTTTACAACCTTTTGGGTGAAACTCTGTAAGCAAATGTATTTTGTAGTCCATTGTCCTTTTATAGTGTTCACGGTGCTCAAGATACTGACGTTGGTGGTGTTCAGAGCATTCCTGCACACTTCTATGCAAAGGATTCAATACTGCACCCATCAGAAGCTCTCTTCTCCCTTCTTTATTGATGGAAAACAGCTGCTACATTATCTTTTAGGTGTAGTAGGTAATTTGACAATTTGTAGCAGCAAGTAGAGGATACATGTAAAATGGTCATAAACATTAGAAGGCAAGAAGTTACCTAATAATAGAGTTTGATCTTTGCTTACGCTCTCGGACATGTTTAAATTTAAATGAGAGAAAGATAAATATTTTATACCATACAAACTTCCTAATAAACTGAGTTGTGTATTGTGACAAACTGCCATTTGCCACTGGGCATTGGAGAGGACTGATTGCCAGCCTGGGGATTGCTATGCTCTGCATACTCCCCTGAGTTTTAATCACTTCCTGAGACGCTCTCCTGGATGAGAGGTCTTCCCTACACGGTCCTGGAGGACAGAAGCCGATCCAGGGTGGACAGAAGACGGCGAGACTCCAGTTAAGCTATGGCGCTTGTGGAGTCTGCGGTGGTTGTGGTGTCCAGTGCGGTGCTTGTGGTCCTCGGCGCAGGCTAGGAAGCGTCCATCAATGGAAGGTACTCAGTCAGAGTACGGGGAGTTCCGTTACAGTGGTGGCAGCAGTGGGATGGCTTTCTAGTGAGAGGAACAGCACTCTGAAGACACTGGAATTGTTACGGAGCAATATGGAGCCAGCGAGTCCCTGGACAGCGCTCGAGGTGGAGGATGAGTTTGACTGGAGGTTACAGAGCCTCTTGGTCCCACTGGATAGGCCAGTTCTAGAGGCGACCTAGTTGGACTACAGAGAGTACGTCAGGAAAGAGATGTGGTACGAAGCCCTGGAGGGTGTCCAGTGTTGGCGAGGTGAGCGACTCCCCAGCGAGGAGCAGCGATTACAGGCCCGAGTGGCCCTGTGGATGCCTATGCTGGGAGAACAGCCCAGGTGGGAGTTGTTGATGTCACTTGAGTCACTGGCACGGAGGGAACTGTGGCTCGACGACGCATAACAGGCGCTACATTGGTATGCAGTTCAGCGTGTTCCCGGGAGGACTACGTACGCCACACTAGAGGGCGAGGATTACAATGGCCCTGGCCTATTATGGGACACCTTTGCCGGACCAAGATTCGGGGATGCTGCAGAGTCACGGCTATGGGACATACATAAATCCAGAGCAGACCTAGAGCCAGACCTGATTAATCTGGCCATCAGGGAATGGGATCTGGAGCAGGAGTCTCGGAAGATCCCCAGTCGGCAGGTGGAGATGGGAATGAGTTCTCTCTACCGGCCCTACAGGGATGCTGGGCATCCAACCCAGATCTCCAACCACGGTGGGAGTTCCAGGGAGCCAAAGGTGCCATCCTTCCTCCCCAGCAGCAGTGTGAGTTCCAGGGAGCCGAAGGTGTCGTCCTTCCTCTCCAGTGGCAGTGTGGGTCCCAGGGAGCCGAAGGTGTCGTCCTTCCTCCCCAGCGGCAGTGTCGGTCTCAGGGAGCCAAATGTGTCATCCTTCATCCCCAGCGGCAGTGTGAGTTCCAGGGAGCCAAAGGTGTCGTCCTTCATCCCCAGCGGCAGTGTGAGTTCCAGGGAGCCGAAGGTGTCATCCTTCCTCCCCAGCGGCAGTGTGAGTTCCAGGACGCCAAAGATGTCGTCCTTCCTCCCCAGCGGCAATGTGAGTTCCAGGGAGCTGGAGGTGTCTTCCTTCCTCCCCAGCGGCAGTATGAGTTCCAGGGGGCCGAAGGTGTCGTCCTTCCCCCCCAGCAGTAGTGTGTTCTACAGGGCGCAGAGACAGTTGGTCTCTCTCCCCAGCAGCAGGACAATGTTATGGGAGTGGAGACAGTTGGTCTCCCTCTCCAGCTGCATCCTGTGTTTCAGGGAGAGGAGCACAGCACCCTCTCTCCCCTTATTGTGGAGTTGGTGGTTTGACTAACGTAGGCACTGACCGACAGAAGGTCAGGTGCCTGGTTAGTCTTCCCTCCAAAGGGGAGATATGTGACAAACTGCCATTTGCCACTGGGAATTGGAGAGGACTGATTTCCAGCCTCCTGCCACATGACTATGGCCCTGGGATATATGGCATTTGAAAACACTATTTGTGCCCTGTGACAAAACTGGAGATTGTGCACAAATATGACTATTGTCCATATGTGTTATGATTCCCTTTGTTTGTTGCACTGTTCCCTATGTGTTTCGTCTGTTGGTTCGGCTGGATAGACTATCAGACAAACTGTGGAGTTACTGGGTGGCCACCATTTCATGTATCAGAGGCACATGATTAGAACAATGGGTGAAGCACATGGTGAGAACAATGGATGGCAGCGATTTTAACTCACAGACACTGTTTTGACTTTTCTACACGGTGCCATCTCGTCGGTATTTGGTGCACAAAGACATCATTCAGTAGTTTTAAACTACAGAACAGGGGACACATTTAACAGTAATTATTTTTCCTATAGCCTGCATATGTTCTGCGGAATCGGCATTAGACCGTATCTTCCAAACTACTGAACGAATCTGGGTGAATTTTGGAAATGCGGTTCTCCCAGATCCCCCTGCTTCGATTATATATTTTTTATGGGGTTATTGCATGTTTTTCGGTTTCCTGTGATATGTTTTATACTGTATTTTTCTGCCTGTGATAATTAAGTTTAGTCTATTGTGTTGAGTAATTATATCACAAGCAGAGGGGATGATTTTGTGGGAGTGAATGCTACGTGCTTTATTGGTTATTTTACAAAACCCTGTGGTCGGTACTGTATCTGTATTATTGACCCTCAACACGTAGTCTTGTCTCGTGATTGGAGGGAACTGCTATATCACACTGGGGATTGCTATACTCTGCATACTCCCCTGAGTTTTAATCACTTAGCTCTTTTAAGAGCTTGTTCCTGATACATTCTCCTGGATGAGAGGTCCACACGGTCCTGGAGGACAGAAGTCGATCCAAGGTGGACAGAAGACGGCAAGACTCCAGTTAAGCTACGGCAGTTGTGTAGTCTGCGGTGGTTGTGGTGTCCGGTGCTGTGCTTGTGGTCCTCGGCGCAAGCTAGGAAGCATCCATCAACGGAAGGTACTCGGTCGGAGTACAGGGAGTTCCGTTACATGTATTAATAAGCTAAACATACTTTTCAGAACTGTTATATTTCCCATGGTTCCAAAAGCATTTTATGTGCACAGAAAAACAAACTACCCAAATATTTATAATGTTTCCATAATTATTGTGTGTCGGAATGTAGAGGTTGAATGGTTTCCTTTTCTGCAGCTGACTTTATATTTCATTTAAATAACTTACCCGCAAAATTATTTTTTTTACAAATGCAATTATAGTTGACATTTCCTCCAGAAAACTACGGCTGAGGTACTCTGATGAACCATTTAGGGAGTCAAAGATTTCCCATGGTGCCCCAATCTTTACATTCTTCTTACTCCTCGAACATTTTCATTATTTTTAGTGTCTGTTAAATCCTTGCTGCGTGGGTTGCTGTGGATACTTGTGAAGGGTGTCAGCTGGATATAAAACTAAAAAGATGATTTAATGTTTTTGTCTGGAAGGATCTGCAGCTGTACACGTTTGAGTTTCCAACTTCAAAACATGTACCGATTTCCTTATATTTGTTCCCCAGTGTGTGGAGATGTTAAAGTGAGAAATGCATCAAAATCTACAAAACCTGGCAATAGAATCAGACACAATTTGTACGGCAAAGTTGTCTTTCTTTCTTTTTAAAACTTTACATAACTGTACATCACATTCATAACTGCAAAACTAATGTGTAGATTGTAAGCTAATGTGCTATGTAGCTAAGCACTTTCTATAAAATATCTTATTACTATGAGCTGGGCTCTCTTACCTTTTGTATTTGTCTGTGTATATTGTATGTCATCCACTAATTATCCAGTGCTGCGGAATCTGTTGGTGCTCTATAAATAACAGTAATAAATAAGTGAAAATATAGATAAAAAGTTGCTCACACATGAAAAAGCATTTAGTATCTACTAGCTGTAAGCCTTTCAAATTCTGACCTTAATCCTGACCTAGGGAATAGGTGATTGTGCCTCACATGAAATGTGTAATAAACTCTGTTGTGGACTAGCAAATGCATAGTTTAAACAGCATTTCAATTCTTTACCCTGTTACATCAGTAGTAAAATCTGAATATGTGACATTAAGGGATCTTTAGAGGCTTTAGCTCCATCTAGTGGAGTTAAAAAAAGTTAAATCCTTTAATAGCATAACTTAAAACCATTGTGGTATTTTAAGAACTCTAAAGGCAATCTGTTGGAAATGAAAAGTTTACAAGTACATTTGGTTATTACTAGAAGATTATATAAAAAAAAAATCTACAAGAATAAAAACCCCAAACAGTGTAGCACAGTTACTAAAATTCCCATTGTTTTAACGTAAGTATAACACACACCTCAGGTATCTTCTCTCTCTTTATAGGCTTCCAAGTAGCAGTTCCATATAATGAGAGAGATAAAAAGGGACACAGAGCAGATCTTTACATATAAAATTCCTCTATTTATTTGTATGCCCTCACAAGCAGTGACCTCTCTAGACTTGGCAAGCTTTAGGCGAAACTCAAACATGAGCCCTTCCCCCACTAACACCATTAGTGAAAGAAAAAAATAATAATATAGCGGGTGACGTGTGTGTATAAGAAGCTGTAGATATATTGAAGGGCATGCTTGCAGTGTTGGATATAGAGATCAACTCTCTGTATTCATCGTTCAGAGGCTTGCATTGTTTTGGCTCACTGTGCCTTTTGAGCTCTCTGATTGTTAATTAATTCGCCTTTTGAGCTCTCTGGTTGTTAATTAATTCGCCATTAACAAATGTAAATTTGCAATTATGCAAATTATTTATACACAATTGCGGGGTAAGGATGCATAGCCTGGCAGTAGTGTATATATAAGTGCTGGTGTGAAGGGGTTATTGGACACAGAAGTTTTAATTTAATTTGGGCTTTAAAAAAAACAAAAAAAAAACACACAGTCACAATGTGTATTTCTGAGTATGTCTTGCATTTTTTATTTGTGTGTGTGTGTGTCTGACAGTGAGTATCCTTGTATCTGTATGTATGTTTCTCTGAGCATGTGTAGGTTTGTGTGTGGGGCAGCTGCTTGCAGTGTTTTGTGCATGGGGGGAAGTGGGGGGGGGGGAAGATGTGCTGCCTGTGGCCTTTGGGCACAGAGTTTATGGCGAAGCTATGCTTTATGACTGTGTGTATAATGATGGTCTTCAGGGGGTGATTGAAACAGGGTTTGGGCATAAGTGTAATAGAATGAGGGAGGGTTAGTGTGACATGGTTTGAGGAGAGAGTGTTACAGGGTGAGAGGAGGTACGTATGACAGGATTAGTGGATTAATGCCTCTGCCACGTGTTCTTGGAAGGGCCTGCTTGCCAGCCTCGAGACTATGGGCCATGCGAAAAGCCTCATGAAAGACTTTGTTTGTACACTTTCTCTATTCTGTTCCGGAACCTAACAGGCACATGAATCATGGACCACCCTTGAGCTTGTTAAGCCTAATCAACAGTTTATAACACGTTCCACCACAATGGTTCGTTTGGGTGTCCACTGTTCACATGAACGACCACGAGGTGGTGGCCATCTTGTTACTGGGAACGTAGGGAGTTGCATAAAAGGTTGTTTGTGACTCCCAATAAATCAGTTCATCCATAGCATAGAGCCTCATCTCATTTGTGGGAGAAAGCTGCTCTTTGGATTGCTTTATCACTAGCTCTTTTAAGGGCTATACTCTCTTGGAGAAGAGGTCTTTCTACTGGGAGCTGGATCCAGCTGTTGGTCCAGGGTGGGAAGGGATGGCAAGACCCCAGCCAAGCTGCAGAGGGTGCTTATGGTGTCCGGTGCTTATAGTACTAGGTGATACTAGGAAGCAGCGATTGGCGGAGTTACCCAGTCAGTCCACCACAGAGGACATGTGGCATGCTTGGGGCATGAGTATTACAGGGTTAGGGTGAATGTGACAGGATTAAGTGGGGATTTATTGAGAGGGAAAGTGTGACAGGATTAGAGGTATTATTGTGATAGGTGGAGTGTGGAAGGGTCGGGGGGCTGTGACAGGGTGAGAGTGGAAGGGTTGGAGGGGAAGTATCACAGGACAAGGGAGGTGGGTGTGACAGAATTGAAGGGCTTAATCCCATTGACTGTAAGCTTGTTTGAGCAGGGTCCTCTTCAGCCCATCATTCCTGTAAGTTTTCTTAAAGTGTGTGATAGAGCTTATTTAAACTATAGAGGTGCAGCTTTTCGTACATTTCTTGTTCAGTAAGTAACTTGCCTAAGTGCCATCTATTCACTTGCTTTGAATTTTTGTATTGAGGTAGGTGCCAGAGCGTGGATTGGGGTGCCAAAGTGTATATGGAGAGTAGGGGGGGGGGTTAACATTAGTGTGAGAAGGAGGGTGACATCAGGGCCGGTGCAAGGATTTTTGTGCACACAAGTGAATATGATTTTGGAGCGCCCCCCCCCCCAAAAAAAAACAACAACAAAAAAAAATCCAACCATCTTCACCTTTGTTCCTCTTACCCGCCTTTTGTTTTTTATCCCCTTTTTTAAATGCCTTACCCCCTTTAGTGTATCTTATCCGCCTTGTCCACCTCCCTTGTGTATCTTTGTATGTCTCCTACTCTCCCTGCCCCTTTGTGTTTCTCTTTCACCCCTAGCCCCTCTGTACATCTCTCACACCCATTATGGGCCATCTGTGTGTCTTTCTCCCCAATCAGGCCCCCCTGTGTGCACTCTTCCCTCCATGTTACTCCTACCACTTACCTCTCTTCGTACCCCCTCTCTTAGTGTTCTTCTCCCCTCCCAGTTAGTGCCCCATCTTAATGTTCCTCTCCCCTCCCTCTCTTTTTTGGGTGGTCACACCCCACCCTTTAGTGTTCCTCCCCCCCATCCCTTAGTGCCCCTCTCGCTCCACCCTTGGTCCAGTCTCCTCCCTCCCTCCCTCGCCACTATGTGCTGGAGAAGCCTGGTTGCCCACCTGCTACCCACCTTGCCCCATGTTAAAAAAAATGTATTTCTCCCTGCAGAAAGGCTTGTTCGTGCCTTTCTACCAGGGTGTTCGGTAAATTCAATTTACCGAACAAATGCACGAATGACCGGACCACCTGGGTATGGAGTGTGCAGGCAATTGATCTCCCAGAAGCTGCGGTTAACCTGGTGGAAGACCTGCATAAATACCAGGCAGGTAGCCCCATTAAACCAGACCACTGCTTGACCCTCAACATGGAGCCTTGTCTCGTTCTTGGGGGGATTTGATTGTATGCTGTTCCAGTTCGACTGCTAGGAGTGTAAACCTTTCGTATGGTTTTTCCTGTTCGGCTGTTTACAGGATTCGTATGGTTCCGGTTCGGAAATTTGGAGAATTCGTATGGTTTCCTGTTTGGGAGATTGGTGTATGGAGTAGCTGCCTTTGTATCTGGAAAGGGAATATCTCCTAAATGGCTTTAACCCCTTTTATGCCTGGGGGTGCCATTACACTCCCCCCTCTCCAGTGTGCTTCCTACCTTTCTTGTAGAGTATCGGAGCAGACCACGGTACAGGAGCTTCAGTTTCCTATACCGCGGTCTGCTCCGCTTGGCCATGCAACACTGAGTAACTGGCAGGAGGAGCGCAGTGCACCCATATCCTGCCGGTCACTCTAATCTAGCTTCCCCCGGGCCAGTGCGTCTTAAGGTGGCCGCTTCCTTTGTAAGCCATGCCCACATGTCATGGTGATGCTGAAGCGGCTACCTTCTGGAGACAGTCAGTGCATAATTTTCCACTGCATTCCCATCACAATCAGAACATGGTGTAGATTCAGACAACAAATAAACAATAAATAAATATAACCTGTGGCAAAGTACTAAAATAAAAAAAAGGGCACTGACTGGTTTCTTGGTAATAGAATTTGACAAACAGATTTAAAACTGGCTGAAAACAGCACTTACCCATGTCTGGAGACACTGCAAATACTTTCCAAATAAGTTTGGGATGTTTATTGTAATTTTCCCTCCATTTTAGGTACTTTCTGGAAATTGCCCTTATCCAAGATGGCTGCCGCAACTTGTATTCCCATAATGCAAGTCATCAGTATTGGGCCCTTTAAGGCATAAACTGCACATGCATTTGCCTCTTCCAAAGTTAATTTTCCATTTAGAGATCGGGGAGAGCTCGGTCTGCAGCATACATGGCCCCTGAACACCCAGGGAACAAATCACCGGGACCGAGGGGGAAGCATAAGACAAGTGCCTGCAAGGTGATTAAAAGGCAACAAGGTGCAAAAGTCAAAGTTTAAAGGCACAACTGCATGTTCCAAAGTTTAAAGATATTACAGCATAAGGCATCAGTTTAAAGTAATCACAGTGTAAAAGTACCATAGTATAAAGGCACCCCAAAATAAAGGTTAAAATAGCAAAAACAAATAAAGTAATTAAAAAAAAGACCTTGGGAATGGAGCCTCCTTTTAAAGTCTTTCCTGTCCTATCGGCTGTAATGGGCGGAGCTAACCCACGATGAGCCAGGAAAATAGAAATATATAATTACACAAACCCAAGTGTATTTTTATATTATTATAAAAATACACGTATATATAATATATATTTATTATAGAATATAAATAAATAGAAGTAAAAAAAAAGTATTTTGAAATTATATATTTAGATCAAAATACACTTAGAATGAAAAAATATATATTTCTAAAAATAAAAAATCTATAGATATCCTTATAGAAAATTACATAAATAAGCATGTAGTCTTCAAATATACATATTTATGTAATATTATTAGATAATTAAGTAATTTTATTCATTGCAATTTGAGGGACCTGCCTTACAACCCAGGCCAAAAGTCCAGAGAATTTAATTTGCTAGCACTGTATTTAACCCAGCAACTTTCTATGACATCCTAAGACCTGTACATGGGTGTTACGGTTTTAATCTGGAGACTTCGCTGAACACATATCAGCTGTAACCAACACCTTCAATCTCATCTCATTGATTGGACTCCAGTTGGCTGACATCTCACTCCAATTAGCTCTTGGAGATGTCATTAGTCTAGAGGTTCACATACTTTTTCCACCTGCACTGTGAATGTTTACATAGTGTGTTCAATAAAAACATGGCAACATTTCATTCTTTGTGTGTTGTTAGTTTAAGCAGACTGTGATTGTCTATTGTTGTGACTTAGATGACGATCAGATCACATTTTATAAACCAATTTGTGCAGAAATCCATATCATTCCAAAGGGTTTACATACTTTTTCTTGCAACTGTACATACACATACACTGTCTAAGTGTATTTTGATATTAATATATATATATATATATAATTATATATATATATATATATATATATATATATATATAAAAATGTAACGGAACGCTTGGCACCCCGACTGGGTACCTTCCGCTGACAGATGCTCCTAGTGCTCACTGAGGGCTCCAAGCACTCCAATCGACACCATAACCACTCCAGACCCCACGAACCGCCGCAGCTTGGTTGGGGTCTCGCCGTTCTCCACTCACTCTGGACCCAAGACCAGGGTTCAGCTTCCAGTGGCTGAACCTCTCCTAGAATCCAGAGAGAAGGAACCAGGAACAAGCTCTTACAAGAGCTTAAACTCAGGGGAGTATTGTGATATAGGAATCTCCAGATTGTAGTTATCCCATCTCCCAAACATGAGCCAAGACTTTATGAAGGGGTAAAGCAGGTCTTTTTAATGCACACAAAATGACTTTCTTTTATACAAGTTTTCAGGCCAGAGGCACACCCCCTGGACTTGTTGGTAAACTGTGACAAAAGGGACACAAACCAATGGGAACACTAATTAACAAAATAACACTCCCACATACACAGTAAAATTCCTCCCCTCTATACAGGAGATAATTGGCTTAAGGAACTGCAGTAAACTCAATTATCTCAAGGTACAGAAAATATCTCCATTTTACACTAACAATAAAATACCTAAAAATACCTAAAAATCCATAATTCCTATTATATTACACAGAATCCCCACATCGGATCTGAGCGCCCAATATAGGTGAACATCGCTCAGATCCCACGAACAGAGTAAATTTGCCATGGAGTTAAAGTTTTGCAAGGGCTGATGAGAGATTGAGAAGGGACAAAGCAGCCAGTTTAAACTGGTGTGGCAGTGTCCCTGGGACAATGCCCTGCTGGAGAACAATGGGATAGGTATTAAAGGGGGAGGGGAAGAGGCACACTCTCTCATGGAATCAAATGGGCAGAAACATTTTTTTAAAAGCCAATAAGCCCAAATAGTCTTTTTAAATGGCAATACACCCCAGTGGCCATAGTCACAGGACAAAAGGCTGGCAAGCAGGCCTCTCCAAAAGTCAGTGGCAAAGGTTAGTTTGTCACAATATATATATATATATATATATATATTTATTACATATATGATCTAAGTATATATACATACACATACATACACTGTCTAAGTGTATTTTAATATTAATATATATATACATATATATATATATATATATATATATATATAATACCTTGTAGGAAAACACTCACAGGACTTGATATGGTTCAAAAAAATGCTTCTTTATTGCAGCAAAAATTTCAAGTAGAAAGTGTCGACGTTTCAGTCCCATCTGGACTTTTATCAAGTCTTGATAAAAGTCCAGATGGGACTGAAACGTTGACACTTTCTACTTGAAATTTTTGCTGCAATAAAGAAGCATTTTTTTGACCATATCAAGTCCTGTGAGTGCTTTCCTACAAGGTATTCTATATTATGGCCAGGATTAGCACCAAGGCATGAGACATCACTGAATAAAAATATGTGTATTTTATTGCAGTAAAAGCAAACAATATTATGACATTCACAGTTAAAATGTAATGTAGAACTAAAAAAATTTTAAAATTCTTATTTTCTCCCATTGTTTTATATTTTATTTATATTAAATTATGTTTCATACCTAAATATTTGATGTTAAATGAAAGCCCTGTTTCCCCTGAATAAAATTATATATAGTAAGTGTGGATGCACTTAATATGAAAGAGGCGAATTACGCCTAAACAGACATATAGCGCAAATTCAAGTTTTTGTTTACGTTTTTTTTTTATCACAACGTGTACGTTTGGCTCAGTCCTTAGGTGGTTAAATATATATATTTTGAAATAGCAATGTCGTACTTGTACTTATAGCTCTATAATTGCACACACACACACAAAAAAGCAGGTAAACACTGGGTGTTTTTAAACTCAGGAAAAATATTTTAACCTATTTAGCAGTTTTTTCTTCATTAGCTTTTGTAGGCAAGTAAAATATTTTTCAAGTAAAAGTAAAAAAAAACATGTTTTTTTTCTCAATTTTCAACCATATTTTATTTTTTAAAGTAAATTATATGACATGATAAGAATAATGGTATGTAAAGAAAGCCCTTTTTGTGCTGGAAAAAAAAAATATATATATATAACAATTTGTATGGGAACAGTTAATGAGAGAGTAGAAAATTACAGCTAAACACAAACACCATAAAAGTGTCCAAACAGCTCTGGTCCTTAACGTACAACAAAATTTCCAAAAACAGTCTGGTCTTGAAGGGGTTAATAAAAACACAAGTAATTGTTTAGTAAATAAGTTCATAAGTGATGACAACTGTTTTTATATGTCCCAAGATTCATCATAATTATGAGCTTCTGGTTAAGAGGCTGACTGGAGATTAAAAAAAATCAATGCTGTATTATGCTTTGCAGAGGATGTTGAACGTTTTTATCACGCTGTTGCATCTGATCCACAGTCTAGTAACAGTACACTATTGAAAGGGTTGTTGGGCCCAGTGGTAAGGACCTCAGTGAACAGATGCTGATTTCACGGCTCAAGATCCCCAGCAGCTAATGCTGAAATAAAATTTGTCTCGGTTAGTCAAAACAAGGCAAAGATCACCTTAGACACATGTTACTTGGGATTGGGCCCCTCTGTTACCCTTTAGACCACTGTTGACAGCCTAACTTTATCTGTAGGAATCATACTTTAAACTGAGCAAGACAAAACATGTAGAATATTTGGAATTAAATAATCCCATGATGAAATAAGTGCAAAAGATGTCATTATTACAGTCATTTGCTATACCAAGTGCAGAATATATATTTAATTTTTGCTTTTGTATTTTCTATTTTTTTAATTGCTTATTCATTTCCTTAGTACCAACATTGTCCAATCAAAATGACATTATTTTTTTCCTGTTTAAATAGCTAACAAATGAGAAATTACGATTTGACAGCCTGTAAAGTAAAATATATTTCTTATAGATTATTAAAATTGTAGATGTAATGGGAGTCATATTACGGTCACTACATATTGCCTCAGTTCACATTACAAATAAGGTGTCAATATATAAATTAACAGAATCCCAAGCCTGCTAATATAGCAACAAATTGCATACAATTTTACATCTAAATCTATTAGTGTGCTGCAGAAATTGAGATATTTTAAAAATGCTTTCATTGCATCACTGTTTCCTGAGCAGTTTTAGTCTGGCTCTTTGTAATACATAAATTTTTTTCATATACACAACATAATTGAAGATTATGCTAGCATTAGTGTATTTATAATCTTAATTTTAGTAATGACAGGAGGCTTCATATTTTGCATTAACTCTCTTTACTAACTCCACACAGCAGTAAAGAAAGCAAAAACATTAACCAATCAAAAATGCAGTAGGAGGTATAATATTCACAGTGATGAGGCTCCTCCCCCTCTTTCGAAAGCGACATCAGAAACAAGTTCCCCCAAAAAAAGGTCCAAAGTCTTGTAACATGCACCAACGGGTGACTTTCCAAATAAGCAGTTCTAGAGGCCGGAAGATGGTCCAAACGTGTCCATCCTGAGCGTGAGCTGCAATGTCTCGAAGTTATGCTGAAAAAGAACGTGGAAAAGGTTAGGTACCGATCTGGCAACTGTTTGCAGTAATGAAAATAGACACAACACAAATTCCACTGAAAAGCCGTAAAATTCATAAAATGACAATAACCGATAACAGAGTCATAAATAAACCTGGTTCAAACATGATCTCCTGCAGAGTGAGTAGGAAGATAGTAGAAGGAGTGAATACCCAGAGTGTAGATATACTTACGTGAGAACGTATCCCTCGAGGGTGTGGAGGGCGGGAAAATACTCGCCTCCCGTCATTACTAAAATTAAAATTATAAGTACACTAACGCTAGCATAATCTTCAATTTTACAACATGACAGGAGGCTTCATATTTTGCATTTTTAATGCTGATGAAGGAGAGACGCAGCTGCCCCCGAGTTTGGGCGGAAATAGAAGGTCCGAAAGGTCGATTCGCGTGACCAATCCGCGGCTCGTAGGATGTCTGCCAGCGCCGCGCCCGCAGTGAAAGCCGACGAGGCCGCCGCTCCGCGTACGGAGTGGGCACCGAATGTCTCCTCCACTCCTGCCAGAGACAGGATCCATCGTACCCATCTGGCGAGGGTGGTAGTAGAGACGGGTACATGAGGTCTAACATAAGACACCAATAGTTGGCCTGAAGATGAGACCCGAAGTAGGGGTGTGACCTGTACGTATCGACGTAGAGTAGAAACCACGCAAAGCAGCGGTTCTGTAGGGAAAAAGGGGTAGAAGACTGACGAGGAATCCAATTTCCTACAATGTGACACTTGGAAGGTAACTCCCTCGGGGGAGACCGAAAAAGCATACTCTGCGTAGAAAGTAGAAGTGTTAGTTTGGCCGACAGTTGTCGAAGTGAGAGTCTGTCATTATCTGGCCAGTCCCTAAGGAACTGTAGGACGACTTTCACGTCCCATAACCGGGTATATTTGGGCTTAAGAGGCCTCTGGAGTCTGATGCCCCTCAGGAGACGGCATACCAGTGGATCTTTCCCGACGGGTACCCCCAGGACCGAAACTTGAGCCGCCAAAATCGCGGTGCGCACGACGTTGAGGGATCGTTAAGACCGGCCCGTGGAGTATAGATGGGAGAGAAAATTCAAGATGGCGGTTACAGGTGCCATAAAGGGATCAAAGTTCCGCTCACTGCACCAAGCAGACCAGGAACTCCATGCTGCAAGATAGCATCGTCTGGTTCCTGGTGCCCATGAATCCCATAAGAGGTCTCGAGATGTCTGTGATAGGTCTTCGGTTTGCCAGGCACCCCTGCAAGAGTCCAAGCTACTAGAGTGAGGCAGTCTTCCAGAATTAGGGGATGGGGGTTCCCTCTCGGATCTGTGAGGAGTGTCGGGTAGGACGGTATGAGGAGAGGGTCCCTGTAGGATGATGCTAGAAGGACAGGAAACCATGGTTGGCCCTGCCATAGGGGGGTGATGAGGAGCAGAGACCCGTGTTGCGTCTTCAGGTATTGCATCGTCCTTGCCACCATGGTGAAAGGGGGAAAGGCATAAGCGTCCCTGGGCGGCCATGGTTGGAGGAACGCATCTACTGCCTTGCTCTCTGGATCTGGTAGCCAGCTGAAGTACTCGTCCGTCTGCCTGTTGTTGCGTGATGCGAAGAGGTCTAGGTGGAGGGGGCCCCTCCTGACTGAGAGGCGATGGAAGATCGTTGGGTCCAGTCTCCAGTCGCTGCTGTCCCGCCAGTGGCAAGAGAACCAGTCCGCTGTCAGGTTCGTTTCGCCCGGGAGATATTCTGCCATGAGGGAGATTTTCCGTGGTAGTCAAAACTCGAATATTTCTTTCGTAATCTCTGAGAGGAGTCTGGACTGGGCCCCTCCCAGTCGGTTGATGTAACGGGCCGCTGAGACGTTGTCCATCCGAGGAGGATGCAGCAATTCGTCCGGTCTCTCGCTAAGCTGCGCATTGCAAACGACCCCGCTAGGAGTTCTAGGCAGTTGATGTGGAGGTTGAGTTCCTGGGAAGTCCAAGTGCCTCCCGTCGAACTGCCTTCGCCCGTGGCGCCCCATCCGCAGAGGCTGGCGTCCGATTCCAGGACTATGTTGGGCGTGTTCCCGAAGATGGCTCGGCCGTTCCAAGCTTCCATGCTGTCCAACCACCATCCGAGTTCTTCCTTGACTTCCGCCGTCACCGGAATAGTTTGGTCGTACAAAGGGTTCTGGCAGAGAAAAGAAGCCTTCAAGCGTTGCATCGCTCTGTAGTGGAGTGGGCCCGGAAATATCGCCTGGATAGATGCGGATAGCAAGCCCACGATCCGAGCCAGGTTGCGGAGTGGAATGGTGTGGCAGCGAATGGCTCTGCGTAGTTCCTTCTTGATCTTTGAGGTCGGGAGCCGTAATGTGCTGGTCTTGGAATCTATCTCGAAGCCCAGAAATTGTATCGTCTGGGCTGGGGATATTTCCGACTTTTGGAAATTCACCACGAAGCCTAGGGATGTTAGGAATCGGGTGGTATACTGTGTGTGTTGCGTTAGACTGTACCTGTCTGAGAAAAACAGTAGCAGGTCGTCCAGGTAGATAATGCACCGAATTCCTTGAGTTCGTAGTCGAGATACTACTGGCTTCACGGTGCTGAGCTGAGGCCGAAGGGGAGGCCTGTGAACTGCCAGGGGCGACCTTGCCATAGGAATCTGAGGAATTGTCGGCAAGACGTATGGACGGGTACCGATAGGTAGGCGTCCTTGAGGTCCAGTCTTGTGAACCAGTCCCCGTCTTGGAGCAGATCTCTTAGAAGATGAATGCCTTCCATCTTGAAATGTCTGTACATTACGAAAACATTGAGCCTCCTTAGGTTTATAACCGGATGAAAATCTCCAGATTTCTTCTTCACTAGGAAAATGTTGCTGAAGAAGCCGTTCTTGTCGTGAGCATGTTCTATCCCTCCTTTTGCAATGAGTTCCCGTAGTTCGCCATCGATTAGGTGGCGATCCTCCTTGGAGCACTGAATGGGGTGCGGAGGGGCGGTCTGGGACGGGGTTTCTACGAAACCGATGACGTAGCCCCGAACCGTCTGGAGGATCCATGCGTCCGTGGAGATGGCTGTCCAGTTCTGAAAAGACAGAGCGATATGACCTGCAGTATGCGGGGTAAGTGGACATTGAGACACTATGTTGCTTACCTGTGGGGAAGCGTGCTCTGCCACGGCTACGAGGTCCTCTGCCTCTGTCGGCTCCTCGGGTGTAGGAGAAAGGATGCCTGAAACCCACTTCCGGGTAGAAGGGTTGGGGTCTGTGTGAGCGGGGACCAGAGGGCCAAAAACGGCTGGCTGCTTGGCCCCTGTGGCGGCCAGCCCATCCAAAAACACCCCGACTGGGGTAGCCCCTGAAGACTCGCTTCATGGAAGTCTGAGCCTTATTTAGCAAGGTGAAAATGTCTACGTGCTTGTTCAGTTCTGGGAGGAAGGCTTCCCCAAACAATTTGCCCTGTGCAAGCGGTCCCAACTCCTTGGTGCCCAATTCCACCAGTTTTCCATCAATACGGAGCAGCACTGCTTTACGCCTCTCAGAGGAGATAGCTACGTTGGTGTTGCCCACAAAACAGAAGCACCTCTGTGCCCATTCTCTTATATCATGTGCCCACTCTTTTACCATCCTGACATCAAATTCGTCAGCCCTTGTAAAAGCATCGTCCGCCAAAAACATGATGCGGGAAAGTGGGCCAATGGAGTCTAGGAGTTTGTCCTGAACTCCGTGGGATCCTTTTTCCACTCCTCTCCTGGGGTCATGGCCACCCCGAGACATGAATGTGTTCATGACTTGGTCGAATTCGGGAGTCTGAGCCACGTGGTCGGGAAGCAAAGGGCGAGGGCATTCAGAACGTAGGCGGTTGCGCACCGTTTTGTCCAGGGGTTTGAGGAGCCAACGATGCATAAATCTGGAGAGATGGTCGGGGGGGGTCCAGTCCCCCGAACGAGGGTGCCGTATATTACGAGGGTCGAATAGACGTTGACCTATGGGGTCCAGAATGGCTTCCCCTTCTTCTTGGACCGGTGTGGGGTCATCTGGCAGTTGGATGTCGTCCAAGAATGTGCCTTGCAGGAAACCAGTATGGGATCCCGTGTCCGAACCCCAGTCATTTTCTTGTGAATTGGAATCTGCGGCCTGCCACTTGTCCAACACGGCCATGGAGCGTGTGTGTTCTTCCCCCTCGTCCGAGGAGTAGTGGGCGGGAGTGGGTGGGGCTGGCCTGTGGCGTTTGGAAGGTGCCTTGCCTTTGCCCAGGTTGTCATTCCCTTTTTCGCCCTTCCAGTGGCGTTTGCTGGGCCGCGAGTCGACCTGAGCATGTGATTCTGAAGCCTCAGAATCGTAGTCATGGGCTTGGGCTTTTGTGACTTTTTTAGTCTGATCGTCTGTTGCCATCATAACCCTGGATAACGCTTTCTCCATAGAGGCGGAGATGGCTTCCGCAATCATGGTTTGGAAGTCTGCAGGGTTTTGGGGTGTATCCATAATGATAGGAGTAGGGCCGCTATAATAGATAAAGCACAGGAAACGTTGGGCTAGGGGTCAGTCCCAGTGAGTGAAAAAAGGTACCTGCAGTACCCAGGTAACCCCAGCAGGGTAAATTATATATATATATATAATAAAAGAGGAATAGGCACCCCAGCAGGGTGAATATGATAAATCTGGTAACAAAAGCACCAGTTTCCCCAGCAGGGAATATTGTTTTTTTTCTGGGCCTCACCCAGTTATATATGCATGTATATATAGGTGGCACGAAATCCACCTGATAGCAGCGGTAATAAGATATAGGGCCTCACCCTGTATGTAGCATAAGTGGCACACAAAAACACTGGTAGAGCCAGTAATATCAATAAGTATGGGGCCTCACCCCAATGCACAGGGTTAATAACCTTATTTAATATGAATGACTGACCAGGGGACCCCTGCCTGATTGCTTCCGGTTACTGGGTGATCGGGCGCTGGAATGAGGAGATCGCAATGCTCCCAAGATGGCGGCCGTGGATCTCGCGAGACTCGAGATCCTAGATGACCGCCGGAGAAACGGGAAAAAAGGTTTCCCGTCGTGCGGCTACAGTGAGTGCGGCTGTGAAGCCGCGAGGTAGGAAAAGGGTGGAGGAGGGTGAGCGTTACCCTCAGCAAAGGTGGGCGACAGTCGGTCCGACGGCGGAGAAAGTCGGTGGACCGAGTGGGAAAAAAGGTGGTGAAAAAGAAAAACCTGAAGGGGAGAGAGGGAAAACAGGAGAAAGACCCTGAGAAAAAAGGGAGGAAAACTCCCCAAAGGAGCAAAGCCCAAGGGAAATAAAGGAAAAAATAAAGGAAAAACCACCTATAAGCAGTACTACACAGTAACTATATATATATATATATATATATATATATATAAATACAGTACATAGAAAATATACATATAGTAACAAATACAGTAAGCAAAAGGGGAGAGCCAAAAACTCTGACCTGTCTGCTGATGGAGCAGTAAAGAAAGAGGGGGAGGATCTTCATCACTGTGAATATTATACCTCCTACTGCATTTTTGATTGGTTAATTTTTTCACTTTCTTTACTGCTGTGTGGAGTTAGTAAAGAGAGTTAATGCAAAATATGAAGCATCCTGTCATGTTGTAAAATTGCCTTTGCAAATTACCACAGCAATAAATGTACTGCAGATGTCACAAATAAAGTGTTTAGTTAAATTAAAGGTACACGGTAAGCACCATAACCATTTCAATGAATTGAAGTAATCATGGTGCCTGGAATTCGCAGACACTGTTCCCACATCACTGCTGAATAGTTTACTCTCCTTTTATTAGAGATGCTCAGACCCAGGCAAATTAAATCCCAGTCTCCAATAATGATACAGTGAAGGCCATACTGCCCATGAAAGTGAATCAGGAAAATATCAAGAAACACATAAAAAACATCACTGGAACATTGACTGCAATTATTTACTATTTTCAACAACAAAAAATAAAAGTAAACTGGTGTTTCTAAATTACTCCCAACTGGGAAGAAAGATTGAACAATAGGTTAGCTAGCTTTAGTTCTTAAAAGACAATTTGAGCCATAGTTCTTGACAGACAATTTGAGCCACAATAATCCCAAATTCAGACAGGTCATTATCTTGATCATCCACTTCATAAATATGGATCTTTATGGAATATAGGGAATTATTTCCTGGTGGCACACTCCACACCCATGTATCAGCAGTGGTCAGGAAGCTGAAAGATCTACTCAATGCTAGTCTGAGTGAACAAGTTGCCAATTATTCCAAACTGATGCAAGTTCACTGTGTTATTCTACGATTAAGGGGAAAGTGGCACTCTGATCCAATAGCCTAAAATACTGGAGGGGCAGATTTATTAACAGTGTCCATGATTTGCAGGAAAAGAGGCATACTGGTTGAGGAAGACTTGCGCATTGAAATTACCATTGTATACTACTCCCAGCAACATAGCCCAAAAACAGCAGAGTGGAGCAATCAAGCTTTGGATTTCTGCTGTCGGCGGTTTGGTGAGAACAAGTGAAGCAGCAAGCAGCTGAAAAGAGAGCAGAGAGCATTACCTCTGAAATGTACAGAGCTTAGCTGTCTGAACCTAATTTGCCTCCAACTAAGGAGCCTCTGAGCTACTGGGATAAGAAGATCTAATAAAATTTATCCGGCTACTGGGGCTCCCGCTTTTTAAAATGCCTTTCACTATAGTGTTTGGCAAGCCTGAGTCTTGCGGTGTGGCTATACCTGTTACCTCTGCAGACTAGATTTGGAGAAGCTGATAGGGGCACTGTGTTTTTTCTAGCACCACAGAATGGATGTGTGGTGTAACTTTGTGCTTGTCAGTTTGGAAGGGTTAAGTGGTTAAGTCAATTGTGCTTTGAAGGCAAATGTTTACAATCAGTTATTCTATAAGTAATTTTACTACTTGCTACTTTCATTAAATCCAGATATATAATCTAGTTTTATTAACTCATAATTTGCATTGCAAAAATTGCTCATATTGTGTATTCATAATTAGAGTTGAGCGGACACCTGGATGTTCGGGTTCACCGGGTTCGAGCCGAACTTCGGCAGAAACTTAGAGTTCGGTGTCTCTGAACCCGAACCCCACTGAAATCAATGGGAACCCGAACTTTTAGGCACTAAAATGGCTCAAAAAAAGTCTAGGAGGAGGAGGTGGATGTGGACTAGGAGGTTGAGGAGGCGGTGACCGTGGCAGTGAAGGTGGAAGCGGCGGTGGAGGAGGAGGAGGCAGTCAACACTGTAATTTTTAATTTTTAATTTTTAATTGGGGTAGCCCCCAAAATATTAGGACATATATAAAAAAGAAAACAAAGAATAAGTGCACTTGAGTATAACAATGGCTGGGTGAGCCCGGTATAAATGTCTATTCTGCACAAGGTACAGACAAGTCTGGTGGGATCCATGCCCGGTTCATTTTAATAAACGTGAGCTTGTCCACGTTGGCTGTGGACAGGCGGCTGCGCTTGTCTGTGATAACGCCCCCTGCCATGCTTAAACACACGTTCAGACAATACACTGGCTGCAGGGCAGGCCAGCACCTCCAAGGCATAAAGGGCAAGCTCAGGCCATGTGCTCAATTTGGAGACCCAGAAGTTGAATGGGGCAGACCCATCACTCAGTAGGTGTATGTGTGTGCACACGTACTGTTCCACCATGTTACTGAAATGCTGCCTTCTGCTAAGAGCTTTTCCACATTTCGGCCATGCTAGCCCTGCCTTCTGAGGTGCTGGCGGTGCCCCAGCTGCATTGGCGACCTCTTCCTCCTCCTCTGCCTTCGCTTTGTGCTTCCACTGAGCCCCCGGTGTCAGTTGGGAGTGCCCTCAGCAGCGCATCTACCAGCGTGCGCTTGTAGTCGCACATCTTCCGACCATGCTCCAGTGAGGGAATTAAGGACGGCACGTTGTCTTTGTAACGGGGATCCAGCAGGGTGGCCACCCAGTCATCAGCACAGAATGTGGGCAACTCGGCAGTCATTGCGCAGGCACTGCAGCATGTAGTCGCTCATGTGTGCCAGGCTGCCCAGAGGCAAGGACAAGCTGTCCTCTGTGGGAGGTTTATTGTCTGTATCCACCCAACCATGCTCCAGTGATGCCCACGAGCTGCGTTGGGTGCCACCCTGCTGTGAACACGGTTCCTCCTCATCATCCTCCAGAACTGTTCCCTGGCTGGACAATTGTGTACCTGGCCTATGCTGGTGCAGGAACCCACCCTCCGGGACACTTGTGAATGACTGGCCTGATAACCGTGGAATTGACCCCTCTTCCTCTTCCTCCTGTGCCACATCCTCTTCCATCATGTGTTGCGCAGTGAACACCTTGTGCAGGGAAGGGATGACTCACCTGGAAAAGTAGTGGCGACTGGGAACCACGTACTGTGGGACAGCCACGCTTCCATGGGACAGTGTGGACATGCTTGGGGATGGTGGCAGACGTGGTGGCTTTTGAGGTGCTTACTCCACTACAGCTTGTGCTTTGCATGTTGATGCCTAGTTTGCAGGTTGTGCTCAGGTTTAGAACATTTATGCCTCGCTTCAGGCTCTGATTGCACAGCATGCAAACCTTTTGTGTCTTGTTGTCAGTACATTGTCTGAAGAACTGCCACGTCAGGGAACTCCTTGGAGCTGGCTTTGGTGTGCTCGGTCCCTGGGTGCGGTGGGCAGTAGCAGGAGTACTGTATAAGGGACGGCCACTCCGCTTTTGCACCCTGCTCCCTCTTATGCTGTGCTGGGGCCTCTGTGCGGCCACCGCCTCTTCCTCCAAACTGCACACGTCACTCGCATGACCTTGATACCATGTGGGGTTTAGGACCTCATCATCCTCCACATCATCTTCCACCCACTCCTCAACCCTGCCCTCCTTGCCGGTCTGAACACTGCAGAAAGCCACAACAGTTGGCAGCTGTGTTTCGTTATCATCAGAGCCGTGCTGCGGTGGTCCTCGCTTCTCCACATCCTGAAACATGTCTTTGTGCATCAGTGCACTCAATCTCTTCCACTTCTGGGGCAGGGCCAGGTGGATGACCCACGGAAACCCCGCCAGCAGAGTGATCAAAAAGCATAAGAGACTGCTGCATGACTTGTGGCCCAGACTGCTTGGCTGATTTGCAAGGGGGTGAGGTAAAAGACAGATGGCATTCGGGCCTAACAAATAACGCTGAAGGTTCTGTCGCCTACTTTCATCTGAGGAAGGTGTTTCACTTGTGCGTGTAGCTGACACAGATCGACCACGTCCTCTCACTGCAACAGGAGCTCGACCAACACCAGCAGCACCACGACCAGGGCCACGTTCCTTATTTGACGCTCTCCTCATTCTTTGCGTTCATCCACCAAACTAACAGATGGTTTATGTCAGGCAACAATGTAACCGCCAATAGTCAACAATTAAGTTCACTGACAGTAAGGCAGTGCTGGTGTCCTAAAGAGAAAAAAATTCTAGAGGTCAAACAACAGTGTGACAGGCGTAATTAATACAGTTATTTCACTGTCTCAAAAAATGTGAATTTGTCAAACAACAATGTAACAGTAGTATTTAACGGTTTTATTGGACTGCAAGAAATGCTCCGCAGGCCGCAAATGTACTATTTAGCACAAAAAAACTGTGATATTTTAAACCAACAATGTAATAGTAGTATTTAGGGGTTTTATTGGACTGCAAGAAATGCACGGCAGGCCGCAAATGTTCTATTTAGCACAAAAAAGTGTGATTTTTTTTAAAACCAACAATGTAACAGTAGTATTTAACAGTTTTATTGGACTGCAAAAAATGCACCGCAGGCCACAGATGTACTATTTAGCACCAAATTTTTTTTGAATTTTTCAAAGTGAGATGTAACCACAGTATTTGACGGTTCTATTTGACTCTTAGATATGAAGTGCACACCCCAAATTTACTTTTTAACACCAAAGAAATGTGAATTTTTCAAAGTGCGATGTAAAAACAGTATTTGATGGTTCTATTTGACTCTCAGATATGAAGTGCATGCCCCAAATTTATTTTTTAGCACCCAAAAAATTGGAATTAGTCAAACTGCGATGT
This sequence comes from Pelobates cultripes, assembly GCA_933207985.1. Lineage (NCBI taxonomy): Eukaryota > Metazoa > Chordata > Amphibia > Anura > Pelobatidae > Pelobates > Pelobates cultripes. The sequence goes on along the minus strand of OW240921.1, from coordinate 54,711,499 downwards.
AACCACAGTATTTGACGTTTCTATTTGATTCTCAGATAGGAAGTGTGTGGCGAAACCGGCCTCGCCACGTGTCCTTGGAGGGGGCTGCTTGCCCGCCTCTTGCCTTTGGACTATGGACCAGACTTTATGTGAATGTGTTAACCCAGATAGCTATGCCATGGAGCCCATTCATGTAGTTAAAGATTTCGGCTCCATGGCAATTGAACTGTGCGAATAGGATCTGAGCGCTATTCGGTAGTTTTGTGCGCTCAGATCCCAGCTATCAGGGGATATGTGAAATGTCTGTGTCTTATGTGTAAAAGGTGACTTTATGTATTTTAAAGTGTTTTGTGTCTTTTTGCAACCATGTGCTTAATGGAGTCTTGTGTCTGTCCTGGGAGATAATTGAATTACTTCTCAATTCAATCTCCAGGATAGAAGACTCTGAAACTGGTTTGGGCCAGAAAGCCATGCTTCATTTAGTCACAAAGGACTTTCCCTTAACTTTTGAACCCCTGGTCTGATTCGTGCCATTTTTTAATATGTTGTTCCCCTGAATGGATTGATTCTGAAAATGTATGTTTTATGTTTGTGACATTTATATTTTAGAAGTTATAAATATTGTGTAAAAACTGTATTCCTCTGCCGGTGATAATGAGATTACCCATTGTGTTCAGTAATCATATCACATGCAGAGGGGAGGATTTTGTGTGGGAGTGTCTGGGTATATTGTACGGATTGATTGGTTGTTTTGTAACGCCCTGTGGGCTGTACTATGTTTGTGGATTGGGAATAAAAGAGACTGTATGTGACAGTACAGGGAGTTCCTGTTTTAACCCTCAAAGTGAAGTGTCGTCTCATTATTGGGGGAAGGATTTATTGTATGCTGTTCCAGTTTGACTGCTAGGAGAGTAAACCTATTCGTATGGTTCCTATTCAACTGTCTACAGCATTCATATGCTTGAGAGCATTCATATGCTCCTACGGTTCGGTGGTTTTGGTGTCTGCCAAAGTGCTTGGAATCCTCAGGAAGCGCTAGGAGCATCCTTCAACGGAGGTACCCAGTCGGGGTGCCAGGCGATCCGTTACAAAGTGCACGCCCAAAATTTACTTTTTAGCACCAAAAAAATGTGAAGTTGTCAAAATGCGATGTAACCACAGTATTTTACGGTTCTATTTGACTCTCAGATATGAAGTACACGCCCCAAATTAAATTTTTAGCACCAACAAAATGTGAATTGGTCAAACTGCGATGTAACCACAGTATTTGACGGTTCTATTTGACTCTCAGATATGAAGTGCACGCCCCGAATTTACGTTTAGCATCCCAAAAAAGTGAATTTGTCAAACTGCATTGTCACAGCAGTATTTAAAAATGCCTAGATGTTGCCCACTGAGCTACCAGACCAGGATTAAAGTAATGTGCCTGGCCCACCTAGCAAACAGACTGATTGCTTCTTTCTCTGTGGCACTGGGCTCAGGGCAGGGTACAAAAAAGTAGTATAGCACCCACAAAAATAATCGCTGTCGTTTGCAGATTCAACACCAGAATTCTTTCACAATCTGTCCCTCACAGCTGCAGCATCCTCTCTCTACACTAATAAGAGCTCATGTGACGTGCGGCGCTACTTGACTCCAGCTTATATAGAGGCTGGGTCACATGCTGCACTGGCCAATCACAGCCATGCCATTAGAAGGCATGGCTGTGATGGCTTCTAAGGGCACACAAATCAAACGCTTGTTGATTGGCTGCCCTGCAGCTTTTCAAAATGCTCCATTAAATCGCTGAACACCGAACTCGAACCTGAACTGTTACTGAAATGTCCGGGTTCGGGTTCGGGTTCGGGGTAAAAAATTTGTAATGTTCGGTACAAACCCGAACTTTACAGTTCGGGTTCGCTCAAATCTATTCATAACGGCAATACAGTAGCCAATTTTGCATGTGAGCAAATTCATAGGCAGCATTTTTATAACAAGAATCTATAAGCGGAAATTGTACTGATCATGTGCATAGAAGTGGAGCTCTTGATATTTTAATTTGTAAGTGTTTTTTTTTTTAAAAACAAAAAAAACAACCCCCCCCCAAAAAAAACTGAAAAAAACCCACAAACACAGGGGTTGAGATCACCTTATTCCTGGTGGAAAGGGGCTGTGGTGGGGGAAAGGGTATGTACAAGAGGGAGGGACACAGGGGCAGTAAAGGGCGCTATAGAAAGGGTGGGCAGGTGCTGTAGAAGGGAGGATACAGGGATGTTGGGGCTGTACAGGATGGTCCGAGCTGTAAAGAGGGGAACAGGGGCTGTAGAAGGGGGATATTGGATGTTGTGGGGGGCACATCCAACTGTAGAAGGGGTAGGCAGGGGCTGTAAAAGGAGGCAAGGGCAACAGGAGCTGTAGAGGGGCCTTGGGGCTTTAGAAGTGGTGGGCTGGGACTGTAGAGGCGGTTATGGGCTGACAATTTTTTTATTTTTATTTTTTTTAAAGTCCTCCCACCCTGGAGTCTTACCTTATGCCAGGGAGAGGTGGGCACGAGCCTGGAGCAGAAGCCTGCAGCCAGGGAAGTCAGCCGGCCTCTCTTGATGTCAGAAGGAGGGGGCATGACTTCCACTGCTCTCCTTCCAGAATCCACAGTGGATTGCTGGGGAGTCTGTAGAAGAGCAGTAAAAGCCATGCCCCCTCCTCCTGACATCATCAGGAGAGGCCGGACGAGCTTCCTGCCTGTTGTGTGATGGCTGCTGGGAGACCAGTGATGTGAAAAAAAAAATCTGATCTTTGCACTCCTCCTGCTCTGATGTTCTCCTGTGCCGCCTTATGGTCGCGCTGGCCCTGCTTCTCCAGCTCTTCATTTTAGTTACATATACAACCGGAAAATACTGTGAAATACTCATGCTGTTCTGGCTGTCTGAATGAGCTTTCTAAAATTGATTTACTACCAAAATGCATCCAAACCCCAACATGAACTTAATTCTGCTTCCCCCCAAAAATTAAAAAAACAATCTGTTAAAACTATTATTTTTGCTCTGAAGTCTAGCGTGTTTAAATATTTAAAACAAAACAGCCAAATAAAAAATTCTCCCAGTCAATTCAGTTTTCAGTTTGTCTATTTTGCCATTGAAGTGAACTTTACACTGTTCATGCACAGTTCCTATGGGTAAAAATGTAACCCTTTGCAATTGAAAAATCAGCTTTCTATATTTGGGTTGGTCAATAGGTTAGAGTTGTTTATATTGTATGACAGTTAAGGAAAAAATAAATCTTTCAATACTATTCAAGCACAATTTATGTACATATAATTCATTTTTTTTTTTTTACCTGATTGACTTACTACACCTGCCATTGTCTCCCCTTGAATTAATCTGCTTGAGTGAATATCACCTGAAAATTCAAAATTCAAAGAAGGAATTTAATCCAATCTAAAAATGGGTTATAGGCAGTGAAAACTGTCACGACTGTGCTAAAAAAAAAAAAAAAAAACATTTATACACACACACTTATTTCTACAATTTTATTTTTATTTTCATTTTTTTCTTCCTCCCACACCAAAAGTTGTGTTTCAAAGCTGTTGTATACAGCAGACACATACTCCAAGGAATCCATGTATAAAGTTGAATTATGAGGCAAAAAAATGGTTCTTTGTTGAGCTCATTTGCATATGCTTACCCAAAATGCAGTAGTGAGAGCACTGTTAGAGTGAGATTTCTGTGGGAAAACCAAGTCTTACGGCTGTGTATATTATATATTTTAACATTATTGGGGATAATCAAGAAATGACTGAATGTAATCCATACTGTGCCAGGCTTTGGGAAGGAGAGTTGGAGATTATACTCTATCCACAGCAGTATATTCACAGATAATTTAAAGTAGATACATTATATAATATTTTGACCACTCAGTCCCGATCTCCCAACTATAGCAGAGGCTCAGGATCCCTGTCAGCGACAGAAGAAGGTGTAACTGCTGCTTACTACGGCTTGTTGCCAGGAACAGGGCAAAAAGGGGTTACACATATATATAAATTTTATCTGAACCAGGCCACTCCAAGTACCTGTTTCTTGCATTTGTGGGCGAAAGGGTTAATAATACCTGCACTCTGACCCAAAATAATGATACAAACTCTCTAACACCACCAATAGTTATTATATTATAAAAAAAAAAAAAATGCTACTACTGACAATTTAAAAATTAGATTCAAAACCTCCAAAATGCAATGCAGTCAAAACATCTATAAAACTACAGTGTTACATGTCTCTTCAGTAACGATTTATGTAGCAAACAAAGGCAGAATTTAAATTAATATGTATTATGAACAAAAATAGTTACAGTGCATACAAACAAATTACACCAAACAAACTGACAAAATACAAAGGGAGAAAATAAACAGAAACTCTCTAATACTCAATGTACTAGTGAAGCACCAATTTCAGAGAGCTTTGGTAAGGAAATGGCAAATCACTGCAACATTGGTTTGGCTCTCAAAATAGATTAGATATATTC
>OW240921.1:54694060-54704645 GCA_933207985.1 Pelobates cultripes | reverse complement strand
GCAGAAATATGTTTGTCAGTGAAAAACATGTAACATTTCATATGGTGTCTCACCATTTGTATCATCGGGTATGTTGTAAATGCTCATCTGTCCCATAGGAATAAATAGATACCACTGTGTGGGGCAAGCAACTAGTTACTTAGTTAATAATCATTTAACCTCAGCATTTTCCCAGACCACAACCCCACTTCTTTGGGGGTGGTTGGCGCACTGAAATCCCAAAGTAACCCAAATGTGGTTGCCCAGTTTTAGGTTTCCTTTGCAGTAACTGCAGGACCACCATCCAAATGGATGGTCCTGGGATTATTAAATGCATACTAAGGAAGTGAGACTAGAAAACGTGGCATCAGAGGTTGCACTTCGCACAGGATATATCCAAGTAAACCTGGTACATGCATCAACACATACAAAAAGATATTTATAACCATGAGATGTTGGCAAACTTCCAATATATAGTAATTCAAAAAGTACATTAGATATTAATACTTCAATAAACAGTACATCAGTAATGTGGCAATAAGCAAACACTTATGATTACTAAACACATGAATTACAGTATTTCCCATACTGAACCACCAATATTCCTTTTCAGGAGTCAGAAGTATATTACCTCTCTCTATATGAGCTTGTCCTAGCCATGAAAAAGCTTTTAGGGGAAGTCTATCTTTCCTCTATAGGAAGAACAACCAACATATTACCTTCAATGGTTATTATGTAATTAACCCCTCTAAACGATAGGAGTATTTATGCGGATACCAGGTGGATAAGGTCTGGATATCCTTGCAAGCATAAATTCTGCATCATAACTGAGAGATAGGGTATGTTTAAAGCGTTGGTAGACACATTGCATCAAAGTGCCTGTTAATGACGAACTATATGAGGAGAGGGCTCATGCTTTGTTATAAGCATGTCCATACACGTATTACAATGCCAGGCTTTCAATTTGTTACCACAAAGCAAAATGCAGTTGTGGATATAAACTCCGAACGTATTGTAAGAAAAACTGTTTGAACACCAGACTGAGATTCAAGATCTGTGAACAGTGGACCAAAATAGATAAATGAAATCTTATCAATTACTATACTTTCAATATACTTTCTTTAAATTACTTTATCCTCTGTATTAACTATTAAATATTAAAGTTAAAACAATAACGTTTAAAAGCCAACTTTTAGTGTGCATAGGAATTACAAGGCCATTCATAATGTGAGATAAAAAACAGCTTTTTAAAAAACCGAATAGTCTGTGAACACAAAATGACCTTGCGCTGAAAATTCACTTGCGGGGGGGTGGGGGGGGAAACAAAACCTTTTTTCTTTTTCTTTAGTAAGTTAATTAATTAATTAAACGTAGTTAGAACCTCCCTCAAAGTCCCGATGACTTTGCAAGAAACATGTCGTCTTTAAATACAGGGTAAGTCTATTAAACAGTGAAATAGCATTTTTACCCTGTATATCATGTTGTCACCGGTATAATGTGCAGTATTACAAACTATAAGTGATGTGCAAACTGTTCATTAAAAACCAGTAGTCTAGTGAGCTATAGAAGATTTATTTATTTATTCTTTAAAGCTCTGACCTCAATCGGCAAAGCAATATTGTAATGATGTCCATTGCAATCTGCTATCTATACTTGCTGCTCTCAAAAATTCTGAATATGTTCAGAGATTTCTTGGGCAATAATAAATCCCCCCAAAAACAACTTTGCATTTATGCTAAACCTGCCTGTTGTAAACGGATTCTGTATATTTCTTGACATAAGTACTTGCACTTAAATCTGTTTAACAAAGCTGTTTTTATTGTGGTGTAAAATATAGATATTTTTATCATTATTTATTTATTTTAACATTGCTTAATTTTTAAAGATACCTGCATATTTAATTAAATATCCTTTACATGTCTCTAAGGCATAAAATGTCTGCAAATTAAGATTATATACAAAAAGGCATGTTCTGGGTGTTCCGTGATTCCTTTTCTATCATTTATTTATTTAAAGAAAAAAAAATTTAAGTCTGGAATCTGAATCCTTTTGGGATGAGCACCCCTCTGAGCTTCTTTGGAGGTGACCACTGAAAAGTATAGATTCTATAAAATAGATGTGAGGGGGCTTTGGACAGTAATGTCACTTCAATTATACTTTTCATATAGCAGATATGTGATATGCAATGTGATTTAATATATCAGAGTATTATCACTTTAATTGACACTGCATTTTTTATGCATTCTTTATGCATTATTATTTTTCTTTTTTTCTTAAATTTTAATGTCTGTTTAGAATATTGCAGGTTTTGCAATATCACATTAATTTTGCAGTATATATATTCACAATGCCCTTACAACATATTATTAAAATTAGCCTAATTGTAGAATATGTGGTGAAACTGAATCCCCATATATGAGATTTGAAACTGTTTTTTTTTATTTTCTACTCTGTGCCCTAATCTGTATTTATATACATAATTGCATATAGCTTGCATATAGCTTTTAAAGAAGCAATTATTTCACCCTTCATGTGTGGTTGACTTTGGACTTTTTAAAACCTACTTATATATCCACTTCTTGCTCTGAGTGCATGTAAATGCTCTTATTGTCTAGTCTATATACTTTATTTATAAACAACATTGATATATTTATACATAAACAACTTTGATATTTAATCTTATTTTAGATTTATTTTATGAAAACCTAGTTTCTGAAATTCACTGAGATTACATGTGTCTGATCTGATTACAGTCAGAAGTACAATATAATTGTTCTAATGCCTTACTGCTAGCACTACAGGTACAGTGGGATAGTACCACTTATTTAAGTAAGCTTTCCCTTTTAAAATTGGTGGACTTTACTGCCATTGCAATAGACTAAAGACTGTACCTGAGTAAGCAAAGTCATTATGTGCAGGAATTGTGCACTTTAAATAGTAGAATACTTATGCTATTCTAGTGAATTGGGCTGGCTGCTTAACACATCATTTAGTATCTTTTGGTCACATTTAAAGCTGTAAATGTATTTAACATTTTATTTAAATAAGCCTTTAATAATTTCAGTTTAAAAGCTATCAGAGATCCTGTATAGTTGCAATTTTATTTAGCCCTGAGTTATCTTACATATATATTATTTTTAATCATTTCATCAATATTTATTTTTTGCAGAGCATTTAGAGAAGCAAAGGATGTATAACCACCTGTTGCCCTTTTTTCTAGAAGGGTAGTATAATTTCAACTATGTTTAGGAAAAAATATGAGCTAGTTCTCATATATTATATAAAATATATGCTGCATTGTACTGCACTGAATGTATTTAAAAGCCATTTATTTCTCTTTATGGCTGTATGTAATAATGTTGTTCATAATTTGGAATATAAAAAAAAAAAAACGACTTCTCGATTCTTTAGAATGGAAGCAATGTTTACATGTCTCTATCTCCGCAACCTTGGCTGGAAACTCCAGACTCCAAAAATAGTTATGCTGTTTCAATCAACAGCTAGTGTAACTGACAATATGGAAATTCTCACAGTTTTATAAAACTTTTCTTATATAGTGGACTGTCTGTCTGTCGCTTCTGTCATGAATGTTTTCTTTTGACAACATTTTGCATTAATCTTTTTCCTGCGCATGCATACTAAGCAGCTACAAAGAGAACATATCCCCCTGTCTGCAATCTACTGTCCTGGAACTAATGGGCCATGCTGTGCTGGTGTATTAGGAATATCAGGGAGTTTACCAAATATGTATATTTGTTCTCTTATGATATTAATTAAGATCCACAATTTCAGCAATGTATGCTAATTACAATGTACCTGGCACCTGAACTCAAAGTGCTTTGTTCACATTAAAATCATCTCTAATGATGAAGATCTCTCTCTGAGTCTGGGCTACAAATAGCTCAATAGATGCTTGATATTTCAAGACTTGTGCCATGACAAAGTATTGTGTCTTCTCTTACGTTACCTAGGTATTTATTATTTTATATTTAAAGCTTCCAAGTACAAGTCCCTTCGTGGTCGCCAATTGTAACCGCAGGTGGTTCCCTTATTTACCATTATAATGTCTTAAAGCATAGAACTTAGTAGGGCTAACCATACAGAAATCTTAGCCATAATTTTATATAGTTAGTAAGAGATCCTCTATTTAACATATATAAATAATTGAGAATACAATATAAAATAAGGATTGTCTTGGAAGTAGTGATGCACCGAACGGTTCGCCAGCGAACAGTTCCTGGCGAACATAGCGTGTTCTCGTCCGCCGCGGACGGTGAACGCATGCGCGGTTCGATCCACCCCCTATTCGCCATCATTGAGTAAACTTTGACCCTGTACCTCACAGTCAGCAGACACATTCCAGCCAATTAGCAGCACACCCTCCCTAGCAGACCCTCCCACCTACTGGAAGGCATCCATTTTACATTCATTCTCAAGCTGCATGCTTAGTGAGAGGAGGGAAAGTGTAGCTGCTGTTGATTAGATATGGAAATGCATAGCTAGGTTAGGGTTAGGGTATGCTTTTTTTTTTCTGTGTAATGTAATAGCAGTCAGTTGTCTGCCACTGCTGCCAGCTTCTGTGTCAGGCTCACAGTGGATACTGTGCCCATTTGCCCAGTCAGTGCCACCACTCACTCATATCTGGTGTCACAATAGCTTGCATTTAAAAACAAAAAACTTTTTTCACTGTTATTGATTGGATAGCAGTCAGTGTCCTTAAAGCGGGTGTGTTAAGCTCACAGTGGATACGGTGCCAAGTGCCACCACTCACTGGTGTCACAATAGCTTGCATTTAAAAACAAAAAACTTTTTTCACTGTTATAGATTGAATAGCAGTCAGTGTCCTTAAAGCGGGTGTGTTAAGCTCACAGTGGATACGGTGCCCAGTGCCACCACTCACTGGTGTCACAATAGCTTGCATTTAAAAACAAAAAACTTTTTCACTGTTATAGATTGAATAGCAGTCAGTGTCCTTAAAGCGGGTGTGTTAAGCCCACAGTGGATACGGTGCCCAGTGCCACCACTCACTGGTGTCACAATAGCTTGCATTTAAAAACAAAAAACTTTTTTCACTGTTATAGATTGAATAGCAGTCAGTGTCCTTAAAGCGTGTGTGTTAAGCTCACAGTGGATATGGTGCCCAGTGCCACCACTCACTGGTGTCACAATAGCTTGCATTTAAAAACAAAAAACTTTTTTCACTGTTATAGATTGAATAGCAGTCAGTGTCCTTAAAGCGGGTGTGTTAAGCTCACAGTGGATACGGTGCCCAGTGCCATCACTCACTCATATCTGGTGTCACAATAGCTTGCATTTAAAAACAAAAAACTTTTTTCACTGTTATAGATTGAATAGCAGTCAGTGTCCTTAAAGCTGGTGTGTTAAGCTCACAGTGGATACGGTGCCCAGTGCCACCACTCACTCATATCTGGTGTCACAATAGCTTGCATTTAAAAACAAAAAACTTTTTTCACTGTTATAGATTGAATAGCAGTCAGTGTCCTTAAAGCGGTGTGTTAAGCTCACAGTGGATACGGTGCCCAGTGCCACCACTAACTGGTGTCACAATAGCTTGCATTTAAAAACAAAAAACTTTTTTCACTCTTATAGATTGAATAGCAGTCAGTGTCCTTAAAGCGGGTGTGTTAAGCTAACAGTGGATACGGTGCCCAGTGCCACCACTCACTCATATCTGGTGTCACAATAGCTTGCATTTAAAAACAAAAAACTTTTTTCACTGTTATAGATTGAATAGCAATCAGTGTCCTTAAAGCGGGTGTGTTAAGCTCACAGTGGATACGGTGCCCAGTGCCACCACTCATTGGTGTCACAATAGCTTGCATTTAAAAACAAAAAACTTTTTTCACTGTTATAGATTGAATAGCAGTCAGTGTCCTTAAAGCGGGTGTGTTAAGCTCACAGTGGATACGGTGCCCAGTGCCACCACTCACTGGTGTCACAATAGCTTGCATTTAAAAACAAAAAACTTTTTTCACCGTTATAGATTGAATAGCAGTCAGTGTCCTTAAAGCGGGTGTCAGGCCTCCTTCAGCGTGTGCTCTGCAGACCTCTGCCCGTGTACTTTGCCACTCATATCTGGTGTCTCTATAGCGTGCTTTTACAAAGAAAAAAAGTTTTTCAGTGTAAGCTAATAGCAGTCAGTGTCCTTAAAGCGGGTGTCAGGCCTCCTTCAGCGTGTGCTCTGCAGACCTTTGCCCGTGTACTTTGCCACTCATATCTGGTGTCTCTATAGCGTGCTTTTACAAAGAAAAAAAGGTTTCCAGTGTAAGCTAATAGCAGCCAGTCAGTGTCCTTCAAGCGGCTGTGTCAGGCCTACAGCCTGTGCTCTGCACAACTGTGCCAGTGCACATTGCCACTCATATCTGGTCTCACAGTAGCTTGCACGCATAGTACCACTAATCCCCCAAAAAATGACAGGCAGAGGCAGGCCACCCCGCAGGGGCCATCGTGGTCGTGATGCTGTGATTCCCTTTGGCCCTAAAATAATGCCCAGTTTTCAGAGGCCACGTACCCTGAACTTGAAAAGTTCTGAGGACATAGTTGACTGGCTAACACAGGACACCCAATCTTCTCCAGCCTCCGCTCAGAACCTTGATGCACCATCCTCCTCCAGCTTAGCTTGAGGCACCTCTCAAGATACCACTCACCCGCCTGCCACCACCACCAAAACTAGCACCACAGCCTCTTCACTTGGTATGTCAGAGGAGTTATTCACACATCCGAAGAGATGAGTGATGCGCAACCATTATTGCCAGAGGATGTAGATAACAAGGATATGTCTCAGGCAGGCAGCATTACACACATGGACGTACGGTATGATGATGATGATGATGTTGTACCCACTGCTGCTTCCTTTGCTGAGTTGTCAGATACAAGTGAAGCGGTTGATGATGACGATGCGTCCATGGATGTCACGTGGGTGCCCGCTCGTCAAGAAGAAGAACAGGGCGAAAGTTCAGATGGGGAGACAGGGAGGAGGAGGAGACGAGTTGGAAGCAGGGGGAGGTCGTCGCAAGGAGCTAGTGGCACAGTCAGACAGCATGCATCGACACCCGGGGTCAGCCCGACAGCACGCCAATCAACGCATGCTGTGTCCACCACCAGAATGCCGTCATTGCAGAGCTCAGCAGTGTGGAATTTTTTTTGTGTGTCTGCCTCTGACAACAGCGATGCCATTTGCAACCTGTGCCAAAAGAAACTGAGTCGTGGGAAGTCCAACACCCACCTAGGTACAACTGCTTTGCGTAGGCACATGATCTCACATCACAAACGCCTATGGGATCAACACATGAGTACAAGCAGCTCGCCTACTCTAAGCCGCCAGCCTCCTCCTGGTCCAGCATCTTCAGCCACGTCAACCACTGCTGTCCTCCTTGCCCCCTCTCAACCATCCGCCACTCCGTCTCCCGCCTTGAGCAGTTCCCGCTCATCTGCCCACAGTCATGTGTCTGTCAAGGACATGTTTGAGCGTAAGAAGACAATGTCAGAAAGTCACCCCCTTGCCCAGCGTCTGACAGCTGGCTTGTCCGAACTATTAGCCTGCCAGCTTTTACCATACAAGCTGGTGGAGTCTGAGGCGTTCCAAAAATTTGTAGCTATTGGGACACCGCAGTGGAAGGTACCCGGCCGAAATTTCTTTTCACAAAAGGCAATCCCCAACCTGTACTCAATTGTGCAAAAGGAAGTAATAGCATGTCTGGCACACAGTGTTGGGGCAAGGGTCCATCTGACCACTGATACCTGGTCTGCAAAGCATGGTCAGGGCAGGTATATCACCTACACTGCGCATTGGGTAAACCTGCTGACTGCTGCCAAGCATGGAATGCATGGCTCTGCAGAGGAGTTGGTGACACCGCCACGACTTGCAGGCAGTCCTGCTGCCACCTCCTCTACTCCTCCTACTCCATCCTCTTCCATAACCTCCTCGGCTGAGTCCTCTTCTGCTGCTGCGTCTTGCTCCACATCAACGGCACCCCCCCAGCTCCCCAGGTACTATTCCACATCCCGGATACGGCAGTGTCACGCCGTCTTGGGTTTGACTTGCTTGAAAGCAGAGAGTCACACCGGACAAGCACTCCTGTCCGCCCTGAACGCACAGGTGGAAAAGTGGCTGACTCCGCAGCGACTGGATATCGGCAAAGTGGTTTGTGACAACGGAACAAATTTGTTAGTGGCATTGAAGTTGGGCAAGTTGACACATGTGCCGTGCATGGCACAATCGTACAACACTTTGTGCATAAGTACACAGGCTTACAGGACGTCCTGAAGCAGGCCAGGAAGGTGTGTGGCCATTTCAGGCGTTCCTACACGGCCATGGCGCACTTTTCAGATAACCAGCGACGAAAAAACATGCCAGTGAGGCGCTTGATTTGCGACAGCCCGACACGTTGGAATTCAACACTCCTAATGTTTGACCGCCTGCTTCAACAAGAAAAAGCCGTTAACGAGTAATTGTATGACCAGGGTGCTAGGACAGCCTCTGCAGAGCTGGGAATTTTTTTGCCACGTTACTGGACGCTCATGCGCAATGCCTGTAGGCTCATGCGTCCTTTTGAGGAGGTGACAAACCTAGTCAGTCGCACCAAAGGCACCATCAGCGACATCATACTATTTGTTTTCTTCCTGGAGCGTGCCCTGCGAAGAGTGCTGGATTAGGCCGTAGATGAGCGTGAAGAGGAAGAGTTGTGGTCACCATCACCACCAGAAACAGCCTTATCAGCATCGCTTGCTGGACCTGCAGCAACGCTGGAAGAGGATTGTGAGGAAGAGGAGTCAGAGGAGGAATGTGGCTTTGAGGAGGAAGACCAACCACAACAGGCATCCCAGGGTGCTCGTTGTCACCTATCTGGTACCCGTGGTGTTGTACGTGGCTGGGGGGAAGAACATACCTTCAGTGAGATCACTGAGGACGAGGAACAGGACTTGAGTAGCTCGGCATCCAACCTTGTGCAAATGGGGTCTTTCATACTGTCGTGCCTGTTGAGGGACCCTCTTATAAAAAGGCTGAAGAAGAATGACCTGTACTGGGTGTCCACGCTACTAGACCCCCGGTATAAGCAGAAAGTGCCTGAAATGTTACCGAATTATGGCAAGTAGGAAAGGATGCAGCGGTTCCAAAATCATTTAAAAAGTATGCTTTACACAGCGTCTTAGGGTGATGTCACAGCACAATGGGAATCTAACAGGGGAAGAGGTGAAAGTAATCCTCCTCCTCCCACAACCACGCCGGCAAGGACAGGACGCTTTACAGACGTGTTGTTGATGGAGGACATGAAGAGCTTTTTAAGTCCTACGCATCGCCAAACCCCTCGGTGTCCACCCTCAGAGAACGACTCGACCGACAGGTAGCAGACTACCTCGCCTTAACTGCAGATATCGACAATCTGAGGAGCAATGAACCCCTTGACTACTGGGTGTGCAGCCTTGACCTGTGGCCTGAGCTATCCCAATTTGCGATAGAACTTCTGGCCTGCCCCACTTCAAGTGTCCTGTCTGAAAGGACCTTCAGTGCAGCAGGAGGTATTGTCACTGAGAAGAGAAGTCACCTAGGTCAAAAAATTCTAGATTACCTCACCTTTATTAAGATGAATGAGGGATGGTTCCCAAAGGGACTGACAGTGGGTGATACAATTGACTAAAAAAGGCCTGATGAGGGGGACGTAACAGGGTGTCGCGGCTGCCGGCCCACTGCGTGATATTTAAATCCCTAGCTCACCCCAGTACCTTGCCCTGTCATAGTTTCCAGTTCCTGGTTTCCTGAGAGTGCTTTATCATTGTGAATCTGATTTCCTCGTATCCTGATCTTGGCTTTTCCCTGGTTATTCTGAATTCTGGATTCCCTGACTTGGCTTGTGTAAATGGTATTGTGTATTTTTTGGCTCCCTTTGACCATTCTCTGTTTCTAGCTTATTAGTCCCGCCATTCTAAGGTCCCGTTTACGCTCTGTCCTTTTATTTTCATTTTCTTGCCTATGTATATGTTTACATAGTTTCTGCGTGCTGGACCACACTAGTCCTCATGACATTGGGATTAAACTGATAAGAATAGTACTACTTAACACATCACTCCTAACTGGTGGCACATTAGATTGCACGCGCAGTGCCCCAAATTTGAAGAAGGAGGACCGACCAAGCATCTTTTTCCATCTCCCGGTTCCTAAAATCGATGCCATATACACGTCCCCTGATAGGGGACGTAACAGGGATTAAACTGATAGGAATAGTACTACTTAACACACCTTATAATAACGCAGAGAGAGGCAACGCAGAGAGAGGAGTCTGAAGAAGAGGAGTCAGGGGAGGAAGGTGGCTTTGAGGAGGTGGAAGACCAAACACAGCAGGCGTCCCAGGGGGCTTGTTGTCACCTTTTGGGGACCCTTGGTGTTGTACGTGGCTGGGTGGAGGAAGATACCTTCAATGACATCAGTGAGGACAAGGAACGGGACATGGCTAGCTTGGTATCCAACCTTGTGCAAATGGGGAGTTTGCGGTTATGCAAATGGACTGTTTGCGGTTGTTTTCGGTGCGTTAAACGGGGAGTTTGGTCTGTCACTGAGAAGCGGGCGTAACCCTTACACTACCTGATC
>OW240921.1:54630283-54693960 GCA_933207985.1 Pelobates cultripes | reverse complement strand
GATACAACATCATACCTGATGTTTTATAGCACATTATTCCAAACTATTTAGGAATGTTAGGTGATTTATGCCCTTTATGGATGGGTTTTAAAATGCGCCTGCCTATTGAAGTCTATGGCGGTTCGTCCGGTTCACCCGTTCGTGAACATTTGCGGAAGTTCGCGTTCGCCATTCGCGAACAGAAAATTTTATGTTCGCGACATCACTATTTTAAAAGGAAAGTCTGTAATTTTTGCTCTTCCTTGACGCTAGAAAAATCCAAGCAACAAGAGAGAGAAAATTATTTTTGTTTTGGTTTCAGGATAATCTGGCCCAGACTTTTAAGTCTTTTCTTTTAAGCCTGCTCACACTTCTCCTGTAAAAACTACTAAACAGAAGTCTAAAAGGAAGAGGACGCCGTCTAGTTCAGAAGTATCCTCGGGTGAATGTTCTTTTTCTTATTCAGAATCCTCTAGTGACTCTTCTGTTACTGAGGTTGGTTTTCATCATGATGACTTGAGAAAATTTATTAAAGAGGTTAATGTTATCCTTTCTGATGAAACGGTAGACAAATCCAAGGGTAAAGCACTTCCAGTCCAACAAAAAATGCTGGATTTGATATTCAGAGAATGGGAAAAACCCTGAAAAAAAGGGCTTTTATCTCCAGACATTTTAAAAGTATTATTAAAATAGAGGAAGAAAATAAATGGGAAGAATTGACGCTAGTTGATGTACAAGTGGCTCAATTGTCTAAAAAAACTACCATACCTATTGGTGAAGTTTCTGGTCTGAAAGACCCTATGGATAAGAGTGCTGAAACTTCCAGCAGAAGGGCTTATTAGGCTGCAGGTTTTCAGGCTAACGCAGCATTAGCCGGGGCTTCAGTGGTGAGAGCTCAGAATCTTTGGCTTAACACTTTGGAAGATGGTCTGGGTGATAACCAAGACAAAGGCCTTTCCCTCCTGTTCCAAAATTTAAGGTTGTCTAATGAGTATCTTATGGATATTATCACGGAGGTAGTTAAGCTTTCGGCTCGTGTCATGGGTTTGACTTCTGTGGCCCGAAGGGCACTGTGGCTTTAGGACTGGACAGCAGACACTACATCTAAATCTGCATTATGTGAACTGCCTCTGGAGAAGAAAAAGTTGTTTGGTTCTCCTTTTGAAGAGTTAATCCAACAGATGTCGGAAACCAAGAAGGTCCTGCCTCAAGACAGGAAATATGCCTGAAAACCCAGGTATAGAATTTACGAGTTAAAAAGCCATAGGGGCTTTCAAGAAAAACCCAGGTTTTTTCGTCAACAAAGAAAAAAATCCAAGATTTGACACACAAAAAGACAATAAGTCTGACAGAAACAAATGTTTCTGACGCCATCAGAGGGGGCGGAAGATTGAAAGGTTTTGTTCACAGATAGAGGGAGACCACTACAAATCCAGGGATTCTGAATCTGGTGCAAAAGGATACCGAATAAAATTCTTAGATGTTCCAAGACCAAGTTTCCTTGTCTCCTCCTACTGGTCAAAGTTAAAAAACCAAGCCCTTTTTTCTGCCACAGTCTCCCTATTAAGAAAAGGTGTGGTGGAAAGGATTCCAACTTCCCAGGTATATCAGGCTGTATACTCCCAGTTGTTCCTAGTCCCGAAACCAGACATGTCTTTTCGTCCAAACTTGGATCTAAAAAACCTGAACAAGCTCATTCCTTACCAACATTTCAGAATGGAGACTATAGCGTCTGTCACTCATATCCTTCGGAAAGGCAATTTCATGGCAACTTTAGATCTAAAGGATGCCTACCTGCATATTCCTATGGATGTGAAATCAAGAAAATACCTGAAGTTTGTTATAAGGAAAGGGAAAAAGGTCCATAATTTCCAATTCAGAGCCCTTTCATTCGGGCTAGCTTCAGCACCCAGGATTTTTACGAAGGTCCTCACACCTGTCACAGCTTTTTTGAGGATGCAAGGAACCACAGTAGTACCTTACTTGGATGACTGGTTAATAAAGGCAGATTCAAGAGGTGCTCTAGAATCAGATGTGGCCTATACGCTAGAAATCCTGGAAGAACATGGTTGGATTATCAACCTAGAAAAATCACACCTTACCCCTACAAGGTCTATCCTGTTTCTAGGGTTTTTGATCAAGTCAGAGACTCTGTCTGTTCATCTGACAAGAGAAAGGAGAAAAAAGATAAAGATTTTACTAAAAAACCTTTTTCAGATGTCAGAATGTTTGGTGAGGAAAGCCATGCAGGTTTTAGGTCATCTGACCTTTACAATGCCGGCAGTAAAATAGGCCAGAGTGGAATCAAGGCCCTTACAGTGGGAAATTCTTGTCCAATGGTCAAAGAAGGAAGAAGACTTGGAGGCATTAATGAGTATTTCAGATCATACAAAAGAAAATATCTTTTGGTGGCTAGAGGAAAAATTCGTTACAGAAAGCCTGTCTTTTTGTCAAAAATCATGGATCGTGATTTCTAGATGCTTCAAATACAAGTTGGGGAGCTCACCTCCTGTATCACTTAAGACAAGGGGTTTGGTCGAAAAAGGAAACAAAGGAATCTTCAAATTTCAAGGAGTTGTTAGCAGTACTCCACGCTCTTCAGCAGTTCAAGGATTTCATTGTAGGGAAAGCTGTAAAAATCCAGTCTGACAATCAGACTACAGTCTCCTACCTGAACAATCAAGGAAGTACAAGAGTAAAAAAATTGAATTTCCTTTGCTCACGGATTATGTCCTGGGCTCAAAGTCATCTAGACGACATTTCCAACATTCACATTCGAGGAGTAGACAATGTGGTAGCGGATGATTTAAGCAGATCAAAATGGTCCCAGAATTTTCGCTCATCTGGTGAAGAGATTTGGTCTTCCAGTCATAGACCTTATGGCAAGAAGATCAAATGCAAAAGTAAGATCGTTTGCCTCCCTCTTCAAGGTAGACAGGCCGCTGGTAATGGATGGTCTTTCGATCCGGTGGGAGTTTCCCCTTGCTTAAATTTTTCCTCCAGTAAGCCTTGTCCCAAGGATTCTGCAAAAGGTAACATCAGATCAAGCTCGTATTCTGGCCACAATACCGTACTGGCCAAACCGCAGCTGGTTCTCAGTTTTAAAGAAGATGGCTTTAAAGTACTTGTTTCTCCCGGTAACACCGGATCTTCTGGAAAACGAGGGAATTCCAGTAGAAGTATTGAACATGTTCTGGTTGACAGCTTGGCTGCTGCACGGCTAATTCTAGGGGCAGAAGAGAGGTTTCAGTTACTATTAAATTCTACCAGGAGCTCTACCTCTTCTATCTACTTAAAAATTGGACAAGATTTCTTCACTGGTGCATATCTCATCGTTACATAGGATCCTCTCCTTCTACTGATCCTATCCTTCATTTTTTGCAAGGTGGTCTTGCTCAAGGTTTTAGTCTGTCTAGCCTCAAAGTCCAAGTTTCCACTCTTAGTAATTTTTTTGGTTAAAAAAATTGGGCTTCTGATCCTCTCATTAGGAGATTTTTTTTAAAGCTGTAAGACCCGTAAAGCCTCCTAAGAAAATCTGTTTTCCCTCTTGGGATTTGTCTTTAGTTTTGAAATCTCTGTGTACTAAGCCTTTCGAACCTTTGGAAGAAGCTTCATTGAAGAATCTGTCCCTGAAGACCGTGTTTTTGGTGGCCATTACTTCGGCTAAGAGGATAGGGGAACTCCAGGCCCTTTCTTCCTCTCCTGACTTTACGAAATTTCTTCTGGATAAAGTGGTTATGTACCCTAAGCCTTCCTTTCTTCCGAAGGTCATCTCCTCCAAGGTTATCAACCAACCTATTTTTCTTCCTTCCATTAATGGTCCATCTATGTCAGATTGGGAATTTGATTGGAGCCAACTAGATGTGGGTAGGTCTCTGAAAATATACTTGGACCGCTCCTCTGCGTATAGGATGACTGATCATCTATTCGTGAATTTCTTTGTAAAATTTTAAAGTCAAAGTTTCCTCCAAGGCCACATTGGCAAGATGGCTGGTGGATACTAGTAAATTGGCTTATTCTACCTCTGCCTGCCTCCTTGAAAGCACATTCTACTAGAGCCATGACTGCATCTTGGGCCGAGAAAGCGTGTTCCTCTCCAGAAGATATATGCAAGGCGGCTACCTGGTCTTCTTTCAACACTTTTGTCAAACATTACAGGCTAGACATATTTGTGACAGACCCATCCGTATGGACTAAAATTACTGTGTTCGTCTGTTTTGCCGTTTGCATGAATTTCCCCATTCGTATGCCTTGATTAAGGGAATGTATTTTTTTTTTGTCGAACGGAACTACCGAACGGACGGCCACCCAGAAGAGAAGTGTGCTGCTGGTTAACCTATTGATCCCAATTAGAACGTTGCGGTTAACCACAGACACTTCTCAATTAAAACTGAATACAGGGTGGTCGTCATTCGTATGTCGACGGCAATTTTAACTATGCGAAAGCCCAGCAGTGTTAGACGATTATTTCATTGAACTCAAAACGGACAATTTTTCAACCGAACACCGCTGAAGCCGTCGACCTCCCCTTCTCAATCGACAAAAGCATACGAATACCGGCCGTTCGGGAGATTTAACAACACGAATGGGCTTAACCCAGATAGCCTTCCCATGGAATCAATCGCATACCGAAGAACTGTAATAGACTTTGACTCCATGGCAATTGAACTGTACGTATAGGATCTGAGCGCTATTCGCCAATAATATGCATTTAGATCCAGGCTATCTGGGGATGTGTTATACGAATGCAATACGTTCGGCAGTTATAAAGTTCTGTATTTTAATGTGTTTTGTAACTTTGAGTTAAAATGGCGATTTGCCTCTGCTCTGGGAGATAATTGAATTACTTCCCAATTATCTCCCGAGCAGAGGGGAGGAAACTGTGATGCATGCTGGGAATATTGTGGGGATGTATGTCCAAAATGTCCCCATGTCCTTCTGTAATTCCAGACTCAATTCCATTTGGTCCCCTAGGGGAGTGTCCACCAAGTGGGAGACCTGCATAAATATGGGCAGGTAGCCCACAGTAAACTCAGTTCGTGTTTTACCCTCAAAGCAGAGCTTGGTCTCGTTATTGGGGGGATTTTATTACCGGCGACTAGAGACTGCTTATTGGGATTATTTGCCGCTTGGAAACTATTGCCGTTCGGCTGCTATTGGCGATTCGTGTATTTGGAGCTCGTGAAGGGAAGGAGCCGTACAGGTACCGTTCGGGAGTTTGGAGTGTTCCCTAGCTGGCGGTTCGCATGGTTATATTGCGTACGCTATCAGACCACATTATTGCGAACGGGGAGCATTCACTAAACGGCGGTTTGTACATTTCTCACTGGAGGTACCGTAACAATATTCTCTGCCTCTGACGCTAATTTTGGGCACGAGGTGTTACAAGCTGTTATTGCCAAAATTCCCGCCCTTAGTCTGGGATCTCGATAAATCCCTATTATACTGCCACCATATGGCAGGAAAACCTGTAATTTTACTCACCGTAAATTCCTTTTTCCTTAATATGGTGGCAGTACATCAATCCCTCCCTTTATGTATATATTGTATTTTTTTGGTGTCCTATGGATTCACTGAGGTGTTCTTGGTACGTACTGAGGTCCTGGGGCTGGTTGGGTCTCTTATACCTGGTAAGGGGAAGAACTTTTTATGTTAATTATTTATTTCAGATGCTTTTCCCGAGGGAAGAGTACATCACTATTGTACTGCCACCATATTTAGGAAAAAGGAATTTACGTGAGTAAAATTACATTTTTTTTCCACCTTGCAGTTCAGGACTTATATTGTGCACTCTCTGCCTTTCGCTACGATACCTCTGCACATGGCCCTCATTAGGCCTTCACTCCAAACGGTTACATACGGCCTTCTTCAGGCAAACCACTACGATCCAATTTCGGGCCCCCATTTGGGCATTAACATACAACATTTTCCTGCTTACAAGGAAAACTACAACCCTTTCACATCACATTTTACTATTCCACCTTGCCTTGCTAGGCCCACACAAGACCTCCCTATATGATTCCTCTCTCGGCACACTCCCAAGAACCCTGAACCCCTCATTACGCAATTATACCTATTCAGGCCTCTTCGATCTGTCTATTTTACTTAAATCAGTATAACCCACACCTTCATCTAAGGTGATTACTAGATCTCATAATTCGCTTCACGCTACTAAGCTAGAGATGTTACATACATGTTTTGGCATTTAATTACTTAGGCTATTTTTTCTCACCCATCGGCCCAACTCATAGCTAGAGCCTCACTACAACCTCTACAGGGTATTAGATAGGGCCTCACCTGTCACGGCCACTCATTTGAATCTCTTACTTGTCAGCTGCCAGTTGATATAGGGCTACGCTCTCATCGACATGCCCATTACATTTACTCATTGTTTATTCATCATATTATAACTTTCACCACTAGAAAAGGTTATTTCATTCCCATAGCACCCCACCACCCCCTCCACCCCAGCTAGTCCATTGTACCCTGGTCAAGTACCAGGATACCACCAACACAGTTCCTTGTAATCCTGGACCGTTCCTAATTGCTGCCGAACTCATGCGTAAAGACTTACAGCACTGAAGCCAAGCTGTACAGACTCATGATTGCCAACTCTGAGCTCCCCAGCCGGGTATCTACCCCTGCGCAAATACCGGTGACATTAATATGCAGACATTGCCCAGCATATCAGGAAAGACTGAGTCATTTATTGGCAAAGGTGCCTGTTCCCATTTGTATCTCCAGTCTCTCCTTGGTCTCTGCACTTTGCCACGTGCATTATACTGCAAGGTGACCCCCTATTTTCCTGACTGCTCTGCCTACTCCTGGTTTCCTATTGACAGTAGCACCATGACAACACATGTTCGAGCAGACCTGTAAAAGGAGGCCAACATCCTACCCTATTGTAACGGGTAAGGCATGTTCATTCCCCCATTGACCTATGACTCCCCTGTTATTTTAGGCTGGATTTGCAGCCATTATCAAGGACAACTGGTTCCTTGACAGATGGCCCGCAGACACATGAAGCCTACTCTTTTAGTAACCTTCAGCTCTTGTTGTAGTATACTCCATCACAACCACTGCACAGCCTGGGGGTCTCTTTGGGGGAGGAAGTATGTCATTTGTGAGTCAAACACAGCAGTATGCAAAATTACTTGGCTGGCAGCAACACATGAATTTTACCTTGTCTGCATACACACACCAGCCGGTCATAACATAACAGCTGAAGCCTTGTTTTAATCCCATTTCAGGTATTCCTCCAAACATTCCATGGCTGCTTAACCACATAGTAAAACTCCTACATTTCATGATCTCATTCTGGATTAGCTCATCTCATGGTAGATTGCCGGCACACGCAGCTGTCTGCTTATACCAGAACTCTGGCCATTTTAATAAGTTCACTTCAGAATCGTTAATCCGTACTCCATCAATACCATGGTGACATTCACATCCTTATACCCACCTACATACTATAAACAATAAATTGTGCCCAGTCAACATATTAGACCAATTTGTCCTACACGCAAAGGACTACACAGGCATTGGCTCTCTTTTAAGGTTACACGTTAACCATTCATTACATCATGTTCATCCTGTACGTCAGGACACAATTCATAAAACTTTGATACGACCCTTCATCATATTCAGGCCATTCTTTTAGAATAAGCACTGCTTCTACAACCTTTAGTAAACATCGCAGCACACATCATAAACTGGTACATTGGAATCGTCTGCATACTCCACATATCCCTCAAACGGAGAGGGAACTAAGGCAGGCATTTAAAGTACTGGTTATGTCCACACGTATTAAGAATTAAACTGTTAAACTTTTTGCCCTCTTTTACAGGCCTACCAGAACGTCGGTTTCGGTACACCACAACCGACTTGTACCACTACTACCATAACTCAGCTTATTGTCCCCGACTACAAATGGAAAGGCGGAGCCTGTAGTTGTGCGTGGGGTTTGTCCGGCCTATAAATTCACAGGACTGTCCTTCCTCTGGGCCGAGACTTTCTGGTTCAGCCCACCCACTGCTCCCTTTATTAAGCATTCGCTTAGTGGGCCCTCTTTTACAACTGAACGTCGATTTCGGCCCACCACAACCGACTTTTGCCACCACTACTATAACTCTGCTTATTCATCCCATATATATATATAAATATATATATATATATATATATGCATTGTAAGTGTATTTTAATACTAGTTCAAACAAAAACACACCTACCTTTTTGGTAGGGGTGTGTATACAAAAAAGTCCCTACGTGACTTAAAAACAACAGCTCTATATACTTGTGTGGAATACCCACTCATCCACACCCAAAATTCAAGGCCTGTAAAGTGGTATAAGTAAAACCTACACTTTAAGTGGAGCGCTTAATGGAAAATATATAAGTGTATGGGGTAACATACCCCACGTTATCTTGTAAAAATCTTAAACTTGTGGTACATATAAGAGATAAAATAGACAAAATATAGTGCAGATGGTATTTAAAATGTAACTAAATAAATTCTTGGTAAATAGGAACACTCACATTTGAAGGAGCCTATATATGTATATTGGCTTTTATGCATTTAGGGCAGAATCACACCTCTTGTCCTCTTTAAAGTTCTATGTAAAAATGTGTAGCCTGTCAATAAGAACAAATAAAAAGTGGAATTTGTATAGTGCTCACCTTTTTCTGAGATATGATAGTATTGTGTCAATTTAGTGGGGATAGCACTGCCCTATGAAGGTTCCAATGGACTTTAAATCAAATTAATACAATTTATTGTACAATTAAAATAGTATAAACATAAATATTACAATATAAAATAAATGTATGTATTGATATTAAAATACAGTAATAATGAAATTATATATGTTTAATATATGAATATTATGATCCATGATCCTACACTCGAATTTGTGAAGTATGTGCCACAGTGCTCCTACAGCCAAGTTTACATAACTATCTAGGAAGAAAGGCACACACTGGACGTCTTAATCAGGAAAATGTGTCTTTATTAATCACACTCTGGTTACATCATATCGACGTTTCAGTCCATAACAGGACTTTCAGCAGAATAACCCCACCAAACAAAATACAAACTATAAATAGCAAAATAGTGCAGGAAATTTCAAACCTATAGTAAATTTAAAGCGTATTGTATAAACATAAATATTACAATATAAACTAAAAGTATGTATTAATATCAAAATACAGTAATAATTAAATTGTATATGTATAATATATGGATAATGAAATTAATGGAATGCTTAAATTATTTTATAATTACATTCATATTATATGTATAATATATTATTTAATTGCTCTAATTATTATTATTTTTTTACTTTATTTCAGCGTTGTGGAACTGCCTGACAACCCAGGTAGTACACCTTCAGCTAATTCAAAAAACAGCCATTCCAGCCATGTGATTGCAATGACATTGCGATCATATGACCCAGAAGGGCCAGTTTGGCAGCAGGGGGACTGACTGGGTTGTCAGACAGTAGTCACCCAATCGGGATCACCATGGAAGGTAAATATATATTGGCTGAAGGGTTCCTAATGGCATTTAAGCCCGTTTTATCCAGAGCGGCATGGTATGCACTAATGGTGCTAAGGGGTTAAAATTAGACTAACATCTAAATATCATGACAGGTACACTTTTAGGTTAAAATATGCACTTGTTTAATTATTATTATTATTGCCATTTATAAAGCGTCAATAGATTCCGTAGCACTTAATTACAACAGAGTATAATTTTTTTCACTTTGAATAGGCACTGTGGCGAAACCAGCCTCGCCACTGTCCACTGGAGGAGCCTGGTTGCTCGCCTGCTCCCTTTAGACTATGGCTTTCCCTGCAGAAAAGCGTATTCGTGCCTTTCTGCAGACTGTTAAAGCCATGCTACCCCAGAGAGCTATGCCATGGAGCCCAGCCGTATACGGAAAGACTGTATGAAAGACTTTGGCTCCATGGCGATTGAACTGTATGTACATGATCTGAGCGCCATCCAGTAATACTGTGCAACTCAGATCTAAGCTATGTGGGGATAGGTAGAATGTGTATGTTCTATGTGATAAATGTAACAGTATGTAATTTTATGTCTTTTATTGTCCTTTGTCTGCCATGTAGCTAATGGAGTTTTGCCTTTGTCCTTGGAGATAATTGGATTACTTCCCAATTATCTCGAGGACAGAGAGGAGGGATTGTGATGCATCGTGGGAGTTTTTAAAGGTGTATGTCTGTGATTGGTCAATGTCCAATATGTTTCCCATCTGGTCCCCTAGGGGAGTGTCCACCAGGTGGGAGACCTGCATAAAAGCCGAGCAGGTAGCCCCAGTAAATCAGTTCCTGTTTGACCCTCAAAACGAAGTGTTGTCTCATTATTGAGGGAATTGGATTGTTTGCTGATTGCCAGGAGTGTAAGCTGATTGTATGCTTTTCCTGTTCGGCTGTTTCCAGTATTCGTGTGTTTCCTGTTCGGGAGTTGGTGAATTCGTGTAGTTTGCAGTTCGGGAGATTGGTGCTTACAGTAGCTGTTGGTGCATCTGGAAAGGGGAATATCACCTAAACAGTTTTTAACCTCTTGTATGCAAAACGGTCCGTTACAGGCACTTTACACATTTTACATTATGTTCAATGACTAAGAGTAGTTTAATTAATGCTTATAACTTTTATTGCATAAGTGTGTACATTCAGTTTAATAGACAGTAATGTGTTAGTATATAATAAGCCTGTGTCTCTTTAACAGGTTATGTGATGAGTAAATTAAAACAAAAATCTATCTCATAAGCTTGCTCTTTACTTACTGAACTTTCTTTTTAATTACCACTCTTGTGGAAGATATCCAGCACACCATTATTCATTTTTTGCTTTGTATAATTTGCATATAATTAACCACTCCTGTGTGCAGTGTCACACTGCATACATAATTGCATGAAAAAAATTAGAGACATTTCTTACTATATTATGCCTGACACATGGAAACAAACTTTCTATCACTTGGAATTGCTTTTTTTGACATGACAATATTTTTCCCTGTACACATGTTTATTTGTGCTGTATTTAATGAACAAATACATCATTAGTTTATTTAAAAAAATGACACAAGAGATTGTGCAATACAAATGTCTGTACAAAAGGAGGCATTCGAAGAAAACATGATTGTGGTTAAAAAAACAAAAACATTGACTACCCCAATAAAATACATCCAGACTAGATTAAATGATTTGTAGTATGAAGTCCAAAATGTCTACTGGAAAAAAGTCCATGCTCTGCACTTATGTGAATCGTGTTTTATTGGATTATGAAAATATTATATCATTGAGGGAAGTCGCAAGGTCAAAGGTAGAGTGCTTAATAGATGTCTCCAGATTGCCAAAATAGTATTATATTTCCTTAAAACACACTTCACTATTTGTACATTTTACATATTTATAGTATACATTTTTACATTTTATATATTATAGATTTTTTATTAGGGTCAACACTAAGCTAGAGTTAGTCAGGGTTAGCTTTTTGTTGTCTTTTTAACTACAATTTAGCAGCACCAGGACATCCACCAAACCCCCCAATGGTCCCTGCCTAAGATAGGTGGTATTTACACTTCTTGGCAGCAGTTGCTGCTTGCATGTCAGGAAATTAGCTGGGGAGACAGACTCCTTCTCTGTATGTCTCCTCATCTTTTATTCCAACATGCATTTCACTGGAGAGAGCTATATTAATATTAGCAGGTGCAAATTAGAGTTACTAACCAGAGCTAGATTAGCCATAAGTCGACCAATGCAGATACCTAGGGCCTGGAGTTCCAGCTCTGAGTGGCTGGGAGATCAGAAGATGTCCATGAACAGCACTAATTCCGGCAATCTGTGAGGAGTTAGGGCGCACACGCCGAATTTCTTAGCCTGTGCTTTGTCTTCCTCATATAGCACTGGACCAGGATGCCTGGGGCTGCAACTGCAGCCCACTGGATCACAAGGGAATTAATTATTGCTCCCCTTCCTGCGCAGAAAGTAAGCAGGAGGGTTCAAATGTAATAAAAATAATTTAAAGGCATTACCATGAGGGAAGATTGTGTTTAACACAACCACCCTTCATACTTTCACTCCCCACACTGTGTTTAACATACAGCTGTCACACTCACTTCCCTCACCCTGTCACACTTACCCTCCTCACCCTTCTACAGTTACTCTCAACTTACCCTATCACACTCCCTCTCTGCAGATAGTCATTGTCATACACAGTCACCTCCCTTAGATGAAACACAGCCTTATCATAAACACAACATGGAAAGACCATAAGTAGTCTCTAATACACACAACAAGCAACTATCCCACACACATACACTCCAAGTCACCAAGTCACCAAGTCAGACATTCATACACAAGGATGCTCAGGCACATACACCAGTACATAATTTCAGAGACAAAGAAACACTCATACTTTCCCATATCAAACTCAGCCTCATCTGCACACACACACACAGAACAGAGCCTAGGGCTCTAGAAGGGAGTTCCAATCTGGCACCCTGCTTGTAGCAGAGTTAAAATACCTGGTTTAGTGTGCTGGTATGAACGTTCTAATGGGGTACAGGGATGGTCCTCGTTCGGGAGACGAATGGAGGGTGTTTGTATACCATAACTCCCGAACAGAAAAAGGCAAAATAGTCAAAATTGGGCAAAACAGATGAAATTGGCGGTAGGTTCCGCCACATTGACTATAACCCCTCACACACACACACACACACTGCACCACTCACACACAATGCACCCCTTATGCATACACTGCATCCCTCATATGCACATTACACACCTCACAACAAAAACACGCACATTGCACCGCTTGCACACACTGCACCACTAGTATCCCTATAGATACTACATCGCTTATACACACACACTCTACCACTTACACAAACTACATGTCTTATACACACACTACCACTTAAACACAATATATTTCAGATATGGTCTGTTTTGGAATAGCACTGAATCAACATGCTCACTTTGAGAGGGGGCTTCCTTGTCATTGGTGAAAACAAAATACTCTCTGGCCCCACCCCCTTTTCACTGGGTCTCTGTGATTAAAAAATATCCAGGCCAAATTATTTTTCCCAGTCTGGCCATGTTTGCATCCATATTATTACTTTATCCTATATCCTCTCTTCTTACCCCTTTACTGAGTATGTTTTCTAATATTCTGACATATTCTGTGTTTATTGATCTTGGTGCTCAGCCCATGGAGCAGCGCAGCTAAGAGAAATGGGTCTTGACATTTATAAGAGACAGCATAGGAGGGGTGTAATGTAAGGGGACTGGCTAGCATAACTTGAGGTGTGCTTTTGCGTTAGGGAAGTATATATTGTGGCCATTTTAGAGCAGTGGTCATCTTAATTAATCCTCACTTACCTGTTTTGTGCAGGCTGTGTGGTGTCTCTGTCTTGTCTTGTGTCTTGCAGGTGCTGCAGTTTGAAGCACTGGCCGGTGTCTATGATGCTGTACAGCAAAGAGGTGTTTCCTGGCTCCAGGAGCATTTGGGAGAGGCCCTGGTCCCATCTGGGCTGCCTTCATCTGGGTCCATAGCAACGGCTACTGTGCACCCTGGTCGCCCCATGAGGAGAACCCGATCACCGAGTGAGCCCCAGTGCTGGCTCCACCGAGAGGAGGAGGGTTTGCCCATCCATGGATCCGATGTTGGAGGCTGCTGTGAGTGGCAGGAGTACAGGAGGTCGTGACTGGCGTCGCCGCGCGGTCTGTATGTATCCCTGGGAATGAGGCTGCATGTTCGGACCATGAAGGAGTGGAGCATTCAGGCCACAAACAGGATTCGGCTGAAGGTGGTGAACGTTCGAGCCATGACCAGGAGAGGGCTGGATCTAGCAAACCTTCGAGCCGCAAACAGGTGCGTGGAAGTTCTGCCGAACATTTGTGCAGTGAACAGTAGGTTCTGCCACAATAAAAATCTGCCACAAGTTCGAGCCGCGAGCTGTGAACAGGACTCTAGGATGTCGGGTTCGGGCTGCATTCGCTGGGATGAACACGAATCTCCGTGAACGGCTGGAGGGAGAAAGGCTGGGACAGCCACGGCAGGCTCTGCAGCAGGCAATGGAGGTGCTGGGAGTGCTGTTTGTAGCGGAGCCCTAGTCCTAACAGGGACTCTTCTCCGCTGATACACCAAGATATAGTCAGGAACATGCAATACAATCCAAGAATCTCCCACCTCATCCCCACCAACTGGACGACACTCTGCTCTGGGGGTGTAGCTGAATTGTACTGACACATACACAGCTTTTATGCCCAGTCCCATGCAAGTGGTTTCACAAGTAGAAATGCAGGGTATTTAGGGTAATTCCAAGATCCTCTGTGCCTGAGAGATAATTGCCTGAGTAAACTCCTCTAATTTAATTATCTCCCAGGCACAGAAAATCAACAAAATATCCTATACCCCAAAAGTACAACAACCATTCATAGGAACCCCACAAAAAGCACATTCCCCGATAGCCCTGATCTGAGTGACCAACATATTCAAGAATCACTCAGATCGATGCAGCAGAATGGGAATGATGATGTTTTGACCGGCCAGACACAAGGCACTAGCCCAAAATCGTTCCAGAGAAATAGGTGTCCTGGCTGGTCTCCATCCGTGAGGTTCCTATGCAAAAACCATACAAGGGATTCTCTAGCTTTCAAGATAAGAATTTGTGTGCATATTTCGAAAAGTTCAGTACCTTTCTGGAGTAGGTGGTCAAATACGAGGCCGGCACTAGATGCATGGTCCATTACCTGGATGTTTTTCTTGTGTGTCTGGCCGGCAGGTATGGAGGTGTGCCACAAAGGGTTGAGAACTTTGGGATGGGTTGTGAATGTCTTTGGAATACCACTGGTGGGCGACAAGATGGTGGGGCCGACTACTTGCTTGTCCTTCCTGGGCTTGGAAATAGATTTGGTACGGGGCGAATGTAGGTTGCCGGAGGAAAAGTTGCAGGCACTGCGGCAGGTGGTGGCAGAGGTCTGGGCAGCTAAGAAGGTTACTCTGCAGGCGCTTCAGTCATTGGTGGACGGGCTCAACTTTGCGTGCCGGGTGATCCCTGTGGGGTGGGTGTTCAACAGGTTCCTCTCCAGGGGGGAAGCGTCACCGCATCATTTAATTCGGGTGTCGGCATCCATGAGAGCCGATATGAATGTGTGGCAGGTTCTTCTATAGGACTTTAATGGGCAGGTATATTTCCGGGAGCTGGCGGCTTCTTCGTCGAACATGAAATTGTTTACAGACGCGTTAGGGAGTATCCGGCTTGGGGCTTATTTTATGGGGCAATGGTGTGCCGAACTATGGCCGGATGAGTGGAAGTTCAGCCAACTCATTTGCAACTTGACTTTCTGGAATGCTTTCCTTTAGTGGTGGCACTGGCATTGTGGGGAAGGACAGGAAGGTTATCTTTTTTTTTTTTAATCAACAACATGTCGGTGGTTGAGGCTGTTAATAGGTTATCTGCTTCTTCTATCCCTGTTATTCGGCTCCTTTGCCGCTTTGTTCTCCCATGCATGCCATTTAATATTGTGTTTAGGGCACGTCACTTGCCTGGGTTGTTGAACGTGGTGGCTGACTCACTCTCTCGTTTTCAGTGGGAACAGTTTCGGGCAGCGGCCCCAGGCACTCAGAAGGAGGGAGGGCCTTGTCCAGTGGAAGTGTGGCAGCTCGGGACCTCTTTCTTGGCGGACTCATAAGGGAATCATTGGCGCCATCCACATGGGTGGCCTGCGTCAATGTTTGGCGCGAATGGGACGCTGCAATGGTGTTCGCTAGAGGTCAGGACTCGACACCTTGTTATGGTTCATTTGTAGCTTATTTGCTTCAGAAACATAGAATGTGACGGCAGATAAGAACCATTCGGCCCATCTAGTCTGCCCAATTTTTTAAATACTTTCATTAGTCCCTGGCCTTATCTTATAGGTAGGATAGCCTTATGCCTATCCCACACATGCTTAAACTCCTTTACTGTGTTAACCTCTACCACTTCAGCTGGAAAGCTATTCCATGCATCCACTACCCTCTCAGTAAAGTAATGCTTCCTGATATTATTTTTAAACCTTTGCCCCTCTAATTTAAGACACTGTCCTCTTGTTGTGGTAGTTTTTCTTCTTTTAAATATAGTCTTCCCCTTTACTGTGTTGATTCCTTTTATGTATTTAAATGTTTCTACTATATCCCCCCTGTCTCGTCTTTCCTCCAAGCTATACATGTTAAGATCCTTTAACCTTTCCTGGTAAGTTTTATCCTGCAATCCATGAACCAGTTTAGTAGCCCTTCTCTGAACTCTCTCTAAAGTATCAATATCCTTCTGGAGATACAGTCTCCAGTACTGCGTACAATACTCCAAGTGAGGTCTCACCAGTGTTCTGTGCAATGGCATGAACACTTCACTCTTTCTGCTACTAATACCTCTCCCTATACAACCAAGCATTCTGCTAGCGTTTCCTGCTGCTCTATTACATTGTCTGTCTACCTTTAAGTCATCAGAAATAATCACCCCTAAATCCCTTTCCTCATATGTTGAGGTTAGGACTCTATCAAATATTCTGTACTCTGCCCTTGGGTTTTTACGTCCAAGATGCATTATCTTGCACTTATCCACATTAAATGTTAGTTGCCACAACTATTTTTCTAGTTTACCTAAATCATTTGCCATTTGGCTTATCCCTCCTGGAATATTAACACATATCTTAGTATCATCAGCAAAAAGACATACCTTACCATCAAGACCTTCTGCAATATCACTAATAAAAAAATTAAAGAGAATGGGTCCAAGTACAGATCCCTGAGGTATCCCACTGGTGACAGGCCCATGCTTCAAATATACTCCATTGACTACAACCCTCTGTTGCCTGTCATTCAGCCAGTGCCTTACCCATTCAACAATATTGGAATCCAAACTTAAAGATTGTAGTTTATTGATAAGCCTTCTATATGCAACAGTGTCAAAAGCTTTACTAAACTCTAGGTAAGCAATTTCTGCTGAACCACTCTGATCTATTATTTTAGTTAACAATAAAAAAAAATCAATAAGATTAGTTTGGCATGATCTCCCTGAAGTAAAGCCATGTTGTCTCTGATCTTGAAATCCATGTGTTTTTAGTTGTTCAACAATCCTATCCTTTAACATGGTTTCCATTATTTTCCCCACTACTGAAGTAAGGCTTACTGGCCTATAGTTGCCTGACTCCTCCCTACTACTTTTCTGTGAATGGGCACAACATTAGCTAACTTCCAGTCTTCTGGGACTACTACAGGGGCATCTCTGTCTGCTGTAGGGTGCAATATGTCAGAAAGTTTTGGATTTCTTATTTAAGCTTAATGGGTGGAAGGACCTCACTAAACATTTCCTAGTGCGGCAGGCTATCAAGGGTTTTCGGAAAGGCAGGTCCTCGCAGGATTCGCACAGGCCGGTATTATTCGAAATTCTGCAGGGTTTACTCATAGTGCTTCCGGAGGTTTGTTTTTTTTGGAGTGCAAGTTTTTGCTATTTTCGATGGTGATTAGTTGGGCTTTTTTAGGGTGTTTAAGATAAGTGAGTTAGTGAGCAGCAACCACTAGGGTGGAGGTGGGTTACAGTGTTCGGACATGGAACTGTGGAAGAATCCAAAACTGATGTCTTCGGGAAGGATGCCGCGGTTATGCTTTTTTTCAGTGCCAGGTATGGCGGCATGTCCAATGGCATGCATGGTAACTTTTCGGACGGTTCGTTACGGAATAGGGAGTTTGTTTTTGTTGCAAGCTGATGGTTTGTCATTATCCAAATTCCAGTTTCTTTGGGTTTTTCTGTTGGACTGGGGGCGTTTGGGCTTGGGTCAGTTTCAGTTCAGGACCCATTCGTTCAGGATTGGGGCTGCAACGAAGGCCTCTCGGTTGGGTTTGGGGGATGAACTAGTCAAGAAGGTCAGGAGGTGGGAATCTGTGAGATTCAGGTCATATGTGAGGTCCAACCATATAGTTTAAGTTTGGTTGAAATGGTTATATTTGTTCGGTGATTGATAATGTGTTTTTCTTTCGCAGGTTGGATTGTGTGGGTGATGGGACATGTGTACTTGGCACAATGGAGAGCTGCAGTTCGTCGTCATGGCATACAGCTGGGCTTTCCGCACTCAATGGTGCAGATTGAGTGGATTGGTTTTAGGGGTTTCAGTTGGCAAGGGGTTTGCTTACAGCTATTTAAGAGGATTAGTGAGGGTAAAGTTCATAACATTGTTTTGTTTCATGCCGGGGCGAATGACTTGGGTCTGGTGTCGCAGAGGACTTTGCTTACAGGGATGAATAAGGATTTGGATAGGTTGAGGCAGTTGGTCTCTGACGTCATATGCAATGGCGCCACGCAAGGGAGCACCAGGCAGTGGCGAAAAGTAAGGGGAAGGTGAATAAAATCATGGCTACTTATGTTACGCATTTGGGGGGTTGTTGTAAGGCATCAGGGGTTGGAAGCTCAGTTGGCAGGTTATTACAGGCAAGATGGGGTGCATCTGTCAGAGGTGGGGACGGATTTTTGTTGTTAGGGTTTCAGGAAGGCTGTTTTTGGTTGGAGCACTCAGTTAGCTCAACGTGTCAAGCTCTGAACTATGGATAGAGTAGTTGGGGTAGGTTGTTTGGCCTGATGTACAATAGTTTGGTTTGCTAAGAACAGTTAGGTTTGGAATAGTATTTGTAGGTTCGAGCTTGTCAGTAGCTCCGAACCTGGTGGGTGTAGGGTGTATCTTGGTATGCCACTACATGGAAGAAAGCTGGAAACCATGACATCGGTGGCAATGGTTATGTTTGTATGTTAATTATATGTTATAATGTGGTTTTACTTATTGTGTTGTGAGTCATTGTCTGGGGTATTGTTAAAGGAGCACCCCTATAAAAGTTTGGCTCCGCCACCTTTGTGACATCAAAATGGCCGATTTTTATCCAATCCAATGCTTTCCCCATAGGGAAAGCATTGGATTGGCTAAAATTGGCACGGGGTGGGCACGGGGTGGGGCCAAATGCAGTTTTGGCCAATCAGGACCTCATCATAGAGATGTATTAAATCAATGCATCTCTAGGAGGAAAATTCAGCCTCTCCATGCTTACTGTGCAGCCCTGAGCCAGGAAGTCCCTCCAGTGCCCATCTAATGAGTGGCCACTTGGAGATGTCCCTAGGGGTAATGTAAACACTGCTTTTTCTCTGAAAAAGGCAGTTTTTACATGGAAATGCCTGAAGGGAACTATTATACTCACCAGAACAACTACATTAAGTTAGATGTTCTGGTGACTATGATATGTTATGTTAATATGTGACAATGACCTTAAAAAATATTTTAACTTTATATATTATTAAAGCTGTGATAATTTTCCCAAATATAGGTGTCCGGATATTTGTGGGGGGTTTATTGGGTTTGTTACGCATATGCCGTAAAGGCGACTATGCATATGTCATGTGCCTTGATTCATAGTTTTCAGTCATGTTAATTACATACAGGTGATATTCGAAAAATTAGAATATCATGCAAAAGTTAATTTATTTCAGTAATGCAACGTAACAGGGGAAACTAATATATGAGATAGGTGCATTACATGCAAGGCAAGATAGTTCAAGCCATGATTTGTCATAAGTGCAATGATTATGGCTTACAGCTCATGAAAACCCCAAACACACAATCTCAGTAAATTAGAAAATTGTGAAAAGGTGCAGTATTCTAGGCTCACAGTGTCCCACTCTAATCAGCTAAGTAAGCCATAACACCTGCAAAGGGTTTCTGAGCCTTTAAATGGTCTCTCAGTCTGGTTCAGTAGGAATCACAATCATGGGGAAGACTGCTGACCTGACAGTTGTGCAGAAAACCATAATTGACACCCTCCATGAGGAGGGAAAGCCTCAAAAGGTAATTGAGAAGGAAGTTGGATGTTCCCAAAGTGCTGTATCAAAGCACATTAATAGAAAGTTATGTGGAAGGGAAAAGTGTGGAAGAAAAATGTGCACAAGCAGCAGGGATGACCGCAGTCTGGAGAGGATTGTCAGGAAAGGCCATTCAAAAGTGTTGGGGACTTTCAGAAGGAGTGGACTGAGGCTGGAGTCAGTGCATCAAGAGTCACCACACACAGAAGGATCCTGGACATGGGCTTCAGATGTTGTATTCCTCTATTCAAGCCGCTCCTGAACAACAAACAACGTCAGAAGCATCTTACCTGGGCTAAAGAAAAACAGACCTAATCTCAGTGGTCCAAAGTCGTCTTTTCCAATGAGAGCAACTTTTGCATCTCATTGGAAACCAAGGACCCAGAGTCTGGAGGAAGAATGGAGAGAAACACACTGCAAGATGCCTGAAGTCCAGTGTGAAGTTTCCACAGTCTGTGTTGATTTGGGGAGCCATGTTATCTGCTGGTGTTGGTCCACTGTGCTTCATTAAGTCCAGGGTCAAAGCAGCCGCCTACCAGGAGATTTTAGAGCACGTCATGCTTCCTTCCGCAGACGGGCTTTCTTGGGGATGCTGACTTCATTTTCCAGCAGAACTTGGCACCTGCCCACACTGCCAAAAGCATCAAAGCCTGATTCAATGACCATGGGATTATTGTGCTTGATTGGCCAGCAAACTCGCCTGACCTGAACCCCATAGAGAATCTATGGGCATTGCCAAGAGAAAGATGAAACATGAGACCGAACAATGCAGAAGACCTGAAGGCCGCTATTGAAGCATCCTGGTCTTCCATAACACCTCAGCAGTGCCACAGGCGGATAGCTTCCATGCCACGCCGCATGGAGGCAGTAATTGCTGCAAAAGGGGCCCATATGCATGCTTATACTTTTCAGAGGTCCGATATTGTTCTATGTACACTCTTTGTTTTATTGATTGAATGTAATATTCTAATTTACTGAGATTGTGGATTTAGGGTTTTCATGAGCTGTAAGCCATAATCATCGAAATTATGACAAATCATGGCTTGAACTATCTTGCCTTGCATGTAATGCGTCTATCTCATATATTCGTTTCCCCTTTTATGTTGCATTACTGAAATAAATGAACTTTTGCATGATATTCTAATTTTTCGAGTGTCACATGTATGTTTGAAAGCAAATGACTTAAAAAAAAAAAAAAAAAGGTTCATGTTTTAAAGCAGAATGTTATGATGAAAAATCAGAGCAAATGGTTAATGATAATACTGTACAGGATTTAAACATGACATATTGCAGTGTGCTTATCTTATATACAATTTTACAACATGATAGGATGCTTCATATTTTGCATAATCTCTCTTTACTAGCTCCACACAGCAGCAAAGAAACACATAGAAAAAAGAATCAATATCAAGAGAGTAGGGTGTACATAAGGCATAGTGACCTCATCATGTCCTCTTTCTTTGCTGCTCCATCAAGCAGACAGGTCAGAGTATTACTCTTCCCCGTTACTTTATGTTTCTATTGCCTCTTTTGAGGTTGTTTTTGTATTATTTTTAATATATTTTGCTGTATGTTCTTGCTGATTTTCTGTATTGTTTCCATGTTATGTATTGTATTTCCTCTCTGGGGCTTGAGGGGCTTTTTGGTCTTACTGGGGTTACATGTTGATGTTGCATTAGGTCATTTAAACAAGCTGTTTTAAGGGATTTCACCATATTAACTATTAGAGCATGGATTAGTGCTCTCTGTCAGGGCTGTGGCCTGCACTCAAGGGATGAGCCCCCTACTATATTTATACTACACTGTGATACTGTATGGAGACATGCTGCTACAGCTTCTGTTAACTGCTGGACAGGTTTTCCAGGACATACTGCTTAAGGACTATCTCCCATTTTCCCACAAACTTGCATTAACTATTAAAGCATGGATTAGTGATCTCTGTCATGACTGTGGCCTGCACTCAAGGGGTGAGCCCCCTACTATATTTTTACTGCACTGTGCTACCGAATGGAGACATGATGTTGCAGCCTCTGTTAACTGCTGGACAGGATTTCCAGGACATACATTTTTTGGGACTGTTTTGGGATTGTATTTTAATAGGTTTTGCTATTTTTTTGCTGTTCTTCTATGCTATGGACATCTGGGGGATCTTTCTTTATTATTAGTTTACTTTTATCTTATTCTGGGTGCTTGGCCCTCTCCCCTCCTTATTTGTCTTCTCCCAGGGTCTCAAGGAGTTCCAATCCAGGTACAGGTGTAGTTTTCTAATCTGTTCTATTATTACATCTCAATGTTGTATTACTTCAGTTGTATTTGAGGTTTAAAGGGATATCACCCTTAACCTCAGATTAACTGTTAGAGCACGGTTCTGTGTTCTATATTAGGACTGTGCTGTATGACTACACATTATGTGGAATTACTTCAGTTAAGGCATATTTAAGGGATACCTCCCATTAACTTCAGATTACTGTTAGAACACAAATTAGTGCTCTCTATCAGGACGGTGACATGCACACTTGAGTTCATATCCTGTACTGCTGTACACCTGGGGTTACCCCTGGCTAGGTCGTTCTACTTTGTCCTACTGTATTGAGTCAGGCTATTACAACAGAATTCCCATGGCATAAGAGACATAACCATGACCTTTGAACAACTGTTTATACACAGATTGGTGCACTCTATACGGCCATGCCCCACACTTGAAGGGTACATTCCCTGTGCACCCTGCTATGTATATGCTACTCTATACTGCTGAATGGAGGAAGACTATGACAACCTCTGTTAGCTACTGGACAGAATTTTCAACACTTCCGGCTTAGCAGGATATCTCCCATGACAGTGCATTAATTATTGGAAGAGCTGAGGGAGGCTCTCTATCAGGCTGATGGCCAGCACTTAAGGATTTATACCCTGTGCACCCAGGGTGAGGCCCCCATTAGATGTACACTGCACTGGTGCAGGGAGGCATGCTGTTACAGACTGTATACCCGGGGTGAGGCCCTACTATATGTGTGCTGCACTTGGCTGCTGAGTGGAGGCATGCTCTTGCAACCTCTTTTTACTGGGTGAGCCCCAGTCTATTTTATTTGGCCACTGTTCAGAGTACAACTCTGCAGGGGTTTCTGTGAACACTACCTACTACTATGGTAGGCTGATCTGTTTGCCCTGCATCCTGATACTGCCTACTGGTTTGTGCCTTCTACAGGGGTATCCCATATCATGATAAAACTACCTGCCTATTACTCTCTGGGGTTCCCCAGGTAACTAAGACGACGGTGCCTTGTAACCTACACATCCTTCACCCACGCTCAAGAGACTGGTCCCCTCTTGATCGTCTGGCTACTTTAAACACCTGTGGCTTTGTAGCCTCTAGATAAGATATCCGTAAATGCTTGGGGTCGGACGACTCATGCCATCTCCTCCCAGATGGAGTGGCACAGATGGCTGCATTTGACCAGCGGATGATGTCCATCATGGCTCTGGGCGATCGAGACTCCACAAGGGAGCCAGGAGAGGTATCAGAGACACACAAGACTAACTGCTGTACCCTATCATGGTTAAAATACCGGAAAATGCCAACACAGTCTTGGAATGGGCTCCCGATGTTCGTGAATGTGTCCATTCATCAGAAACACCAGTGTTTGCCTCTCCTATTGGAAGCGCATAGCAGCACTCTTCCATATTGACGGATGGTTGGTGGATCTGGGCGCCAAATCATTGGGACCCCAGGCACGAGGCACTCTCTTCCCGAGGGAACTTATAGCACACGTTTATGGTCCAACGGCCCTCATCAAGACCCACACCTCCAGGAGGAAGATGTTATGTTGTAACCCCCAAGGGGTGTTCTTCGGGACCGGCTGACATCTGGGCTTTGTCACCAACTACTTCATGACATGTAACATGCTATCGCTAACTCTATTACCCGGTAGGAGCGAGAGTCAACCTCGGGTGCTCCGGACGATCGGACAGAAAACACAGAACACGCAGATGCGCTAGATACCATTTGTCCTCAGGTTAACGCCTCTAAGTTACCATAGACTGTACTTTCTACTCCGCCCACAGGAGTTTCCATCGTATCTAGGCGGAAGGCACTAAGGAACTTTTCGCATGGACGACATAGGTCGCATAGGTCTCCTCTATCCTCAGGGAATTTTCACACGTTCCTTCACTGCAACACCGTGACCCTACATACACTCACTTGCCTTCCTCAATCCAGGCCATATTCCAAGACTCGCTACATTACCAGTACAGGCAGTGAGGCCTGGTCAGTTTCACGCAGACATCCTGGAGGGTCGGCTGACCCTGGTGGCTGGGACTCTTGCTGGGGTTCTTGGCAGGTCGACGAACTATCACAGGCTGCTAGGGACCTCTTAGGAGTCTCTTTGGCCCCAGAGTCATAACAATGCTACCTCTCCATCTGGGCATTCCCAGTCTGATTGATGTTTGGAACTGTACCTTGATCCATTATGGGGTGGTTTGGGCAACTCTATGGCCTGTGTCCTGGTCTGGGGACTCCCAGGGGACAAGGATCCTAAAACTTAAGTACCAGTTACCCAGTGACATCCACCTCACTGGGACGTGGAGGTCATTCTCCATTTTTTTTTTCTGTGGGACTGGTGGCTTTCTGCCAGGTACCGGATGTTCAGGCATTTGAAGGGGAGTTTTCTCCCATAGACCCAACGTGTTTGGTATCCCGTCGCATTTTCGGCTTTGTCATTAATTTCCTATTCCTTTCTCAGTGTTAAAAATGCAAAATACAAAGCCTCCTGTCATGTTGTAAAATTGAAGATTATGCTAGCTTAAGTGTACTAATAATCTTAATTTTAGTAATGACAGGAGGCGAGTATTTTCCCTACCTGCTTCGCTAGCCCACCCTTTCTGTACGTTTTCTTTCTATATATTGTGGGTCTAAGGTGGGTTGTGCTCTCAAAGTTTTATGCTTACATTGATGATTGTATTTCCATTAATCTGGAATTCTCATTGGAGTTTTACATTATAGTTATTCAGTTATCAGATTGTAATTTACTATTTTCTTCCATTAGATGATGCATACGGTACGTTACTTGGATTTACATATTCATTATTATTATTATGATATTTATATAGCGCCAACAAATTCTGCAGCGCTTTACAATGGGTGGACAAACAGATATGTAGTTGTAACCAGACAAGTTGGACACACAAGAACAGAGGGGTTGAGGGCCCTGCTCAATGAGCTTGCATGCTAGAGGGAGTAGGGTAAAATAACACAAAAAGGTAAGGATAGTATTAGACTAGTGACAGTTGCAGAAGAGGAATCAGTCAGGAGCTATTAACAGTTTATTGCGCTTTTATGAAGAAGTGTGATTTTAACGATTTTTTTGAAGGAGTGGAGAATGGGTGAGCATCTAACAAAGGAGGGAAGCGAGTTCCACAGGAACGGTGCAGCTCTCGAGAAATCTTGAAGACTAGCATAAGAGGTGGGAGTACGGACAGAAGATAGACGTAAGTCTTCAGCAGATCGTAAGGGCCTAGACGGGACATACTTGTGTATAAGGGAGGATAGATAGGTGGGAGCAGCATTATGTAGAGATTTGAAAGCAAGAACCAGAATTTTAAATTGAGCACTATATTTTATAGGAAGCCAATGTAGGGACTGACAGAAGGGTGAGGCATGGGA
Organism: Pelobates cultripes; assembly: GCA_933207985.1. NCBI lineage: Eukaryota > Metazoa > Chordata > Amphibia > Anura > Pelobatidae > Pelobates > Pelobates cultripes. The sequence goes on along the minus strand of OW240921.1, from coordinate 54,668,422 downwards.
GGTGCGGGTATACAGGAAGATGAGCCTCGCTGCCGCATTCATTAGGTACTGTAAGAGTGCAAGTTGGGAGCAAGTAAGACCACTGAGAAGCGGATTACAGTAGTCAAGGCGAGAAAGGACAGTGGAATGGACCAACACCTTAGTCGCATTTGGCGATAAGTAGGGGCGGATGCACGCAATGTTTTTGAGATGGAAATGACAGGATTTGTCGATAGATTGAACATGAGGCTTGAAGGAGAGGTTGGAGTCAAAGAGAATACCTAGGCAGCGAGCCTGCATGGTGGAGCTGATGGTAGCACCGTTGACTTGGAGGGAGACAGACACAGGAGTAATAACACTTGAGGGAGGAAAGACCAGAATTTCAGTTTTGGTCAAGTTTAGTTTAAGGAAGTGGGAAGCCATCCAGTTAGAACTAGCAGAGAGGCAGTCAGAGACACTAGTCAAGAGGGATGGGGAGAGATCAGGAGAGGACAGATAGATTTGCGTGTCATCCGCATAGAAATTATATTGGAAGCCAAATGAGTTTACCAAGGGAGGCAGTATAGATGGAGAACAGTAGGGGACCAAGGACTGAACCTTGGGGGACACCAACAGAGAGGAGTTGGGCCAGAGAAAGAAACACTGAAAGAGCGCTGGGAGAGGTAGTTGGAGCACCAGGAGAGAGCAATATCTTGTAGACTGATATTGCGGAGGATGAGAAGAAGCTGTTGATGATGAACAGTGTCAAAAGCCGCAGATAGGTCAAGGAGAATTAAGATAGAGTAGTGACCACGAGATTTTGCAGCGAGTAGATCATTGGATACTTTGGTCAGTGCCGTTTCCACAGAGTGCTTAGCGCGGAAAACAGACTGAAGCGGGTCTAGCAGAGAGTTGGACTCGAAGTCTGTCAATCTTGCATACACAATTCTTTCAAGGATCTTGGATGCAAAAGGCAGTAGCGAGATATGACGATAGTTGGATGGGGAGTTAAGGTCAAGATTGGGCTTTTTAGAATTGGGGTTACAGTTGCATGTTTGAAGGACGATGGAAATATACCAGAGGAGAGAGAGAGATTGAGAATTTTAGTAAGAGGTGGAGAAAGAGAAGAAGACAGAGTATGGATGAGATGCGAGGGAATTGGATCTAGGGAGCAGGTGGTGGGGCGGGAGGACTGGAGCAGATCAGAAACCTCTTCCAATGTAGTGCGTGCGAATGAACATAGAACAGAAAGATAAGAGATCTCTTCTCTAATTGTAGAGATCTTTTCAGTGAAGTGAGTTGCAAAGTCCGAGGCGGTCAAGTTAGTAGGTGGAGGAGGAACAGCAGGGCGAAGAAGAGAGTTAAATTTGTGAAATAGTCGTTTGGGTTCGCGGGAAAGAGTGTGTCATGACTATGTGTCTAAACCTGTCACACATTCTCTTTTCAATATGATTCGTCTCTGAAGACGTTTGGTTGTTTGTTTGAAACTCTCTGGAATTTTGATCTTTCGGATTTGATTTGTCCCTGAAAACATTTTCGTTGTTTGTGTGGAATTCACGGGGAAGTTTGCTTCTTCAGATGTTGGACTTAAGAGTTATTGTTTTGCTTGTTATGTTTACTTCTGCTTGATGTCGCTTTCTGAAAGAGGAAATGATGAGGTCACTGTGGCGAAACCAACCTCGCCACGAAGCATTGGAGAAGCCTGGTTGCTCGCCTGTTGCCCTTGGACTATGGCCCCATGTTAAAAAGCCCTCTTTTCCCCTGTAGAAAATGCTTGTTCGTGCCTTTTTGCCCGGTGTGTATTGGGAGTGTGTCGGCAATTGACCTCCCAGAAGCTGCGGTTAACTGCAGCTTAATTGACGAATGCTGGGTGGCCTTTGTTCGTTTGCCGAACACGTGGCGGCGGCCATTATAAAGTCCCGAAAGGCCAGCGGTGTTCAAACTATGGAACTGGAAACGGACACTTATTTGCGCGAACACCGCTGAGCCATTAGCCTCCTTGCTTCTGCATTCGGTCATTTAACCGGATGCCTGATCATTCGGTAGTTTAACCGTATGAACAGCAATAACCCAAATAGCCATCCCGTGGAGTCTATTCGTATGGAGAACAGACTTTGTGAACACTTTGACTCCACGGTGATTGGATTGTGTGCATAGGATCTGAGCGCTATTCGGTACTTTTGTGCGCTCAGATCCCAGCTATCTGAGGATGGGTTACATGTATATATTTTGTGACAAATGTAACATTGTGTATTTTATTGTATTTTAGTGTTTTATAGTAACCATGTGGTTAATGGAGTTTCGCCTTTGTCCTTGGAGATAATTGGATTACTTCCCAATTATCTCCAGGATAGAGGGGAGGAATTGTAATGTACTGTGGGAGTGTTTTAACCCTGTATGCCTGTGATTGGTAATTTTACAATTTGTGTCCCAGTCTTCCATCTGGTGTCCACCAGGTGGAAGACCTGCATAAATACCGGGCAGGTAGCCCTCAATAAACCAGACCACTGCTTGACCCTCAACACGGAGCTCTGTCTCGTCTTTGGGGGGGGATTTACTGTATTCTGTTAGAGACTGATTGCCAGGAGTGTAAGCTGCTTGGGTGCTTTTCCTGTTCGTCTGCTAGCAGCTATTCGTGAGGTTCCAGTACGGGAGTTTGGAGTGCTACTTTGTATGCAGTTCGGGAGTTTGGAGCATTTCCTTGTATTCAGTTTGTGAGTTTGGTGTTCTGCAGTAGCTGTGCCTGTATCTCTGGAAGGGGAAGATCGACTAAATGGTGGTTTAAGCCCTTTTATGCCTGGGGTGCCGTTACAGTCACTATGCCTTATGTACATCCTACTCTCCTGTGATTGGTTCTTTTTTCTATGTGTTTCTTTGCTGCTGTGTGGAGCTAGTAAATAGAGATTATGCAAAATACTCGCCTCCTATCATTACTAAAATTAAGATTATTAGTACACTTAAAATAGCATAATCTCCAATTTCATCTTTCAAGTAGACATCCATTGAAGTTTTGACACATCATAAATATTGCATAGTAGCTAAAATATTGAGTAGAATTAGTAACCATAAATAGTATAGTTTGATTAGCATGCACACCCTTAAAGACATTTGGTGTGTGAGCAAATATATAACATAATTTATTGTCTGTAAATAAAGAAATAGGCAAAATATATGTGAAGCACTTTTTTCTTGGTAGATCTTAGGACAGCTTGGTGGAAAAATTTAGTTTGGCTAAACCATTTTCTGAAAACAAAATTAAATTTGGGGCCTTCAACACTCATTCCTGTGGTTGTTTGGCTAATAGGAGAAACATTTGCACAAGCCAAAAACAGGTGCCTAATAGTGTGCTGCAATGCAATGATCAGCTGCAGCAGAAGCCGTTTTAGATTAAAAAATAAATATATATTTTTTTTTTGTAAAGAAAAGAAAATGCCAGTGGGCAATTGACAAATCACTTACACTTCCATCATGAGAAGCCCAATGCTTTCCCATCTATGAAGTTATTCAATAAAGTCCTAATGGCCCCGTACCAAATTAGGCAAAACCACCCAGCTGTAAAATCTGAACTTTGTTGATTCTATCTAACAATGTCCAGATTTTTTGATTCAGGCCTTCAACTGAACACTGTCCGATACCAGTTGAAGAAAGAAGGTCCAGGCACTCCAATGCTTTATAGGCACATTTATTAGGAACACGGTGGACACTGCAACGTTTCGACCTTACATTGGGTCCTTGACAAGCTAACTCACATCACAACTGACAAACAATTGATAGACAGTATAAAATTGTGTTCCATCAAACAATCAGTTACAAATCTATACATTATATAATTGAAACAAGTGCTTGTTGGGTGTATATTCAGATAAAGAACAGCAACATGATTGGTTGTCCAAGATGAAAATTTTATATAATAATGAAAATGAATAAATAATAATATAAAGAACGCCCAAGAATAATGTTCTGAAACTCCCAAAAGGGAGAGGAGACATTACACTTGTATTCACGAGGAATCTGACGTCTGACATCATTACACAAATGACATCATCACACATAGTTATGCCTGTGATGTCATCGCACACTTTGGAGAAGTATTCAAGCAGAAGATACGGGCTGGGCAGAACAACGCATGAAGTTCCAATCCCTCAAAGTAGAACTCCCACAGGAGGGGGGATAGGACATAAGAAGGAGGAGCATGTTCATACTAATACATAGCCAACCAAAGAATAGAATGCTGCCAAAAAATATTGCCAACCAATGTCAATCATTGAATAATAAATGCAAAGTTTATATCAAAGTTTATATCAAACCACAAATAATGTAAACCAAACAGTGAAATAGTGATAATAAGTATATACAAACATATAACCTGAGCTTGACAATATAGTCAGGTGATATCTAAAAACATAAAATATAATACAACATAGTGTAAACTGTAATAAGAAAATATGAGGCAGGATAAAACAGACTGTCACTCACATTCGACAGAGCCATCCCAGGCTCTATATAGCAGACCCAAGGGTGCCAATTCAGGCATGGAATTCCAAAGAGTATGTTTTTTATAGTTTGTATATTTTTATAAATATAAAGGATTTTTTTCCAATTCAATAATGTTTTTATTGACTTTCTAACTATGCCAACTCTAATCACCTTTTATTATATCTGTGTTATTCCTCTTTTATGCTTTTTCCTTTATTTTTTTTTTTATGTATATATTTAATATATTAATTTTAGATATGTAATGATATATTTCTAATATCTATTGTTCTGTTTGTTCTGAGCTCAAATTTTCACATATTAAGGACTTTACATCCGGCGGCATACTATGGCATGGTTGTGTTTGCGTTCCACCATGCGTTCCAAATGCCGAGAACCGGAAATGACGTCATCCGAAAATACCGGAAGTGACGAAATTGGATGGAGACCATGCACATGTGATTGTGATTACCGTGTGTACTTAATGACCTAAATGACAGTGAATTGAGCAGTGAAATTGCAGGGGAATTATCTATACACTAAAACTGCTTTATTTTTAGTGTTCCTTTAAGTACATAAATTGTAAAAAAAAATAAAAAAATGAAAGTGTAAAAACTGAAACGGGGGTGTTAGTTAATGAAGACCAGGAAAAGACAGGAATTTTAAATAACTATTTCTCCTCTCTACATATTAAGGAAGAACCCATGGCAATAGATGTGCAAATGATTGCTACTAAAAACTTGCAGAATAATTGTAATTGGTTAACTCAAGACAAGGTTCTACAGCAACTAAAGAAAGTTAATATAAACAAATGACACAAAACTTTGTAAAGTAATAAAATGTGAGCAGGATATTGCTTTGCTGCAGAGTGATTTGGATAGATTGGGGGTCTGGGCACTAAAATGGCAGATGACATTTAACATAGAGAAATGCAAAGTTATGCACTTTGGGGTTAAGAATGCAAAAGCAACTTACACACTAAATGGTAGTGAATTAGGGATAACCACACACAAGAAGGATTTGGGAATTGTTATAGACAACAAATTAGGCAGCAATATGCAATGTCAATCTGCAGTTGCTAATGCCAGTAAGATTTTGTCATGTATAAATAGGGGCATAAATTCTCGGGATGAAAATATAATTTCGCCTCTTTATAAATCGCTGGTAAGACCACACCTTGAATATGCTGTGCAATTTTGGGCGCCTGTTCTAAAAAAGGATATCATGGCACTGGAGAGGGTCCAGAGACGAGCTACAAAATTGATAAAAGGAATGGAGCATTTTAATTATGAAGAAAGGTTAAAAAAATTAAATCTGTTTAGTTTGGAAAAACGGCGCCTGAGAGATGATATGATAACTTTATACAAATATATTCGGGGCCAGTACAAACCATTATCTGGAAATCTATTCATAAACAAGGCTATACATAGGACATGAGGTCACACATTTAGGCTGGAAGAAAGGAGATTTCATCTAAGGCAAAGAAAAGGTTTTTTTACAGTAAGAACAATAAGGATATGGAATTCTCTGCCTGAAGAGGTGGTTTTGTCAGAGTCCATACAGATGTTTTAACTGAAATTGGATAAATACTTACAAAAACATAACATACAGGGATATAATTTCTAATTAGTGGGGCAATAGCTGCTTGATCCAAGGTGGCATCTGACTGCTATTTTGGGGTCAAGAAGGAATTTTTTCCTAGTTTGTGGCAAAATTGGAAGCACTTCAGACCAGGTTTTTTTGCCTTCTTTTGGATCAACAACAACAATATTTGTGAGAAAGGCTGAACTTGATGGACGCAAGTCTCTATGTAACTATGTAACTATACAAAGCTCCAGGGCCTGATGGTATCCATCCATGAGTACTTAAGGAACTAAGTGTAGAAATAAGTGAACCTCTGTTTTTAATCTTTCAAGATTCTTTTCTTTCAGGAAGTGTTTCGGAGGATTGGAGGAAGGCAGATGTGGTTCCTATATTCAAAATGGGTTCAAAATTCTTGCCTGGAAATTATAGACCTGTGAGCTTAACTTCTGTAGCTGGGAAAATATTTGAAAGGTTATTAAGGGATAATATTCAGCAAAAATCAGCACGGTTTTATGAAGCACAGGTCATGTCAAACTAACTTGATTGCGTTCTACGAAGAAGTAAGTAGAAGTATAGATCAGGGTGTTGCAGTGGATGTGATCTATTTGGATTTTGCCAAGGCATTTGATACAGTTCCACACAATAGATTAGTGTTCAAACTCAAGGAAATCGGTCTAGATGAAAATTCTTGTACTTGGGTAGAACATTGGCTTAAAAAAAGAGTACAAAGAGTTGTCATTAATGGTAAATTATCAAGCTGGACATAGGTGGCAAGTGGTGTCCCTCAGGGGTCTGTTCTGGGACCCCTTCTATTTAACATGTTTATAAATGATCTTGAAGACAGCATTGAAAGTCATGTTTCAGTGTTTGCAGATGACACTAAACTTTGTAAATAATACAAAGTGAGCAAGATATTACTTTGCTGCAGAGGGATTTAGATAGATTGCGGGACTGGGCACTCAAATGGCAGATGAAATTTAATGTTGAAAAATGCAAAGTTGGGCACTTCAGCGTAAAGAATACACAAGCAACGTATACCCTTAATGGAAGTGAATTAGTGATAACAATACACGAAAAGGACTTGGGAATTGTTATAGACAAACTATGCAACAATGTGCAATGTCAATCAGCAGTGGCCAAGGCCAGTAAGGTATTGTCATGCATGGAAAAGAGCATTCTTTCTCGGGACGAGAATATCATTTTGCCTCTTTATAAATCACTGGTAAGACCACATATTGAATATGCTGTGCAATTTTGGGCACCTGTTCTAAAGAAGGATATTATGGCACTAGAAAAAGTGCAGAGGCAGGCTACAAAATTAATAAAAGGAATGGAACATATCAGCTAAGAAGAAAGGTTAACACATTTAAACCTATTTAATTTAGAAAAACGTTGCCTGAGAGGGGATATGACAACATTATACAAATATATTCAGGGCCAATACAAACCATTGTGTGGAAATCTATTCACAAACCGGATTTTACATAGGACACGAGGCAATGCGTTTAGACTGGAAGAAAGAAGATTTCATCTAAGGCAAAGGAAAGGTTTTTTTTATTGTAAGAACAATCAGGATGTGTAATTCTCTGCCTGAAGAAGTGGTTTTATCAGAGTCCATACAGATGTTCAAACAGCTACTAGGTGCAGACTTGCAAAAACAGAATCGTCAAGGATATAATTTTTCAATGTAGGGTAATAACTGCTTGATCCAAGGATAAATCTGCCTGCCATTCTGGGGTCAAGAAGGAAATTTTTTCCTAGCTTGTTGCAAAATTGTGCTTCAAATTGGGTTTTTTTGCCTTCTTTTGGATCAACAGCAAGCAAAAATCAAATGTGAGAAAGGCTTAACTTGATGGACGCAAGTCTCTTTTCAGCTATGTAACTAACTATGAAACTTATGGTCAGAATTCTTCTTACATTTATGATCTTTTTTCAGTCAGAAACAAATGCCAGATGAAAATCCATGATACATGTTTCTCCCTGCCTCCCATGGAAAAAGGCTTGTCATCCTCAGATAAATTAATAGTCCCCACCTGCAATCTATGGCTGTTGCTGGGTTGGGGGTAGGGACAAATGTCCACCACTTATTATTGAAATTTAGCCCCATGGGGTTTGCACTAGCAAATTATAGGGATGGGACATGGCACTAGTCCTTCCATACCCCCACTTATGGAAAAGCATTTGATTGGTTGAGATTGTCAATCTCAATGATCTCAGCCCAGGAAGTGAGGCTTAGACAGAGCAGTGTGGCATGGTCGACAAGGCAAGTTTACCTAAAAGTTAACCCTTGTGTAGGAGGCAGTTGCCCTAATAGTGGCTAGGACACTATATAGTTGAGAATACACATTTATATATAATAACAGTGTGCCCAAACCACGCAAGTCCTAAAATCACATACAATAGCAATAACCATAGATTTCTCACAGCTGAGGCTATTGTGGGTTACAAATACAATAAAATCTAAAGTACATGGCAGTTATTCTTTTCAAGTTTTTACACCTAAATACCAGGCACTATTTATGATACTATCACATTGGAAAATGTGCAATGCCTGGAACAGCTCAAAGACCTAAATCGTCTGTCAATGTTTTTTGGGCAAGCTTGTGTATTCAGAAAAATTGTTTATGTTATTTTTCAGATGTCTTTTTGATTAAAATTTTGTTTAGTAAATTTAAGTCTCAGGAAACAGACTTGTGTGTGATTGAATTACAAAATATGTAATTTATGTAGAATATATGAAAACCATCTTTGGAATTATAGTCATAAAATGACTGGATGAAGCAAACAGATTAAGCTAATATCCTACTTTCAACAAAACAGAAAGTTTTCTCTATAGAAGAATCTATGTTGTATATAAATATCTCATATCTGGTAGGTAAACAAACATCACCAATAACTTGGCAACGCAACATTTTGCTAATTTTAGTTTTTAAGTATAAATAAAAGAACTGTTTAATCACCATCCTTTGTAGAAGGAAAAAAAACGAAGGAAAAAAATAAAATGGAATGATGTACACAAGACGTCCATCCCTGTCAGGCAGAACATTTAAACAATTGCAACTGGAAAATATCATGTCTGAACTATTTAAACAAAATGATCTTTTGATTAAAATTTGGAATGATGGTTATATGTACAAAATGTTTTCAATTATTGTATCCATTTTACAAATATACTGCTCTGAAGGTAAAAGAGGCAAACAATCTTACCTAAAGCTTCTGATATGTAATTGCTACATCTTACAAAACACAGCATTCTTCTCATCCAACAATGAGTTAAAGTGAAGTTTAAGGAACACTATAGAATATAAAACTGTGTTCCTAACACTTTAGTGTCCTTCCCCTCACCCCCTGTTCCTATGGCAAATAGAGGGTCAAAAATGTTTTTACACTTACCTGATTCCAACGCTGAGGTCCTCCAGCGCTGGGTCAGGTTCCTTCTCATCCAAAGTCTGCCAATAGGGAGAAACCTAATGCACTTGCGTAGCAAATGCCGTGCACACATCAGTCCTTCCTCATGGGAAAGCATTGAATCAGTGCTTTCCTATGCGGGTATAGAAGTTTCTGAACTTCCTTAAGCAAAGTGTCAGGATGTCAAGCATCGTTTAATAGAGTCAAATTCTGTGAAAGTCTAGGAAGCGCCTCTAGTGGATGTATGGTAGATAGCCATTAGAAGCAGGCTTAACTCTGCAATGTAATCTTTGCAGTTTCTCTGAAATTGCCATTGAAGTAGTTTTAGTATCTTGAGTTCTCTTTTGTCATCTTTCCATTCATTGTTAAAGAATTTTAAATGGTTTAAGGCTAAAGAAGAGTACGCTGCTTGGGTTAATCAAAAAGCTTTGGGCAGCAGTGATGGAATACAATTGTTAGATGACTGCGTTCAGCCTATCACAGCCACCCTTTACTAGAAGTGGTTTGAATTGGTATGGGTAAGGAAGAGTGTAATCTCTACCTTAGTGATACATCCAATAGGGGCTGTGCTGTGTTAAACTTCTCGGAAATGAACAAACACTCAAAAGGATGGTGGCAGAGATCTCCATGCACTATAATCAATTCAATGAGATTAAACTCTTAGTGTCCTTTTGAAGCCGGGTGCTAAATACATTTTTTTTTTTTTTTTTTTTAAGTGATAAACCTTTTTGCAAGGCATGTTTATTAAATATGTTTTAAATCTGTTTTTATTGGGGTCAACACAATAAGCAGTTTTCCCACGCAGGGGATATAACGTAAACAATGCATTTGTTATGGAAAAACATGGGTAGTTATGTGTACAAGTTTATCATAGCATGTTATAGCCCTATAATGTGGTACACTTGAAATAATAGGTAGCTCTACAGTTACATGGTAGGTTGGCTGGTCGATGACAGCGCAAAGCATGCTCCTATTTAAACATGTCGATAAAACTCCAAACCCTGCAGTGTCTGTCAAACACCAACAGCCTAAATCGGCCTCAGCAAGCACAACCTCTAGGTTTAGTGATACGATATTAAAATGAAAACAATATTAAAATTAAAGTTAACAATTAAATGAAAAGATAAGTGTCCAGACTCTCCATGGAGTCAGGAATAGGGTGGAGGGATTACGTGGAGGCCCTCGCGTGAGCTGCGGAGTATATTTATCTCCGTGCTCCCTTGGGTCTGGTTCGAGCACGTGTCTCCAGGCGATTTATCACGCCAAAGTAAAGGTGGGGGGGGTTGAACAAGGCTAGTGTCTGATTGTTATGTATAGTCGACTTGTGCCTAAGTGTGCACCTCAGTTGTTGGTAACTAGGTAACAGAGCAAGAATCTAAATGTACTAGTAAGAAAGTAATCTACATTGGACATAAACTTTACTTTACTGCGTAATCAAGCTATATCTTACTAAGCCTGTGATTGTGCTGTCGGCACAGTGAAACTTATATGTATTAAAAAACAAAAAACAAAACACCAGCAGGTATAGCGCTTTGTCCCCTGTGGGTTGCGCCTGGACAATTAAAGTGATGCTATCGGTCTGTAGTGTATGGTGTAAATATGCTTGCTACATGCAATATAGGTGAAGGTATGTATACATTATTAAGCTATAGCTCAGGGGAGCTCTGTAGTTTACGTTGCACATTCGTTTTTAAACGGAGAGCTTAATTAATGCGTTTTTATGCTAAATAATAATATGGGTTAAGCGTGGTAATAATGCCCCCTGCGGTTTTGACACAGGTAGTAGTAGGCAGTATACAGCAGTGATGTACCCAATCCGCTTATGTCTATCTCTGACATTAAAGCTAGAGCTTATTCTTAGTTTGTGCGTCTTTGGCTATATGACGGTATCATGGTATTACTACAAGTTATTGTAGCTTGGTTGGTGGGCATCTAACAGCAGTGCAAGAGCATTAACAATGCAACCTGGTGCGTCATAAATGCTGTAAGAGCATTAATAGAAGTTAACCAACTATGTAGTAAATGCAAACGGATGAATAAAGTTAGGATCTATAAGCGACAGGGTGGCCGTGTTGATCTGCCAGGCCCTCTAGTGGGAGTCTCTCTAGGTGTTGCTACCATACTGTCCCTGGGTCTCCAGGCCTCCGTTCGTCCTCCCCATACTGGCCTCCGCCCGTCGGTCGGGCCCCCCGCGGTACCGTGGGCACTCAGAAGCACTGACTGTCCGTTGGGCCCCCCCACAGAGACCACGGGCCGCCTGCTCCCTGCACCTCCCCGGCTCCACGGAAGTCCCTTAAATGTGCACTCCAGTGTCTCACCCGGTGCCGGCCACACACTTGGAGCTGGTGTCCATGCCTCACGACCACCGGTCCGTCGGAGGAATAGTTTGGTCCTGCCCCACAGGGCTCACGGCTTCGGGGACAGGGCTCTCTGGGGACCCCCCAAACCCAGAGGCCCGGGTGCCCATTTCTCCAGCGGTCCGGGACCCGACACGTGGAAGCTGTCCAGCGCTCGGTACTACCAGGGTCCGTATGAGCCGGCCTACGTCAGACCTTTTTCTTCGGACGGGTCTGTGTCCAGTAGCCCCATCCGTTTAGGTGGATGGTTTTGGCTCCTCGCGGCTTCTTCCGCCCTGGGGCACGTCGCTTCCAAAAGGCCAGGATTACCCCCCCAGCCGTGGGTGGGGGGGAAGCGGGGCCGGGCCGCCACCCGCCACTGCGTGGTCCTCCACATGTATTTTATGGCTGCTGTATTGTTGTCCCCAGGCTGCAGGTCTGTTAGCTGTGCATCTGTAGGGGCTACTATCACCCAGGCTTATAGTGTCGAGTAGGCCCAGTTCAGTGTTCTCCGGGTTCCTGGCATGCGATCGGCCTCAATTTGGTATTCCCGTGATGCTTGGGTGTTTCTCATTAATATTTCGTAGGGTATTCTGGCTTTGAGGTATTCTGTTTGTGGGTTTATTGCTGTTTTCCTGGGCTTGGGCTTGGAGGCTTGGTGCTCTGCTTCCTCCCGGCTTGGCGGCCCGGCCCCGCCCCCGCTAAATACATTTTAGTTATCATTTGTACAATTTTATTTTCAGTTTACATTGTGTGCATATTTACTGGGTATGCCATGCAAGTTAAATCAAAACCATAGTTCCCAAGCATGCAGTTATACTGAAATTATTTTCTATCGATGCCAAAGTGTGCATGAGCTTGCCCATAGCATCTTATAGAAATTAAGCAGGTTCAGAGTAGTACTATGGAAGTATATGAGTTTTATACTTGCATTTTCTTAGATACTTTCTATTTTTTACCACAATATTCTATTCCACTGTTGGCTCTAGACTTGGCGAGGACTTATGCAAAACTCAAACATGAGGCCCCCCACTAACGCCATTAGTGAAAAAAAACTGGCGGTTGACTTGTGTGTGTATAAGAAGCTGTAGATATATTGAAGGGCATGCTTGCAGCGTTGGATATTGAGAGCTATTCTCTGTATACATCGTTCAGAGGCTTGCATTGTTGTGGCTGACTGTGATAGGTGCACTCCATCTTGCCTATAATACCCTGCAAGCTCCAAATCCCTATGCCGGACCACAACACCCCCAAACCGTCTAACATAAACTGCCATCAAAGAAAAGAATGAGACAGCGCTAGGTAACTTAAAGGCAGCAACCTTTAAAAGGGGATCCCTCAGACCCTTTAGAACTAGATAAATAAAAACAATAAAAAAGGCTGCGCACACAAATAAGGATAAAGTCCAAATTAAAAAGAGAGAAAAAGTCCAACTATTTAATCCTTACAAATGGTCTTTGCTGGTGACGTCTTCTACTATTGTAGTGGTTCCACTTATATGAAAGATAAAAAGGAGAGAAGGACAACCAATAGTGCAGTACGTAAAGTTCAAATGTGGATGTGAAGAAATAATATTATAAAACTCACATTTACCAGAGCTAATGGCCTAGCTCTGGAATAAATCGCATACCGCTTCTAGGATTTTGATGGGTTCCTCTCTGTAATTGGTGTCCAGTTCTCGAAATAAAAGAAACAACCAATAGTGCTCACTGTATAGCAACATTGATAAAATAATAAAAGAATGTACTTACAAAACAAGAGCAGACCAACTGCTCCGTGATGACAGCTTGGGTGGATTGATCCCCACCTAAGGATTTCTTTAAGTGCAGGTAACTTCCAGGGATTTTCAAGGTTTTTGTAAAACCAATAAAAATAAGATAATTCTAAAATACTTTAAAAAGCCAGGATAAAAAAAAAAGAGAAAAATTATGTGTCTCTAAAAAATGGATTATTGGCACAAACAAATGACCAAAAATACTTTAATTTATTTACAAACACAATAATTAAATTTCCATAACGCGTTTCGTCAAAGACTTTTTCAAATGGAATAACAAATGATACCTGGCTTGTAGGTGTTATCTAAGAGCTTTGCTGGTTTGAATTTGGCGCCAAAAATTGGTCCATCCAATCAGAAAACATATTTAAAACTTTAGAACATGTCCATTTTTTTAAACTTTAAAACAAGTCCATAACTTGATCAATATACAATTTATAGTAATACAACTTATTTCTGATAGTTAGAAATCAAAAACGAAGGTGGGAAAGTATGATTTAAAACACTAAAAGATAATCATGTGACATACGGCACTTCCGCATTTCGGAAGTTTGGCCGCAATGCCACATGGGACATGTAGTCAGAAATAAGCCGCGACTGGCGGCCGCATAAAAGATAGAAGGCATATGATATATTAATAGTTTAGGGAGGTCTGATGCCATTATAGAGGTTTAATTTGTAAAACGAAAGTTATCAAGCTGTGAATTTAATAAATAAACGGAGGGACATGTGAAGTACTCGGCACTTCCGGAAATCGGAAGTTATAGCCAAAATGACTACTGGGAAATGTAGTCACATCAGTGATATCTAAAAATAGATGAAATTCTAAAAAAAAAAAAAATGAAGTATAAAATATAAAAGATATCCCATAAAATAATAAGGAAGTGAATACTGCTTATTAAAATAAAAGGCAGTTAAAAATGAATTGTAAAAAGAATGTGGGATTAAAAACTAATAATAATGGCATCAATTACACAGAAAAGTATATATAAGAGACACTAATTTTGTAATCAACATTAAAAATACAAGTGTTATTTTACATACATAATCATAAAAAATTGTGTAAATCAAAGTCTGCATTAAGACCATGGGGTATAAGAGTCTAAAGTTTATACACCCATTACATCTCTGTTTTTCCGAGTACCTTTTTTATATCACCTCCACGCCAAGAGGTGGAACATTTTTTTATACCAATGCATTTTAGTAGGCGTGGATCTTTATTGTGCATAATAAAATGTTTGGATACTGTATGATTTAAGTATCCATTTTTAATATTTCTGCAATGTTCGCTCAGCCTTATTTTTAGACACCTTGTGGTCATCCCCACATATTGGAGGCCACATGGGCATTCAAGCAGATAAATAACATTTTTTGTATTGCAGCACATAAAATCATAAATATTATACACTCTCTTTGTTCGATTGGACATAAAACTTGTAACTTTAGATGAAATAAAATGATCTGTGGTTTTGCATACAATACATTGTTTACATTTATAAAAACCTTTCGTCTGGGGGAAGAAGGATAGATTTTTGGGAGGAGATTTTTTAGTAAAATTTGTATTTAAAATAGATTTAAAATTGGGTGCTCCTCTAAAAACAATATTTGGATGAGTAGGTATAATAGGATTTAGTATCTCATCGTGTTTAAGTATATGCCAGTGTTTACTTATTATTTTTTAACATCATTACTTTTATTATTAAAATTAAAAATAACTAGGAGTACTATTGATTCATTATTTTCTTTATTTTTATACATCAGAAGTTATTTTCGTTTTTTTGTTTGACTATATCAATTGTAGTATTTAAATCTGATTCTGGATATTTTTTTTCCATGAATTTATTTTTTTTTAAAATCTGCTTGCTCATTAAAATCTATAAGTTCTAAACAATTTCTACGAAGACGTAAAAACTGGCTTTTTGGGGCACTCTCAAGCCAAGGCTTATAATGGCAGCTAGATCTATCTATAGCCGTATTTACACATACTTTTTTGAAGAAAGTTTTTGTTTGGAGTTGTCCCTTGTTAATAAAAATATTAAGGTCTAAAAAATTTATAGATTTTTTGCTAAATTCATGTGTAAGAATAATACCCCTATTATTGGTATTTAAATGATTAATAAAATCGATAAGATGGTTCTCTGGTCCATCCCAAATAAAAAAGAGGTCGTCTATGTATCTGAAATAAGAGACTAGGTTTGCCCGCCATTGATGGTGGCCCCAGATGGCTTCTGTTCCCCAGTTAGCCATAAACAAATTGGCATAACTGGGGGCAAACCTAGTCCCCATAGCAGTACCTCTCTTTTGCAAATTAAAATGAGTCAATTTTATTTGCAAAGCTCTTATATAACACCTACAAGCCAGGTATCATTTGTTATTCCATTTGAAAAAGTCTTTGACGAAACGCGTTATGGAAATGTAATTATTGTGTTTGTAAATAAATTAAAGTATTTTTGGTCATTTGTTTGTGCCAATAATCCTTTTTTTAGAGACACATAATTTTTCTCTTTTTTTTTTTTATCCTGGCTTTTTAAAGTATTTTATAATTATCTTATTTTTATTGGTTTTACAAAAACCTTGAAAATCCCTGGAAGTTTCCTGCACTTAAAGAAATCCTTAGGTGGGGATCAATCCACCCAAGCTGTCATCACGGAGCAGTTGGTCTGCTCTTGTTTTGTAAGTACATTCTTTTATTATTTTATCAATATTGCTATACAGTGAGCACTATTGGTTGTTTCTTTTATTTCGAGAACTGGACACCAATTACAGAGAGGAACCCATCAAAATCCTAGAAGCGGGGATCAAACCGCTGTATGCGCTTTATTCCAGAGCTAGGCCATTAGCTCTGGTAAATGTGAGTTTTATAATATTATTTCTTCACATCCACATTTGAACTTTACGTACTGCACTATTGGTTGTCCTTCTCTCCTTTTTATCTTTCATATAAGTGGAACCACTACAATAGTAGAAGACGTCACCAGCAAAGACCATTTGTAAGGATTAAATAGTTGGACTTTTTCTCTCTTTTTAATTTGGACTTTATCCTTATTTACTTTTTTATTGTTTTTATAAACTGCCATCAGCTTATTCACCTTCCCCCACTCTTAGCTACTGCCCCAGGATCCCTGGAGTGCCACCACAGCAACTGCGGCACCATCTCAGACCAAACGACAACCACATCAGGGATCAACTGCCTTAGCCTCTTCAAATACCTTTTCATCCTGCTAATTAAGTCTCTCTGAGAAACTAACCCCAAATCATTCCCACCTGCATGAATGAAAATAACATGCGGCATCTGACCTTTGCCAAGCAACCTGAACAGCTGAGAACAGACCCCCTGCCAACCAGCCCCCCCCCCTTAAACCAAACCACCTAAGTTGCACCATCGAGCATGGAATGCCCAGCTGCACGCCGTGATGACGAAATGTGGCCCTCCTGTACGCCCAATACACGTAGGAGTGTCCCAGCAACCAAGTGGTCCAACCTAGGGGAGAAAAAAATGTTAACAGAGAACAAACAACAGCAACTTTGATAGTGAAGAGCCATCCGCATGTAACAAGGAACCATCGACCATGGAATGCACCGCCACCGCCTTAAAGCCCAACCAACAAGACACCGGGTACGCTGCCAACTGCAAACAGAGTAACTGCCAAGCCTTTTCCAAAAACGTCAGTCTTGGACCAACATATATGAATCACCACCCGATTGTCCCAGAGTTCCACATCCAACCGCTGGAGACCCGCTGCACCCAAATGGTTGCTGCTGACCAACTCACTAATTCTAATTTCCATGAAGAAAGCCCAGCTAAATGCCATTGAGAACAACAAAACCTCATATTCTGATAAACAAACATCCAAGAGGGTACCCAACAGTCCATGCAGAATTTCAAAAGAAACTGGTAGGCGCGAATCCGGCGACCACCTCCCTCTACAAAACACCTTAATAGCTTGCCTTACCAGAAAATGTTTAGTTAAATCCTCCCAACTGTTGAGTTTAAACAGTAAAGCCATCGCAGTCATATTGCGCCCAACCGCTGACGGGGACACCCCCTCAGCAAATAACCGGCAGGGGAACCACAACAAAGTGTTGAAATGCTCCGCCCACGATTCCTGACCCCCAGTACACTCCACAGCAGCGTCCCAGTCATTACAAACCTTTACACAGGCTGCCCAGGTTGAAGGTGCCTTCGACCCCTTTATGTGTCCCCCAAGCAAAAGGTCCACAAATCCTCTGGACACCACATACCCTCCTCCGCGCCTGGAGCTGCCTCCCAGAATCGGTCTCACTGAAATAAAAAAAGCAAATCAGACACCACATTCAGCAACCCCGGTACATTCCATGGACGAAACACAATATTAAACTGCATGCAAACTAAAGACAGCGGAATGACAGGAATAGAAGAAGCTGACAGCCCATTAACTGCCTCCACCACTGACATATTGTCTTTGAAGAAAATAACTTTTCTGTTGCTCAGCTGGTGACACCACAATGCCAACACCACCACCAAGGGGAAGAACTCCAAAAATGCCAAATTATGAATGAGGAAGCTGGCCTTCCATGACTCCGGCCATGGCTCTGCACACCAACGCCCCACAAAAAATGCCTCAAACCCAATACTCCCGAACGCATCTGTGAACAGTTCCAGCTCAGGTGAAAACACTTCCAGTTCCCGAAAGTACACCCGACCATTAAAATCCTGAAGAAAAACCGCCCAGACATCCAAATTTGCCTTCATGGAGGCCGACACCTGCACAAAATGATGGGGGAAAGCAACCCCGCTAGTAGCTTTGGACAGGAACCTGTCAAAAACCTGTCCCACAGGGATAATCCAGCATGCAAATTTTTGTGCCCGCCTCCACCTTGACCACCCATTCCAGAAAAGTAGATGGAGATGGAAGACCCCCATGGGAAGACAGAAGTCGACTGTCAGTAAATTTATATCGGCAGACATTTGTGTTAAGATAGAAATCAAAAGTGTATACTGCCAGTCACCCTCAGAACAGAGGTGACTCAATTTTGTATTACAATGCTAAGACAGACACAATATTTCTCTCTCTATCACTCTATCCATTCAAGTCTGAGCTAAGGAATGCGACTTATGTAAACATTAGAGATAAGGCATGATGTTTGCTATATATACGCACTATCCACTTATAACTTAAGTATATTAATTATATATAATTAGTATTATGTTAATAATATAGACTATTCATGGATAAATATCAATGAAGAAATTTCATATTATTTACTTATGTATAAATAATCTAAAACACAGTTCACAAGAAAACCAGACAGACACCAAATGACACTAAGTAATTCATTTTACTTTCTAAAAAAATTAACAGAACATTACTAGTTCCATTGTGGGAGAAAGGGTGAAATAAGGTTAGGAGTTGTCAAATCTAATTTTATGACCGAAATTGCAGATGATCTGGCTGGTTGAAAACCAACCAAAGTCTTTGAAATTGGCAGGTTCTGTGATTTATAGCAGACATAAAGATAACAAAAATTATGTCAAACGCATCACCAAATTCAGTTAACCCATTATACAAAAAGGTAAAATGTACCCCCTGACAAGAATTTTCTGTGATGTAATTGTTCCATCTACAGACCAAAATCTAGATGATAGTCTGTAAGGAAGACACTCCCACAGTTCCTTATTGGTCCTATCAACTAGTGATGTGCAGAGAATTTTCCCCTTTAAAAAGTGAGGACAAAGGGAAGAGAGGAAATTCGGACCATTGGACACTAAACACTCTCTTGGACTCACATCTAACAGCTAAGATCTGACATCTGAATCAAAAGCTGGACACAACTAATTCTTACTATTTTCTTTTCCAACTAACACAAATTCAGAACTCTGAAAACTTTTCTATTTTCCACAATTCTCATCATACTTGAATAAAAATTACTGGGACATATCTACACATGTCATAGAAAATCTACAACTTAACTGGTAATTATGCTGATTTTATTTAATTAAATTAAATTAATTTAAAATATTTATTAATAGCAGGAATATATATCTGGATAAATATTGATCAGATTTCAATTATTAGAAATCATAATTAGCTAAGGAATATATGGTTATAAAAATTCCATTCCTGCAGGTGGAATAAAGATAAAGATATGTTAATGGTAAATTTGCCAAATGTTAGCATACCAAAATTTTATCCAGAGGTATTGTCTTGTTCTATTATAAGATAGTGAATCTTATTTAGGAAAGTTAAAATTCGGCAAACATAAAATCTGGTAGAATTATTCTTATTGGATGGTCCTGGGAATGGTGAATGATCTGGTATGAGGATTACTTTAATTGTAAAATTGCAATATAATAGGATATCTGGCATTTGAGGATTGTAGCTAGTAGTGAAAGTGTTAATTCAGTGTGATTTAACTGTCAGACAAAGTTTTTATTGCTTTACGCTGTGCTGCTGTGTTCTGTGAAGTTATTTCTAAGTGAAGTAGTGTCCTGTCGTAAATCGTTTTAAATTGCATACAACTATCGCTATTTAGCTGTCTATACTGTGTTGAAACCATTGCCAGAGTATTGTCACGCTTGTTACATATTATTATTATTAATTATATTATTATTGTCACAGTAAATTCATTTATAATTAATTTGTGATTACTGTGTGAAGTAAAAATCCTCTAGTGAAACTTTCTCTAGGATCTAAGAGAATTAAAATCTTGGGTAATTCTCAGCTTTATATAATTATTCTGGGAACAGTGCCAAGATATAAATGTTTGATATAATAAAAGTATTAAATGAATTTTTGATAATTTTTATGAAAATATTATTTTTAATATTTATCACCCCATAAATATCCTCACACGACAAAATACTGCCCCTCGACAAAAATAGCCCAACAGATTATGACATTTTGGATGAATGGGCAACAGCCGAAAGGCTGGCTCCACGTCAGCCTTAGCTAGCAAAGCGCGCAAACCAAGTTGACCTCTTGGTCGAATGATGCATACGACACCAAGCAGAGGGACTTGTCAATATCATCATTCACCGACGATCCGCACGGATAAGATAGATGATGAATAAGGCGGTACTTAACGGGTACAAAAAAGTCCCGCCATCCTCCCCATTTTCACTTCCTTAAGCAGCTTGTAAATATCTCGAAAGTCCCCCACCGACTTAAAATTGCAGAGGTGACGTACGACCACCCGATCCCAAAATGGAATAATGAACCCCTCCGTGAACCGAACCCGCAGCAATGACACATCCTCATGATTACCGTAACTGCTTAGCCATGGCAACATCGCGTCTACCTTCCCCGGCGATGACCCCAGTGGTAGAGTGACCCTGCTGCTCCCGGTGCACACCCTGCAGCAGCCGCCTTACCGCATTGACTTTTTCCATGTGCGCCCCGTACCCATAACATTCATGCTTGTGACAGCATGCAGCCCCTAATTTGCACTGGTTATCGTTGAACAGCCAGCAGAATCCTTTCTTGTGAACGGTCGTCAAGGGGGAAGCCATACCCGCGTTGGCCCCGGACTGAAAGGGTGATGCCTTCTGCACCATCATGATCTTCATCCACAGCGACAGGTTGATTTGGTCCCACCGCATCCCTGGGTTAACTGACAACTGCTACCTGAATTGCTTGACGTACCGCCACTATGCCAAGCCCCGTATGTGTGATATGCTTCCCAGACACCGTCCAAGTAACAAAAAAGCTGAGAGCATCGATCAGGGTTTTTTTTTCCCCAACGACACTGGCCAGGATGCAAAATGCCTGCAACCAGTTCCCAAATGTTTTGGGAATTTTGCGGTAGCGCCAACGCTTCTCCTCCTCCTCTTTCTTAGTATCTTTCCTATCCTCCTCCTTCATATCCAAATATTCATCAAGAGGGAGAAGAAAAAAGAATTGAGGTGACAGCCTTGAAGTGACAACCCAGGTGCCCCGCAATAGACCCTCCCTTTCATCCCCTAACATGGACGTTGCCCCCGCCATCACCGTCGCCGTGGGATCCCCCACTCGCTGTCCGTACACGACTTCCAGCCGTCTCCTGTTCGCGGCCCAAACGTCCTCTCGCTCCAGAACGCGGCCGTTCGCGGCCAGAATGTTTGCATGCTGCCAAACGTTCACCAACTTCCCAAGGCTCCTGTTAACCACTGTCTGCCGACGCCTGTTCGTGGTCTGAACGTCCTGGTCCTTCACGGCCGGAACGTGACGACACAACCTCGCTTCTAGGTTTCCTCAGGGCGATGCCGTACCAGAGCTTCCAAAATCCCAGGCTTCCCGTCTGCTTACACAGCCTCTGGCCTGGCTGGCAGCGATGGGCTTGCCCTCCTATGCCCAGTGAATCCTTCTCCAGGGCTCAGACTTTGCGGCGGTCGGGTAATCTGAGCCGGTCGTCCAGACCTCATCTCGGTCATCGCTGTGGGCCCTGCAGCAGCAGGCCCAGATGGGACCAGGGCCTAACCGCTCCTGGAGCCAGACGACCCCTCTGTGCTGGACTGCAGAATGCACACCAACCAGCTAATCTTCCATTCTTCAAGACAGCAGCACCTGAAAGACAGAAAAACGAGACACCACACAGACCTGCCACAAAACAGGTAAGTGAGGATTAATTAAGATTGCCCTTGATCTAAACTGGCCGCTGTATATACTCCCATAATCTAAAAACCCCACCCCTACTTTCTATAGCCAAACCTTCACATAAACACCTCCAATGCCTGTCTCCTAGCCATGTCAAGACACTTCGCTGCGCTGCTCCATGGGCTACATTCAATAGGTGATGAGGTAAAATAGGAAAAATGCCACTTACAATTTTCTGAAGCTTATGTTTAGCTTCAATACTAACAGTTTCACTACATGCCACTCAGAGAATGTTATCTACTTATTAGAATTCTCTTGTAAACTTTAATATGTTGGCATGACAACAAGGTGCTTAAAGACCCAGATTGCTGAACACTGCCGCAACATTTCCAAAGGCTTCTTAAATCACTATGTTTCAAAACATTTTTTAACCATAATAAAGACACTCCTTTGAGCTAGGAGGGTAGCCCCACCCTGTGTCCATGACAACACAGCCAATGTCATCTGATCAGGAGCCATTTTAGTACACCACCTTTGGTGTGCTCTTGCAGCCACAAAAACGCTAGCTTTGAGAGTTTTTCACAAAGCCCACTTCTTCACACTTCAGGGCTCCCTCCTCATCCATGGGCTTAAGTTTTTAATATTCCAGCCATCCCGACGACTGTTTTTTGACTGGCAGCAGCCATACTGGTGTACCCTATGGTCTTGCTTCGGCGGCCATCTTGGTGTACCTTTATAAACACACTCCCCGCCCCATTTTTTTCTTTTCCTCCAGTTCCCTCCAGCTCTTTTTTTAATTTTTTTATGTATTTTACTTTAAAATGTATTAATTGTCAGAACATTGGAAGCCACCAGACAGGCTTCCAATGCAGACACTCATTAAATATGAAAAAAAATGATTAAAAATTATTTAAAAAAATAACCCCAACCCTCCCTCTCCCTCCCCATGTATTTACCGATTGCTGCCGTTCCCTCACCGACAATCTTAGGTTTTCTTAGGGGGAACTCTCTAGGCTATGCCCAGAGAGTCCCCCCTCTGCAATTTAGGACCCCCAGGGGCCATGTGACCGCTTTATTGAAAATAGTTTCTAAATTTTGTCCTGAGTTTAGAAATGCCCAATGTTAACATGTTCTTAGCTTTTCTTGGAAAGTTATAAGGCTATAAGTACAAAAAAATGGTTGTTAATGACCGCGGACGTACCTAGTACGAACGCAGCAAATAGGAGCCCTGGACTTACCTGGACCAGCGATAAGCGGCGATCAAGGTCGGGGGGGGGGGGACTGCTGGAGACCCCAGCAGTCCCCCTGCAGCAGCTCCAGCCATCCCGGCCCTCCATGACCATGTGATCACCATGATCACATCGCCACAATAGGAGTCTAGGAGCTGCCAGCAGGGGAACTGTCTGAGCTGTCAGACAGTCTCCCAGGCTGCTAAAAAGTAAAAGAAAAAAACAATATACATATATATGTATAATATATTATAGAGTGGTGTGTTTTTTGAGCTATATATGTTGGGGAAGTTTGTATGCACATTTGTCCTGATGAAAGCTTGAGGGAATTAAGCTGAAACGTTGACATTTTTTATTCACGGTAATAAAAGTTAAGTCTTATTTTAAGTCCCTGGAGTGCTATCTGAAAGCTGAAATAGTTAACTTTCCTTGTTCATATGTATTTTATGCTTAGATAAGGTTTATAATCATTAGTACTGACTGTAAGGATATGAAATAGTTAAACTCTTTCTTGCTTTAAAATAATGTTTGAAATAATTATGCTGACTTTGGCAGATGTATTTTGTACCAAGGTCTTTCGTCTACAGGATGTATGACCTTCCTTGACCTTAGGATGTTCCTGTCTCGTCTTTATCCAAATGCTTATCTTTTTCATGTCCGACAAGTATGTACTATTAACTACAAGGACACTATAGATCTCACTGCTTGCATGACAAACTGTGTATAAATGCTAGCCCTGAAAATATACTCATTGAGAACTTGTTAAGCACTCTTTCGTGTCTGTGTGTCTTAAATTTGCTAACAAGAACTCCCATCAATTGATGTGGTGACCGGAGGATCGAGAATCGAGGGGAGTTGAGTCCAGAACAGCATTAACCCTTTCAGCTTGGTGTCAGAAGTGGGATACAGCAGGACCATTTGCGGTGAGTAGCCTTTTTGTGTCTTATTGACGCTAATTGTCTATGACCCCCTTTGGTTCAGTAAGACTGTATCCAGTAGAAAGGAAAGGTGTAAGGACTTTAGTTGTATTGAGACTGTAAATAGGTCTCCGGTTTATTAGACATTTGGTCTAAATATATATAGGGGTTCTTGGTAACCCAGGTTAGTATCTGAGATAGATACAGGTTTTTGAGACCATAAGAGGTCTCAGGTTTATTAAGACTATAGGTGTTCTGAGGAGCACGGTTTATAGATCTATAAGTATACCCCAAACTTCTCTTTCTCCTGGTCACCTTTGTTTGTCTTAAATGTTCTTTGTGGGTTATTGTCTGTATTGGGGACACACTTTGGTAAGTTAGTAGTGTGTCTGCCCTGAGTCAGCAGTATGGGAAATGTAAGTTCAGGTCCTGAGTGACCAATATATATACATATATATATAAAAGATACCAGTACTGTATATTAGAAAAGAACTGACTCGCAGGTTGTACCTGATAGACCTACTTAAATCTTTTGCTTTATCCTTTATGTCACATAGAAGTATAGTTTATTACTCTGTTTTATTGTAAGTTATTTCACATGGGATCTGTGTGCCTGGTATGATTGTTACTTTAACACCATAAGCCCACTACACTTTCTATGAGAGTGGGATAGAGTAAATGTGTTACATTGTTTGCATGATGAGCTCAGTATTTTTATAACTGAGACAAAAAGTCACTTCATTAGTATTTGAAAGTTAATTCCTCGTATGGGATTAATTGTATAGAACACCAATCAGCACATCTTCCATGCCCTGTGTGTTTGTTGCAGAGGATCCATACTGTTAATATGATTTTTGTTTGTAAATAAGAGCGCAACATTTACATTTTCAGCGGTCCAACACATGCTTCATTTTGTGCTGAAAGCTAACCTTTCTATTGCTACAGATGCTTTAAATGATTCAGCTACTGCCTATGTTTTGTGTCTTCTATGTCTCACATTATATGTGTTTTTGTGAATTGTGGTATATAGCCTGGATCAGACATCATGGACAAAGGTTTTTACCTGTGTTACAAAGGCTCTTGGAGACTGACCGGTCTAAAGGTTTGCCATGCCTTAGAACATGGTATAGTATAATTTTTTTAAGTCTCTGAGAGTTCTGAAAGATTCGGGTGAAACCATGTCTGTGTAATCTGGTCCAGATGTTTGCAAAATTTCTGTAAGATTTAAAATTGATGCAGCATCATATCAGATTAGTTAATGGTCGTTTCAGACAAATATTTGAGTTATGAGCGCGCTATATAAATGGATCCTTTCTTTATATACAATACTATAGTAGATTAAAGTAATGACGTTAATTAAAAAAAAAAAAACATGTATGCATAAGAATTCCTAAAATAAATCTAATACAAACTAAAATTGGTATACCTTACAATAATATGTTCTGAGTACAGCTGTTAACTGTTTATTCTGTGTAAATGGTGATTGTGATAATGTGTGAAGTATGCAGCTTAACTGGAAAGTGGTTTAATTTATATGTTGATGTGTTGTTTTAAATTATATTTGAATCAGTTTGTTTCAGTCTAGTGATACTGATACAAATGCCAGCCAAATAACCTAGCAAATAACTGTTTTATTAGCTGTTGAATACTAGCGGTTTGGCCAAGAGTAGTTTGAGTTGGAGTAGTTCTATGAGCTCAGAGAGGCTCTTTGTTGTGGTCTGGTATAGCTATACCAGTTTAAGACTGCTTTCATATTGTGTCTACCCGTGTTTCCTAGGAGGGACACAGAGTGTGTAGTTGTGTGCTCATGAATGTGTTTTCTGTATTGGCATATCTGCTGGGTATCCGATACGTGTATCTACTACGTCTGTTTTGGGAGATGACGTGTAATATTACATTGGATGCTGAGTATGAGTTATATGGTTTGAAATGAATTGGTGTGTTATGTGTTTCATGTATTTTATTGTCCATTGTGTAGGAGTTTAACTAGCAGAGTGATTTGCATATCATTAACGCAAGCATTTAGTGTTTTTACAAAAGGTGAAATGCTGTCCAGCCGGCTAGAATGAAACAATTGTATGCTATCGCTCCTGGAGCAAGAAAAGCGCTTGTTACATCCCACGTGAAAGGGGCCCCGCAAACTTCTGCTGTTCAAATCGTGGCTCCACATTTCCATTTGCAAACTGATTAATCCTGAAAGTCATTCTTTTACTGATAAAAAGGATTGAATGGACAAGATGTCTCTCCCTCATAAAGGAGTTCTAATAGGGGAGTATTGTCCAGCTCAGAGTTAACTCTACTTTTAAAGTATATTGCATTGTTTGTGTCAAAGTAAGATTCATCTAGAATGCCTCATTGATTATGTAAAACTTCATAGAAGACAGATTGCATAAAATATAAGCAAATGTAAGAGAAGTACATGTTACACAAGTTAAGTACATGTTACACAAGTTAAACCTTAATCTCCAATTTAAGTTTTAGCCTAGGTAATTAATTAATGATGTTGTATTGATCCTTGTGTTTGTATGATTGTAGAGACCGTCCTGGAGTGTTTGTGCCACCTGATTTCTGGGACTACACATCAATCTCTCCGGCTGACCATGCAATAAGTATTTTGCAATTACATCTGTTTGGTCATTATGCATGCAGGCCGAAGAAACTGAGATACTTATGAGGACATAAACTTTGCACGCAAGAACCTGGAAAGTCCTGAAGGTGCAGTGCTGTTTAATACCGCTGGTTCTGTAATAACCCTTTCAACCATTGGGGTGTTGCACAGAGCATTGTGGTGAAAATCCAGCAAACAAAAGAAGAACTATGTGGAAGCTGACATTGTCTTGTTGTCAGCCATATTGCTACCCTAGCCATTTTATGGAACAAAATGTCTGGTGTCTAAACTGATTTCTTTACACTCTGTGAAAGACTTATTCTATTTTTCTGAACTATGCTGAACTATTGAACTATTTTTATTTTTATTTTTACTTTTGTAGAGTTAGCCGGAGAGAGAGAGGAAGTGTTAGCTGACCCAGGGATGAATGTATTATGTGTGTTTTTGATATATGTTGAGTGTGCCAAGGATGGATTCCTATGTTTTGTGAAACTGCATGAGGATATGACTGGTTTTGACTGGACCTTTGGAATAGGGAAATGGTTAAAAGATATAGGACGCAAGGTCCTGGTTATTATTGTCAGAATTTCAAGCTAGATTATAATTTATCTCATGAATTAATATGTAAGAAGTGTTTCCCAATTCCTCCCGATACCCGAGCTATGTACTCACAGGTGCGGGTATTATAAGTCACAAGTGGTGTCAATTGTGAGGGGATGACATGTCTAACACGATCGCGGCCCCCACTCAGGTTTTCCCCAGATGTGCTTTTTCCTCAAATATGAGTTTTTGCCACTGGGGTTTTTTGCCTGGCCCCAGATCATCGGGTGGACTGGTAATCCTAGACCCCGGTCCTTGAACGGGGGATAGGTATTATTCCCACTTAGACTACATGCGCCCACTTCCGTGGACAAAGGAGGAAAATAACTGTTGGGAATAATACACTTTGCCCATATTTACCCAGGGCTTACGATACAGATGACAGGCTGGTTAGTCTGTTTAAAATTGGTTAACATGTCAGCTATTTGCAATAATATATTTGCTATAAGCCCAAGTTCCATTTTGTCTTAAACATCCATTTTCTATATATCTGTCTGTAAAAGTATTAAGTGTCTTTTTTCCTGCTGAGTTTCTGTTTCTTGTAGACCACATGATTGCTTGGGAATACCATAATGTGGAAGTGTCTCTGTCCTGGGAAGATTTTAACCGATAAGATGAGCAATGTATTGCTCAAAGAGGGAGATGAAAGCTGAAATAGTTAACTTTCCTTGTTCATATGTATTTTATGCTTAGATAAGGTTTATAATTGTGACGAAGTGCCCTTCGCCACTTGGTCCTGGTGAGGCCTACTTGCCAGCCTCCTCCCCTGTGACTATGACTCTTTCATGTATCTGGCTTTAAAGCCCCTAGTCTACCTTCAGACAGACTATTTATGTAGGCTGCTTTATTTATCTTATGTTTTAGTCACCCTGTACCCATTATAGGTGCAGGGTGTGTGTAATGTAATTGTTTATAGTGTGTGTGTGTGTACTGTGTAATGTATTGCCTGCTCTCTTGTATTGCTGAGGTTTGCTACCAACTAGGTGGGTTTGGTTATGGAGCTTGTCTAGTGCCCTCTGTTGGTAGCAACAGCAATATGCACTACCTGAATTGCAAGACTGGTTCATTTGCATATTCGGGTAGATTTGCATATTGCTAATTCTGCAGGCAGGTGAGATATTTACTGTTAAATATTGTCTCCCCCCACCCCTTTAAAAATGTGCCATTGTGTTGTGATAAGTCACTGTGTGTTGCTTGATATGATTTGACTGTTTGTGATTTTATTGAGGTTTCACAACAATGTTATTGTGGTGACCCTATTGGCTGGTCCCAAGGGAAATAAAGGTTTTGACAGTTCTTCTTGATCCCTCTAAAAGTAGCCTTGTCTCGTTATTGGAGGGAGCTGTTATAATCACACTGGGGATTGCTATGCTCTGCATGCTCCCTTGAGCTTGAGTCACTTAGCTCTTTTAAGAGCTTGTTCCTGACACGCTCTCCTTGGAGGAGGGGTTTTCACCACACAGTCCTGGATGCTGGAGGTTCATACAGGGTGGAAGGAAGAGTTCTTTCTCACACAGTCCTGGAGGACAGAAGCTGATCCAGGGTGGAAGGAAGACGGCGAGACTCCAGTCAAGATACGGCGGTTGCGGAGTCTGCGGTGGTTGTGGTGTCTGCTGCAGCGCTTGGAGTCCTCAGGAAGCGCTAGGAGCATCCGTCAACGGAGGGTACTCAGTCGGAGTACAGGGAGCTCCGTTATAATAATCATTAGTACTGACTGTAAGGATATGAAATAGTTAAACTCTTTCTTGCTTTAAAATAATGTTTGAAATAATTATGCTGACTTTGGCAGATGTATTTTGAACCAAGGTCTTTCGTCTACAGGACCTTCCTTGACCTTAGGATGTTCCCGTCTCGTCTTTATCCAAATGCTTATCTTTTTCATGTCCGACAAGTATGTACTATTAACTACAAGGATACTATAGATCTCACTGCTTGCATGACAAACTGTGTATAAATGCTAGCCCTGAACATATACTCATTGAGAACTTGTTAAGCACTCTTTCGTGTCTGTGTGTCTTAAATTTGCTAACAAGTCACTTCATTAGTATTTCAAAGTTAATTGCTCGTATGGGATTAATTGTATAGAACACCAATCAGCACATCTTCCATGCCCTGTGTGTTTGTTGCAGAGGATCCATACTGTTAATATGATTTTTGTTTGTAAATAAGAGAGCAACATTTACATTTTCAGCGGTCCAACACATGCTTCATTTTGTGCTGAAAGCTAACCTTTCTATTGCTACAGATGCTTTAAATGATTCAGCTACTGCCTATGTTTTGTGTCTTCTATGTCTCACATTATATGTGTTCTTTGTGAATTGTGGTATATAGCCTGGATCAGACATCATGGACAAAGGTTTTTACCTGTGTTACAAAGGCTCTTGGAGACTGACCGGTCTAAAGGTTTGCCATGCCTTAGAACATGGTATAGTATAATTTTTTTAAGTCTCTGAGAGTTCTGAAAGATTGTGTCCATCAATTGATGTGGTGACCAGAGGATCGAGAATCGAGGGGAGTTGAGTCCAGAACAGCATTAACCCTTTCACTATCCTTTTGTATATGTTTGTATTTTTGGCTGGACAATATGGTAGTTTTGGTGGAGTGCAGGATTTTTCTATTTTTGTGTGTTATTCAGCTTTCTGGCAGGAGCTGGCTTTCTATGCACCCTCAATTTACAATTTGACTTGATGTCTACCTACGTTTTGAATATTTGTTTTTTCTCCTTTTTTTTACGTTATGAGTTTTTCTTTTTCTCTTCATTTGCTTTTTTGATGCACTTTAATAAAAAAATTTTGTGTCTATGGATGATTGTTTCACGCTAGCAGGTGGACGAGCTGAACAGGCAGAAATTTGGCAGTATAGTGATGCAGAGAGGATTAGATGGGAGACATTGGCATCTGATCTTCCAAACACTACTTCATTATAGGATATTTACTTTGAATTACTCCGATTAGAAAAGAGAGAAATGGATCTGGACCTGCATGGTCTGTTCCTGTCAGAATATCATCGGAAACTGAAGATCCCAAGGGGCTTTAGGGTAAGCAATATACCTACCATTGGGAGATTGAAACTGGGTGTTTGCAAAACGTGGACTTCAGTATTGAATAAATGTTCATTAGACCTTATTTTGATTATTATAGTGGATGTTAGGGAAGATTTAGTGCAAATCAGAAGAAAAATCACAGAGTTAGAAACACGTCAAGCTGTGTTACTTGCAACACCTGAAGTGACTCCAACATTTTTATTGAAATTGGAAAATAGTGTGAAACTATACAAAAACTGATCTCATTACATTTAAAAGGGAGAAACAGGACAAAGTGGCAACAGACTATAACGAACATAGGGTCTATAAGTGGTAAAAGTACCAAGATTTGCAAGATGGAGGAGACCGATCTGTAAACCTAGGCAGTACACAATATATAAGACATCTGGTGAATCCAGTTCAGTATTGTAATATAATAGAGATGCCTTTACTAGAGGACACTCTGCCACTGGAGGAATACAGGAGCAACCTTTAGGAACAAGTACAGACAGGGCCGGTGCAAGGATTTTTGCCGCCCTAGGCAAAAGTAAAGTTTGCCACCCCCCCATGTGACATCACAATGCCCCACCCATATGATCTGCCATGTTAACTAACGCCAGTGCCGCAGTGCCGCCATGTTTACATTAAAAGGCCTGCAGGGACAGGCTATAGACACCAGAACAACTACATTAAGCTGCAGTGGTTCTGGGGACTACAGTGTTTCTTTAATGTGAGGTAAATTAGAGATTAGTGCCACAAATAATATACTAGATTGACTACTTACAACCAGATGAGGATGATGATGGGCTCTAGCTGCAGTCTGGCTCCACTGGTCTGGTGTAGAACAGGCTCTCTGGAGGCGGTTTGTAACTGTGGTCACAAAAATCAATGTTCTGGGAGAACGGGAAGCAGCTCTATTTTTTGGGGGCCCTTTACACAGCTCAGGGTCTGGGTCCCAGGGTCCACCTTCATGTTCCACCAATGAGTTTGTTCACAGGTGTTGGAGTGTGTAGGGGATGTCCTCATATGTGTGTAAGGAATGCATTGTGTAAGGGCTGCAAGGTGTGTTTCTGTGTATGTACGGGATGCAGTGTGTGCATCTGTAAGGGATGCATTGAGTGTGATGGATGTCAATCTCCCCCCCCTCCCAATTTCCTTCTCACCTCCCAATTTCCTTCTCACCTCCCAATTTCCTTCCCTCCCTCTCCCAATTTCCTTTCCCAATTTCCTTCTCCCCCCTCTCCCAATTTCCTTCTCCCCCCCCCCAATTTCCTCGCACTTCCTGTTATCTTGGCCGGGTACAGGAGACAGATGCTCCCTGTACCCGCGGACCATACAGAGCTCGGCCACGCTACAGTGAGGGAGTGACAGGCGGGAGCGCTGGTCGCTGAGCGCTTCCCTCCTGTCAGCCCTGTTCCCTCATGCTGCGCCCGGGCGGTGGGGTGTGTCTTCATGGATGCATCAGCCCGGGCAAAGCTGCTCGGGTGGCTGCAGCATGAGGGGGGGCGGCGATCCTGGCAGAGTCCCTTCCCAAGGGGCGCCCTAGGCGGCTGTCTAGTCTGCCTAACAGGTAGCGCCGGCCCTGAGTACAGACCATTTAGGCATAGGTACTCGGTACCAGAGCAGAGGCATTACTACAGATGGAGAACGATTACCAGACGTGGAGAGAAGGGACAAACCTTCTGGAGTAAGAGGAAAGCTTCCCTGCCAGAAGAGATAATAGCTATTTTCAATGTATCTTCTCGACTTTTGACACCAGCTGAAAAAACTCTGATTAACAAGGGTTTATCATTTGTATCCACAGCCAGACCCAATCCACTTGACTGGAAAGTTGAATTGTACAAATTTGGCAAATCCCTGAGACTTAAATATTTTTTCAAAAATAAACCCATCCCTTTGGAGGAACGGAAGGCAGGTTTCAAGAAAAAGCCAAATCCAATGCCAAATCAACCAGCCATTAAAACTTTTTAAAGATCAGTACAAAGAGAAACTTCAGACCATTTTAAAATAACAAAACATCACCATTCTAACTGTTAAAACAGGACAGAGAGATCATCAAGTCATTGGCCATGGACAGTATTATTATCAGATCAGCTGACAAGGGAGTAGGGATTGTCATTCAAGATTATAGTAAATGTAGGATGGAGATATTACACCAATTATCGGATTCAGATACTTACTTGAAATTGGACGGGGACCCCACAAAAGATGTTAAACAACTTATTGGTATCGGTTTACAAAAGGGTTTGGAGCAGAATTTTCTTGATCAAGATCTCTATGAATATTTACAACTAGAATTGAGCGAACTCGGACTGTAAAGTTCGGGTTCGTACCAAACATTAAGTTTTTTGGACCCCGGACCCGAACACGGACATATCAGTGTATGTTCGGGTTGGAGTTCGGTGTTTGGCGATTTAATGGCGCGTTTTGAAAGCCTGCAGGGCAGCCAATCAACAAGCGTTTGATTTGTGTGCCCTTAGAAGCCATCACAGCCATGGCTTCTAATGGCATGGCTGTGATTGGCCAGTGCAGCATGTGACCCAGCCTCTATATATAGCTGGAGTCGCGTAGCGCCGCACGCACATAAGCTCTTATTAGTGTAGGGAGAGGATGCTGCAGCTGTGAGGGTCAGATTAGGAAAAAATTCTGGTGTTGAATCTGCAAACTACAGCGATTATTTTTGTGGGTACTACATTTTTGTACCCTGCCCTGAGTCCACGGCCACAGAGAGTGCAGTGCATTTGCAACTGCATGTGTGCCAGGCACATTACTTTAATCCTGTTCTGGTAGCTCAGTAGGCAACATCTAGGCATTTTTAAATACTGCAATTATTTTGGTGCTAAATAGTACATTTGTGTACTGCATTTCTTGCACTCCAATAAAACCCTTAAAAACTACTGTTACATTGTTGGTTTAAAAAATCTAACTTTTTGGTGCATTTGGTACATTTGCGGCCTGCAGTGCACTTCATATCTGAGAGTCAAATAGAACCGTCAAATACTGTGCTTACAGCGCAGTTTTAAAAATTCTAATTCTTTAGGTGCAAAAAAGTAAATTTGGGGCGTGCACTTCATATCTGAGAGTCAAATAGAACCGTCAAATATTGTGCTTACATTGCAGGTTGACTAATTCACATTTTTTTGGTGCTAAAAAGGAAATTTGTGGGCTGCACTTGATATCTGAGAGTCAAACTGAACCATCAGATACTGTGCTTACAGAGCAATTTTAAAAATTCAAATTCTTTAGGTGCTAAAAAGTAAATTGGGGCGTGCACTTCATATCTGAGAGTCAAATAGAACTGTCAAATACTGCTGTGACATTGCAGTTTGCCTAATTCACATTTGTTTGGTGCTAAAAAGTAAATTTGGGGCGTGCACTTCATATCTGAGAGTCAAATAGAACCGTCAAATACTGTGCTTACATTGCAATTTGCCTAATTCACATTTCTTGGGTGCTAAAAAGTAAATTTGGGCCTGGCACTTCATATCTGAGAGTCAAATAGAACCGTCAAATACTGTGCTTACAGCGCAGTTTTAAAAATTTAAATTCTTTAGGTGCTAAAAAGTAAATTTGGGGCCTGCACTTCATATCTGAAAGTCAAATAGAACCGTCAAATACTGTGCTTACAGCACAGTTTTAAAAATTCTAATTCTTTAGGTGCTAAAAAGTAAATTTGTGGCCTGCACTTTATATTTGAGAGTCAAATCGAACAGTCAAATACTGCAATGACATTGCAGTTTGTCTAATTTATTTTTTTTGGTGCTAAAAAGTAAATTTGGGGCGTGCACTTCATATGTGAGAGTCAAATAGAACCGTCAAATACTGTGGTTACAGCAAACTTTTAACAATTCTAATTTTTTGGGTGCTAAATAGTACATTTGCGGCCTGCAAATGTGCATTTCTTGCAGTCCAATAAACTAAAAAAAAATATAAAAAATTGTTGACAATTGGCAGTTACATTGTCACCTGACATAAACCATCTGTTAGTTTGGTGGGTGAATGCAAACAATGAGGAGAGCGTCAAATAAGGGACGTGGCCCTGGTCATGGTGCTGTTGGTGTTGGTGGAGCTCCTGTTGCAAGTAGAGGATGGGGTCATTCTGTGCCAGCTACACGCACAAGTGAAACACCTACCTCAGGTGCGAGTACGCGACAGAACCTTCAGCATTATTTAGTAGGCACGAATGCCGCTCTACGAATGGTGAGGCCAGAACAAGTACAGGCGATAGTAGATTGGATGGCTGACAGTGCCTCCAGTTCCTGCACATTGTCTCCCACCCGGTCCCCTGCTGAAAGCTCAGAGTTGGCACCTGCAGCCCATGGCCATCTGTCTTTCACCTCACCCCCTTGCAAATAAGCCAAGCAGTCTGAGCCACAAGGCATGCAGCAGTCTCTTATGCTTTTTGATGACTCTGCTGGTGGGGTTTCCGTGGGCCATCCATGTAGCCCTGCCCCAGAAGTGGAAGAGATTGAGTGCACTGATGCACAACCACTTATGTGTCAGGATGTGGACATGCGAGGACCACCGCAGCACGTCTCTGATGATGACGAAACACAGGTGCCAACCAGTGGCGTCTCTAGGATTCATTTTTCGGGGGGGCACATGGAGGGCCAGGAACAAAAGTAGGGGGGCACATTTAAACCCGCCCTCGCCACAATTTGACCCCGCCCCTGTCGCATGTTAAGCCACGCCCCAGACACAATGTGTTTTTTTTTTTTAATAATACCTGGTGGAGGATTCATTATTTTCCACCAGGGATTATTAAAAAAACAAACACATTATCCTTGATACAGTGCCATAGTTGCCAACATTTGAAAAAAAATTCCAAGAACATTTTGCAGCACAGCTATCAATTACTGTCTGGGTATAATATCCCTGGACAGTCAGTGCTCTCTGTATAATACAGGGTTGTGTGTATAATAAATTGGGACACTCAGTGCTCCATGTATAGTGCTGCTCTCTGTATAATACAGGTCTGTTTGTGTATAATATCCCAAGACAGAGAGCAGCACTATACAGGAAGCACTGACTATCCCGGGATATTATATACACACAGATCTGTATTATACAGATAGCTGAGCATATACCCCATGTCCCAATCTCTAGACTACTAGTACCTGTCAACAGCAGCTCCCAGACACGTGTAACAGGGCTAAAGTGTGCGGCAGCTCACACAGATGATTCAGCGGTAAAGTGCACTCGCTGGCAGAGCCAAACTGGGAATCCCTGGGAATCCAAAGCAGCCCTGGAAAAAAAATGTATGCCATTCCTACAAGTCAAAATAAATATATATATATATATATATATATATATATATATAGTACAGTAAGCACACAAGCTCACAGACATGCGCAAATAGGCTTACTGACAGACAAAACTCTCTGACTCACACACAAGCTTACTACAGACAGTCACTTGTATAAACAGAAGGCTCACTACAAAGAAGTTCAGGGACACACACAAGCTCACTGACAAACACATGCTCACTAAATAGAAGCTCACTGACACACAAGCAGTACCATTTTAACAGAGTTAAGGGCCCCTGGGCAAAGCAATGCACTGGGGCCCTTCCTACACAACAACTCAGAGGAATTTTAATTATTGATAGACTGCGGAGTCCACACACAGACTGTGAGTCCATACACACACACAGACTGCGGAGTCCATACACACACACAGACTGCTGAGTCCATACACACACACAGACTGCTGAGTCCATACACACACACACACACACACACACACAGATTGCTGAGTCCATACACACACACAGATTGCTGTGTCCATACACACGCACACAGATTGCTGAGTCCATACACACGCACACAGACTGCTGAGTCCATACACACGCACACAGACTGCTGAGTCCATACACATGCACACATACTCTGCTGAGTCCATACACACACACAGACTCTGCTGAGTCCATACACACACACAGACTCTGCTGAGACCACACACACAGACTCTGCTAAGTCCATACACACACACACAGACTCTGCTGAGTCCATACACACACAGACTGCTGAGTCCATACACACACAGACTGCTGAGTCCATACACACACACACACAGACTGCTGAGTCCATACACACACACAGATTGCTGAGTCCATACACACACACACACACACACAAACACACAGATTGCTGAGTCCATACACACACACACAGACTCTGCTGAGTCCATACACACACACAGACTCTGCTGAGATCATACACACACACACACACAGACTCTGCTGAGTCCATACACACACACACAGACTGCTGAGTCCATGCACACACAGACTGCTGAGTCTATACACACACACACAGACTGCTGAGTCCATGCACACACACACAGACTGCCGAGTCCACACACACAGACTGCCGAGTCCACACACACACACACACACACAGACTGCTGAGTCTACACACACACACTGCCGAATCTACACACACACAGACTCCTGAGTCCATACACACACACACAGACTGCTGAGTCCATACACACACACACAGACTGCCGAGTCCACACACACACACACACAGACTGCCGAGTCCATACACACATACACAGACTGCTGAGTCTATACACACCACACAGAAGGCTCACTACAAAGAAGTTCAGGGACACACACAAGCTCACTGACAAACACATGCTCACTAAATAGAAGCTCACTGACAGGGAGCACTGACTGTCCCAGGATATTATACAGGCACAGGCCTGTATTATACAGAGAGCAGCACTATACAGAAAGCACTGACTATCCCGGGATATTATATACACACAGATCTGTATTATACAGATAGCTGAGCATATACCCCATGTCCCAATCTCTAGACTACTAGTCAACAGCAGCTCCCAGACGCGTGTAACAGGGCTGAGAGAGAGAGAGAGAGAGAGTACAGTAAGCACACAAGCTCACTGACATGCGCAAATAGGTTACTGACAGACAAAACTCTCTGACTCACACACAAGCTTACTACAGACAAACTCACTTGTATAAACAGAAGGCTCACTACAAAGAAGTTCAGGGACACACAAGCTCACTAAAGACAAGCTCACTGACTCACACATGCTCACTAAATAGAAGCTCACTGAAACACACAAGCAGTACCATTTTAACAGAGTTAAGGGCCCCTGGGCAAAGCAATGCACTGGGGCCCTTCCTACACAACAACTCACAGGAATTTTAATTATTCATAGACTGCGGAGTCCACACACAGACTGCTGAGTCCATACACACACACACACACACACACAGACTGCTGAGTCCATACACACACACTGCTGAGTCCATACACACACACACACACACAGACTGCTGAGTCCATACACACACACACACACTGCTGAGTCCATACACACACACACAGATTGCTGAGTCCACAAACAGATTGCTGAGTCCATACACACACACACACACACACACACAGATTGCTGAGTCCATACACACACACAGATTGCTGTGTCCATACACACGCACACAGATTGCTGAGTCCATACACACGCACACAGACTGCTGAGTCCATACACACGCACACAGACTGCTGAGTCCATACACATGCACACAGACTGCTGAGTCCATACACACGCACACAGACTGCTGAGTCCATACACATGCACACATACTCTGCTGAGTCCATACACACACACAGACTCTGCTGAGTCCATACACACACACAGACAGACT
>OW240921.1:54598110-54608453 GCA_933207985.1 Pelobates cultripes | reverse complement strand
GTCACTTTTGAATGCTAGCGGTGCTTTCACTCTAGTGGTAGCATGAGACGGAGTCTAAAACCCACACAAGTGGCTCAGGTAGTGCAGCTCATCCAGGATAGCACATCAATGCGAGCTGTGGCAAGAAGGTTTGCTGTGTCTGTCAGTGTAGTGTCCAGAGCATGGAGGCGCTACCAGGAGACAGGCCAGTACATCAGGAGACATGGAGGAGGACGTAGGAGGGCAACAACCCAACAGCAGGACCGCTGCCTCCGCCTTTGTGCAAGGAGGAACAGGAGGAGCACTGCCAGAGCCCTGCAAAATGACCTACAGCAGGCCACGAATGTGTATGTGTCTACTCAAACAGTCAGAAACAGACTCCATGAGGGTGGTATGAGGGCCCGACGTCCACAGGTGGGGGTTGTGCTTACAGCCCAACACCGTGCAGGATGTTTGGCATTTGTCAGAGAACACCAAGATTGGCAAATTCGCCACTGGCACCCTGTGCTCTTCACAGATTAAAGCAGGTTCACACTGAGCACATGTGACAGACGTGACAGAGTCTGGAGACGCCGTGGAGAACATTCTACTGCCTGCAACATCCTCCAGCATGACCGGTTTGACAGTGGGTCAGTAATGGTGTGGGATGCCATTTCTTTGGGGGGGGCGCACAGCCCTCCATGTGCTCACCAGAGGTAGCCTGACTGCCATTAGGTACCGATATGAGATCCTCAGACCCCTTGTGAGACCATATGCTGGTGCGGTTGACCCTGGGTTCCTCCTAATGCAAGACAATGCTAGACCTCATGTGGCTGGAGTGTGTCTCGCCCACCCATTCCCCAGACCTGAATCCAATTGAGCACATCTGAGACATCATGTCTCGTTGCACCACAGACTGTCCATGAGTTGGCAGATGCTTTAGTCCAGGTCTGGGAAGAGATCCCTCAGGAGACCATCTGCCACCTCATCAGGAGAATGCACAGGCGTTGTAGGGAGGTCGTGCAGGCATGTGGAGGCCACACACACTACTGAGCTTCATTTTGACTTGTTTTAAGGACATTACATCAAAGTTGGATCAGTCTGTAGTGTGTTTTTCCACTTTAATTTTGAGTGTGACTCCAAATCCAGACCTCCATGGGTTAAAAATTTGATTGCCATTTTTTATATATTTGTGTGATTTTGTTGTCAGCGCATTTGTCTATGTAAAGAACAAAGTATTTCAGAAGAATATTTAATTCATTCAGATCTAGGATGTGTTATTTTTGTGTTCCCTTTATTTTTTTTGAGCAGTGTATGTATATATATGTACAATTGCAAGAAAAAGTATGTGAACCTACTTTTTCCACCTGCACTGTGAATGTTTACATGATGTGTTCAATAAAAACATGGCAACATTTCATTCTTTGTGTTTTATTAGTTTAAGCAGACTGTGATTGTCTATTGTTGTGACTTAGATGATGATCAGATCACATTTTATGACCAATTTGAGCAGAAATCCATATAATTCCAAAGGGTTCACATACTTTTTCTTGCAACTGTATATATATATATATATTTGTGTTAGGTGCTTAAGATAGTACAGTATGAAATACCATGAATAAGCGTAGGATGATAAAAGGAGCAAGTCGGTTGTGGTGTGCCGAAACCGACGATGAGGTAGGCCTGAGAAAGAAGAGGGCCCACCCAGGAAAAGAAATAGAAAGGAAATAAATGTTAAAAGTGGTGTGGTGGGAGGGTCATTCAACGCTGACCTCGAACGGTAAGGAGCAAGGTAAGGGGAGTGCCTTAAGTAGGCTAGGGGTAGCAAACCAGCACCTCCCACAAATGCAGGCAAATTGCCTTAATACTTGTGTTAGGTGCTTAAGATAGTACAGTATGAAATACCATGAATAAGCGTAGGATGATAAAAGGAGCAAGTCAGTTGTGGTGTGCCGAAACCGACGATGAGGTAGGCCTGAGAAAGAAGAGGGCAAAAATTAAGTAATCAAATTTATTAACAGACAACCAATACATATACATTTATCAACCAGACATGTTTATGAAAGCATCCCTTAATTCTTGTACTGGGTTCGGTATGTACCGTGAGTAAGCGGATGACTTCCAGCGCCCCAGTGTTTTGATAACATGAGTTGGGATGTTGACACTGGAGGCTGTGGACGCGGCTCCTATACGAAAGGAGTGTCCTGAGTATTTGTTTGCGTTGAGGCCCAGTTGTGTGAGCAAGGACCTGACGTAGGTCATGAAGGTTGTAGTGGTGAGTACTGCACCTTGTAGTTGTAATAACGGTTGCGAGGGCAGTAAGTGATGGTGCTGTATGTAGGCATCAAGAACCTTGACGGGACACCATCTGTTGTGCGTGGGTTAGTACGGAATGTTTACAGGTATGTGCTGGCTGGTTTTGGAGTGAGGTAAAGACAGGATGTAATAATCCATATGTTTTGTCAAGTGGGAGTAGAGGAGGAATGGAGTGGTTTGGGTCGTGGAGGTCGTAGTGAATTCTCTGGGTCGTAGAAATCCATAGAAAGCGATGTATATTGCTGTTTTGATGATAGAATTCGTATTAGTGTCAAACGGTTTTAGGTCAAGTAGGTTAGATAATGCTTTGAAGATATGGTTATCTATGGGTAGCCTCTGGGCCAAATGTGTGGGTTCTGATTTTTTAATACCTCTGAGTATGGTCTTAATTTGGTGAGAGGCCATGAAACTGTTGTTATTTGGGTGTAAGATGAGCATGTGGTGTTGAATGCCAGTGAGATAGAGTTTGATGGTGTTGTATGACATTTTGAGTTTAAGGTGGCAAAAGGAAGCAAACCCCAAAAAAGATGTCATAACAAACGGTTGTATGATGTTATGTTCCAGAAGGAATCGTTTGAATAGTGTGAAAGCCCTGCTGTATGTTTTGTTTGTATTGTTTGAAAGTGCCAACTGGGACAATGTCCTGCTATGCTGCATGATGACGTCTAGTCCAGTATGAGTTGTTGAAATGTTGGAGTGATGGTGGCTGTGGGTGCTGCTGACGGGAGTGCTTGATGAAACTCCTGAAATTTAAAGCAAGACAAATTGTCAGCAGCTGTGTTATATACACCTGGCACATGGAAACAACATAGGAAGAAATTATGACAAGCTGCCAACCAAGTGAGTTTCCTCAGAAATCTCATGATCGTAAGAGATTTGGAACGACCTTTGTTGATGATGTGACAGGTTGCCTGGTTGTCTGAGTAACAACGCACTGGCGTATTAGCCCATAAATGACCCCACGCTACGGCAGCCGCCACTATGGGGTAGATCTCAAAAAGAGCTGAGGTAGTGGAAAAACCTTCCAAATCCTGAACTGCTGAAGGCCAGCTGCCCCAAAGCCATTCGTTCCCAAAAATTGCTGCAAAACCAGTGGTAGATGCCGCATCTGACCAAATGGTAGGAGATGATTCAGTCAATTGAGGGAGGAACATACTTTTACCATTCCAAGTGGTTAAAAATCTCTTCCACATGTTTAGATCTGCCGTAGCTTGGGCATCTAAGGACAACCTGTGCGTGTCATGTAGAAAAAGTGGGAAAAGATGCAATAGTCGTGAAATAAAGGAGCGGCCTTGAGGTATGATGCGCATCGCAAAATTTAGTGACCCTAGCAGGGACTGTAGCTCTTTGCGGTTGCAAGTGCCGAGCTGTAGGTAGTTGTTTATGTAAGTGAGAATATTCTCTATCTTATCGCATGGTAGGCTTGCTTGCATTGTGGCAGAGTCTAATTGGATACCCAAAAAAGTGATAACCATGTCTGGCCCTTCTGTTTTCTTTGGGGAGATGGGTACACCTATTTGCTCAAACAGCTTAGTGGTAGCTTTGAGGCTAGTGGGAGATGAAGTATTCTCCTCGACCAGTAGGAAATCGTCCAAGTAATGTAATACCGTAGGGCATCCGGCTATGTTCAATAGTAACCAGCATAATGCTTCAGCAAATGTGTCGAAAAAAGCTGGGCTACTTTTGGACCCAAAAGTTAACCGGGAGAAAAAAATAGTAGTTCCCGGACCACTTGATGCCATGCAGGTGCCACAGTGTGGGGTGGATAGGGAGTAACTTGAAGGCGTTAGTAATGTCGGTCTTACTGAGCCAGGCTCCAACTCCTGCTTGTATGATAGCTGTAATGGCGTGATCTATGGTGGTGTATTGCAGAGAGAATTCCTCAGAGGGTATGAGGGAATTAAGACTGGGGTTGGCCGATGAGTGGGGAGCCGATAAGTCAATGATGAGTCTCTGTTTTTGGGAAGATTTCCCTGTGACAATACCAATAGGGTTGGTGCGCCATTCTGTGAATGGAGGAGTTCTAAAAGGCCCCAATACAAAGCCCTCATCCACTTCTTGGGCTATGAGGGTGTCAACCACTGTGGGGTTGTGTTGGGCGGATTGTAGGTTAGGGCATTCCAGAGTTCCAGCTGGTATGTGTAGGATACCTGTGTGGAAGCCTTCTGTTAAACCAGAAATAAGAAAGTCTACCAGGTGTCTAGATGGGTGCTGAGACATCAATGTTGTGAATACTGGCATATTAATGGACGTAAGGTAAGGCTTGGAATACATTTTATTTGGACACATGGTCTTTGCATGTGCCCTAAAACATTTTGAACAGACATGCAATAGTCTACATCCACTGTAATTACAAGACCCAACATTGAAATTATTACATACCTGGGACTTGCCCAGAAACTTGATTGGGCGTCCCAATTTGTCTTTGGATAGTTTCCCTGGATCCCCAGAGGAACTAGTTCCTTGTGTGGAGGCATGTCCGTCTGCCGTGTTGGGACAAAAATTAGTAGTATGGGCTGTGGAGGAGCAGTATGCACAAGCTGGTGTTCTTAGACCTGCAAAGTGTCTGCAAAATAAGACGGTATCAATCCTTCCCCAGTTGGATCGTGTTCCGTACTGGGAGAAGGCTCCAGCCACTTTTGCAGAAAAAGACCTATGGTAGTCATAGAATGCCGAACCACCATATTTGTTGCCCAGGTCTACCAGCTTGTGCATATAGAGATCAAACTCCTCTCTTCTGTTAGGATAAACCGCACAGATGACATCCCTGTAAATACCAAACGCTAGTACAAATTCAGGGATAGTCAGTTTTCTGTTCAGGCGGGCATCCCTAGATCTGACAATAACAGAAACATCATCATAAGCATACGTCTTATGTTCCACAATGTCCTGGGAGGCAATCAACAGGGAAGCCAGGTTGACGTCTTTACCTTCCAGGATATCCCTTTTGATATGCTCAGGTATCATGTGGGCCGGGCTAACTTCCTGGTCATCCAGGGTGCTGGCTGGAGCGACTAATGGCAAGGCTGGTGTTTGTACCGCAGCCGCGGGTGGCCCTGCTAGAGTGAGGGCCGTGGTGACCGACTCAAGTTTCTCCAGCCTGGAGTTGACCTTGCCCATGGATGCCATGAGTGAGGATAACATGGCATGTATGTCCCCTGGGTTGGACTGGCTAGATCCTTCCCCGGCCTCCATGTTATTAGTTGATGTGCGTAGCAGTTTGAAAAGTTCTGCCTTCCTTGCTGTAGCGGGGTAGGGGATTTGTCGTCTCCTTAATTCCGTGGTTATGCGCGGGATTGTCCAGGATCTAATTGATGCTGGACTAGCTAGCTCTCCTCCTTGTGTGGGAGTGACAGCTCTAGCCGGGGTGCTAGGCAGGGAGAAATCCTCTACCCCTTCCTGAGACATACTATAAATAAAACAATAATTAGTATATAGAACCACCAAATTGTACTGGCAGGCTAGCTAGGCCGGATGGCGAAAGTATTATACTTGTTTGGTGACAGGTGAGGCCCTGCTAATTGCCAAGCGGCTTGAGAGGCTCTATCTATGCGTTGGCGCGAGGGGTTATTGAGGCCACTTGACGTAGTGGCAGGAGTTTTAGGCCTCTCGGTGACTGTACGACAGAAAACAGGGGAAGGGAGTGACAGGTGAGGCCCTCTCTTTGCAACATGCGAGGCGGCTAGCTAACGTGTGGCCCGATGGGTGTTTGCCTCTGAAACATTTGAGGCGGGGTGTTGGCCTCGCGGGACCACTAACTGATGGCGACAGCCAAGACGGGGTAAATACCTATTGGGAATCCTGTGACCCTATTGCCAGTACTCTAAACTAGGGGGATGAAATGAAATGTATGGTAGAATACCATATGAGCAGGTGTACGTACCTGATAGTATGACAAATCACAGGAATAAACCGTGTGGAGCAATTATATAAGCTTGACAGCCTAAAAATGGGTAAAAGAGAGTAGTATGATGAGTGTGGAGTGTGAAAAGAAACAGACTTATAGTCCGTAGCAGCGATGTATTAAAATTATGTTGATACCATGGGAATAGCTATGAGTGGCTCAGAAATGTTAGCATGCTTGAATAAGACATCTGAGGGAGGCCGTGGCCTATGTACCAACAATCTATGTGTTACGTGATAATGGTGTGTAAAGGAAAACATGAAACGTAGGTTATATACATATGTATATGACTGTGCAGGGAACGTATGATTGGTTGGATCAGTACGTGTGATTCAACCAGAGTATGCATGAAAAAGGAATTAAGCCTTATGTGTCATCGTCATGACAGAGAAATGAGGCCTGTAATGTAGGCTGAGTGAATTGAAATGAAATGGATAG
Organism: Pelobates cultripes; assembly: GCA_933207985.1. NCBI lineage: Eukaryota > Metazoa > Chordata > Amphibia > Anura > Pelobatidae > Pelobates > Pelobates cultripes. Next base: position 54,601,837 of record OW240921.1, on the reverse strand, counting down.
TTATAAAACTCCTGGCGTGGGAGTTTCAATGATCTGTACAGAAATGTAACTGGTTTTATAGAAAGGGACATGGATGAGGTCCTGGCCTATTTAACACAGCGTTATGTATGATATGTAGCAGAATAACCAAAGGCAGGGTGTAAAAAATGTAGATGAATGGATGTTCAATGTTGATTCTTCTTAATTTCTTCTTATCTTCAGCTGATTGATATATATATACGTCTTTTGTATATATATTCTTGGGCCAAATGCTCGCCACAATAATATATGTCTATATTATTGAAAAGTAGTAATACGCAATCTGACTTACGGTTTCTTCAGGTTTATTCTTTGTTACGGATACATAATAAAGGATGTTACAGGATAATGTACATTCAACAGCAGATGGTAATTGCTGGACTTCTTTTGGGAGAGTTACATCGTTGTACAGAGCCAAGCCAAGACCGAGACTGAGCGCGACCTCGTGTCCCTCTGTTACTATATAGATGTGCTAATACTAACGTCAGCATATAACTCTAGCCATATAAGGACAAGACCCCCACACCCACATTCCAGAGCTCTCGGACAAAGAAAGCCTTGTGACTTATTGATACCATCTGTTACTTATGTCAATCCACACATCCATATATATAATCAATAGAAACATAGAATATGCAATATTCTACACAGGGATACCCCAAAATGATTTAAAATGATGTAAAGTGATGTATATCTATATGATATATTGTATAGAAAAGAGGTATCAACCCGAGAATTATGCTTAAATGAACCTATATTCTTTGTATGTGTTGTAGTAATAACCCAGAAGTGAGGCCTGTAACATAGGCTGAGTCCATTTGTATAAATGGATAAGTAACGCAGACCCCTGAAAGCGTGGGAGTCAAATGGTATATACAGAGAAGTGGGCTTGATTTGTGGACGTAATACAATACTGACAATATTTAAAAGTAATCAAAATAATCTATTTAAACAAGCAATTCTTAACCGAACGTTATGTACACATGAAATGGTGAATATAATTCATGAAAGGATTATACGTGAACACACAGAAAAGCCGAAAGCAAATGTAAGGGAAACACAGAAGTTAGAATAGTTTAACCGTATGATTTATGCGAACCGAAAGCGTGTTTGAGCGTAAGTGAAAATTTGCCGAATGGCAAAACAACCGAATGATAATTCGTTTCAATATTACATGAAATAGGATATGCGAAATGACTATTGAACGATTAACTATGTTCAGCCGAATGACCGTACGAATGAAAAAGCCCACGAATGGCTTGAAACATTCGTGTCATAACCAGGGAAAAAGCCGCAAAGCGAGGACCCGTGCTGTACCGTACGCCATGGGAACCGGTCCTGGCGTGACAGGAAGGTCTGACTTACGGTTTAGGAGTCCCTGGGACGCGATCTACGACGGAGACTGGAGTCAGAAGAAGCTGGACGGGCGGAAGGCCTGAACAGGATTCCTGGACACAGCTAACGTGGTGAAAAACCTTGTGGATACTGAAACCAAGATGGCGTCTGAGAGAACCCGGAAGTGGATCCTCATTCAACGCTGACCTCGAACGGTAAGGAGCAAGGTAAGGGGAGTGCCTTAAGTAGGCTAGGGGTAGCAAACCAGCACCTCCCACAAATGCAGGCAAATTGCCTTAATACATATATATATATATAGACAGATATAGATATATATATATATGCATTTATTATGTCATTCTAAATGTATTTTTATTTAAATTTATATGTATATTATATGTATATTAATTTAAACATACAGTTTTTTTAAACTGGTATGTCATTTTTTAACAAATGTTTTTATCATTTTTTAATTTTTTTAATTTTAAATGTAATATATATATATATATACATATATATATATATAAAATTAGCATCATTCTAAGTGTATTTTAATATTAATATATATAAATTATATATATATATATTCATATTAAATTACACTTAGAATAACAGTTTATGTATGTGTATGTGCATATAAAAGTACTATACATATATGATTTAAGTACTTTTATTACATTTAAAAAGTGTTTTAAAACTTTATTTTAACTTTGACAACTTTTTTTACAGGCTAAGTCGGCTATTCCGGCCATGTGATCGCGAGGACCCTGCCATCATATGGCCTGGGAGGGCCGGATTGGGCAAAGGGGATCTTCCAGAGCTCCTAGGCAGACCCTTAGATTACGACTGCCATCGGGGGATCAGTGGTGAGTATGAAGGACGGCGGGGACATTCTATACCACCCTCCATCATTTAGAGCCATCACAAAAATGACAGCATAGAACGCCCACCGTCCTAAAGTAGTTAAATCCTACAGATATATTTATATAATATTTTTACATAATTAAGTATTTTTATTATATACTGTGGCAGAACCACTGTCTGTTCATGGCTTTCCCCTCTCTTTCACATGTATTTCCCCTGTCTTTTCGTTTGTTAGGCCCGCTCCCACAAAGGGGACTCATTCACCTCCCAAATGGGGACCACAACAATACCTCTTTTAGACTGTTAGTATAGAATGTTCGACTGTTAGTAGAGAATGTTCACACCTCCCAATCACCTCGCAAACATAATTGTTTTCCGCAAACCACAAGGGAAACAATGAGTGCTTCCCTGAGTGGCCACCATTCGTATAGGTGAACGCCACAAGGATTGTTTCCCGACTCGTTCGTATCCCAAATTAGGGTCTCCCCGGTGCCCCATTAGATCGTTCACACCAATTAATCAGAACGCTGTCACTCGCAACATAGGTGTGAAATCGCAAGGGAAGTAATTAATGAGTGCTCCCCTGGGTGGCCAACAGAGGGAGCATTCGTACCCCGAAAGGAGACGCTTTCCTTGTCTGGGTTTTACACCAGGACCTCGCAAACAGAGACTAGTCGAGTGAAGATCCCTGAGATTGATGTGGGCACCTCTGGAGCACTGGCGAGTTTTGGCAGGCTCTCAGCCCGAAGGACAAAGCTCTTTTTTCCATGGACGGGCTTGGAAGGCAAAGGGATGGTCTATTTTTCACGTGCCTAGTCTCCCAGGCACAGAGACTCTTGAGAAGAAGACCCCTGGTGGTTGGTGTGAGGAACCCAGTGGATTTTGTGGCGGGCTTTGGGACCAAAGGGAAAGGGAATGGAGTCTTTTACCACGCTGGGACCTTGGCGAGGGGGAGGATTGTGGGATGTGTGTGTGTGATCCACCCCTTGCACGAGTATGCATAAAAGCATTGTGTGACCAATAAAATTGTGTTGTACCTCCAGGACTGTGTGTCGCCTACTAGGGGGAAATGGGTCCCTTTACACTCTGAGTGGTTCCTGAGTGTCAGAAGGCAAGGAATTAGCAGAGGTAACCGGTTGGGTTACAAGGGGTCTGCTACAATTACAATATGAGGGACCTGCCTGACAGCCCAGGCACATTTGGTTCGCAAGCCCTATATGTAACCCTGTAACTTTCCAGGACACCATATAACCTGTACATGGGGGGTACTGTTTTATTCAGGAGATTTTGTTGAACACAAATATTAGTGTTTCAAAACAGTAAAACATATCACAACAATAATATCATCAGTGAAAGTGCAGTATTTGCATTTTTCACATACAAATGGCACTTTTACTGACGATATAATTATTGTGATACGTTTTACTATTTTAAAACACTAATATTTGTGTTCATTGATGTCTCCCAAATATACCGGTACTAACAATGTACAGTTTCATTGGTGTTTTCA
>OW240921.1:54576564-54598010 GCA_933207985.1 Pelobates cultripes | reverse complement strand
TTTGAGACGTTTAAAAATAATCACGTGGTATACGGCACTTCCGCATTTCGGAAGTCTGACCGCAATGCCACATGGGGAGTGTAGTTTCTAATGGCCGCGATCGGTGGCCGCATGCTAGATTAAAAAATCTATAGTGCCGAGTAGGCACAGGGATGCCCATGCAGCCTAGGAGGTCTGGACCCCAGAAAAAAAAAAAAGGAAGGCACAAATATAATTCATAGGCTGGTGTATAAATCAATCGGCACTTCCGCGAACCGGAAGTAAGAGCCGAAGTGCTTGTTGGGAAATGTAGTTAGGGCTAATAATTGATGAGATATTTAAAAATAATACATAAAATGAAATAAGAGCGAAATGCCAGTAATAAACTATAAAAGATAGGAGTACTAAAAGATCATACAATAAAGCATAAGATAAAATAAAAACTTTTTAAAGGTACAGTAATAAAAACCTAAATACAAACATGATATTAAAAGATATTGACATAATTTTCTATTCTTAAAAAAAAAGGGTATTAAAAACAGCATATAGAATATAGAATTAAAGGTACATACATCTTTATATATCCATTTTCATAGAAAATTGTATAGATCAAAATCTGCATTAAGACCATGGGGTATAAGGGTCTTAAGTTTATACACCCATTCCATCTCTGTTTTACCAAGCAGCTTTTTTATATCACCTCCATGCCAGGAGGTAGAACATTTTTTTATACCTATACATTTTAGTAGGCGTGGATCTTTATTGTGTATAATGAAATGTTTGGATACTGTATGGTTTAAGTACCCATTTTTAATATTTCTGCAATGTTCGCTCAGCCTTATCTTTAAGCACCTTGTGGTCATCCCTACATATTGGAGGCCACATGGACACTCAAGCAGATAAATAACATTTTTCGTATTGCAACAAATAAAATCATAAATATTATACACTCTTTTTGTTTGGTTAGACTTAAAATTTGTGATTTTAGATGGAGTAGAATGATCTGTGGTTTTACATACAATACATTGTTTACATTTATAAAAACCTTTCGTCTGAGGAAAAAAGGATAGATTTTTTGGAGGAGATTGTTTAGTAAAATTTGTAGTTAAGATGGATTTAAAATTCGGTGCTCCTCTAAAAACAATGTTCGGATGGATGGGTATAATAGGATTGAGTATCTCGTCATGTTTAAGTATATGCCAGTGTTTTTGTATTATTTTTTTAACATCATTACTTTTATTGTTGAAATTAAAGATCACTGGAAGTACTATTGATTCATCTTTATCTTTATTTTTGTACATCAGAAGTTCTTTTCTTTCTTTTTGTTTTACTGTATTAATTGTAGTAATTAAATCTGATTCTAAATATTTCTTTTCCATAAATTTGTCTTTTAAAAACTCTGCTTGCTCATTAAAATCTGTAAGTTCTGAACAGTTTCTACGAAGACGTAGAAATTGGCTTTTAGGTGCACTCTCGAGCCAGGGTTTATAGTGGCAACTGGATTTATCTATGGCTGTATTTACACATACTTTTTTAAAAAAAGTTTTAGTTTGAAGTAGTCCCTTGTTAATAAAAATATTGAGATCTAAAAAATTGATGGATTTTTTACTAAATTCATATGTAAGAATAATACCCCTATTATTGGTATTTAAATGGTTAATAAAATCAATAAGATGTTTTTCTGATCCATCCCAAATAAAAAAGAGGTCATCTATGTATCTAAAATAAGTGACTAGGTTTGCCCGCCATTGATGGTTTCCCCAAATGGCTTCAGATTCCCAGTCAGCCATAAACAAATTCGCGTAACTGGGGGCAAACCTAGTCCCCATAGCAGTACCTCTTCTTTGCAAATAAAATGAATCTAAAAACCAAAAATAATTGTTTTTTAAAATAATATTGATACCTTCTATTATAAAATCTATTTGGATATCAGGAATCCTAGCTTCTTGAGTTAAAATTTCTTTTATAGCTTGGCAACCAATGTCATGAGGAATGATGGTATAAAGAGACTGTACGTCACATGTAACTAAGATAAAATTATTTTTCCAAGTAAAATCACTTAAAAATTTTAAAAGTGACATAGAGTCTTTTAGATAGGACTTCATGAGTTTGACCGAAGGCTGGAGAAGGATATCAATGTATTGAGAAAGATTACATAAGAGTGAACCTATCCCAGAAACAATAGGTCTACCTGGGGGATGTTGTTCATCCTTATGAATTTTGGGAAGAAAATAGATAACAGGGGTGATCGGAAATTCCTTATTTAAAAAGTTAAATTCTTGTTTATTTAAAATGTTTAAGTTAAGACCCTTATTTAAAAAGTTAAGTAAAATAGTTTGTATCTTTTTAGTAGGATCTATTAAAAGTTGTTCATATACTTCTATATCTTTCAGTTGTCTGTGAGCTTCATCAATATACATCTTACTAGACTGGATGACTACTCCACCACCTTTGTCTGCTGATTTGATGACAATATCTCTGTCTTTTTGGAGTTCTTTGATAGCTAGTCTTTCGGCATTTGTAAGGTTGTTAGGATCATATTTTTTGTATTTAATTTTTTCTAAGTCTTTAAGAACAAGTTTTTCAAATAAAATCAAAGGGGCTGATTTAAAATGAGATGGATAAAACTTGGATTTTTCCCTAAGGTGTGTATTTAAAAAAGGACTACTGTCTGTCTTAGGAGAGGAAGGTAAGATGGGTGGAATGAGTTCTTTGTCATTTTTGCTTATAAAAAATCTTTTTAATGTAGCTTTCCTAACAAATTTGTTCACGTCAAGAAAGGCTTGAAATGAATTAAAAGAAGAAGTAGGGGCAAATTTAAGACCTTTACTTAAAACAGACAATTGTGTTGCTGTTAAGACTTTCTGGGAGAGGTTAAAAATGCCATTACAGGAATTGGTAAGAGGAGTTATTGTCTTTCCAATCTTTCTCTTTTGTTCCCTTCTTCCACTTCGTCTTCCTCTAAATCTAAAATTCTTTTTTGGGAACGTGATGGGTGTGGTGTTTGGGTTAGTGTAGGCTGATGTGTGCGTATCTCTAAAAAATGATCCTCATTGTCAAAGTCTGAATCAACTGATAGTAATTGGTATCTATTAGTGTGGTTTGGAATAACAGGTGATTTCAAATAGTTGGAATAATCATTGTGATCATTTGTATACCTAGATCTTTGTGGTTTTGGTGAGAAGTTGAAACCAGAAGAGTTATGATATCTGGGTGATTTGGGTGCATGATTATAGTTGTGATGAGGAAATTTCCTTTGTTTTTGTGACGTTGCTTGATATGTGTTGGTGTTACCTTGGTAGGGTAATTTAGAGGAAACGTGAGGTTGGTGAGATTGAAGTCTAAATGTAGAAGGGGATTGGTGGCGAGGAGGTCTCCGTGTAGCATAATTCTGATATTTAGAAGGTGGTTGGTTTGATACATTATTATAAGAGTGAGAGTTGTACGTATAGTTTTGGTAGTTTGATCTAGAGGAATAGTTTTCAGAGGTATACTTTTTTTTGTAATGGTACGTTCTCACCTGTTTATTAGAATAATCAGTTTTGTCTCTGATATATTTTTTAATTTTCAGGTGTTTTGTATCAACTTCAACCTTTTCAATTTTGTTCTGGATTAATACAGAGTTCTGTTTATAAGCCTTGGTTTCAGTAAATGGTAGGAGTTTCTCTCTAAGTTCATTTATCTCAATATCTAAGATAGACAATTTTTTACTTTTTTTGACTATTAATGTTTCCATTAAGCCGAAAGTACACAACTCCAGTTTATTATTCCACTCCTCCATGAACTCGAGGTCATCTTGGTCAGAGGTGGGTAATTTTAAGAGCCTTAAACCACGAGGGGTAATTTGCTCATCTATATATTTTTTAAAAGTGGCAATTTCCCATTTAAGTTTAATTTCTGTAGATAGGGCTTTTTCTAATTTCATAAATAAATCTTGTTGGTTGGAATAATGAGGAATTGTTTGTATAGAATTCATTACCTCTGTATTAAATACATTGTTAACATCAATCGTATATTTGTTTCTAAATTCAAAAATAGACATATTGAAAAAGTTAAGAAGCAGCTATCCCAAAAGGGAAATTTAAGAACTGGTAACACAAAATATAGAAATGAGACAGCGCTAGATAACTTATAGGCAGCAGCCTTTAAAAGGGGATCCCTCAGACCCTTTAAAACTGGATAAATAAGAAATAATAGAAAAAGGCTGCGCACACAAGTAAAAATGAAGTCCAATGTAAAGGAAAAGAAAAGTCCCAATGTTTATCCTTACAAATGGTCTTTGTTAATGACGTTCTTCTCTTAATGTAGCGGTTCCACTTATATGAAAGAGAAAAAAGGAGAGAGAAGGGCGACCAATAGTGTAGTATATAAAATTCTGGTGTGGACGTAAAAAATAATAATAATATAGAACTCACATTTACCAGAACAACTTTTAATAGATCCTACTAAAAAGATACAAACTATTTTACTTAACTTTTTAAATAAGGGTCTTAACTTAAACATTTTAAATAAACAAGAATTTAACTTTTTAAATAAGGAATTTCCGATCACCCCTGTTATCTATTTTCTTCCCAAAATTCATAAGGATGAACAACATCCCCCAGGTAGACCTATTGTTTCTGGGATAGGTTCACTCTTATGTAATCTTTCTCAATACATTGATATCCTTCTCCAGCCTTCGGTCAAACTCATGAAGTCCTATCTAAAAGACTCTATGTCACTTTTAAAATTTTTAAGTGATTTTACTTGGAAAAATAATTTTATCTTAGTTACATGTGACGTACAGTCTCTTTATACCATCATTCCTCATGACATTGGTTGCCAAGCTATAAAAGAAATTTTAACTCAAGAAGCTAGGATTCCTGATATCCAAATAGATTTTATAATAGAAGGTATCAATATTATTTTAAAAAACAATTATTTTTGGTTTTTAGATTCATTTTATTTGCAAAGAAGAGGTACTGCTATGGGGACTAGGTTTGCCCCCAGTTACGCGAATTTGTTTATGGCTGACTGGGAATCTGAAGCCATTTGGGGAAACCATCAATGGCGGGCAAACCTAGTCACTTATTTTAGATACATAGATGACCTCTTTTTTATTTGGGATGGATCAGAAAAACATCTTATTGATTTTATTAACCATTTAAATACCAATAATAGGGGTATTATTCTTACATATGAATTTAGTAAAAAATCCATAAATTTTTTAGATCTCAATATTTTTATTAACAAGGGACTACTTCAAACTAAAACTTTTTTAAAAAAAGTATGTGTAAATACAGCCATAGATAAATCCAGTTGCCACTATAAACCCTGGCTCGAGAGTGCACCTAAAAGCCAATTTCTACGTCTTCGTAGAAACTGTTCAGAACTTACAGATTTTAATGAGCAAGCAGAGTTTTTAAAAGACAAATTTATGGAAAAGAAATATTTAGAATCAGATTTAATTACTACAATTAATACAGTAAAACAAAAAGAAAGAAAAGAACTTCTGATGTACAAAAATAAAGATAAAGATGAATCAATAGTACTTCCAGTGATCTTTAATTTCAACAATAAAAGTAATGATGTTAAAAAAATAATACAAAAACACTGGCATATACTTAAACATGACGAGATACTCAATCCTATTATACCCATCCATCCGAACATTGTTTTTAGAGGAGCACCGAATTTTAAATCCATCTTAACTACAAATTTTACTAAACAATCTCCTCCAAAAAATCTATCCTTTTTTCCTCAGACGAAAGGTTTTTATAAATGTAAACAATGTATTGTATGTAAAACCACAGATCATTCTACTCCATCTAAAATCACAAATTTTAAGTCTAACCAAACAAAAAGAGTGTATAATATTTATGATTTTATTTGTTGCAATACGAAAAATGTTATTTATCTGCTTGAGTGTCCATGTGGCCTCCAATATGTGGGGATGACCACAAGGTGCTTAAAGATAAGGCTGAGCGAACATTGCAGAAATATTAAAAATGGGTACTTAAACCATACAGTATCCAAACATTTCATTATACACAATAAAGATCCACGCCTACTAAAATGTATAGGTATAAAAAAATGTTCTACCTCCTGGCGTGGAGGTGATATAAAAAAGCTGCTTGGTAAAACAGAGATGGAATGGGTGTATAAACTTAAGACCCTTATACCCCATGGTCTTAATGCAGATTTTGATCTATACAATTTTCTATGAAAATGGATATATAAAGATGTATGTACCTTTAATTCTATATTCTATATGCTGTTTTTAATACCCTTTTTTTTTAAGAATAGAAAATTATGTCAATATCTTTTAATATCATGTTTGTATTTAGGTTTTTATTACTGTACCTTTAAAAAGTTTTTATTTTATCTTATGCTTTATTGTATGATCTTTTAGTACTCCTATCTTTTATAGTTTATTACTGGCATTTCGCTCTTATTTCATTTTATGTATTATTTTTAAATATCTCATCAATTATTAGCCCTAACTACATTTCCCAACAAGCACTTCGGCTCTTACTTCCGGTTCGCGGAAGTGCCGATTGATTTATACACCAGCCTATGAATTATATTTGTGCCTTCCTTTTTTTTTTTTCTGGGGTCCAGACCTCCTAGGCTGCATGGGCATCCCTGTGCCTACTCGGCACTATAGATTTTTTAATCTAGCATGCGGCCACCGATCGCGGCCATTAGAAACTACACTCCCCATGTGGCATTGCGGTCAGACTTCCGAAATGCGGAAGTGCCGTATACCACGTGATTATTTTTAAACGTCTCAAATTATACTTTCTTACCTTCGTTTTTACATTATAAATATCAGGAATGTGTCATATAACCACAGAAATTGTATTGATAAAGTCTAAATTATGTTTTAAAGTTTTATATATGTCTCTATCTCTGATTGGATGGACCAATTTTGGCGCCAAATGTAAATCAGCTATGCTCCTATATAACATTATTAAGCCAGGTATTACTTGTTATTCCATTTGAAAAAGTCTCTGACGAAACGCGTTATGGAAATTTAATTATTGTGTTTTTTATATATTAAAGTATTTTTGGTTATTTATTTGTGCCAATAATCTTTTTTTATAGACACATAATTTTCTCCCTTTTTTTTTAAACCCTGGCCTTTTAATTATTATTTTTATTCTTTTTTACTGGTTTTAATAAAAACCTTGAGAATTCCTGGAAGCTTCCTGTACTAAAAGAAATCCGAGGTGGGGATCAATCCACCCAAGCTGTCATCACGGAGCAGGAAATCTGCTCCTGCTTTGTAAGTACATTCTTTTATTACTTTATCCATATTGCCATACAGTGAGCACTATTGGCTGTCTCTTTTATTCCGAGAATTGGACAACTATCACAGAGAGGAACCCATCCAAATCCCATAAGCGGGGATCTAATCGCTGCATGCGTTTTACCCCAGAGCTAGGAAAATAGCTCTGGTAAATGTGAGTTCTATATTATTATTATTTTTTACGTCCACACCAGAATTTTATATACTACACTATTGGTCGCCCTTCTCTCTCCTTTTTTCTCTTTCATATAAGTGGAACCGCTACATTAAGAGAAGAACGTCATTAACAAAGACCATTTGTAAGGATAAACATTGGGACTTTTCTTTTCCTTTACATTGGACTTCATTTTTACTTGTGTGCGCAGCCTTTTTCTATTATTTCTTACTTAACCTCCTGGAACTACTTTCGGGGATGTACAGAACCTCGAGCCCAGACTTTGTACAATGCTTTCTCGGGCTCTGTACATCCGATTGCCCTGCTGGGACCCGAAGCTTTCTAGTGATGTATGTTTTATATGTGTAACCCCTTACCTTCCCGGGAGCGAAGCTTCTACATTTTCCCTCTATATAGTTACATAGCTAAAAAGAGACTTGCGTCCATCAAGTTCAGCCTTCCTCACATTTGTTTTTTGCTGTTGATCCAAAAGAAGGCAAAAAAACCCAGTTTGAAGCACAATTTTGCAACAAGCTAGAAAAAAAAATCCTTCTTGACTCCAGAATGGCAGTCAGATTTATCCTTGGATCAAACAGTTATTACCCTACATTGAAAGATTATATCCTTGAATATTCTGTTTTTGCAAGTATGCATCTAGTAGCTGTTTGAACATCTGTATGGACTCTGATAAAACCACTTCTTCAGGCTGAGAATTCCACATCCTGATTGTTCTTACAGTAAAAAAAAAATCTTTCTTTTGCCTTACACGAAATCTTCTTTCTTCCAGTCTAAACGCATGGCCTTGTGTCCTATGTAAAGTCCGGTTTGTAAATAGATTTCCACACAATGGTTTGTATTGTGTAAATTTCATCTGCCATTTGAGTGCCCAGTTACCCAGTCTTTCTAAATCCCTCTGCAGCAAAGTAATATCATGCTCACATTGTATTATTTTACAAAGTTTTGTGTCATCTGCAAACACTGAAACATGACTTTCAATGCGGTCTTCAAGATCATTTATAAACATGTTACATAGAAGGGGTCCCAGAACAGACCCCTGACTAGCTCTGTCCAGCTCTATCCAGCTTGAAAATTTACCATTAATGACAACTCTTTGTACTCTGTTTTTAAGTCAATGTTCTACCCAAAAACAAGAATTTTCATCTAGACCGATTTCCTTGAGTTTGAACACTAATCTATTGTGTGGAACTGTATCAAATGCCTTGGCAAAATCCAAATAGATGACATCCACTGCAACACCCTGATCTATACTTCTACTTACTTCTTCGTGGAACGCAATCAAGTTAGTTTGACATGACCTGTGCTTCATAAAACCATGCTGATTTTTGCTGATAACCATGTTCTTCTCAAGGAATTCTTGAATATTATCCCTTAATAACCTTTCAAATATTTTACCAGCCACAGAAGTTACGCTCACAGGTCTATAATTTCAAGGCAAGGATTTTGAACCCTTTTTGAATATAGGAACCACATCTGCCTTCCTCCAATCCTCCGGAACACTTCCTGAAAGAAAAGAATCTTGAAAGATTAAAAACAGAGGTTCACTTATTTCTACACTTAGTTCCTTAAGTACACGTAAATGGATACCCTCAGGCCCTGGAGCTTTGTTTATATTAACTTTCTTTAGTTGCTGCAGCACCTTGTCTTGAGTTAACCAATTACAATTATTCTGCAAGTTTTTAGTAGCAATCATTTGCACATCTATTGTCATGGGTTCTTCCTTAATATATACGGAGGAGAAATAGTTATTTAAAATTGCCTTTTCCTGGTCTTCATTAACTAACACCCCCATTTCAGTTTTTAGTGTACCTACACTTTCATTTTTTTTTTGTAATTGTAAAAAAATGCTTTGGGGTTGGTTTTGCTCTGTTTAGCTATCATTTTTTCATTTTGAAATTTAGCAAGTCTAATTGCCTTTTTGCACGCATTATTTGCTTCCTTACATCTTTTATAAGATGCATCTGATTTGTCCGATTTAAATGCTTTAAATGCCCTTTTCTTATTTTTAATCTCTTGTTTTACTTCTCTACTAAGCCACATTGGTTTTAATTTGTTTCTTTTATATTTATTTCCCAACGGTACATACTGAGAAATGTATCTTTCTAATATTTGTTGGAAGATAATCCATTTATCCTCAGTGTTCTTTTCACTAAAAAGTTTATGCCAGTCAATATATTGTAAAGCTTCCCTTAACTTAATGAAATTGGCCTTTATAAAATTATGTTTTAGTATACCCCATGTGCTTTTGTTTTTTTGAGTTTATTTCAAAGGACACTATATTGAGATCACTATTTCCCAAGTGCTCACCTACTTGAATGTTGGTCAAAAGATCAACATTGTTTGTTAAAACCAGGTCCAGACAAGCGTCCATTCTAGTTGGTGCTTGTACAAGTTTTGACATGAAGGTGTCATTTAACAAGTTTAAAGGACCACTATAGTGCCAGGAAAACATACTCTTTTTCCTGGCACTATAGTGCCCTGAGGGTGCCCCCACCCTTAGGGACCCCCTCCCGCCGGGCTCTGGGGAGAGGAAGGGGTTAAACTTACCTCTTTCTACAGCGCCGGGCGGGGAACTCTCCTCCTCATCTCCGCCTCCTCTCCTCCTCTTCGGCTGAATGCGCATGCGCGGCAGGAGCCGCGCGTGCATTCAGCCAGTCCATAGGAAAGCATTCACAATGCTTTCCTATGGACGCTGGCATCTTCTCACTGTGATTTTCACAGTGAGAAGCACGCAAGCGCCTCTAGCGGTTGTCAAGAGACAGCCACTGGAGGCTGGATTAACCTATTTATAAACATAGCAGTTTCTCTGAAACTGCTATGTTTATAAAAAAAAAGGGTTAACCCTAGCTGGACCTGGCACCCAGACCACTTCATTAAGCTGAAGTGGTCTGGGTGCCTATAGTGGTCCTTTAAAAACCTAATTCCCTTTGCTGAGCTACTAGTCCCTCTGTCCCAATTTATGTCCGGGTAATTAAAATCTCCAATAATTAAAGTGTTACCCAGATTTGCAGCATTCTCAGTTTGCTCAAACAGCTGTTGTTCCTCGTCAATATTAACATTAGGTGGTTTATAACATATCCCAACCAATAGTTGGTTTCCCTTCTTTTCCCCCAAGCAGATATTTACCCATAAAGCTTCCACATTTTCCTCATCGCATTCCATTTGCTTAAGATTTGGCTTTAAATCATGGTTGACATACAAACATTCCCCACCACCCTTCTTGTTTTTCCTATCCTTCCTAAATAACATGTACCCATTTAAGTTAACTGCCCAGTCATGTGTCTCATCCCACCATGTTTCAGTTATGCCTATTATATCATATTGTTTCGTGTATGCTAATGCCTCTAGTTCCCCCATGTTGTTATTTAGGCTCCTTGCATTAGTAAGCATACATTTAAAATCATGCGTCACTTGTATATTTTGTGAATTATCAACATTACATAGCTTCTCTGTTCTGAGCTTGCCCCTCCCCCGTCTTCACCCCCTTATACTGTGCTAAAGCCCATCTCCTTTCTGTCCTATCTCCATTTTGTAGATTGCTATGACCCTCCCCCCTTACTACTAGTTTAAAATCTCCTCCAACCTTCTAGCCATCCTATCCCCCAGCACTGCAGACCCTCTCCTGTTTAGGTGCAATCCATCACTACTATAAAGGTTGTACCCAATTGCAAAGTCGGCCCAGTGCTCTAAAAACCCTCCTTCCTGCACCAAGACTTAAGCCACGCATTGACCTCTCTAATCTCCCACTGCCTTTCCACTGTAGCACGTGGCACAGGTAATATACCACCTTGGAGGTCCTTTTCTTAAGTTTGCTACCAAATTCCCTGAAATCATTCTTTAGGACCTTCCATCTTCCTTTTACTTTGTCATTGGTACCAACATGGACCATGACCGCTGGGTCATCCCCAGCCCCTCCCAATAATCCATCCACTCTGTCAGCAACATGCCAGATCCGAGCACCCGGGAGACAGCAAACTGTCCGGTTGAGTCGATCAGAGCGGCAGATTGCCCTATCTGCTCTCCTAATGATAGAGTCCCCTACCACCACAACCTGTCTTGCCTTCCTTACATTTTGATCCCCACCCGTACTAGGGGGGCTGTTAGCTCGGCTGTTAGAAGTAACAGATTCCTCTAATATAGCTACTCCTGAGCTGATGCTCCCAACATCTTCCCTCAAACGGGCAAATCTGCTAGGTTGTACCAAATCAGGACTAGCTAGCCCTTTCCTCTTCCCTCCCCCCCTTGCCCCACTGTCACTCAGCTACATGCCTGTTTCCCATCTGTCCCTCTCCCACTACCTGTCCCCACTAAACTCTGCTCAGTGAGCAGACTCCTCTCAAGATTGTCAATCTCCCTCAAAGTTACGATTTGCTTCTCGAGATCTCCAATCTGAGCTTCCAGAGAAGCCACTCGCACACAACCATCACAGAGGTATGGACCCTGGACGGGTGAAATGCTTTAATATGTGTAACTGTGTGTGCTGTTGGTATCTCCCAGGGCGGGAGATGGCTATCTGTAACCCAGCCCCATCCTGCCTGGGACTAAGGGACTAAATATTGAACTGAATGGAGACCCCCTGCGGTGGTCTGTGCATAAAAGCTGTGTGTTTCAATAAAGATTGTCAAAGTTGTACCTCCAGAACTAGGTGTTGCCCAGTTACTGGGGGGGAGAAAGGGTTAATCCTTGGGTCAGCTTGTGGCAGCTAGTGGAAAATGCAGCGGGGAAAGGACTGAGACCTAGTTCCCCTATCGGTTCCAGGTAACGGAGGTAACTGGTCGGGTTGCCGTTACACCCCCAATACAGTAAAACTGCACATTTGAGAATGTGGCCAGACTAAGTCACACCTGTGCAATAATCCTGCTGTCTAATTAGCATCTTGATATGCCACACCTGTGAGGTGGGTGGATTATCTCGGCAAAGGAGAAGTGCTCACTAACACAGATTTAGACATATTTGTGAATAATATTTGAGAGAAATAGGTCTTTTGTGTACATAGGGAAAGTCGTAGATCTTTGAGTTCAGCTCATGAAAAATGGAGGCAAAAACAAAAGTGTTGCGTTTTATAATTTTGTTTAGTGTATATAAAAAGTGAGCCCTTATTAGTATAGGGGGCCACTGATATATTTTGCCTGTTTCTACCTCCACACAATTTACTTTATTATCATAAGGATGTTTCTCCCTAATTGAACTGTTACATGGAAGCCTGTGAGATGTTGATATTATACTGCTTAGTGATGATTGATGATTTACTTTAAGTTCTGTCAACTGTGTATATCTTTCTGCAAGCAGATTGGTTTCAGACTTTCATCAAAGCAACACAGCTGCAAATATTCAGGAGAGAAACCTAACAACATTCAGATCAAGACTCAGTGGGATTCAAGTTATGATATCTTTCAAATCTTCAACTGAACAAAGGTGCGATATAACAGCTGTTCTGTCACACAACACAAAAGAAAAGCAAAGTGATACATGAACTTTAAATCTGATTAAAGACAAGAATTGACAATCATCCCCTTCAATGATATTGTAACATCTATCAGATGCATGGGCTGTAGAGCTAGTATATGAAATATTTAACAACAGCAATGTAGTGTATAAATTATTGTTAAAGGAATGCCTAAGAAACTAAAATGTTAATGTTTAATTTGTTTATTCTTGCAGAGATATAGATTGTATGTTTTCCATTATCTTGCATTACTTTATCCCCTTAAGGACAGGGGCAATTGTCTAAGCCAAAACAAGAATTTGCGCTATATGTCTTTTCAACCATAATTTACCTTTTACATATTAACTGTACCCACAATTATTTTATATAATTTTGTTCAGGAGAAATAGGGTTTTCATTTCTTATGAAATATATAACTTGTCCTGATGAAAGTCCGCTTGGTGGGACTGAAATGTCAACTCACTTTTTAAAGATTAACTAATAAAAGTTAAGTATTTTTACATTTTTTCTTTTTGACTTTCTTTGAGTGCGGTCATCACCTTGGATAATATATATATGTACCAAAAGAGTTGTGGTGGGGAAAAAGTGTGGATGAAAACCCCTTCCACCTGAAGTATGTGGATAGTTAATACATTGTTAAACACAAATACACACACCAGTTAAGACTTGGTTTTCCCACAGAAACAAAAACAGTTCTCTCACTACTGCAAGGGATTCTGGGTGGGCATATGCAATTGAGCTCAACAAAGGACCAACATTTGTCTTCATAGTTCCACTTTATACATGTGTCTGATGTATACAAAACTGTTGTATACAGCAGACACATATTCCATGGAATCAATGGAATTATGAGGCAAAATGTGGTTCTTTGATGATTCTGCTATCTTGTACTTTCAAATCCAATGGATTTACTTACATATATATATGGATATAACCCCTTCAACCCTTCATCGTTTTCATCTGAAAGATAAGAGTTTCCTGCTAATTTTAATTCCAACCAAACGTATTCCTAGGCGTCTGTATCTTATTCCTAGACGTCTGTGTCTTTTAATATAGCCACTGGATTTCATTATCCTTTTAATATCTGGATTCACTTATTACTAGGCCTCTGCTGGGCCTTTTGCTATTGGGATTCACTTATTACTAGGCCTTGATTGGGCCTTTTAATATAGCCACTGGATTCACTTATTCCTAGGCCTCTGTTGAGCCTTTTAACCCCTTAAGGACACAGCTTCAGAAGCTGGACATACCCTTAAGGACACAAGCATTTTTTGCATTTTTTGCTATTTGTGTTCAAATGCAATTTGCATATCTCTCATTTATTGTACCAACACATATTATATACCATTTTTTTAGACAACAAAAAGGGCTTTTATTTGATGTGACCTATACATATATAAATTCTCATTAACTACCAAAAAAAAATGCAAAATAATGTGGAAAAAAAACAAAAAAATGCTTTTTTTCACAATGTTTTGGCAATAATAATGTGTGCATAATATGTCCAACTTAGGAAAAGTAATTCAAAATCATTTAATTTATGCATCTTGATTTACAAAGTGCATAATATGTGTAGGATTTCAGTTTATTTTGAAAGTTACAGGTCACAAACTACAAGGTCTAAAATAAAATTTCAATGTGAAACAATTTTAGAAGTTGGTATGTTTGTCTTGGAAGTTTAATACCCATTACAGGAAACAAAATTGCCACACAAAAGTATATATTTATATAAAGTAGACAACACAGGCTATTTACCTAAGGTTAGTTTGACACTTTTTGCGTAGCCACTTCACCGCCAATCTCTGGTAAATATTGGAGTAAAATTTTATTTTTTCTCTATTTTGGCATATACACATATTACAAGGTTTTTTGTAATGTGTATTTCATAAACCTAGTGTGTGCTATCCCTGTACAGAACCCCATATTGTGTTCAGCTACATCTGCTGAGTACAACGATACCCCCATTGTATACCTTTGCCCCTATTCTGTGAAGCTACAATGCCATATAGGAGACCATGCTATTTCAATTTCTATAGTTGGAATTTTCATGGATGGTCATATGTCTGATTTTGTGGCATTTGACTGTTCAAATAACCCCAAAAAGGCCATCCATTTGAGAAAGCAGACACTCCAGGGTATGTTATTAGGCATATATTTTTTTTTAATTCTTTATTTTTGTAGTGCATAGGCTTTGAACAGGTGCATATGAGGTACCCCAAAGGCAATCCTCCAGCGTATTGTACACATTTAAACAAAGAGGTACATGGTAGATCTAACACATTTTTTGTAAGGATAGGTTAGGTGATAAACAATACAGGTTTTCGTCGTTTAGGTTCCGTAGGCATTTTCAGAACACTATGTAACAGCTCTTTACTATCTAGTCATAAAAATTATTATGCTGTGTCAAGAGCTAGTGTGTGAGTACAAGCCAAGTTTAAGGATGAGTTTACAACTTTTATAGGTACATGCAAAAATACTAAGTGCTGCAGGATTGGGATATGTCGTGCTATACGCCAACCTGGGTTCCATGCTAATGGCAGGTAGGTGTCTATATCCAGTTATAGCGGTATTGCCTTAAAATGGCGGCACGTTTTGTTAACGATGTAGGCAATATAAACATAAAAAATATAAACAGGCTTCATTTCACTTTCCTAAAGTTAAACAAAGATAATACTTTGGAGGTTAACCAGACATAGGCATTGAGCAGCGAGTTCACTACTTAAACAGGCTTGGTCTGCCATGGTGTTAGAGTATTGTTTAAGTGTTAGCTTTACCCAGAGACTATTCACAATGCCACGTCAGCGCAGTAAGGCAGAAAATAAACTCAGCTTTGGCACTTTCATGCCAAAAACTTGTCGTGCTGGCATTATCTAGCTTAAGTTACTAAACATACATTGGCTCCTTATCAATAACAGTTGCATGTCTTACATGTGAGAGAAATGCTAAAGTAAAACCAGCCTAATAAACATGTCAAAGAATATGGGCGTTACATGTGTAATAGATTATTCAGACACTTTATGTCAATGGTGAGTGTTCAGGACTCTTGAACCATATTCATGCTGTGTTGGTAGGTAACTGCAGTCCCACTGCAGGACCGAGGTCCAGAGATGGGCTCTTTGCCGGTTTATTCCGCCGGTCGGCAACCCTGCTGTATTATGAGCTTTGTGTGTCCCCTTGTGCGGATTTACGCCTTGCTGTTTGGCTGTTGCTGGGACCACTGAATGGTAGGCAGGTCATGTGCACTGGCGGGTCCTGCTCCGAAGCCTGGGAGCGTGATTGGTGCCGCCTGGGGAGCATGGCGACACTTCCCAACAAGGGACTTGAACCGGGGAACGTTGCAGTCCTGGTCCTGCTTCCTTCCTCTGAGCCACAGCAGCTTTTGTATTCTACATGTCATTCTGGTCCTGTTCATCCTGGCATGTCTATTACTCTGGGGGCTGTACCTTGACTTTGGATGTGCTTCACCTGACCCTGATCAGACATTAGCAGGGTATTTAAACTCAGCCTCGCCCTGTGATCAGCATCAAGTCTTTGATCCTGTTGTGTGCTTTGTACAAGTGTTCCTGTTGTTTGAGCTGCTACTTGTTATTGACCCCGGCTTCTGACTACGTTTACTCTGACCTCTGACGATCCTGCTGTTTGAGTCCTTGCCTGTCCTGTGACTTGGTACTTCATCCTACTTCATCCTGCACAGCCCCCGTGCACAGACCCACAGGCCGGGTGAATTCTTACCTGACCACCTTGGCCTGTGGCTATCTGCAAGAGTGAGCAACATATCTGCGCTACAGACTCCCAACCCAGGTAAGACCCTGACAGTGGTGCAGTGAGTGTGTGCCTTGTCTTTGTCTGCTTCTGTGCCGCCATCTTGGCGAGGTCCTGACAGTCCTGGGTGCATGAGAGTTTTGTCGCTTGGGCTGTCAGCGATGTGGGGGTATTCGTCCTCAGCGAGGACCGGGATGTCCCCTGCCGGTCCAGAGGGGGGGGCAGCAGGGCTGTTGTGTTCTCTCGTTTGTGAGTGCACCCTGGGCCGGGGAATCGGCCGCCTCCCCCAACCTCAGTTCCCGCTCTGGTGTAGGCCGCATGGCCAATGTCGGTTTTTCCGTGGTGCTCCGTTGCTGGTCCAGTATAGTTTTGTAGCTCATGTCTTCCTGTGTTTGATGCCGGTCACCGTTTGCCACTAGCACTTTTGGATCGCTCGTTATGGTCATTCTTTTACCTGCTGCTGCAGGAGCTCTCAGCATGTGCGGCTGGCCATCTTGGCTGTCAGGTCTCGCCCCTATTAGGCATATATTATACCTTAACCTGCCACCATTTTTTTCACCAATTTATTTCAAATTTTGTGGTGAGAAAACAAATTTTTTTTTACATACATGTTGCATTTTCGCTGGGTATTTCTTACATTTGATAAGTGCCACTGTCATAAATTCCCCCTAAGTATGCTCAGTTACGTTTTCTGAGTAAAACAATAAGCCCAATGTATGACCTAGACACTGTTTTGTGAAGTTACAGTGCTGTGAAAGAGACGTGACAAGTTCAGGTTTTTAAGTGTGAATTTACATGGAGAGTTTTAATGGGTCCAAATTCTATTTTTAAATATGTTAGCAGGCTGCTTTTTCCAACTACCCCAAAAAGGCATACTATTTCTTAAAGAAGACGCCCGAGAGTATTTCAAAAGGCAAATTTTTAACCTTAGCGTGGGATAATTTTTCCGTTAGCTTGTATCAAATGTAGTGGTAATAAGCATTTTTTTTTTGCCTTTTTGACACACAGTGAGTTTGTACTGTGTATTTTGCAAATCTTATGTGTGCTAAGGCTATATAATACTTCCTATCTTGCTCAGCTATGTTGTCTGAGCACAGCAATACCCCCATATGTACATTTTCCAGGTATATGCGGACATTGAAGGGGCACATTTGAGACACAGCCATTTAATTTTTTTCAAACTTTACATTTTTACGCTGTGTCCATACCCCACTTTGGAGGTTTTTTGTAGATTAATTATTCAATCTACCCGATAAAGGCATACCATTTCTTAAAGAAGACACCCTAGGGTATTTCAAAAGACGTGTTTTGAACCTTAGCGTGGAATCATTTTTCAACTTGTATCAAGTGTAGTGGCAATAAGCATTTTTTTCTGCCTTTTTGATTTTTTTTTTATTGATTTTTTTTTGAAATTTTCGGTACGCGAACTTCCGCAAATATTCACGAACCGGGCGAACCGTCATAGACTTCAATGGGCAGGCGAATTTTAAAACACACAGGGACTCTTTCTGGCCACAATAGTGATGGAAAAGTTGTTTCAAGGGGACTAACACCTGGACTGTGGCATGCCGGAGGGGGATCCATGGCAAAACTCCCATGAAAAATTACACAGTTGATACAGAGTCTGGTTTTAATCCATAAAGGGCAGAAATCACCTAACATTCCTAAATCACAATGAATATGGATTGACACCTGACATATTGACACCTTGACATATGGATTGACACCTGTCCTCAGAGCCCCTGATGCACACGGACACAGAGCAGAATAGGGACTGTTCCTTCTACATAGGGTCACTTGGCAGGTATGGATTGACACCTGTCCTCAGAGACAATGATACACACTGACACAGAGCAAAATAGAGACTGTTCCCCCTACATAGGGTCACTTGGCAGATATGGATTAACACATGTCCTAAGATCCCTGATACACACTGACCCTGATACACACTGATATGGCTTGACACGAGTCCTCAAAATCCCTGATACACACTGACACAGAGCAGAATAGGGACTGTTCCTCCTACATAGGGTCACTTGGCAGATATGGATTGACACCTGTCCTAGGGATCCCTGATACACACTGACACATAATAGAATAGGGACTGTTCCTCCCACATAGGGTCACTTGGCAGATATGGATTGACACCTGTCCTAAGGATCCCTGATACACACTGACACAGAGCAGAATAGGGACTGTTCCTCCTACATAGGGTCACTTGGCAGATATGGATTGACACCTGTCCTCACCTGATACACACTCACTGAGGGTCACTTGGCATTGACACCTGTCCTACACACACTGACACAGAGCAGAATAGAGACTGTTCCTCCTACATAGGGTCACTTGGCAGATATGGATTGACACCTGTCCTCAGAGACCATGATACACACTGACACAGAGCAGAATAGAGACTGTTACCCCTACATAGGGTCACTTGGCAGATATGGATTGACATCTGTCCTCAAAGCCCCTGATACACACTGACACAGAGCAGAATAAAGAAGCCCTCCATCCGTTCCTACTGGAGCAGTAGCCCCATCTGCTCTACCCCCATTTACTCCCAATGTATGTTGAGGAAGAGGTATGAAATGATTATGCATTTCATGCACTTCACCGACAACAGCCTGTGTCCCCTTAGGGAGCATCCCCAGTTTGACAGGCTGTATAAAATCCACCCCTGATTACCAACTTTGCTGCCAGGTTTGCAGAGGCTTATACACCTGGAAGGAATATATGCATGGATGAATCCCTGATGAAGTATAAGGGAAGGCTGGGATTCAAGCAGTATGTTCCTTCCAAGCATTCTAGGTATGGTGTAAAGATGTATAAGCTCTGTGATCGCGAGACTGGGTATACTCAGACCTTCCGGGTGTACGAGGGAAAGGATAGCCTCCTTGACCCTCCAGGTTGCCCAGAACATATGGGAACCAGTGGCAAGATTGTCTGGGACCTGATATTCCCCCTGATGAACAAAGGGTACCACTTGTATACTGATATTTTTTATACAAGTGTCCCTTTGTTCAAGCTACTGTAGTGTTTTGATACAGTAGCTTGCGGCACAATTAAAAAGAACAGCACAGGTTTCCCAGGACAACTTGCATGCAACCGGCTACGAAGGGGGAGACCTCAGCTCTGCGCCAAGAGGAGCTGTTGGCAGTTAAGTACAGAGACAAGAAGGATGTACGATCAGATTACACACGGCACATGTGTCAACTTGCCCAACTTCAATGCAGCCAAAAAATTTGTTCCGTTGTCACAAACCACTTTGCCGATCTCCAGTTGCTGCGGAGTCAGCCACTTTTCCACCTGTGCGTTCAGGGCGGACAGGAGTGCTTGTCCGGTGTGACTCTCTGCTTTCAAGCAAGTCAAACCCAAGACGGCGTGACACTGCCGTATCCGGGATGTGGAATAGTACCTGGGGAGCTGGGGGGGTGCCGCTGATGTGGAGCAAGACGCAGCAGCAGAAGAGGACTCAGCCGAGGAGGTTATGGAAGAGGATGGAGTAGGAGGAGTAGAGGAGGTGGCAGCAGGCCTGTCTGCAAGTCGTGGCGGTGTCACCAACTCCTCTGCAGAGCCACGCATTCCATGCTTGGCAGCCGTCAGCAGGTTTACCCAATGCGCAGTGTAGGTGATATACATGCCCTGACCATG
Source organism: Pelobates cultripes (assembly GCA_933207985.1). Classification (NCBI taxonomy): domain Eukaryota; kingdom Metazoa; phylum Chordata; class Amphibia; order Anura; family Pelobatidae; genus Pelobates; species Pelobates cultripes. The sequence goes on along the minus strand of OW240921.1, from coordinate 54,577,706 downwards.
CTTTGCAGACCAGGCATCAGTGGTCAGATGGACCCTTGCCCCAACACTGTGTGCCAGACATGCCATTACTTCCTTTTGCACAATCGAGTACAGGTTGGGGATTGCCTTTTGTGAAAAGAAATTTCGGCCGGGTACCTTCCACTGCGGTGTCCCAATAGCTACAAATTTTTTGAACACCTCAGACTCCACCAGCTTGTATGGTAAAAGCTGGCGGGCTAATAGTACAGCCAAGCCAGCTGTCAGACGCCAGGCAAGGGGGTGACTTTCTGACATTTGGCTTCTTACGCTCAAACATGTCCTTGACAGACACCTAACTGTGGGCAGATGAGCAGGCCTGACACACAGATGCTTGGAGACAACTAACTGCTATTCAATCTATAACGGTGAAAAAGGTTTTTGGGTTTTAAATGCACGCTATTGTGACACCAGATATGAGTGGCAAAGTACACGGGCAGAGGTCTGCAGAGCACACGCTGAAGGAGGCCTGACACCCAGACTTTTGCAGACAACTAACTGCTATTCAATCTATTACAGTGAAAACATTTTTTTTTCTTTTTAAATGTCAAGCTTAAGCTATTGTGACACCAGATATGAGTCGTGGCACTGGGCAAATGGGCACAGTATCCACTGTGAGCCTGACACAGAAGCTGGCAGGCAGGCAACTGCAATTACATTACACAGAAAAAAAAAAAAAAGCAGACTGATGTTCTAGCCCTAAAAAGGGTTTTTTGAGGTGCTGTCCTTACAGCAGAGATCAGATGAGTCCTTCAGGACTGTAGTGGGCACTAGCTACCCTAGCCTAGCTATCAATTTCCCTATCTAATGAACAGCAGCTACACTTTCCCTCCTCTCACTAAGCATGCAGCTTCAGAATGAATCTAAAATGGATGCTGGGAGGGAGGTGGGAGGGTCTGCTGCTAATTTGCTGGAATGTGTCTGCTGACTGTGAGGCACAGGGTCAAAGTTTGCTCAATGATGACGAATAGGGGGCGGATCGAACCGCGCACGCTATGTTCGCCGGGAACTATTCGCCGGCGAACAGTTCGGTACATCACTACTAGTCACCAGAACAATTACAGCTTATTGCATATGTTCTGGTGAGTAGAATCATTCCCTTCAGGCTTTTTGCTGAAAACACTGTT
>OW240921.1:54562445-54576464 GCA_933207985.1 Pelobates cultripes | reverse complement strand
ATATAGAGGCTTTAAGTGCACTAATCATAACTTAGTTAAGCCCCCGCCCTTTGGCTTACCTAGGGCTAGGGAGGGGGGATATTGATCCCTGGTGGCCATGTTGGAAGCTGTGCACCACCAGCGGTACACGAAGATCTTTCATTTGGGCTGTCTTGAAAGCATCAGAGCGTTGCCGTGGAAACCCGCGGCAACTCTCTGATAACTTCCGGTGTTCTGTCAGATTCGACGATCCAACGTGTCTGTGCGCAAGGCTGGTACACAGATAGCCCTGGCTGGCGTCATGTCACTACGCATGCGCAGTGCTGCTCGCGCGAGTCACTAGCTGAGGATAGTTTTTCGTGGCAGGCACTAAGACCCTGGACGCTGGCGGCGTGCTCTGTGCAGCGGAATCTACGTAATAGCAAACAGCCGGAGTGAGAGCTAAACGCTCATATACAATAACTTTCAGCAGAGCGGGCCAAGCAGGAAGTAAAGCGGCGGTGTACTGCATTTGGCACCAAACATGCGTGACTTGGTAAGGGGATGAGCGCTTGTCACGTGATAAACCGGCAGGCTGAGCTTTTAGTTTGTTTTTTTGTAATGAGAGTCTGGGTTGAAAGTACGTGTGCACCACGTGTCCTGTGATTTCACCATTAATCTAACAGTACACAGAGTAACTGACTTAACCCCTTCATAAACTGTGACATGATGTGCAGCAGCCATGAAATTAAGACAAGCAGTATATTTTACACGTGGAATATACTAGGTAGTTGTTGCTTGCTTATTAATTCTAATGCAAACTGTGTGACCTGTCACTTGTAGCTGTTACTATACAGTCTGGTTAGTTTTACCAAGCACAATAACTACTTCTGCTGGTTTCAGTGGTTATGGTGCCAGGATTGCCCCTGCACCCTCCCAGAGTGGTGTGTCAAACCATTTTAGAACAGTTTGGCAGCTTACCTGGTTGTTGATGATCACTGTGGCTGCATGCTCTGATTCCAGAAGAGTTAAGTCTGATTGACTGACTAAGGAAGTCTGCTGAATAGAGGTGTATCTCTAATTAGGTGATTTAGGCGGTCACCTTGGGCCTCGTGGCTGCATAAATTGCCTCAGGGTCTGGGGGCTTGCCTTGCGTGCTGCTGGGTGAGAGGCCAGAGCCTCCTGTCTGCAGCTCTGCCGGATGCAGACAGAGGTGTCTCACGATCTCAGCCATCAGAGCGTTGCTGTGGGTTATCACAGCAATGGTCTGACAACTCAAGCTTGTGAGACCTTCTATCATGTAAGATGCAAATCTGCAGACTGAACAGCTAGCCCAGCGTACCACAAGGGAAAGATCACTGGACCACCATGAAGTTGATAATGGAGAAAACAAAATGGTATTTCAGTGTGTCGCCCGTCTGCCCCTCGCGTGCTCTGTCGCTCACCCCCCTCGCAAATTTACCTGCTTCTTCGATCTTTACTTTCCACACCCACCACCCACTCGGGTGGCCACCAATCTACCCAATTATTGTCCCATCCCTAGGAATGCTGGAAAAATGCAATAGGCATCCTGACAGATTTACACAGTTAGATCTCTTCACTTTGAAATAGCCTAACAGGGGGAGGAGTATGATCAGTGTAATTCTGGCAGAACAATTGTTGGATTTCTCTGTTGCACTTTCTTTTATTAGTGGACAGGTCTGAAACTGAAGTAGGTGGGTAAAAAAGCAAGAGAGGGTGGGTTCAATAATGCAATCTGAGCAAGTTTATTTATAAATGTTAATAATGTACATTTCCTGCTTGGTTTTGGTTTGTGTAAAGTGTTTGCGTTTTGGATTGAAAAAGAAATATATATATTTTACTGTTTTTGCTTTATTTTTAGAACTTCATCATTTGATACCCAAGAAGCTCCTCAGTAATTCAAACTGTAAGAAGTATTTGTCTTATTACGTATGAGTTTGTTTTTCACATCAAGGATGTCTTTTCAGTTCAATTTTTCTATAGAGGACACAGAAAGCAGTCCCTCGGAGTGCGGATTAAGCCCAGTGTTATACAATTGCTCTTCAGACCTTATTGACAAAGAAGAAAAGTCAAAGGACAATAAATTGCTGTTAGGAGACTGTGAAGTACAGACAGAGATAACAAATGAAGTAAAGGAAACAAAGCCAGTGACCTCAAGTGGTAAAAACAATCTAATTAGCAGTGACATAACCAGCTTTAACTGTCAATCGGAAGAAAAAACAGGAAGCTGCAGTACCCTTGCCACAGAGCACAAACTTCCAGAAGATGTCAGCAGAGTGCTTGAAAATAAAATAGTCGAAAGCATTTCGGGGCTGAATTTTGTAAATGTGTCAGTTGTTGAAATGACATTATCAGATAGAGATTATTTTTGTGAAAGCATTGTAAGCAAAGCAATTACATCTAACACTGATCTCATTTCTGGCATTTATGAAGGTGGGATGAAAATTTGGGAATGCACGTTTGATCTTATAAGATACTTGGAAGACAATAGCATAGAATTTGAAGGCAGGGAGGTTTTGGATCTTGGTTGTGGAGCTGGTTTGCTGGGAATTCTGGCCCTTAAGCAAAAAGCTAAAGAAGTTCATTTCCAAGACTACAACAGTACTGTAATAGGGGAAATAACCATCCCCAATGTACTAGTGAACTGTGACAATAAAAAGTTAAATGAATGCAGTCCAAAAAGGCAAAAAAACACTGAATCGAAGGCTGGGCTTCTGTCCAAGTGCCGGTTTTTTTCAGGGGACTGGTCACGGTTTGTGCAGTTAATGAAAAATGAAATTCCTCCTAAGAAATATGATGTTATTTTAACATCAGAGACCATCTATAATCCGTCTTACTACAGTGTGCTGCATGATGTACTTCAGCATCTATTAGGAAAAAATGGTATTGTGTATTTGGCTTCCAAGTCACATTACTTTGGTGTTGGAGGGGGTGTTCACTTGTTTAAAGAATTCATTAGAGAGAAGAATATTTTTTGTACCAAAACACTTCAGGTATATGATGATGGCCTGCTAAGGCAAATTCTTCAATTGTCTTTTGAAAATAAAATATAACATTTTAAAACTCAATAGATTGTCTGTCTTGTTTTAAGAAGTAATGTTAGAAATTGTAAGAACAATTTGTATGCTCTTATTTGGTAAGTGGTAATGCCCACACTTCATTACATTATACAAATTTTTATACATATTTTTTGACATTAAAAATCCCATTGCATGTATTAGTACAGGGGCATGCAACCTTCGGCACTCCAGATGTTCTGGACTACATCCCCCATAATGCTGGCAAAGCATCATGGGACGTGTAGTCCAAAACAGCTGGAGTGCCGAAGGTTGAGTATGCCTGTACTAGTACATTGCATATTACAACAAATTCTATTTGTGCCTCTGTTACTGGTTTCAGCTAACCGGTTGTTTTTTATTTAATTATTGCTGGTTTACTTTTAGAATGTAAAAATATAATACTTCAACATCTTAATGGATTATTGCATATATAGAGATGTACTTGAAGGAATTAACTTACTTATGTGAGTAAGACTGACCTTTGCATTTGGAACAAGACTGTGTGTAGAGGTGAAATTCAGCTGCCTTTGGTAAAGGCATGTTAAAGGACCAGCAGAAAATGCAATTTGAAATGAATTAGTAAATATCAGCGTAGCAACCTGTCACGATTACTATATGACCCAACACGCAGAACTAGGTAATACACAATGAATAAGGATAACGGGGCTACATAGTTGTTTGGGACTGCAGCGGCCAGCTTTCATTATTATTTTTAACAGTGTGACCGCATTGATCGGTTGCAGCCATGCTGTATGGAGGCGCTGGGGAAATTACAGAACCAAAGAAGATAGGGAGGGAATAGTAATTTATGATACATAGTAAATCATGCATTTTTTTTTTTTATTTTTTTTTAATAGACAAAACTATAACTGTGGTTATAAGCTTTTAGTAGAATGATCTAGTTCTTTTTAAACTTACCTCACCTTTAATATGACATTTCTTACAAAACAATCCTTCTGTAAATGTTTCTCCATGGATGGTATTGCATCTTGTTGAAATGTAGTTTGAAAGATAACCAGTATTAATATTTTAAATGCGACATCATCATGACTGGGGGGGGGGGGTGAATCCTTTCATCCCTCAACTAGATTTTTCTTGCAGGGTTTATACCCCTTTTTCCCCCATTCCTATAACCTTGGTCCAGATACAGAATATATCATAAAGCAGAGATATGCCATGACAAGTTTTCTCTCATTTGGATCAGGAGTCCCTTAACGTAAGTCTAGCCTACAGCTGGACAATATCTGTTTGATTATTGTGGGCATTCTTGTTCTGAGCTTCTGCAGTACAAAATACTGCATATCAATTCTCTCATGTAAACTGATTGCACAAGCCAGCAGAATGGTTATTTCTTTAAACTGACAGCATTTTCTGCAGTAATGCACAATTGGCTGTTACTTGAACGTAAATATTTGTTTTGTACGTGTCCTAAAACGTGTTTATTCACTGAAGCAGAAATTGCATCTAACTAACAAAAGTGCAAAATATAGGCTATAATGGCCGTCTTGGAGACTTTTCCAATTTTAGTAATTAGGTATAACATTTGTAATTCCATTGCCCTTTTCTTCTCGAGAAATCTGTTTAGTTAATAAGCCTCATTTAACTGCTGTATCAAGATTCATACCTTTTTGTTTTAAAGTACATAGTTAAAGTACAACAGTCACCTTAAGACTATTAGTTAAAAGGACACTAGAACCAAAACAACTTCAGCTTAATGACGCAGTTTCTGTGTAGATAGATCATGCCCGTGTTGTCTCACTGCTGAATTCACTGCCATTGAGGAGTTAAATCACTTTGTTTATGCAACCGTAATCACACCTTTCCTACAAGTAATGCGCACATCCTTCCTGAACACTTCCTGTAATGTGAAATTGAATTTTTACACTTCGTTTATTGCAAATTCCGTTTACTTAAGAATTTCTTATCTCCTGTGTGTGGTTAAAGTTCAATTTACTGGAGTAGAATGGATTACTTGTAATGCAAGTAATACATTCTACTCCATCCCCTGTCAGCCAACCTCCCTACCCACTGTCAACCCTTCTCCCGCCAGTCCCTGTCAGCCAGCCTCACTACTCACTGATAAGCCATTTCCATCCAGTCCCTGTTAACCACCAAAGATACAGAGAAAGATAACACAAAGCTCTATACGTATTTATGAGTTTGTCTCTTTATCTTTGGGTTGAATGCCATGCTATAGCGAGTGGGGCATAATGACGCAAAGGGTAAAAGCATGGGTAGAAAAGTAGGTTGCTAGAAAAGTATTCACTGAGGGCTTAGTAGGTTATTTTTGACAGTTGTAGGAGAGGAAGGTGCGGGGAAGGAAAGCTGTTAACAGTTTAATTGACACGCTTTCCTGAAGAAGTGAGTTGTTAATGATTTTTGAAGTAATGGAGACTGGATTAAAGTCTAACAGAGAAGGGAATGGAGTTCTACAGAAAAAGGTGTATCCCTGGAGAAGTCTTGAAGGTGAGCATCATAGGTGGGAGTACAGACAGATGATAGATGTAGGTCTTCGGCAGAGCACAGGACCTTAGATGGGACATACTTGTGTATTAGGGAAGATATGTAGTTTGGAACAACATTATGTAGTCTTGTAAGCAAGCACCAGAATCTTAAATTGAACCATACATCTTCTAGGAAGCCAATGTAGGGACTGACTGAGGGGGGAGATGCAGATGTACAGGAAGATGAGCCTCGTTGCCGGATTCATTATAGATTGTAACAGTGTAAGCTGGTAACGTGTAAAACCAAGGAGAAGGGGATTGGAGTAGTTTGAAGGTCAGTGACCGTGTGCTTCCAGGTCAGTTTACCGCACAGAAGACCGAAGCAGCAGTGAAATCAGCCGCAACGGAATATGCAGTGAAGAGATCCCGAGCCACGGGATGAACAGCAGGAGATCGGTTCCACATGGACAGGTAGGTTTGTAAGGTGGCGATCTGCATGCACCGGAAGTAGATGCATGCAGATCGCCAGACCAATAACAGTAGGGTAGGAAAGGGGGGAGACTGCCTTTATAGGTAATAAAAAGCCCCTCCCACAACTCCAGGCAAAGCCTTAACATATGCAGCTCAAACACATTTCTCAATCAAATGCTGCTCCTAGAGCCAATGGATTGGCTAAGATCATCAATATTCATGGTCTCAGTCAGGAAAGCAGTGTGACAGTGGCAAGATCAGTGCGTCGAGGGAATTACGGTAAGTAAATCTCACCTTTTAAACATTCACGGTGGAGGATGAAGGGTAGACACCAAAATAAACAGATTATGATTATATCTTTAGGAATGCATGTTTGGATTCGTAAATTTATAGTGTCCTATAATAGCTCCTGTTTACAAAAGTTTGCAATTTTATATGGCATTTTATTTATGAGTGACCAGGCTTATTTGCTAAGGTTGGCATTTTCATTGTGAAATTTCAAGGGCTTTTTCAATATTTCTTTTTTTTTTTTTTTTTTTATTGACATCTGACAAAAGATCTGACAGTTATGCAAGAAATGCAGGTTAGGCTTGCGGCCAAAGGAAAAAAAAACATTTTTATTACAAAATAAAATTTAATTAGCACGAAAACAAAGCCAGAAATGTGTAAGATATTGCATTTAATATATTTTATTTAACCATTACTAAGTGTCTTTGCTATCTGGTATGGAACCTTGAAGATCGCAGTTGTCTTGGATGATGATTTTGTTTTGTTGCCGAGGTCTACAAGAAAAAAAGTCATATTACCGTTTACATATCTGTTAGTATCCTGCCAGATATCAATGCATTATTTAATAAAGACTAACTATTAATACTCTTTACGTACGTTGTTTCGTGTTGTCTACATTTCTTTTAATCTTACTGCCTGTTTTCCTCATTCATATTCAGTTCAGTCGCATTGAGGTTTTCTTCTCTCGTGGGTGATGATATGACCAGCTGTTCTGTTTTTCTCACTGTGCAAGACAACACATTTCATGATCTTGATTAGATGAATTTGGTTAAATTAAGCAAACACATTATCATAATAGTTTTTATTTTATGCATGGACTATGTTCCCAAGCATTATAATGTAATAAATAAGTAGTAATCAATGCAGTGTTCTAATATATTGCACTTGTGCACTCATTACATCTACGAATGATCTAGAAAATGACTCCAATTTATTACTCTTACTTTAACTGCAGCATTTATGTTTTATCTTGCATGTTATTGAACTGGTTTATTGATTCTCAAAGCATTGTTCTTATACTGCCTTATCCAGGAAATATGAGCCTGTATTGTTTCACAAAGTAGCTAACTTTACATTGTTTTAATGCAGAAACGTAATACAGGAAATGTAAATCTATGCCTATTATTTGAACTTCGGTTCTATTTCCTTATTTCAGGTGATCATATTTAAAAATCATACCTTTTGTAGTCACAAAATTGTTTTATGATGGTACATCCTCTGCATCAGTTGGATAAAGTTTAATGCTGATGGCCATAATATGTTTTACATTTGCAACTTGAATTTATTTTGATGCCATTTAATTATGTAAGCCTACATATAGATGCCTAAAGAAGTATAAGATAGATCGATTAATGTTTGACAAATAATTCCTTTTTTTTTGCCTTGATATTCAACGCCTGATATACAATCTGGTCCTTGCATTTGAAGGATAATTAACCACTATGCATTAATTATGAGAAGTATGCATCAAGGAAGCTGTTAGAAATAAAGCCAGAATATCAGTTAAACAGTTCCATTTTCAAAAAATAAATTCTTAAAAAAGAGGTTAGCAGAAGCATAGAAGTATACTTGTCTATCGCAATTCCCAGATTTTACTATTAACATGACGTAAAGTCATGATTTTATTAAAGACACGGAGGCGAGTATTATGCATAACTCTTTCTTTATTTCCTCAGCAGCAAAGATAGAGGAATATAAATATATCAAAAATGAAAGAAAAAACTGTATAGATACACAGGCAACCAATCACATAACAGAGGAAGTGACTATATAAGGCCTGTGTCTCCCACAATCCCCCTCTTTCTTGCGAAAACCGAAGACCAGGTAAGAAGAACGATATCCTGCTTGGTCAAAACCGGGAACTGGAACAAACCGACAATTTCAAGCTAAAAAAGAGAGAGAAATATGGTAATAACCAAACTCCAAACTGTAGACTTACCAATACGAAACTAGTGACCTGTCATAAGGTTAAGGAATGAAACCTGAAAAATATAATAGACATAATTAATTAGTATATGTAATACACCATATGAAGTACATCCAAGGTAGGTCGAACCCAACATACCTGAACACGCCAAATCGCATCTCGCTCCATACCACACACCGGGAGGGTGGGAGGGAATAATACTCGCCTCCGTGTCTTTAATAAAATCATGACTTTACGTCATGTTAATAGTAAAATCTGGGAATTTTATTAAAGACACGGAGGCTCATATTATGCAAGTTCAAAGCTGTGCTATCACCTGAGATGCGATGTGTTCAATAGGTCTGAAGTAGAAGTCACGGAAGGTCGACTTTCGAGACCAATCCGCTGCATGCATGATGTCCTCCAGACGACAGCCGACTGTCGAAGCCTTGGAAGCCATAGCACCCCTCACCGAATGGGGTGTAAAGATAGACGTGTCTATACCAGCCATAGACAACAGCCAACGCACCCAACGTGCCAGGGTCGGTGTCGCCACAGGTCGATGCGGAGTACGAAAAGAAATGAATAAAGGTCGTAGGTCTAGTGAGCGAAGAGGTCGAGTCACCTCCAAATAGACCTTTAAACACTCCACTGGACAGAGTGCCGGACACCCTTGGAATCTAGGGTATACGAAAGACCTTGATGCAGATTTAGTCCGTCTGGAAATATTAAAAGTCACACCTTCAGGGGAGAAGGTAACGGCGTCCCATTCGAGGGCCCTAACATCAGAAACCCGTTTACAGGAAACCAAACAAAGCAACATAACCAACTTGGAAGACAGTTGCTTAAGGGTCAGTCCCTGGTTCGGGTACCAGGAAGATAGAAACTGAAGCATAATGTTAACGTCCCAAAAGGCAGAGAAACGAGCCTTGGGCGGACGGGCGAGGCGAATGCCCTTGAGCAGGTGACACACGAAGGGGTGTCTGCCCACGGGCGAACCATCCAAACCAACATGTCCAGCCGATATAGCGGAACGAAAAAGGTTGATAGTTCGATACGCCTTGCCCGAATCAAACAGAAAAGTGAGGTATTCCAGAATTAGATGGAGAGGGGCAGATACGGGATCCACTGCCCCTTCCATGCACCAACTAGACCATGAGCCCCATGAAGAGCGGTATGCCGATCGCGTACCTGGAGCCCAAGCGTTATCGAGGAGTTGCAGAGTCGTCCGCGAAACGTTCGGGACAACCCAGGTACCCCTGAAAGGAGCCACGCTATCAGAGGTAGCTGATGTCGAAGCACCAGCTCGTGCGAGTTCCCATCCGGGTCTAGGAGAAGATCCTGGAAGCTCGGAATCAGTCTGGGGTAGTCTATCGACAACTCCATCAAGCGTGGGAACCAAGGACGGGACCTCCAAAGAGGTGTGATCAGTACCAGGCAGCAATCGTGCCGGACCAACTTCGATATCGTGCGAGCGATCATGTTGAACGGTGGGAAGGCATACAGGCGTCCGGGGGGCCAGTCTTGGAGAAAGGCGTCCGTCGCTACTGCTGCCGGGTCTGGCCTCCAGCTGTAAAACGCCGGGAGTTGAGTGTTCAGACGTGAAGCGAACAGGTCCAACTCGAAGCGTCCCCAGAGACTGTCCAGACCTCGGAAAACCGAAACGTGCAAGTGCCAATCTCCCGAGTCTCTTAAGTGCCTGGAATTCCAATCCGCACCCGAATTGTCCAGGCCCAGAATGTGTTCCGCCTGCACCGAGACGTTGTTGAGGAGACAAAATTGCCAGAAATCCTTCGCCAATAGTGCCAACATTCTGGACTTGGTACCCCCAAGATGATTTATGTACCGGACTGCCGACACATTGTCCATCTTGAGGAGAACGCAACAGTCTGCCCGGCCTGGGGTCAGACTGCGTATCGCGAAGGCCCCCGCCAGCAGTTCTAGACAATTGATGTGTAGGGACCTCTCCATGTCGGACCATCTGCCTCCGGTGGAAACGTTTCCACAACGAGCACCCCAGCCGTGTAAGCTGGCATCGGATTCTATCACGACATCCGGGACCGAACCGAAGATGGCCCGGCCATTCCAGGCTTCCATGTGTGCCAACCACCATACCAACTCGTCTCTGGACTCGTCGTCCAGACGTATCCGGGACTCGTAAGAGCGACCCGAACGCAGGTGTGAACCCTTGAGTCGTTGGAGGGCACGATAGTGTAGCGGACCCGGAAAGATCGCCTGAATCGAAGCCGCCAGAAGGCCGATAATCCTTGCTAGTTGCCTGACGGACATATCCGGCACCCGAAGAGCCCTTCGGAGCTCCTTCTGAATGGCCTTCACTTTGGACTCCGGCAAGTACAGGAATTGCCTGATGGAGTCCACCTGGAAACCTAAGAATTCTATAGATTGGGTAGGGACCATGAACGACTTGTCCCAGTTGATCAGAAAACCCAAATTTTGGAGAAGGTTGATTGTCCAACCCAAATGTAACAGCAGAGATTCCCTGGATTGGGACATGATCAGTATGTCGTCCAGGTAGACGATCAGTCGCACCCCACGGGTACGAAGGTAAGCCATGACCGGCTTCATGAGTTTGGTGAAACACCAAGGGGCCTACGAGAGGCCGAACGGCAGGCAAGTGAAGCGCCAGCGTCGACCGTGCCATGTGAAGTGGAGGTAATCCCTGCAGCTCAACGCTATGGGGACTGTAAAGTATGCGTCCTTCAGATCCAACTTGGCCAACCAATCCGATTGGCGAAGGAGGTCTCTGAGGCAGTGTATACCCTCCATCTGGAAATGTTGGTAGCGGAGAAATGCGTTGAGGGGACGAAGATTTATCACAGGACGAACCCCGCCCCCTTTCTTTGGCACCAGAAAAAGATTGCTCGTGAAGCCTGGAGAGGCCAACGGCATTTCCTCTATGGCACCTTTCGTGAGCATCTCCTCTACTTCCTTGGTAATCATGTCGTCCTGATCCTGTGGGAGGGACAACTCTCTGGGGGTGCGAACCTGGACAGGCATAGAAACAAACTCCAGGTGATAACCTTTTACACATTGCAAAACCCAAGCATCTGAGGTTACATCTGTCCACCCCTGGTAGAATAAGGCTAGCCTCCCTGCCACCCTTACATGATCGAGAGGGGAAAAATGGGTACTCACCATAAGGGCGTCTGCCCGAAGCGGCACCACGGGGATACCTGGAGCCCCAGGATCTCCCTCTGGCTGGGAAGAAGGGAGGCGACCTCGCATCTTGCAATCCTCGGGAAGGAAAGAAGGAACCTCTGGAGGCCCTGAACGAGCCACGGAAGCCCCGGCCGGGTGGACGGTTCCTGCTACGCCCGGCCCCTCCGAAAACCTTGGGAGCGAACACGCGCTTCATATTCGCTTGGGCCTTGTCAATGGCCGTAAAGGTCTTAACATAGGAACCAAGGTCCTTCACAAAAGAGGTTCCAAACAGTAAACCCTCGTTAGAGGGGTCAGGTTCCGCTACCGTCATGGCAGCCAATTTGGGATCGATCTTAAGGAGAATCGCCTTACGCCTCTCCGAAGACATGGCGGTATTAGCGTTCCCCAATAGGCAGATCGCCCTCTGGACCCACCCAATGGCCACATCGATATCCATAATCGAGTCTCCAGCCCTAGCGGCATCTAGCAGCTCGTAAAGTTTAGACAGAGGGCCCAGGGTATCCAATATCTTGTCTTGGCATCCCTTGAGGGAGTAATCCAAACCCTTCTTGGGTTTCCAGCCTGATTTATTCATGAATTGGGCTATTTGGGGGTCGATATCCGGAGTCTTACAGGCCGAGCCCGGGAGAGAGGGTCTAGGGCATTCGGCAGGCAACTTGTTGCGACCCTCCTTGGAGAGGGGTGTACGCAAGCGTTTAGCCACATATTGTGCAATATGGTCCGGGGGGACCCACTCTGCTGACCGTGGGTGACGCAGATCGTCAGGGTCGAACAGTGGGTTTCCCTGGGGGTCAAAAATGGCCTTACTGTCCCCAGAGGGAATCTTAACTTGGCCTAGGGCCACGGCAGAGGACCCAGAGGGGGCAACCTCCGCGGAGGGTAGTTCCTCGTCTGACCCTCCCTCATCATAGGAGTCATACTCCATAGCATCAGAGTCACGTTCCACACTCCGGTCGGTATCCGACTCATCATCTAGGGCCTTGGCCCTTTTCCACAATCTAGCCTTTTTAGCCCGGCCAGGGGCTCTTTTGCGCGTGGGATGCGCGCTGTCTGTGACCACCTCAAGTGTGTCAGTCATGTCAGGTAACACCTGCATCGAGGAGTGGGAATCAACGTGCTTAGATTTTGCCTTTGCCTTACGGGTACCAGGCACAGTCTGAGCAGAGGAAGGGGACCCCGCACCCTGGAGGGTGGGGGTAGGCAGTGAGGGCATAAGCATAGAATGCAGTGACTGAGAGAAGGAGGAAGAAACAGCACCCATTGCAGAAGCAAAAGCTTTTGTAAGGACGAAGCCATAGTGGCATCCAGCAGGGCCTGAAATTCCTGGGAGGCCATAGCACCCTCAGGGTTATCTATATTAAAGTCACCAGGGGTGTCCACAGGCCCATCCTCCTTATCCTGCATGGTGGCAATAATAGGGGAATATATCTTTAAGTGACAGTAAATAACAAAGCAAGCTATCTGCACTAACTGATGAAAATAAATAAACTGGAATACAGCTTTAAGGGAAAACGAAATGGTAGAAGGGTTGAGTAACCCACAGGAACACTGTGAAGAAAAACCTGCCCGCTGGTGCGCTCAGGGGACCCAGACCGGGGCGACAGACCGCACGGCAGCAGCAGAGTGAGCGACCGATCAGCCGACGGACCGCCCAAAATGGCCGCCGCACGTGTGGTATCACGATCGCGGACTGATCCCCGGCGGGGGAGGGGGCGCGCGCACCCTACCCGCGCGGGCAGCCCGCGATCGGGGAAGCAGAGACAAACACAGCCGCGGCTCAGGAGACTGCCGCGGCTATGAAAACACAGCCGGGTCCCGCGCGGCACCCGCAAGGGGGGGGGAGAGAGAGCGCAGGGGGACAGAATGACCGGGGGAAAAACCCAGGAGGTGAAGGGGAGAGCCCGAGCACACCAGCAGAAGGCTGCCCAGTAAAGGCAACCCAAGCAAGTCACAATAAAAATATAATGTAAAAATAATGTAAAACAGACAAAATATAACATCAGAGACAAACTAAGGATAAGAGCAAATACTTAGCTGTCTGAGGAAGCAGCAAAGAAAGAGGGGGATTGTGGGAGACACAGGCCTTATATAGTCACTTCCTCTGTTATGTGATTGGTTGCCTGTGTATCTATACAGTTTTTTTTTCTTTCATTTTTGATATATTTATATTCCTCTATCTTTGCTGCTGAGGAAATAAAGAAAGAGTTATGCATAATATGAGCCTCCGTGTCTTTAATAAAATCCCCTCCCCTCCAATCTTTTTTCACTTCATTTATTGCACAAAAGAAAAGGCCTTCTGGATTTTGGTTATGTGTCAATTTGAAGTGTAGGGGAACACTATGTTTCCACTCCATTCTTTATATTTCTAATGTGTTCTGCGATTCTAACCTTGAGTGGTTTGATAGTGCTGCCTAGTAATAACAAATTGCACAAGCATTTAAGGATGTATATAGCTCCTTTTGCCTGGCATGTTAGTTGATCTTTTATGACGTGTGATTTTCTAAAAATATCTCATTTATATACCAAGTGACTTTTATTACTTTTAGTTGTTTTGCATAGGAGACACATGCCACACCCATAGAATTCTATTAGGTTTTGTACAAGGTGATTAGATTTTTTTGAACTCAATTAGCTCTTTACTAAAATATTCTTAACATTCTTTGCTCCTCTATAGGTGATCTTTGGTATA
>OW240921.1:54539610-54560298 GCA_933207985.1 Pelobates cultripes | reverse complement strand
TCCACCCCCTCCACCTCCCTGTTTTATATGCTACCGAGAGGCATTATGGACATACTCGAGCGATGGAACACCTATATGCGTTCCAAGTAGAAGAAAACATAAGGTGAGAACAAGAAACAGGAAATGGACATTGTGAAATGCAAGGATGCGCTCCAGCATAGAAGGGAAGGATATTTGTCAGGGATAGTAGACCGTGTATTCCAGCAATGGAACGCACAAACCGGAACCGGAAGTGAACCGGAAATAAACAGCACTTGAAACTGGCAATTATAAATGACTTAAAAGAAGAATAACACAAAGGACAGACTAACATCGACCGAGGAAGCCTCCTAGAGAGGCAAAACACGTTTTGCTACATCACCAAGGATTTACTGCTACACCATTAAGGACTTATCATTTTAAACTGTAAGGTTTTTACTTTACTTGATTTTAATTGTACACTTTATTATAAACAAAGTACTTTAAATCTGCACTGAAACCTGTTACTGCAATTTAAAGAGTGGGAACTATTCCAACATACAGAGGAGGGAGTGGGACCCTAAAAATTCCACAAAGCTGAAATTTTGAGCCTAATATATATTGGCTCTACACTTGATTGTACCTACTAAAGAGTCACTTTCACATTTACATGTAAGATGCTCCACCTTTTATATATTTGTAATTTCTATTGTTAGTGAGGTTTAAGGGGACCCCACGTAGGTGTTATAGTATCACTCATTGTTAGGACACTCACTGGGAATTTGTATCTATACTATTTTGAGCGATACATTTTTCAGTATGTACCATTGCGCAATAAATATAAAAGAAACACATTGAAACCAATGTGGCTTAGTGGGAAAGTGAATTAGGAAATGAAAAATAAGAAAAGGTAATTTAAAGCCTTTAAATCGGACAAGTCATAGACATCCTATAAAAAATATAAGGAAGCCAATAATGAGTGGAAAAGGTGATTAGATTCGCTAAACTACAAAATGAGAAAGTGATAGCCAATGAGAGCAAAACTAACACAAAAGCATTTTTTAAATCCATAAATTCTAAAATAAATATAAAAAAATGAAAGTGTAGGTGCACTAAAAACTGGAATGGCGAAGTTAAATAAGACCAGGAAAAGGCAGAAATTTTAATTACTATTTCTCCTCGGTATATATTAAGGAAGAACTTATGGCTATATAAATGCAAATGATTGCTGCAAAAAACAAGACATGGTGCTGCAGCAACTAAAGAAAGTTAATATAAACAACGTTTCAGGGTCTGACGGTAATAATCCACGAGTACTTAAAGGACTACTATAGGCACCCAGACCACTTCAGCTTAATGAAGTGGTCTGGGTGCCTGGTCCAGCTAGGGTTAACCATTTTTGCTGTAAACATAGCAGTTTCAGAGAAACTGCTATGTTTACACTGAGGGTTAATCCAGCCTCTAAAGCCTCTAGTGGCTGTCTCATTGAAAATCACAGTGAGAAGACGCCAGCATCCACAGGAAAGCATTGTAAACTGGCTGAATGCGCCTGGTGCTGGAGAAAGGTAAGATTTTAACCCCTTCCTCTCTACAGAGCCCGGCAGGAGGGGGACCCTGAGGGTGGGGGCACCCTCAGGGCACTATAGTGCCAGGAAAATGAGTATGTTTTCCTGGCACTTTAGTGGTCCTTTAAGGAATTAAGTGTGGAAATAAGTGAACCTCTGATTTTAATCTTCCAAGATTATTTTCTTTCAGGAATTGTACTGGAAGATTGGAGGAAGGCAGATGTGGTTCCTATATATATAAAAAAAAAAAGGGTTCAAAATCCTTGCCTGTAAGTTATAGACCTGTGAGCTTAACTTCTGTGGCTGGAAAAGTATTTGAAAGGTTATTTAGGGGTAATATTCAAGAATTAATTGAGAAGAACATGGGTATCAGCAAAAATGGTTTTATGAAGCATAGGTCATATCACACTAACTTAATTGCATTCTACAAAGAAGTAGAAGTAAAGATCAGGGTTTTGCAGTGGATGTGATCTATTTGGCCAAGGCAAACAAATTGGTCTAAATGAAAATTCTTGTTCTTGGGCAGAACATTGGTATTAACATCGGATCGAATATAGAGAACTGTCATTAAACCCCCTTCAGTCACTTACCTGAATCTAGTGCCAATGCCCCTCTGCGCTGGGTTAGGCTATGCCCATGCTCCTCCCCGCTGACGTCAGCTGGCCAGGGGAGACCTAATGCGCATGCGAGGCAATGGCCACGCTCGCATTAGGATTTCCTCAAAGGAAAGCATTAATCAGTGCTTTCCAATGGGGAAATATCTGACACTGGAGGTCAGATACTGGAACCATAGGTCTGTTTCAAACCAGAAAGCCCTCTAGTTGCTGTCTAGTTGACAGCCACTAGAGGTGGAGTTAACCCTGAGAGGTAATTATTGCAGATTCTCAGAAACTGCAATAATTATAACTGCAGTGTTAAGGGACATGGGACAGTTCACCCAGACCATTTCAATGAGCTGAAGTGGTCTGGGTGCCTACAGTGTCCCTTTAATGTTAAAATTTCAAGCTGGACAGTGGTGGTAAGTGGTGTCCCTCAGAGATCTGTTCCGAGACCCCTTCTATTGAACATATTTATAAATGATTTTGAAAAAAGTATTGAAAGTCATGTGTCAGTGTTTGCAGATGACACAAAACTCTGTAAATTAATTCAATGTGAGCAAGAAATTACTTTGTTGCAGATAGATTTAGATTGGATTAGATTAGACTGGGGTACTGGGCAGTCAAATAGCAGATGAAATTCAATCTAGAAAAATACAATGTTATGCACTTTGGGGTAAAAAATACACAATAAACTTATACATTAAATGGTAGTGAATTAGGGATAACAACACACAAGATGGATTTGGGAATTTTATAGACAGCAAACTAGGCAACGATGTGCAATGTCAATCAGCAGTGGCTAAGGCCAGTAAGACATTGTCATGCATAAAAAAGGGCATTAATTATCAGGATAAGAATATCATTTTGCTTCTTTATAAATCACTGGTAAGTCTACATCTTCAATATGCTGTGCACCTGTTCTAGAGAATGATATTATGGCACTGGCAAGAGTGCAGATTCAGGCTACAAAATTAATAAAAGGAATGGAACATTTTAGCTATGAAGAAAGGGTAACAAATGTAAAACCTATTTAGTTTAGAATAAATAATTTTTTTGAGCAGTGTATATAGAAATAGAATACTACATATAGAATATCCTTCATTATAAAACAGACCATTTGTCGTGTAGCTTGCTTACACTCACCTACTTATCTTTTGTAAGCAGCCTCACATCCAGTGATTTTAAATTTACATACATTTGTGAGGAACTATTTTCAAGGATGAAGCACACGAAGAGTAAAATTAGAAGTAACATTTCTGACAAGCCCCTTGAAAACTCACTGAGAATTGCAACCATTTTCATCAAACCAGACAGATGCATTAGTTTCACAAAAACAAAGTAAATATCCCACTAGTTTGTCCTTTTGTATAATTCTTCCTGTGGATCCACTTCACTCCTACAACCTCCCACTCTGGACCAGCAGGGGTTATCCCAGTCTGTAGTGGGTTACCAAGCACAGCTCTTTTTGCCTCGCTGCACTTCTCCAATTTATTGAGGAGACGTTACTACCGTACATAAAATAGCAGAAGCGACTAATACTAGACTGTGGGTCTGATGCAGCATGGCTCAGAACAGCAAGACGACATCAGTCATATGCTGATGAGGCTGGAAACACTATTTGAGCAATTCTGGGCCCAGTTAAAGGAGCGGTCTGCAGCAACACTCTCCACAGAGTCAGTGTGAACAGAAGTCAGTAGAGTCCTCTATGGGCAAATCAACCTCACAGGCTCAACCCGAGCCTTATTCTACTTACTTGTCCTGCTGAGCTGAAGGCTAGACGGGGTTTGCCACCTCAACGGAAAACCGCTAACCAGCATTGGCGTCAGACCATATAGATTCTATTGGTTATATCCTACTCAGTAAGATACTGGGTCTGTGGCACAGAGATGTGGGTCTTTCGATGAGCCTTGCCTGGAAGGATGCTACTCCCCGCTGCTGTACAAATGAGCTATCTAGTGGACTTTCCTGTTCACCTTTGAGTCTGCAGGTGCCCTGATCTATGAAGTCTTACAATCCCCCAGGCTTTTGTAGCCACCATTTTATGCTTTCTCTTGTTGACACATTATTTTCACTCTCAAGTGTTTATGATTTGTTTGAGTTTGAGTGCTGCATTACTATGATGTTCTATTCACAAAAAGCTTAATGTCTGGAAAATTTTATGTAAAGGTGAGCCCATGCTCTGTTATAGCTAGCTATGATATTCTAACTTTTTTTTTTTTTTTTTAATACTATAACCCTGTATTGTAAGTGTGGCGGAACCAACCTCGCCACTATGCACTGGAGAAGCCTGGTTGCCAGCCTTCTGCCATGTGACTATGGCCCCTGGGATGTATTGCCCTTTAAAGACATGATTTGGGCATAAGGGATTTGTGTTGTGCTGCTGCTGGCCCTTTTAAGAACCATCTGGGGACATACTGTGGAGTTACTGGGTGGCCACCATTTCCTGTATCAGAAGCACATGGTGAGAACAATGGATGGCGGCCATTTTAACTCACAGACACAGTGTGGACTTTTCAACACGGTGCCATCTCGCCAGTATTTGTTGCACAGAGACATCGTGCGGTGGTTTTGGACTATACAGCAAGGGACACATTATACAGTGATTGTTTTTTATTTAGCCTGTATATGTTCTGCAGAATCTGCATTAAACTGTATTTTCCAAAGTACTGAACGGATCTGGGTGAATTTTGGATATGTGGTTCACCCAGATCCCCCAGTTCCAAGGATATACTTTTATGGGGTTATTGCATGTTTTGGGGTCCCTGTGATGTGTTTTATGAAACTGTATTTCTCTGGCTGTGATAATTAGATTACCCATTGTGTTCAGTAATCATATCACAGCCAGAGGGGAGGATTTTGTGTGGGAGTGTCTGGGTGTATTGTATGGATTGATTGGCTGTTTTGTAACGCCCTGTGGGCTGTACTATGTTTGTGGATTGGGAATAAAAGAGACTGTATGTGACAGTACATGGAGTTCCTGTTTTAACCCTCAAAGTGAAGTGTCGTCTCATTATTGGGGGAAGAATTCATTGTATGCTGTTCCAGTTTGACTGCTAGGAGAGTAAACCTATTCGTATGGTTCCTATTCAACTGTCTACAGCATTCAAATGCTTGGGAGAATTTATTTGTTTCTCCGGTTCGGTGATTGTGGTGTCTGCCAGAGTGCTTGGAGTCCTCAGGAAGTGCTAGGAGCATCCTTCAACGGAGGTACCCAGTCGGGGTGCCAGGCGATCCGTTACAGTAAGCATGTCCTCTTACAATCTCCACGACTAGCTAGCCTTCCTCATCTATAAATATAGTATCTGTTCTCCGTTCCAGACATGCCATTCTAGCCTTTTTTCGCTTGTTATTATTTTAAAAAGAAAAATGTAAATTATGTATTATGTATTACTAACCATATTTAAATTGTAGTAACATACCTGTACATTGTGTTTTAAAACCATATATTACGTTGTCAATATACTTGCCTCAATAAAGAGATTGACAGAAAAAAAATATCTCAATAGTTTTATGTTGCCCTCTTTGTTTTACATTTTTATAATGAAAAATATTTTTATTACTTATATACCTTAACTATATTATATATTTTATATGTAGCTCAAAAACATTTCTCATTAGGGTCTCCATATTATAAATCTCCTCCACGCTGGTGACCCATTGCTGGAAGGATGGAGCAACTGACTGTTTCCAGTACAGGGGAATCAGGGACTTTGCGGCACTCAGTAGGTGCTTGGTGAGCAATTTTTTGTACGTAAAGATGGGGGGGAGGGGTTTGGGATGGAGATGCATTGGGAGTGGCATGATTGGTAGGTCGGAATCTGTGATCTGCTTTTTTTGGTGTGTATCATCCTCCAGAAAGGCGTAAGAACAGGGCAGGACCACCACATGTGTAGCCCAGTGCCCATATCCCTTCCCACCTCCAGCATTCACTGGATATTTTCAGATTCATGCGGCGCAGCACATCAGGAGTCCTATATCAGTACATGAGGAGTTTGTAGCTCATCTCCTGATACTTTGAGCTGACAGAGCACTTGGGGGTAAGGATGAATATGTTGTCGCACTCCTGGTCTGTAAGTGTCACCCCGGATTCCCTCTTCCATGCTGTCACAAACCTGGGTAGCGGTCTATTCCTATTCGTCAGCAGTATAGCCTAGAACACAGAGATCCACCTGTCAACATGTTTCCTAAATGAACAGACTGATTAAAATTGTGCCAGTTCTCTATTGAATGAAGATTCTTAGCTGAATTATAGAAAGCCTGTATTTGTAGATAAAGGAACTTGTCCACACCTTTAGGTGTGCGTTCCTGCATCACTTCCACCAATCTCTTGAGTCTTCCAACCTCGCACCATTGCTGTATGTATGACCAGTCAGTCACGAAAGCTTTTCAGGTCCATCGGCGTCAGCTTATCAGCAGAGGTCGGAGTGTCAGTGGGCTCGGGTTAGTGGTCAGTTGTGTTGAGAAATGGGCCACATACCAAACTCTTACGGTAGTGTCAACCAGAGGATTATTGGTACGAAACATACTAAATGTAGTTCCACCATGCCATAGATCTACCATGCCATAGCAGAGAGTGGATTTTGCCAGTCTGCTATTTTGAGCAGGTGTCACCTGGTAGCAGGCTTCCATAGAAGGGAGGCCCACACCACCCAGGTTCTTGGACAGGACCAGCTGTGACTTCCAAATCTGGGCAACCCCTCTTGTCCAGACAAACTTTCTCACTATGGAGGATAGAGATTGGGTGCATGTTCTGGGAACCTCTACTGGTATGGTCTGTAGTAAATATAGGAGGCATGGTAAAATATTAATCTTCACCGCGTTGATGTGGCCGAACCATGTTATACATCACAGCATATCAGTCTGCAGGGTCGAAAGGATGGCAAGGAAGTTATATGGTATAAGGCTTTTAAGTCTCGTAGTAGCCATATGCCAAAATATGGAAGCCTGTCCCAGCACCACAAGAAATAAAACTGCGTCTGTAAATGTGCCTGCATTCTGGGGGAAAGAGTGACGTTAAGAGCCTCTGATTTGTCCATATTTAGTTTAAGGTTTCATATAAGGCCATACATCTTAAAAATGCTGAGGAGGTTTGGTAGCGTAACCAATGAGTTCTCGAGAAAAAAGAGCATGTCATTAGCATATGCTGTGATTCAGTTCTTGTGTTGTCCCCCCAATACCCCCAAACCCGTCTGTCCGCCTCGTGGAAGGGCTCTAGAGAGAGGACAAATAGGAGGGGGTTAGGGGACACCCTTGTCAAGTTCCCTTCCATATTGGAAACGGGGAAATCAGGGCACCATTAACCCTTATTTGTGATGAGGGCATCATGGGAGATACAAAACCCATGTGCTGCAGGGTGGCCAGGAGATACTGCCAGTCCATTCAGCAAAATGCCTTTTCGGTGTCCGTTGAAAGGAGAAGAACCTCACGGCCGGTGGATCGGGCAGTGTGGATGATGTTTAGGGCTCTGATGGTGTAGTCTCTTGCCTCCTTGCCAGGAACGAATCCTACCTGGTCCGAATTAATGAGTTCAGACCTTTTTAGTAGTTTGAGGAGCAGGAGGTCCTTAAAAGTATGTAGATAACCGAGCACATCAGGTCCATTGGCCTTGTTGGGCTTGGATAGCTTGAGTGGCTCTCCCAGGTTTTAGGAAACGTTCTGGGTGAGAAACTCAGTAATTTTACACTGATATTGCATAGAGGTTAAGCCCTGGCGGGACTGCACAAGGTTATAAATTTCTGCGTAGTATGCTTAAAACTTATATTCATATTATGACATGCTTCAAAAATACCTATATAAAGGACTTAAACTGAAACCTATTCCGGATCTGTATATTGTTTTGAGACTTATCTTTGGCAATGAGGAACAACAGGACAACATTTGTCGAATTGATTTTATGTCTGAGAAATAAAAAGATTCAATACAGATGAATATATCGCACTAAACTGACCCTAACGTTTTATATGAATTGAATGACATCTTTGAGGATCCCACTTCTGCTGAAGATAAGCTTATCTCAGCTTAGAGACTTTAAAGATTATTAATGTCAGGCATATGGGAAACTAACCTGCTATATTTATATTATCTGATGTGTGTGTGTGTGTATGTGTATATATATATATATATATATATATATATATATATATATATATAATTTATTTTTTTTACTTATTTTTGACCTCTAATTTTGAAGTCAAAGTAATAGAGATTTTTTTTTTTTGTTGTTTAATGATTATTTATTTTTGATTTAGGTTTATGACACTATGGTTTTAAGCACTGAAGTTTTAGGTACATTAGATACATTTTAAATACATGTCTGAGTTTAAGAAATTTTGATCACTTATTTTAGGAGTGTGAAATTACATGATTTTGCTATTTCATGATGAAAAGTCATGATGTTATGAAAGTCACGGAGGCGAGTATTGCTTAACCCAAAGAATACAACAGTAAGAAAAAATGGTAACCATAGTGATAGGCCACACCCATACCAACTCTTTCTTTGGAGATGCAAGACAATAACAACAAAACAGGAACAATGAAACAGTCCAAACCAAATAGAACAATAGAACCTGTGAAAACATGCCAGGACATAATTTATAACTAGACAGAAGCAACACAGTGTGCATAATTTATCATAGGCATTTTTAATAATCACATAACATGAACATGTTATAAAACGGTTGAAACTATACAAACCCCAGAGCGCATAATGAATACCTACCAACCCTGGAAAACCTGCAGGAGCAAATAAACAACTGGGTGGGGTAAATCAGTAAAATAACTATGAAGGGTGGGACAATACTCGCCTCCGTGTCTTCCATAAAATCATGACTTTTTGTCATGAAATAGCAAAATCATGTAATTGTATGTCAAGACACGGAGGTTCATATTGCAAGTTTAAAGCTGATCAATAACTGGAGAAAAAGCGTGAGGCAAAGGTCGAAAGTAAAATTCGCGGGACCAGTCGGCCATTCTTATCAGGTCTTCCAGACGTGCACCTGAATTCACCATGGACGTGGCCGATGCCCCTCGGGCTGAGTGGGCACCAAAGATGGACGTATCCACGCCGGCCAGAGACATCACCCATTTCACCCAGCGAGCCAATGTAGTGCTGGACACAGGTGAGAAGGGGCGACGAAGCGAGCGAAACAGCTGGGGAGACGACGTAGCTTGAAGTTCATATTCCCGTAGGCAGGCCACCGGACATAGGGCTGGAGTACCAGGGAAACTTGTATAAGAAACCGATCGAATAGCGGTCTTGGTGCGTCTGGAGATGTTAAACATCACCCCGTCCGGAGTGAAAGACCTAGCATCATAGTCCAGGGCACGAACATCCGATACCCGTTTGCATGAAATGAGACAAAACAGTGAGACCAACTTGGCTGACAGCTGTCGCAGAGAGAGAACAGCGCCAAATGCAGGAGATGTCCCATGTAGATGAGTAACGAGGTCTAGGGGGGCACGACAGGCGTGAGCCCCTAAGTAATCGGCACACTAACGGATGCTGGCCTGCTGGGCAGCCATCAAATCCTTGGTGAGCGGAGAAGATGGCCGATCTGTATGAATTAATCGTGCGATACGCCCGAACAGGTTCGAACAGCGAAGTCAGGAATAGGAGGATCACAGTCACAGGTGCAGAAACGGGATCCAAGTTCCGAGCCAGGCACCAGCCAGTCCAAGCTCTCCAAGTAGTCCCATATGCTCGTCTAGTCCCGGGAGCCCATGCGTCAGCCAGGAGGCGTCGAGTTGTGTCCGAAACCCCTTGGATTTCCCAGGGACTCCCGAAATCCTCCATGCGAGCAGTATTAACGACCCATCCACCAGGAGGGGATGCTGGAGGCCCGATGGGTCCAGGAGGAGGTTCGGTAGAGACGTCAGCAGTCTGGACACATCTACCGCTAGTTCCAGGAGTTGTGGGAACCAGGATTGGGTCCCCTAGAATGGGGTTAGTAGGATCAGGTCAGCCATTTGGCGGCGAACTTGGAGCAGGACCCGAGGTATCATGGCAAACGGGGGGAAGGTGTAGAGGAGTGAGCCAGTCCAGTCTTGTAGGAAGGCGTCCACTGCCTCCGCGGTTGGATCCGAGCGCCAGCTGTAGAACCGGGTAGTTTGGTATTGAGCCTGGACGTGAAGAGGTCGAGGGCAAAAGGACCCCATATCGATGATATAGCGGAGAATACTCCCACATCCAATCTCCAATCGCTGTTGTCCGACAGTGTGAACTCCAGTCCGCGTGAGTGTTGTGGAGCCCAGGGAGGTATTCTGCCTGGACCACCAGGTTCCTGTCCAAGCAATAAGCCCAGAAGTCCTTCGCCAAGTGGGCCAGGATTGCAGATTGAGTGCCACCCATGTGGTTGACATAGCGGACCGCCGAGATGTTGTCCATGTGCAGGCGGATGCATGAGCTGGCAGTCCTGTTCGCAAAACTCCAGATCGCGAATGAACCCGCTATGAGTTCCAGAGCATTGATATGGAGGTGGGATTCGTCTGCTGACCAGCGACCCCGGTATTTACCCCATTGCAATGGGCACCCCAGCCGTGGAGACTGGCATCTGAGTCCACCGTGAACTCTGGTTGGGAGCCGAAGATGGCCTTGCCATTCCAAGCCGAGAGGTTGTGGATCCACCAGGTCAATTCGTCTCGAGTCTCCGAGTCCAGGGAGATCATGTCCGCTGGAGGGCACGGTAATGGAGTGGGGCTGGGAATACCGCTTGGATTGATGCTGCCAGAAAGCCAATGATCCGTGCCAGGTGGCATAGAGATAGCTGGGAGCGCATTAAAGCACGGCGCAGCTCCTTGCGGATTGTCCGTATCTTGGAGGCAGGGAGGCTTAGTGACTCCGCTTCGGAATCTATAGTGAAGCCTAGGAACTCCATGCGATATGAAGGAGACAGGCAGGATTTTCCCCAGTTGAGGAGAAAACCCAGGTGGGAGAGGAGGTCCATTATCCAAGCCATGGCGGGGCGCATCAGTTTCGTGAAGCACCAAGGGGCTGATGACAGTCCGAAGGGGAGGCACGTGAAGCTCCAGGCATCCTTCAAGTCCAACTTTGCCATCCAGTCTCCCTGAAGGAGTAAATCCTGCAGGAGGTGGATGCCCTCCATTTTGAAGTGACGATAGCGCACAAGGGTGTTTAGGGCATGGAGGTTGATAACAGGGCTCATTTGTCCGCCTTCCTTTTCCACTTGGAAAATATTGCTGATCACCCCTGTGGAGGATACCGGGGCCAGCTCTATCGCCCCTTTTGCGTGGAGGGTCGTTAGCTCTGCGTCTATCAAGGCGCTGTCGGTTGCAGAAAGCAAAATAGGGTGAGGCGGGGATACATGACCTGGATTGTCGACCAGTTCGATGTGAAACCCCCGAACTGTGGTCAGAACCCAGACATCTGAGGTGATGGTTGACCAGGTGTGGGAAAAAATGACAGAGTCTGCCCCCTACACACATATTGGAAGAAACATGAGGTAGATGAAAGCTTACCGTAAGGGCATCTGGAACCGGGGTTCCCTCTGAAGCCTCTGGAACGCCATGGTTTTCCACGAGAGGGGAAGAAAGGAGACTGCTGTCTTGTCTCCTGGTAGGGTGTTCTCTGATTGTAGGAGCCTTGTCCTGATCCACGGGCGTGGTAATTGGTGCGGCCGGACAGACGACCCCTGAATCTGCCGGCCCTGGTAGAGACCCGCCCCTGAAACACCCTCTTCATGGAGGATTGGGCCTTATCTAGGGCTGTGAATGCACCCACAAAGCACCCCAGGTCCTTAATAAAGGAGTCCCCAAATAAGAGGCCATTGGCGTCCTTGCCTGCCTCTGTGAGGGTGAGGTTGGCCAGTTTGGGTTCAATTTTGAACAGAATGGCTTTACGCCTTTCAATGGACAGGGAGGCATTTACACTGCCCGCAATGCAGATAGCCATCTGCACCCAGCCACGGAGTTCCTCCGGGTCAACCTGTCGTTTCTCAGTTCTGGCGATTTCAGCCAGATCAAACAGTTTGGCCAAAGGGACAAATATGTCCAGATGTTTATCTTGGCACGATTTAAGTGCTGAATCTAGACCCTTGCGGTGATTCCAACCCATTTTAGAGAGGAATTGGGTCATCTTAGAGTCCATTACAGGGGTCTCACAGACCTAGCTAGGTACCAATGGTCTTGGGCATTCCGCCCTAAGTTTATTACACGCCGCCTTACTGAGGGGGCGCCGTACCCAGTTTTCAAGGTACCGTGCCACATGGTCCGCCGGGAGCCATTCCGCTGACCTCTGATGATGGAGAGCATCTGGGTCAAACATGGGTTCCCCGGACGGATCCATGAGGGTGGAGCCCGCGGTAGCGGGGGATTCGCTCCTAGGGCCACTCGCAACCACCGCGGAGTAAGCAGGGCCAAATGGGTCAGATTTCTGCCCACCAAATTCGTCATCAGAGTCATCCACAGACTCGGTATCAGCCTCCTCACTAGACCCGATTTCTGAGTCGGAGTCGCTCTCTTTTTGTGCTCTAGCACATTTCCACTGCCGCGCCTGTTCTGCCTGGCGCAGAAAGGCTCACTTGCGTGACATAGGCACGCTGTCATGGGTGGCTATAGTCACACCAGTCATGTGGGTTCTGGAGGCAGGGAGATTAGAGTGCCTGGATTTGGCAGTATCCTTTTTTGGTGCCTCCCCCATAGGGTCAGTAGCCGGTCGCATTAAGCGTGTCAGCGTGGCCGAACCTTCTGCAGCCAAAGGGCATGCAAGTAAGGCCTGGGAGAGGACAGAGGACATGGAGCCCATAGCAGCCATAATGGCGTCAGAGACTGAGCGCTGCAGTGCCAGAGACTGCGTCTCATCAGACAGGTGCATAGGGTCCCCAACAGAAGAAGGAGAAGCAGGATTGGAAAATGGGTTATCTAAAACCTGGAGCATGTCCATCTCCCTAGGGGAGGAGGGCTGGCAGGCACTTTAGATCTGGGCATGGTAGTGCTGTGAGATATTCCCCAACAAAAACTTAAACAACAATACAACCAATATGGGATAAAGCTAAATAGTGCATAGGAGACTAGCAGGAGTTAATCACCCAAAACTAGTATAACCTAAGAGGGTATAGATAGGGAGCTCACCAGGGTCCAGACCGGCAGATAGGAAGAGAACACGCACAAAGGCAGAGAGACAGGGAGTCAGGAAATGGCCACCGGCAATCTCGCGAGATTCGCGGCCGAAATACAGTCAATTCATCACGTTAAACAGCCGAACGTTCGGCAAAAAGAGACGAATTCAATGGGATAAATAGATGAAAGTAATGAATAGGAAAAACAGGCGAATGCACTAAACGTTCGAATGAAAATTAGCCGAACGCGGCAAAACAGATGAATGAAGCTAAGTGTTTGAAAAAACAGACGAATGGCATGTGTTCATGAGGAATCTAACGAACTGGGTAGAATTCTTACATGAAAACAGCCGAACAGGACGGAAAAAGAGGCGCAAAATGGCGCCAAATAAACGGAGAGAAGGAGAAATGGAGTCAAGGGTAGTGAGGAAAGATAATGAGGTAAGTTAGTAATCAAAAGAAGCAAGTGAGCATGGATAACACAGATTAAAAACATAGGGAAGGTCTGGAACCCTGGGCTCAAAGGTAACCAACATAATACCTAGTATAAAACAAGCATGGAATAAAACACAGAAAAATTCCTTAATAACTGGATAAATGAGAGCAAAAAGGGATATTATCAACAAAAGGAGTAATAGAAGTTAAAATAACAATAAATAACTCCTATAAACAACCAGCAATCAATAAGAGAATAGTAGTATGTATGAGAGAAAATTTGTCATGTACTTATCTTTGGTCGGAGCAGCAAAGAAAGAGGAAATGTGTGGGGATGTGCTGACTATTATACTGAGACTTGGTATGGGTGTGGCCTATCACTATGGTTACCTTTTTTTCTTACTGTTGTATTCTTTGCTGCTATTGGTGGACAGTAAAGAAAGGGTTAAGCAATATGAGCCTCCGTGTCTTGACATAGAAATGTAAGGTCATTTCCACTGAATTCTTGATATATTATATAAATTGAATTTCTGGCAGGCATTTATTTATAGGTTGTTTATTGTTATGATTATAGAAACTGTGTTTTTTGTGTTTTGTTTTCTTTATAAGAGCTAGTTATATGGCAATAATGCTGGAAGCAAGGCTTTTTTTCACAATTAGGTTCCTAAATTATTACATTGTGAAGTAGAAGATATATGCAGTCTGTATATTTCTTTTGCATGATTTTAGGTAGGTTTATTACATCTAGAAGAATTTTTTAGAAGATAAGTTCTCAGTTTTTTTCAGGTTGCAAAGTTTTAGGCTACCTGAGAATTTGAGATGGTGGTTTGTGAGCTTTATGTTTTTGGAATACTGGATTTAGATATTTGCACAGAAATGTTTGTCATGTTAGGTACTATGGGAACATATATTGTTTATCATGAGAATAAAGTGTGGCATCATTAACACCCAAGATCTAAATTCCCTACAAAAAAGAGGAAAGTTAGCTTCATATTTGTTTGTGTGTGAAAAATGCAGAAAACAAATTTGAACACTAATTTTGGCCAGTGTTTGTGACAAGGTGGCTACTAAAAAAGACTAGACATTCCCAATTTGCAATACCGTGCGTTGTCTACTTTTGCAAATGGTAAGCCATCATGGGGGTAATTCTCATTCCTGGGCTCCCATACGGCCTCAAAGGCAACATAACCAATCTAGCAAATTTCAATATGAAAAAAAAGAAACGCAAGCCTTATGTTTGACTCTAACTTTTGAAAACACCAATGAAACTGTACATTGTTAGTACCGGTATATTTGGGAGACATCAATGAACACAAATATTAGTGTTTTAAAATAGTAAAACGTATCACAATAATTATATCGTCAGTAAAAGTGCCATTTGTATGTGAAAAATGCAAATACTGCACTTTCACTGATGATATTATTGTTGTGATATGTTTTACTGTTTTGAAACACTAATATTTGTGTTCAACAAAATCTCCTGAATAAAACAGTACCCCCCATGTACAGGTTATATGGTGTCCTGGAAAGTTACAGGGTTACATATAGGGCTTGCGAACCAAATGTGCCTGGGCTGTCAGGCAGGTCCCTCATATTGTAATTGTAGCAGACCCCTTGTAACCCAACCGGTTACCTCTGCTAATTCCTTGCCTTCTGACACTCAGGAACCACTCAGAGTGTAAAGGGACCCATTTCCCCCTAGTAGGCGACACACAGTCCTGGAGGTACAACACAATTTTATTGGTCACACAATGCTTTTATGCATACTCGTGCAAGGGGTGGATCACACACACACATCCCACAATCCTCCCCCTCGCCAAGGTCCCAGCGTGGTAAAAGACTCCATTCCCTTTCCCTTTGGTCCCAAAGCCCGCCACAAAATCCACTGGGTTCCTCACACCAACCACCAGGGGTCTTCTTCTCAAGAGTCTCTGTGCCTGGGAGACTAGGCACGTGAAAAAGAGACCATCCCTTTGCCTTCCAAGCCCGTCCATGGAAAAAAGAGCTTTGTCCTTCGGGCTGAGAGCCTGCCAAAACTCGCCAGTGCTCCAGAGGTGCCCACATCAATCTCAGGGATCCTCGCTCGACTAGTCTCTGTTTGCGAGGTCCTGGTGTAAAACCCAGACAAGGAAAGCGTCTCCTTTCGGGGTACGAATGCTCCCTCTGTTGGCCACCCAGGGGAGCACTCATTAATTACTTCCCTTGCGATTTCACACCTATGTTGCGAGTGACAGCGTTCTGATTAATTGGTGTGAACGATCTAATGGGGCACCGGGGAGACCCTAATTTGGGATACGAACGAGTCGGGAAACAATCCTTGTGGCGTTCACCTATACGAATGGTGGCCACTCAGGGAAGCACTCATTGTTTCCCTTGTGGTTTGCGGAAAACAATTATGTTTGCGAGGTGATTGGGAGGTGTGAACATTCTCTACTAACAGTCGAACATTCTATACTAACAGTCTAAAAGAGGTATTGTTGTGGTCCCCATTTGGGAGGTGAATGAGTCCCCTTTGTGGGAGCGGGCCTAACAAACGAAAAGACAGGGGAAATACATGTGAAAGAGAGGGGAAAGCCATGAACAGACAGTGGTTCTGCCACAGTATATAATAAAAATACTTAATTATGTAAAAATATTATATAAATATATCTGTAGGATTTAACTACTTTAGGACGGTGGGCGTTCTATGCTGTCATTTTTGTGATGGCTCTAAATGATGGAGGGTGGTATAGAATGTCCCCGCCGTCCTTCATACTCACCACTGATCCCCCGATGGCAGTCGTAATCTAAGGGTCTGCCTAGGAGCTCTGGAAGATCCCCTTTGCCCAATCCGGCCCTCCCAGGCCATATGATGGCAGGGTCCTCGCGATCACATGGCCGGAATAGCCGACTTAGCCTGTAAAAAAAGTTGTCAAAGTTAAAATAAAGTTTTAAAACACTTTTTAAATGTAATAAAAGTACTTAAATCATATATGTATAGTACTTTTATATGCACATACACATACATAAACTGTTATTCTAAGTGTAATTTAATATGAATATATATATATATAATTTATATATATTAATATTAAAATACACTTAGAATGATGCTAATTTTATATATATATATATGTATATATATATATATATTACATTTAAAATTAAAAAAATTAAAAAATGATAAAAACATTTGTTAAAAAATGACATACCAGTTTAAAAAAACTGTATGTTTAAATTAATATACATATAATATACATATAAATTTAAATAAAAATACATTTAGAATGACATAATAAATGCATATATATATATATCTATATCTGTCTATATATATATATATGTATTAAGGCAATTTGCCTGCATTTGTGGGAGGTGCTGGTTTGCTACCCCTAGCCTACTTAAGGCACTCCCCTTACCTTGCTCCTTACCGTTCGAGGTCAGCGTTGAATGAGGATCCACTTCCGGGTTCTCTCAGACGCCATCTTGGTTTCAGTATCCACGAGGTTTCACCACGTTAAGCTGTGTCCAGGAATCCTGTTCAGGCCTTTCCGCCCGTCCAGCTTCTTCTGACTCCGGTCTCCATCGTAGATCGCGTCCCAGGGACTCATAAACCGTAAGTCAGACCTTCATGTCACGCCAGGACCGGTTCCCACGGCGTACGGTACAGCACGGGTCTTCGCTTTACGGCTTTTTCCCTGGTTATGACACGAATGTTTCAAGCCATTCGCGGGCTTTTTCATTCGTACGGTCATTTGGCTGAACATATTTAATCGTTCAATAGTCATTTCGCATATCCTATTTCATGTTATTGAAACGAATTATCATTCAGTTGTTTTGCCGTTCGGCAAATTTTTACTTACGCTCAAACACACTTTCGGTTCGCATAAGTCATACGGTTAGACTATTCTAACTTCTGTGTTTCCCTCACATTTGCTTTCGGCTTTTCTGTGTGTTCACGTATAATCCTTTCATGAATTATATTCACCATTTCATGTGTATATAACGTTCGGTTAAAGAATTGCTTGCTTAAATAGATTATTTTGATTACTTTTAAAATATTGTCAGTATTGTATTACGTCCACAAATCAAGTCCACTTCTCTGTATATACCATTTGACTCCCACGCTTTCAGGGGTCTGCGTTACTTATCCATTTATACAAATGGACTCAGCCTATGTTACAGGCCTCACTTCTGGGTTATTACTACAACACATACAAAGAATATAGGTTCATTTAAGCATAATTCTCGGGTTGATACCTCTTTTCTATACAATATATCATATAGATATACATCACTTTACATCATTTTAAATCATTTTGGGGTATCCCTGTGTAGAATATTGCATATTCTATGTTTCTATTGATTATATATATGGATGTGTGGATTGACATAAGTAACAGATGGTATCAATAAGTCACAAGGCTTTCTTTGTCCGAGAGCTCTGGAATGTGGGTGTGGGGGTCTTGTCCTTATATGGCTAGAGTTATATGCTGACGTTAGTATTAGCACATCTATATAGTAACAGAGGGACACGAGGTCGCGCTCAGTCTCGGTCTTGGCTTGGCTCTGTACAACGATGTAACTCTCCCAAAAGAAGTCCAGCAATTACCATCTGCTGTTGAATGTACATTATCCTGTAACATCCTTTATTATGTATCCGTAACAAAGAATAAACCTGAAGAAACCGTAAGTCAGATTGCGTATTACTACTTTTCAATAATATAGACATATATTATTGTGGCGAGCATTTGGCCCAAGAATATATATACAAAAGACGTATATATATATCAATCAGCTGAAGATAAGAAGAAATTAAGAAGAATCAACATTGAACATCCATTCATCTACATTTTTTACACCCTGCCTTTGGTTATTCTGCTACATATCATACATAACGCTGTGTTAAATAGGCCAGGACCTCATCCATGTCCCTTTCTATAAAACCAGTTACATTTCTGTACAGATCATTGAAACTCCCACGCCAGGAGTTTTATAACTATCCATTTCATTTCAATTCACTCAGCCTACATTACAGGCCTCATTTCTCTGTCATGACAATGACACATAAGGCTTAATTCCTTTTTCATGCATACTCTGGTTGAATCACACGTACTGATCCAACCAATCATACGTTCCCTGCACAGTCATATACATATGTATATAACCTACGTTTCATGTTTTCCTTTACACACCATTAACACGTAACACATAGATTGTTGGTACATAGGCCACGGCCTCCCTCAGATGTCTTATTCAAGCATGCTAACATTTCTGAGCCACTCATAGCTATTCCCATGGTATCAACATAATTTTAATATATCGCTGCTACGGACTATAAGTCTGTTTCTTTTCACACTCCACACTCATCATACTACTCTCTTTTACCCATTTTTAGGCTGTCAAGCTTATATAATTGCTCCACACGGTTTATTCCTGTGATTTGTCATACTATCAGGTACATACACCTGCTCATATGGTATTCTACCATACATTTCATTTCATCCCCCTAGTTTAGAGTACTGGCAATAGGGTCACAGGATTCCCAATAGGTATTTACCCCGTCTTGGCTGTCGCCATCAGTTAGTGGTCCCGCGAGGCCAACACCCCGCCTCAAATGTTTCAGAGGCAAACACCCATCGGGCCACACGTTAGCTAGCCGCCTCGCATGTTGCAAAGAGAGGGCCCTGTTTTCTGTCGTACAGTCACCGAGAGGCCTAAAACTCCTGCCACTACGTCAAGTGGCCTCAATAACCCCTCGCGCCAACGCATAGATAGAGCCTCTCAAGCCGCTTGGCAATTAGCAGGGCCTCACCTGTCACCAAACAAGTATAATACTTTCGCCATCCGGCCTAGCTAGCCTGCCAGTACAATTTGGTGGTTCTATATACTAATTATTGTTTTATTTATAGTATGTCTCAGGAAGGGGTAGAGGATTTCTCCCTGCCTAGCACCCCAGCTAGAGCTGTCACTCCCACACAAGGAGGAGAGCTAGCTAGTCCAGCATCAATTAGATCCTGGACAATCCCACGCATAACCACGGAATTAAGGAGACGACAAATCCCCTACCCCGCTACAGCAAGGAAGGCAGAACTTTTCAAACTGCTACGCACATCAACTAATAACATGGAGGCCGGGGAAGGATCTAGCCAGTCCAACCCAGGGGACATACATGCCATGTTATCCTCACTCATGGCATCCATGGGCAAGGTCAACTCCAGGCTGGAGAAACTTGAGTCGGTCACCACGGCCCTCACTCTAGCAGGGCCACCCGCGGCTGCGGTACAAACACCAGCCTTGCCATTAGTCTCTCCAGCCAGCACCCTGGCCATGACCAGGAAGTTAGCCCGGCCCACATGATACCTGAGCATATCAAAAGGGATATCCTGGAAGGTAAAGACGTCAACCTGGCTTCCCTGTTGATTGCCTCCCAGGACATTGTGGAACATAAGACGTATGCTTATGATGATGTTTCTGTTATTGTCAGATCTAGGGATGCCCGCCTGAACAGAAAACTGACTATCCCTGAATTTGTACTAGCGTTTGGTATTTACAGGGATGTCATCTGTGCGGTTTATCCTAACAGAAGAGAGGAGTTTGATCTCTATATGCACAAGCTGGTAGACCTGGGCAACAAATATGGTGGTTCGGCATTCTATGACTACCATAGGTCTTTTTCTGCAAAAGTGGCTGGAGCCTTCTCCCAGTACGGAACACGATCCAACTGGGGAAGGATTGATACCGTCTTATTTTGCAGACACTTTGCAGGTCTAAGAACACCAGCTTGTGCATACTGCTCCTCCACAGCCCATACTACTAATTTTTGTCCCAACACGGCAGACGGACATGCCTCCACACAAGGAACTAGTTCCTCTGGGGATCCAGGGAAACTATCCAAAGACAAATTGGGACGCCCAATCAAGTTTCTGGGCAAGTCCCAGATATGTAATAATTTCAATGTTGGGTCTTGTAATTACAGTGGATGTAGACTATTGCATGTCTGTTCAAAATGTTTTAGGGCACATGCAAAGACCATGTGTCCAAATAAAATGTATTCCAAGCCTTACCTTACGTCCATTA
>OW240921.1:54497845-54523509 GCA_933207985.1 Pelobates cultripes | reverse complement strand
TTTAGGTTGGCTAGAAATGTGTTTCCTGAATTGCAGAGAAGATGCAGAAAGCAGCTATTAGCTTATTGTTTTTTAAGAGCCTTGTAAAAAAAATAAAAAATTAAGAAAGTTATCTTGTT
The DNA here is from genome assembly GCA_933207985.1 of Pelobates cultripes. Taxonomy (NCBI): domain Eukaryota; kingdom Metazoa; phylum Chordata; class Amphibia; order Anura; family Pelobatidae; genus Pelobates; species Pelobates cultripes. The sequence goes on along the minus strand of OW240921.1, from coordinate 54,523,390 downwards.
GAAAAAAATTGTTTATAAAATGAAAAGCTGAAGGAATGTGTTTACATGTCTGTGTGTGTGTATATATATATATATATATATATATATATATATATATTCTAAGTAAAATATTTGCAGTATACGCTATAAGTGACTAGGAAGTAATCCTGATCTGTTTCCTAACCTTTTCAGATGTAGCAGAAACCAGAGGTGGACATTGGAACACAGATAGAATATCAGATGGAGACCAGTGTTTAAATGTTGACCTTTGATGAGCTATTGAATGTTTTATTTTATTGTCTATTTAACATGTCTATGCTATGATTTTGTGCATACTATTCTCTTATTTCTAGTGATTGTATTGCAATTGAAACCCTTATGTATTATTGTTGTATGTATGCTTGCCTGGGAAAGGGGGGAATTGACCTATAGGGACCAGGGGGTATTTTTGTGTAAACCAAACTGGGGTGGGAGGGCTCTAACGAGGGAACCCCATTGTCCAGTAGGTGCTTGATTTGTGTCTGTGTAAAGTGCATGAGTGGTTGCAGTTAAAAAAAAAACCAAAAAAAAAACTGGAAGAATGATAAGAGGGATAAGAGAAAGTAGGCATTTTGGGTTATCTATACATGTTTAAATAGAAGGGTGGTAAATAGGAATGTAATTGTTTTGGTTAATGTTTAGATTAAATTGGTTAAATACAGCAGTGATAACGAGTGTTTAGATTAAATTGGTAAATGCAGCAGTAATAGCGAGTGTTTGGGTTAAATTGGTAGATACAGCAGTGATATTGTGTTTATCTGTGAATCAGGAGTGTGCTGGATGTGAAGAGAGGTGTGTAGGTATTTATCCAAACGCCATAGGAAAAAATATGGTTAAGACACCACAATCAAATGGTACTTATGATGATTGGCACAGTTATTATTTATGTTTGTGTTCGTCATTGCCTGTGTTTTCATTCAAGAACTTTCAAGCAAGGATATTTTAAGCAGAAGAAGAAGAAGCACTGGACACTATGCTCAACTGTTGCTGTAAGGAGAAAAAATATTGCAGCTAAGAGTGGTGAGAGTCGGAACAAAATGCCTCCGTCCAGTCCGCAGTAAAGGAGCTTCTGTTTCCTGTACATAGCCGGACTGACAGGAAGTGATCACTCGATGCCGATGTTTGTATATTCATACTCAATAGTCACTAACACAACTATTCAGCCATATACATAAAGGCACTTGTAGTCCAGGGCGTTGCAATGCCTAAAGAAAAAAACAGATGTCCTCCTCTCCCAATACACTGCCCTCTTCATTCATAAACGCCACCTCCTAAATAATGCAAACTCTGCTATTTTTCCCTAATTGCCCAAGACTGACTATGAAAAACACATAATACACATGCACATAATTACCCACTAAATAACCGACCAGTTACCCACACTCTGTCACACTCAATGCACTGATTAGGAATCGACCAATATTGATTTTTTTAGAGCTGATACCGATAATCTGTGAACTTTCATGCCGATAGCCGATAACTTACCAATATTCTGTACATTTACCATTTTGAAAAAAAACAAATCTATTTCTAAAGGTAAATGCACAAAATATACATGCCATATGTAGTGGATGCAGTGTGTTTAGACAGGGGAGCTGTGTGTGTTTATGTAGTGTGTGTGTGTGTAGTGGATGCAGTGGGTATTTGTGTAGTGTGTATATAATGAATGCAGAGTGTGTTTGTGTAGTGTGTATAGTGAATGTAGTGAGTGTTTGTGTAGTGTGTATATAATGAATGCAGAGTGTATGTGTTTGTGTAGTGTGTGTATAGTGAATGTAGTGTGTGTAAAGTGAATGTAGTGTGTGTGTGCGTAAAGTGAATGCAGTGTGTGTATAATGAATGCAGTGTGTGTAAAGTGAATGCATGTGTGTGTGTAGTGTGTGTAAAGTTAATGCAGTGTGTGTAGTGTGTGTATAGTGAATGCAGGGTGTTTGTGTAGTGTGTGTGTATATAATGAATGCAGAGTGTGTGTTTGTGTAGTGTGTGTATATAATGAATGCAGTGTGTTTGTGTAGTGTGTGTATATAATGCAGTGTGTGTGTGTTTCTGTAGGTATGTAATTTGGGGGTGGGGGCACTTTTTATTTAAATGTTTTTGTAAATATAAAACAAAAATGTTTTAGCCCCCCCCCGCTTCTTACTTGGCCAGGGAGCGGGGATATAGCATTCCCTGGTGGTCTGGTAGCATGGACTGTGCAGTGGGGGCCAGCAGCAAGTTCTTACTTACCTTCCCAGCAGCTCCCTTCAGCTCCCCGTGTAAATCTTGCGGCCTGTGTGCTCTCTGACAGTCACGGGATTCACGAGATTTAAACAGGGGAGCTGAAGGGAGCTGCGGGGAAGGTAAGTAAGAGCTTTCTGCGGGCTCTCCAGGACCTCTGGGCTTGTCATGGGCCCGGCGGTCCTGGTCTATATTATTGGCAATATCAGTATCTCCATAGGCCAATACCGATATTGCCGAAAATACAGAAAATCGGCCAGACCGATAATCGGTCGATCCCTAGCACTGATACACATTAACACATACACACTGGCATATACACGACTCAACACAGATACATGCACTGGCACCTGCACACAGATTCCCGCACTGGCACATACACACACACACTGGCACACACGATACACATACAGACATGGGCGTCCGCAGGAATTTTTCCAGGGGGGGGCATAATTGTAATGACATCCATGCTTGGTACCTTTTTGACAGTGTCATGGAAGGGGCATAGCCATTATCACATAAAGCCAGGGTGAATAGCGTTTTCACAACTATGGTGTCAGGAATATATGTTTGTATTCCTGACACTATAGTGTTCCCTTAAGCAAATTAAAGGACATTTCTGGTCACCATAACAACTTCACCTAAATGAAAATGCTATGATGCCAGGAAGCCCCTGGGTGCTCGCTTTCCTTTAAGGGGTTAAATCGCTTCCTCCAGCTCCAGGTCGCTCAGTGGTATTTGGCTTCTGAAACAGAGTGTCAGGAAGTGCAGATTGATGTCAAGCATGGGTGCCGCTGATTGGCTAGAGTGGTCAGTTGACACTCTAAGCCAATCGCTAGTTCCCGGTTCATAAAATATTTTTACTTTTTTATGAATGGGGAGCTACTGATTGGCTTAGAGTGCCAGCTGACCGCTCTAGCCAATCAGCGACACCCCTACCCAATGGCACTCTGTGCTTTCTGACACTCAGTAAATAAAAGTGAACACATTAACACCAATATTTTTTTACCTTTTGGAGATGAGAAGGTCCAGCGTTTCCCTGCCAGGCCCAGGTACCAAAGCCTTATGATGTGGTGTCCAGAATAAAGTGGAGGGTTCACTTCATTTGTCCTTCCTGCTCCAATCTCCTTTTCCTCTCCTTCATTTGACAGTCTTTTTTTTTTTATTCTGACACTGTTTTCTATCCTTGGCCCCTTCTGCTCTTTTACCTTTCTGCTACTTTCTGCTTATTTTGCGCCCTTCTGCTCCTTTCTCATTCTGATCCCTTTCTGCTCCTTGCAGACCCTTTCTGCTCCCTTTTCTACTTTACCTTTGTGCTCCTTGCTGTCCCTTTCTGCTCTTTCTCCTACTTTACCTTTGTGCTCCTTCTGATTCTTTCTGCTCCTTTACCTTTGTCCTCCTTGCTGTCCCTTTGTGCTCCTTCCTGCTCCTTGCAGGCCCTTCCTGCTCATTCTCCTACTTTATGTTTGTGCTCCTTCTCCCCCTTCCAGCTCATTTCTGACCCTTTCTGCTCCTTCTACTTTACCTTTGTGCTGCTTTACCTTCAAGCTCCTTGCTGACCCTTCCTGTTCATTTCTATAGGCTGCTGCCCCCCCAAATCTATAGGCTGCTGCACCCCCCAAAATCTATGGGCTGCTGCCCCCATCCCCAAATCTATGGGCTGCTGCCCCGCCCCCAAATCTATAGGCTGCTGCCCCCAGATCTATAGGCTGCTGCCCCCCTCCCCAAATCTATGGGCTGCTGCCCCTCCCCAAATCTATGGGCTGCTGCCCCCAAATCTATAGGCTGCTGCCCCCCTCCCCAAATCTATGGGCTGCTGCCCCCAAATCTATGGGCTGCTGCCCCAAATCTAAGGCTGCTGCTTCCCTCAAATCTATAGGCTGCAGCCCCTAAATCTATGGGCTGCCCCAAATCTATAGGCTGCTGCCTCTCATTTTAAATCTCACACACGAAAAATAGCAGAACAAGCTGAAAAATCGGGGGGCAAGTGCCCCCCCCCCCTGCGGACACCCATGCATACAGATACACACACTGACACACACACACAATGGCATATACACACAAATACACACTGACACACACACACTGGCACATACACATAAATACACACAGATACACATACAAACTGACACACATCGCAGCCACCTATTAGCTTGCCTTTTGGTGTCAGGGCTGAGGCTGGTGGTAGTGAGCATGTAGCTGCTAACTCCAGCCTCTCCATGCTGCCTGTGGTGGTGCTGCCTCCAGTCTCCTGCACGGCTGTCTTTTTAGCAGCGGCAGATACTGCAGGGGTCCAGTTTGGCTCTTAAAGGGATGGGACACCCGACTGGCCCCCTGTCAGGTGAGCTATCATTAGGGGCCATTTATTGAGGGTTTTTATCAGAGAAGGACTGACAGTGGCCTGGGCCCCCGGGTAAAATTAGGACCTGGGCCCCCGGCAGACCAATATATATGCGCTACGGAATCTGTTGCTGCTATAAAAAGGCAATGATAATAATATGCTGGTATATAAGATGGTGTATGTACGGTGTATTTGGTTATATATGTACATGTAAAGTGAATGTATGTTTTGTGTGTATATTCACTGTGAGCCTTGGTTTAAGTGAATATATGTATGTTTATGTCTAGTGCCACGATGTGTGGATTCAGAGTAATATAACTATTTTTTTTTTAAATAGGGTAGTATTTATAGGCCCACTAGAGTGCCAGGAAAACAAACAAATTTTCCTGGCACTATAGGGTCTTTGTGTGCCCCGCAGCCTCTGGGTCCCACTCTCACTGGGCTGAAGGGTGAGGAAGGGGTTAAACTCTCCTCCCTCTTCTGACGTCAGCGCTGAATACGCATGCGCAGCAAGAGCCGCACACGCATCCAGTCCATAGGAAAGCATTTCTCAATGCTTTCCTATGGACGGCAGCGTCTTCTCACTGTGATTTTCACAGTGAGAAGCATGGAATCGCCTCTAGCGGCTGTCAATGAGACAGCCACTTGAGGCTGCAGAGATAACCCTAGATGGACCTGGCACCCAGACCACTTCATTGAGTTGAAGTGGTCTGGGTGCCTACAGTGGTCCTTTAAGTGTGTATGTGAATCATGGCAATGTGTTTATATGAGCAATGCAGGCATCCACATTTTGGGTCTTGAAGTACTAACCATGTGCTTAAAGTTACGAGCCACCTTAAAGGGACACTATAGTCACCAGAACAACTTCAGATTAATGGAGTTGTTCTGGTATGTATAGCCAGTCCTTACAGGCATTTTAATGTAAACCCTGCCTTTTCAGAAAAGGGCAGTGTTTACATTGCTGCATAGGGACACCTCTCGTGTCAGTCACTCAGACGGCCACTAGAGGTGCTTCTCAGGTCAGTGATAGACAATGTGCAGCACTGATGTTCAGTGTCTCATAATTCTGATTATCTCAGTCAATGGGCCAGAGCATGGGCTGAGCCACCTCCGGCGGACCCGTGTGGCCCTGAAATAAAGGTAAGTTTATTACCTTTTTAGAAGGGGCAAGGGGATGCCGGTAACCTAAATGGTATTTCTTTTTTTACACTATATGGTCAGGAATACTCCATGACATCAGTGTGTTGGTGCAGGGACATATTTATATTGAGGGTCTGCATGCAAGGCCATATTTGGATGTAGTTTGTGTGTGAACTCGGGTTTGCATGTGTGGAACAGGGGCATGTAGTTGTTATAAGAGCTGTAGTGGGGAAGGGGTAATAGAGGGAAGCAGGAGGTAATATAAGCTATTGAGGGTGCAAGGGAGGCTGAAGTGGGTAACAGGTGTAGAATATGTAGGGGGTAAAAGAGGTTGTAGGTTGTGTATGGGGTAATAGGGGTTGTAGCATGTGTAGGGATAATAGGGGTTGTAGGTTGTGTATGGGGTAATAGGGGTTGTAGCATGTGTAGGGATAATAGGGGTTGTAGGAATGGTATGGGGTGATAAGGGTTGTAGTGGGTAATAGGGGTTGTAGGTTGTGTATGGGGTGATAGGGGTTGTAGTGGGTAATGGGGGTTGTAGGTTGTGTATGGGGTGATAGGGGTTGTAGTGTGTGTAGGGGGTGATAGGGGTTGTGGTGTGTATAGGGGGTGATAGGGGTTGTGGTGTGTGTAGGGGGTGATAGGGGTTGTGGTGTGTATAGGGGGTGATAGGGGTTGTGGTGTGTGTAGGGAGTGATAGGGGTTGTGGTGTGTGTAGGGGGTGAAAGGGGTTGTGGTGTGTGTTGGGGATGATGAATAAAGGGGAATGGATGGATGTAAATCAAATACACGCAATCTGACATACATAGTATGCGGGTGTTACATATGATATGCAGGAGACTCCTGGAACTACCAGGAAACTTGGGATGTGTCACAGGAGTTGTACCCCAACATGCAGGAAAGAGGAAACCCACAAAAGGTGGATCTAAAAGGTGTATTACCGAGCATAAAAGTGGCAGGATTTAAAGGCTCACTATAGTGTCAGGAAAACAAACTCGTTTTCCTGACAATATATCATCCCAAGGACCCCCCACCCTTAGGGCTCCCCTCCTGGTGACCTCTACTCCACTGCCGACGTCAGCTCCTGAGTACGCATGCATTCAAACAGTCCATAGGAAAACATTTGTCAATGCTTTCCTATGGACTTTCTGCAAGCTGGATGCGAATTTCGCATCCAGCGTCGCAGAAGCGCCTCTAGCGGCTGTCAGGAAGACAGGATGGATTAACCCTGCAATGTAAACTTGGCAGTTTCTCTGAAACTGCTATGTTTACATCTGAAGCATTGAAACCTGGGGGACCTGGCACCCAGACCACTTTATTGAGCTGGAGTGTCCCTTTAACGTATTAATATAGCGAGAATCAAGTTCAAGGATACAGAAATATACAACTATTAACTATTTATATAACTATTTATAGATGTCGGTCGCGTGCAGCTGTCATACCGCGCATGTCTGTGTGGTTCGATAGAGGAAAGTAATGCCACAGAATGTTTGTATATTCATACTCAATAGTCACTAACACAACTATTCAGCCATATACATAAAGGCACAAACCAAACATGCTGCACATGCATGCATTGACCATATTGTTTTGGATATAAATACACAAATTGTAGACACACAACAAAGAGCCAAAAACATACTAATGTGCATATCAACCCAAATAGCTAAGCATGTAATTGTACTGTCAATTTCATTTTGCTTCTTCTTCCTCTCTCATGTCTCCCCATTTCATTGCCACTTCCTCTCATGCCCCCTCCCCCATTTTGTTGTCCCATCCTGCCATCTAATGACTTCCCATTTGTCTTCCCTTTCCATACCATCTCTTTTCCTTAGTGGTGTAGTGGTATAATCTCACTTCATGCTAGAGGCACTGCTCCAGGAAGCTTGATTGATGGAGGAGGCAGAGATATGACATAATATCCTCTTAGCCTCAATGAGCTGTTGCTTCCTTCGGTATGCATTACCCAGGGGAAGTGAGAGAAGGATGAGCCACGCATGAGGTTTGAATGTTGCAATCAAAGTGATACATAAATAAACACAAGCAAAATTTTTTAATCAAAATGTTTATTTAATAACTTTAATGATACACCTTGGAGAATGGCCGTGAACCTTTATTACGGATTTTATAATTCCAATTATACCATAGCCATATGAATAATAATAAACCATAACTTTAAACCAAACCAACATATTAACCATAACCACTTTCCAAGGCTCTGCCCCCCTCCAAAGCCAGGAGCCATAAATATCTCTTCAACCAAATCCGCGACTTATATCCCATAATAAGGTCACGACATAGGTTCCTGTAATACAAAAGGGGGAGGGTGGGTGGGAACATCAGCTCAAATACAGCCAACCTTCAGATTTGTCTGGCACAAGCTGAGGCAATTAATTTTGGCGCCCTTTAATTTATACCCCTTTTTTTCCCTCCACAATGGTCCTTGCGCTGCTATCTACCAATCAGAGCTCATGACGCCTTTCTGCCAGCACGAACTGCCCTGCCATTAACCCTAGCTTGCATTTAGCCCCTAGCGTGAGCGCTATACTTACCACGCACTTCGCTCCATCGAACCTCATGGGGCTGCTCCTTAAGTAGTCCGCTTCCCCTACAGTCTGCACATCATACTGCATAGGAGGGCTTCAATGCAGGCAACATACCCCTGCAGGCATCCTATAACCCTAAATACCCCCAAAACTAAACAATCCTTAAATGTCCCACCCCACCCTTATCTCACCTCTAGTTACTTGTAAGAGAGTGCTACGTGAGATTGCAGATTAACATAGTATGTCTCATTTTATGATATTGATTCATATATCAGCAAGCTTTCACAATATAAGTTTCACACTCTGACTGTTTGGTTGCACACAGTATACAGAGTCCATCCTCAGTTACTGACTGATGAGGCAGCAGGGTTTGAAGATTTAACCTGGTGATGATGTCACCAGGGTGTGAATGAACAATGTTATTCGTTATGAATAAACCTGGCTTCAGCTGATAGAAGGGAGACAGATTACTATTTGAACCTTAGGTGTTACCAGTACATCTTATGACCTTAAAGGGTTAAATCTGGTTACTGAATATTTTATTTTGCCCTTAGTGCACAGGGCTATTTTGTCATTTTCAGTATGTTTGTTCAGTCATTACTCCACTCTTTCTCCTCTAGCATCAGTGCAAACTGATTGTTGTCTTTATTCAATAAACACTTTTTTTTTTTTAACAAATCTATATTTGTTTATTATCATAGGCGTGCGCAGCCTATTGCATTAGGGTGTGCACCCTAAAGCACAAGCACACGCCGCATTTATATATATATATATATATATATATTATGTGTATGTATGTATGTATGTATGTATGTGTATATATATATATATATATATATATATATATACACATATATACACACACTGCTGTGTGAGGGTGCTGTTAGTGTGATGTGTGTGTGACGGTGCTGGTAGTGTGCTATGTGGTGAGGGTGTTTGCGTGTGCATGCTTGTGAGGATGCTGTTAATGTACTGTGTGTGAGGGTGCTGCTTGTGTGTGTGTGCGCGGTGTGCATGCTTGTGAGGATGCTGTTAATGTACTGTGTGTGAGGGTGCTGTTTGTGTGTGTGTGCGCGCGCTTGTGAGGGTGCTGTTAATGTACTGTGTGTGAGGGTGCTGTTTGTGTGTGAGGGTACTGGTAGTGTGCTGTGTGTGTGTTTGTTAGGGTCCTGTTTGTGTTTGTGAGGGTATTGTTAGTGTGCTGTGTGTGTGTGAGGGTGCTGTTTGTGTTTGTGAGGGTGCTGTATGTGTGTGTGTGTGCTGTATGTGTGCTGTGTATGTCTGTGGGTGCTGTGTATGTCTGTGGGTGCTGTATGTGTGTGGGTGCTGTGTATGTCTGTGGGTGCTGTATGTATGTGGGTGCTGTATGTCTGTGGGTGCTGTATGTGTGTTGGTGCTGTATGTCTGTGGGTGCTGTGTATGTGTTTGGGTGCTGCGTTTGTGGGTGCTGTATGTCTGTGGGTGCTGTGTGTATGTGTGTGGGTGCTGTGTTTGTGGGTGCTGTATGTCTGTGGGTGCTGTATGTGTGTTGGTGCTGTATGTCTGTGGGTGCTGTGTATGTGTGTGGGTGCTGTATGTGTGTGGGTGCTGTATGTCTGTGGGTGCTGTATGTCTGTGGGTGCTGTATGTGTGTGGGTGCTGTATGTCTGTGGGTGCTGTGTATGTGTGTGGGTGCTGTATGTGTGCTGTATGTCTGTGTGTGCTGTATGTATGTGTGTGCTGTATGTATGTGGGTGCTGTATGTCTGTGTGTGTGTTGTATGTGGGTGGGTGATTGTGGGGGTGGAGTACATGACTTGCTATCCCCCCTCCCTTCTTACCTTTTGTAGGGAGGGGGGATCGTGCTGCTGATTACATCCCTGGTGGTCCAGTGGAGAGTGAACTCTAGCCCCCTGTGGGGCTAGAGTTCACTCTCGCAAGATTTGAGCGTTGCCGTGGCAACGCTCATATCTCGTGAGAGGAACCCGGCGGAGCTGCCGGCAATAGCTCCGCCGGGTCCTCTCCTGCCTCCCTCCCTGCATGTGGGTCAGTGGGGAGGGAGGCTGAGAGGAGAGCCGGCGCTCGGATAGCGCCGGCTCTGCATGAGCCAGCAGGGGAGATCCTGAGATCTCCCCTGCCGGTCTCAATATGCATAGGCATGCCGCGGGGATTAGGGTGTGCCCAGGCACACCCGGCACACCCCGTGCACACGCCTATGTTTATTATATATATATTTTATATATATATATATATATATATTATATTATATAATATATTGTATATTATCTAAAATAACATATTTAATATAGTTATAACATATAATTACAAATGCACCAACTTCAAAATACATACACAATGTTTATACTATGTATGTATTTTGCAGTACATCAATTTGCCCATTTAAAAATAAATAATAATTTTTACACAAAGTTCGTATACAGAACTTGACAAACATTAACATTCATTCCATTAGTTTACACTATTGTGGACCATTGTTATAAGCCTTTTGTATATCGCTAGTGCAAAACACAAATATGCAAGACAGGAATTTACCCCTTAAGGACACAGCTTCAGAAGCTTGTCTTACCCTTAAGGTCCCATTTTGGCATTTTTTGCTGTTTGTGTTCAAACGCAATTTGCATCTCTGTCATTTATTGCACCAACACATATTATATACCGTTTTTTAGAGGGCAAACAGGGCTTTAGTTTGATGTTACATATACATAGATATATTCTCATTAAGTATAAAAAAAAGCCAAAAAATGAAAAAAAACTTTTCCAGTTTTAGCAATAATAGTGTGTGCATAATATGTCCAGCTTAGAAAAAGTAATTCAAAATAAATGTATGTTTGTCTTGATTTATATCATGTGTATAGGATTTCAACTTATTTTGAAAGTTACAGGTCACAAAATACAAGGGCTAAAATAAAATTTCAGTTTGCAAAAATTTTTGAAGTTGGTATGTTTGTCTTGTAGGTTTAGTAGCCATCACAGAAAAAACAATTGCCACACAAATGTATATATTAAAATAAAGTAGACATCACAGGATATTTACCTAAATTAGTTTGACACTTTTTACGTAGCCATTGCATCGCCAATCTTTGCTAACCATTTGTAGGCATGACATCCAGATGTTTAAAAATTAGGATGTCCGAACATTGCAGAAATATCAAGAATGGTTATGAAAATCATACGGTTTCCAAACATTTTCTGACAGACCACCAAGAAAATCCTTGCGATCTAAAATTTACAGCCATTCAAACATGCACAACCCCATGGAGAGGAGGAGAAATAAAAAAGATATTGGGAAAAACCAAAATGGAATGGGTTTTAACTTGAAAACATTAACCCCAGATGGTCTAAATATGGATATTGACCTTTTTAACTTTTTATAATTATCCTTTAACCCTTTTTTTATAATCATAAAGATCAAATATTAAATAAACAAATTTTATATATGTGTCTTTTATACGAAATAGGATGTACATGTTTACTCTCCACAAAATTATATATTTTTACTCCATTATTTATCTTACTGTCAATGATGTTTTATTTTTATAAGAAATAGGGTGTATATGCTCATTTTGTACATAATGATATATTTTTACCCCTATATTTAACCTTATTGTCCTTTTATTTCTGTTTTTACTTTGTCTCTATTCTGTTTTTATTATAATATTTGTAAACCCCCCTTTTCCCTTAACATAACCAGTATATTGCTTTTGTTTGCCTTGGAGTGATTTGAACTTGCGGCCCTCAGGAGTTGGGTATATTCTGCTTGGTACATAAGTCCACTGAGCTCTTTTTTCAGCTCAAATTTACGCTAACCAAGTCTACTGTGTAACATTGTTTTTATTGTTTTTAGTTTTTCGACTTCCTGTTTATATGTCCTTTGACCTTTGATACATGTCATGTGACCTCATTTAGGGAGAAAGGTCAAATAAGACACCATTTTTAATTTGATGATTGTTTGGACCTTATATAAACCCACATGTGCCAGGCTAACATTATGTACACTTAAAGAAGCCCCTTGTGGCGAAACGCGTTGTGTTTTAATCTAAATAAAAGTATATTTTTTCTGACTACCTAATATTTTGGTGAGTCTCTTTAATTTTTAAATACTTTTATATTTATCCTAATTTTTTTACTGGCATATCCGAACATCTGAAGCTTTTATACCATCTGAAGAATACACGGTGGGGAGTGTTCCACCCAGGCACTTTACACAGAGCAGTTTGTCTGCTCTGTAAATTGTAAGTACATCTATTTTATCCAGTACTTTTTTTAATATAGAGAGCACTATGAGCCTTCTCTTGTGTTTTTATTTCATATGACCTGCACTGAAAATATCTTCAGAGGAATATCCTACATGTGGGGAGCTTAAATACCACTATATGCTATTCTAACTCGAGCTGGTTATAGTTTCCATTAATGTGAGTTGGCATTTCTTAACCTCAGTGTTGTCTGTGGACATTCTCCTTTAAGTTACTGCACCATTGGTCCCCTCTGTGTGTTTTTTTTCTTACATATATGCTGATGAGGATTTGACCCAAGACGTCTTGAGAATTTCTGAAGAATATACCTGTGAACTAGAGACTTTAATTTGCTTGTTTCCCTGGTATTTTTTCCTAATATTTATTTTATTTATTTACTTTGTTCTTGGCGCACCCTGTACTTGCTGTTTTCTGTTTTTCCAGTCCTTTGAAGGGTTTTGAGAGTTACCCTTCCTTTCAGGCGTGCATCCTCCCCCTCCCTGTTGTGATCAAATTGAATAGCGCTGTTCCATCCCTCTTTTTTCTTTATTAATACATTTATTAATGTACCTTTGCCAGGAGGATGTTGAATGGGCACATTTGAGACGCAGCTATTCATTTTTTTTTTCTAACTTTTGAAGTTTTATGCTGTGTCCATGTTCCATTTTGGAGTAGTTAAGCTGGTTGGTTATTCAAACTTCCCAACAAACACATACTATTTATTAAAGAATACTCCCCAGGGTAATTCAAAAGGCATATTTTGAACCTTAAAGTGGGATCATTTTTTTTCTCTAGTTTGTTCCAGGTGTAGTGTTAATGAGCTTTTTTTAATGTATTTTTTTTTTAATTTTTCAAACTCTTTTTTAAGCTTTTTTTGCTTATTAAATTTTTTACACTTTCTTAAACTTTTTTAAACATTTAACATTTTTATAAACTTTTTTACTGTTAACCCCTAACTAGCAGTAAGCAGCACTAAGTAAATTCCCCAATTTCCCATAACTCCCACCCACCCCAGCTAGCAAAATATATAATTTTAAAATATTTAAATTGATTAATGAAATAAATGAAACCCCTGAGGATTAAAAAAAGTTAACCCTAAGGGGTTAAAAAAAAAAAAAGATCACTGTATAATACTGTGATCTGTATTTTGATTGCTGTAGGTAGTGATCAATTGGCAGGGAAGGGGTTAGATTTTTATTAGGACTGGGTAAAGGGGGGTGGGATTTTTTTAAACTTTTTTTTTTTAAACGTTAAAACTTTTTAAAACTTGTTTTTTAACGTTAACCCCTAGCTAGCCTAACACTAAATTCCCCACTAACTTCTACCCCCCCCAAGCTAGCTAAATTATATCATTTTAATATATTTAAATTAATTAATAAAATAAATTTAACCCGAGGGTTACAAAATATAAAAGTTGGAACAACAGGGGTTAAAAGTAAATAAATCAGATAACATTAAAACGTAGTCCCTGCCAGTTGGTCACTGTAGTCAGTGATCAATTGGCAGGGAAGGGGTTAATTTTTATTTAAAATGGGTAAAGGGGAGTGGGATTTTAAACTATTTTTTTTTCTTTTTTTTTAACACAGGGATAAGATTACTGCTGATCAATCTCCCTGCACTTCACACAGAACACGGAAGAGCAGTGAGCGGATCGTGAGACCCTGCAGCACATGTGCACGCTCTAACAGCCTGTTTGAGCGATTACTGCTGCAGGGACTGCGTGATCGGGTACTCCCGGTCTGCCTAGAATACCGAGGCAAACTGGAAGAGCATTAACCCTGCGATCTGAGGTTAACTTAAGCGCATGACGTACCCAGTCTGTCATCCAGCTTTAACTGCTTCCCCGGCACGACGTCCGGGTCTGTCATTCGGCGTTAAGGGGTTAAGGACGGAGCCAAATGTACACGTTTTGATCAAAATAAAACATAAACAAAACTTGGAATTTGACTATATGTCTGTTCAACCATAATTCACCTCTTTCATATTAAGTGCACCCACACTTATATATCATTTTATTCAGGAGAAATAGAGCTTTCATTGAACATCAAATATTTAGCTCTAAAACATAATTTAATCAGAATAAAATATAAAAAAATTGAGAAATTAAGAAATGTTATTTTGTTTAGTTCTGTATGACATTTTAACTGTGAATGTCATAATTCTGTTTGCTTTTACTGATATAAAATACACATATTTTGGATTCCGCTACCACCTGTACGCTGATGACACTCAGATATATCTTTCCTCCACGGATCTCTCCCCTGCCGTCCTGCAACGTGTCACTGCTTGCCGTTCTTCCATCTCTGACTGGATGTCCTCACGCTTTCTGAAACTCAATCTCTCTAAAACTGAACTCCTTGTCTTTCCTCCTCCTAATACTGATCCTCCTCTCTCGCTCTCCCTTCAAGTCAGTGATATTCACATAAATCCATCCCTGCAAGCGCGCTGTCTTGGCATCATACTTGACTCTGGTCTCACCTTTGAGTCTCACATCCAGTTTGTTGCCAAATCCTGTAGGTTCCTATTAAAAACATAGCCCGCATCCGCACCTTTCTTACACAAGATGCTACCAAGGAGCTTGTTCATGCTCTAGTAATTTCCCAGATAGATTACAGTAACACTCTCCTGATTGGTCTCCCCAAAAGCCGTATTGCCCCGCTACAGTCTGTATTGAATGCTGCAGCTAGACTGATTTTGCTCTATAGTCGGTCCTCTCACACCTCACCCCTCTGCCAGTCCTTACATTGGCTCCCTATATCCTATAGGAGTCAATTCAAAGTGCTAACCCATACATTTAAAGCACTGAACAATTCTAGCCCCTCTTATAGCTCTTTACTGATCCATAGGTATGCCCCTCCTCGTTCCCTCCGCTCTGCCCGTGACCACCTCCTGACCGCTGCTCGCACCCGTACGGCCAACTCGCGCTTGCAGGACCTCTCGCGAGCGGCTCCTTTCATATGGAATAGACTGCCTACCACCATCAGACTCTCCCCTAGTCTTTAATCATTTAAGAAGGGCCTTAAAACCCATCTCTTCAGGAAAGCTTATGGCCTCCCAGTGTAACCTCTACCTTACATACCTGTCTCTTGCTCTCTCCTATAGGACAGTGCTTTACTCTCTCCTCCAGCTCTGCTTCACCCCCACCCTATTTGATTGATATTTCCTGTCCTAACATGTCTTATACCCCACCTCCTATAGACTGTAAGCTTGTTTAAGCAGGGTCTTCTTCAACCTATTGTTCCTGTAAGTTTTCTTGTAATTGTCCTATAATATTGTAAAGCGCTACGGAATCTGTTGGCGCTATATCAATGGCGATATTATTATTATTATTATTATTTGTATTCAGCGATGTCTCACGTGTAAAACAGATGTTTTGGGGAGTTACAGGGTCAAATATAGCATGTTACATTTTTCAGTTTTTTCACATTGAAATTCACCAAATTGAAATGTTGCCTTTGAGACAACCCAAGGTATTGCAAATGGGGTATGCCCAGTTTTTTTTAGTAGCCACTTAGTCACAAAAACTGGCCACATTTAGCGTTAATATTTGTTTGTGTGTGAAAAATGCAAAAAACTGTTTTAAATGCCAATTTTGACCAGTGTTTGTGAGTTGGCTACTAAAAAAGATTGGACATACCCCATTTGCAATACCCAATACCTTGGGTTGTCTACTTTTGCAAATGGTATGCCATCATGGGGGTAATTCTCATTCCTGGGCTAGCATACGGTCTCAAAGGCAACGTAACCAATCCGGTGAATTTCAATGTGAAAAAACTGAAACACAAGCCTTATATTTGACTCTCTAACTTTTGAAAACACCATAAAACTTGTACATGGAGGGTACTGTTATACTCAGGAGACTTTGCCGAATATAAATATTAGTGTTTCAAAACCGTAAAATGTATCACAACAATTATATCGTTAGTGTAATTGCCGTTTGTGTTTGAAAAATGCAAAAATCTTCACTTTCACTGATATCAGACCGCCCCCCCCATGCACAGGTTTTATGGTGTCTTCAAAAGTTACAGGGTTAAATTTAGGGCATTGTGAACCAAGTTCTCTGGGCTTTCTGCCGGGGTTGTCAGGCAAGTCCCTCAAATTGTAATTAATTACATGACTTAATTATGTAAAAATATTATATAAATATATATTTAGAATTTAAAAATGTGTGTGTGTGTGTGTGTGTATATATTTATATATATATATATATATATATATTTTTTTTATATATATATATATATATATATATATATATATACACACACTCTAAATATATTTATATAATATTTTTACATAATTAAGTCATGTAATTAATTACAATTTGAGGGACTTGCCTGACAACCCCAGCAGAAAGCAGCTCTGGTGTGAAGGGCGTACAGCGATATAATCCTCGCTTATGGGATATGGGAAGGGAGTGCATCTGTCAGCACCATCTGGTCATCCAAGGCTCCAAAGGGGATAAAAAGAGGCGACAATAGGGCTGTACACCCTTTACACCAGAGCTGGCCATAGCTCTTTTAAACATGAGTTCTTTACCTTCTACTATTTTACCCTCTAGACTTTAGACGTATTGCACTACTGGCTGCCCCTGTCATCTTGTTTTTCATATATGAGACACTAGGACGCACCCACCTCTACTGAAAAGTCTACCCATCTATATTCCATCAAACACTGTTGCTCTATTGAGACTCTTTTGGACTACTTTACTTTATTTTATTTATTATTTTATTTTCTGCTGGCACAGCCCTACCCATTTCTCTGTATTTTCCCATTTGGTGAAGGATTTGAGGGTCTCCTTCGTTGGGTTGCTGCCTATCTTCATATCGTTTGTTAATTAGCTCTGATTTCCTTTTGTATTGTGTGTGTGTGTGTGTGTATGTATGTGTGTGTGTGTGTATATATATATATATATATATATATATATATATATTCATATTCTTCTATCCCTCCTTATCTACTGATAATCTTGTTACATATTATTTTCTTTGCCAAGCTCTCACTTGAACAGAATTTGTAATGCTGACTGCTGGCCCCATTTAAATTTCAGGTTATATTGCTTAAAGAGGGGTAAAATGGCATGCACGTAGTTACGTCATCTTGACCTTGTGAGGTGGGACACATCTGTTAGGATTTTAATTGATTTAAATTTATAATCCGAGATATTCAACTTCTTAGATGTTTGAAAAATCTGGGATTTAAATTCAAATAAATGGCACACTATAATTACATCCCTTGGGTAGTTGTTTTGATCTGTCTTTCTGTGGTACAGCCTATGGCAGTGCTCCATATTTTCACTGTGGTTTTCTATTGGGAGCCCCAGACACTGAAATAACTCTTAGAAATTCTTGTAGCTGCATATCAGTTATTTTTTCTGGGATATTTCTTAATCTTTGATTCGATCTATCTTGCATGTCGCAGAGTTTGTCTACCAAATCTTTGTGTTTGAAAGTCTCTTGCTTCCTCTGTCTCTTCCATTTTTTGAATTCTTGAGGTTAATGTAGAGAGATCAGACAACATATCCAAAAATGTTTCACTTATGTCTTTTTTAACGTCTTTTAAGACATCATCTAAACAAGATTTTAAGAAGCTTGGCGCTACTGTATTTCTCTCTTGCTGCAGGGCTTGTGAGCTTGGCAAGTATGGCAGTGAGGATTCTGGATTTAAAAAAAAAGAAAAAGAGCCTATTTTTCCTGTTTCTGTCCTTTCTTGTCAGTTTTGGATGTTATCTTATTTTCTTGTGTCTTCTTCCATTATGTCTGCTCTTGCAGAAGTTATAAAGTGTTTGTGGAACAATGGGGTGTCTGAGATAAGTGAGGTCAGGTGTGACCTAAGCCGCTATAATTTCTGCAGTGTTTCTCATAGGTTTTTCTTAATATTTCCTTGCTCTGGATTATTCCACCAGCTTATTAACCAACTCTTTACCCCATCAGAACATTCTCTATATTTCTCCGTAGATCTTTTAGACCTATTATTTTGAGATGGTTCTGCTAATCCCATTAGGGTTTATTAAGCATTGATACAGGAAGATGAAAACAAACAGAAAAATTAGACAGGAGCTAATTACATTAATTAGACAGGAACTAATTAAAATAAATGTATAAGTACCTCTTCCTATCCCCTCCTACCTCAGTCTTTTTGTTCCTGTCCTATCCCTATAGGACATGTGTTTTTCCTTGGAACTATTATTTTTCTTTTATGGCTTACCTGGGGATTTGTTCACCTGGCCGCTTGGGAGTTCAGCCTCTCTCCCTTGGGAAGTCTCCAGTTACATGGCCCTGCGCAAAGGTGACACCCTGGAGAGTACCCCTTTAGTGACTGGGGGTCTGGTACTCATTGTAACCCAAGGGGTAGCAAGCTATTATTCCTGGTTCCCTAATGCTGCAGTGACCCTAGAGGTAGCAGTGGGCAGGTGAATATGGACCTGGACGTGTACCTTGCTGGTCTGGACTTCTTCCTATTTTCTGGCTTCCCTCTGCCTTTTCCGCCGTCCTTCTGAGGGGTAAGTCCCTGTGCTTTCTTTCATTTTCACTTGGCGTTCGTTTTTTCGAATGCACATGCGTTCAGATGAATTTTAGCCGTTCACATGAATTCTGGTGAACGTTTGTTTGTTCACATAAATGGCTATTTTGCCTGTTCGTTCGTCTGTAAATTTGTCTGTTTGGTAGTCTGATTCACACAGGTGAAAGCTCTGTGTGTGAAGTCAGACACCTATTTAACAGCCCCCTGGTTCTCACACTCGTGGGAATCATTCTGGTGAATGCTGCATTGCTTCCTACTATCTCCTGCTGGATTTTTGTTTTGTCTGCTTTTCCTTAAGGTAAATGTCTATTTATTTTTTAAAGTGGTATCCTTCAATTTGTTCTGAATTTCAATTTGAGATTCTTTCTTGCATTTGGTTCTGCAGATGGATATGGAAGTCTCAAATTACTCTGATTCTAATTCTTTCCAACCTCATAATAGGTCACAACCTAAGTCTTATAGGTAAGCCATGTTTTTTTCTGGTTTGTTTTATCTGGTATTTAAAAGAGTGTGGATCACTGATACACTGTTCTATCCCTATTTCTGCAGTTCTAAGGGGACTAGAGCTTCAGTGTCGTCCAACGGGAAGTCGCCCTGAAGGACACAATGTGTATCCTGTGACAACAGAGCCCTGGAGGGGAAACGTCTGTTTTTCCTGCCTATCTGTGGCTGCAGGCCCATCTCAAAGGCAGTCCTCCATCCAACCTGCACCTGACATAATACAATATATTTCACAAGCAGTCGCTCTGGGCATTCAGGAAGCTGGGAAGTGCCGCAAGCGACCAAGTTGTTTGGAACCTTCGGAGTGTTCTCCAGACGTCTCTGATGTGGAGTGTATGATTATGGAATCCCTGAGAGATCTGATTCCTTCTGCTGAGGATGAGGTGCTTCCAGCTCCAGATTTCCTGGAACCTGCTGAAATTGACCATTTGATATCCAGGGTCCGCAAGACTCTCAGTTTGAAGGAATCTTCTAAGGATGAGCCTTCCACATCCAGTCGCCACTTCTCTGACCTCAGGAGGAAGAGGGCGACTTTTCCAGTCCATGAGACTATAAAAGACCTCATCAAGGAGGAATGGTCCAGATCGGACAGAAAATCCTCCGCAAAAGGAAGATTTTCCAGACTGTATCCTGGACGCTGAAGCGTGGGATTCCGCTCCCAAGGTGGATGCGGCCGTGGTTAGATTGGCCAAATGTACCACTTTACCTGTTGATGATGCGGGCTCCCTCAAAGACCCTATGGACAGAAAGATGGACTTCAGTCTTTCCAAAGCATGTGTGGCTTCAGGTACTGGCCTGCACCCAGCAGTGGCCCTTATGTCAGTATCCAGGGCGCTTAAGGTTTGGATGGAGAATTTGGAGGAGGATATTAAGAACAGCCTGAAGGATCTGAAATTGGCTGTTAACTTCTCATCTGAGGCTGCAGTGGATCTGGTGAGGTCCTTAGCCAGAAGTATGGCTCTTTCCGTTTTGGCCAGGAGAGTGCTCTGGCTCAAATCATGGTCTGCTGATGCCTCCTCCAAAGGCGACATGCTATTCGGCAAGAATCTGGATGATTGTATTAAACGAGCAGCCGAAGGTAAAAAGGCCTTTCTGCCTCAAGACAACAGGCCCAAAGGTTCCTTTCGTGCAAAAAGGGATTATTACTCATTTCATGATAGCAGATCCTACAAACTGGGTAAGGAATATGGGAGAAATCAGTCCTGGAGGAGCGGTCTACATGGTGCTAGAGGCGGCAAGTCCCGAGGTTCCGCACCCTCCAAGAACCCCAGGAATCTGTGACGGGCTCATCTCCCTGTCAGGCGGTGTTGGAGCTCACTTACTCCAATTCTGTGTGGCATGGGAGGAATCTGTAAGCGACAACTGGGTTCTGGATATCATCAGAAGGGGATTTCTTCTAGAATTTTGCAAACACCTTCCTTCCAGTTGCTTCCAAATCACAAAGTAAAAAGGCTTGCTCTCCAGGTCTTCACTTCTTCTCTACAAAAAGGAGTCATTGTACCAGTCCCGGAGTCAGAAAGGACTCATGGCTTCTATTCAAACCTATTTCTGACTGAAAAGTCCTGGGAGGGTGGAGACCCATCCTAAATTTACACAGACTGAAGTGATACCTGCATATCCGCAGATTCAAGATGGAGTCCCTTCAATCTATAGTGAAGGCTGTTTTTCCCAATCAATGGATGTTATCAATAGACTTGTTGGATGCCTATTTCCACATCCCTATAGCCCTGGCGCATCAGAAATACCTGAGGTTCGCAGTAGAGGAGGCTCATTTCCAATTCAGGGCCTTGCCTTTTGGTCTCAGCATGGCTCTAAGGACCTTCACGAAAGTGCTTGTTGTTCTAATCGTAGAACTGAGAAAACAGGGCATATCCATCTTCCATTACCTGGACGACATCCTGATTGTGGCGGACAACAAGGTTACTTTGTCCTCCCATGCAACTGTTTGCCTTCAGTTCCTACAACATCACGGTTGGAGTATCAATGTCAAAAAGAGCCATCTCTGCCCGAGTCAGTCCATGACATACCTTGGTGCTCTGTTCGACACTTCCACGGGGACGGTGAGAATACAGAAACAGGTTGTGGAGATGTTGGCATGCAAGGTGACTTCAGAAAAGAAGGCAATAAGTCTCCTGGGTTCCATGTCCTCCACATTAGGACTGACAAGGTGGGCACAATGGAAAATGAGGAGTTTTCAGGTGAACTTCCTCCTCCAATTCTCCTCAAAGAGTCTACTCCAGCCCATTAAGATTCCGTTGTCAGTTCCAATTCCCTGGTTTGGTGGGTGAACAGTGTCTCCTTAGCCAAGGGCTTCCCTCTGGGAGACGTACCGTGGATAGTAATAACGATGGATGCCAGCCATTGGGGTTGGGGAGCCCATTGTCAATGCGACTTTGTGCAGGAGGAGAGGAAGTTCCCTGCGGACAACTTGCCTTCCAATCTCCTGGAACTCTTTGCTGCTCGAAGCCCTGAAACACTTCTCTCCGCTAATTCGTCACTGTTGGGTGAAGATTCGGTCAAATAATGCTGCGGTGGTAGCCTACATCAACCATCAGGGTGGCACCAGAAGCCGCAGGATGATGGTGTTTATGCATCAGTTGATGTCATGGTCCCAACGACACCTGGCAGGCCTCACAGCAATTCATCTTCCGGGGGAAACAAAATCAGATCGCAGATTTCCTCAGCAGATCCAAAATCGATCCGGGAGAGTGGTCTTTGTCGGATGACAAATTCCAAATGATAGTGGACAGATGGGGCCTTCCTCAAATGGACTTGTTTGCATCATGAAAGAACAGGAAGGTGGAATGTTTCTTCATGAAAGACAATGATCCTCTAGCCATGGGGAGGGATGTCCTTTCCAGCAACTGGTGATTTTCCCCTGATTTTTCCCATTCTAAGGAGAATGAGACTGGTTCGCGTATCCCTCATACTCATAGCCCCATTTTGGCTACGCAGACCCTGGTTTCCTCTCCTGCAGAGAGTCCCAGGCCTTCTGTGTCAAGGTCCTGTTCTCCACCCAGACCCGTCCTCCCTCAACCTGATGGCATGGAGGTAGAAAGGGAAATAAGGGCTTCTCTCATGCGGTGGTAGACACCCTACTCAGGGCTAGGAAGTGTTCCACTTCTAACGCATTCTATAGAATTCGGGACGTTTTCTCTTCCTGGGCTTCCTCGAGGGATGTCTCGATCCAGTGTCCTTCTACAGGGAATATCTTAGACGTTCTTCAGTCCTGCCTCGAGAAGGGCCTGAGCTTCAACACCTTGAAGGTTCACGTATCTACCTTGTCTGCTTTAACTAACCTGTTACAAACTGCCATTTGTAACTGTTATTTTATTTGACAAATTGCCCTGCTTCCCTGTGTTATGGAGAAGCCTCATTGCCAGCCTTCTGCCCCATGACTATGGACCTAGTGTGTATGGCGATTTGACTGTATTTGTGGGATCTGAGCGCTGTTTGGATATATTGAGCGCTCAGATCCAAGCCATCTGGGGATAGGTTGAATGTGGGGGTTCTGTTCAGTTCAATAGGAGTTATGTATTTTTGTGTCTTTTTGTGTCTTTTGCTAACATGTGGTTAATGGAGTCTGCCTCTATCCCTGGATAATTGGATTACTTTCCCCATTGTCCAGGATAGAGGCCTCTGTAAAACCGGTTTGGGCCAGAAAACCATGCTGCCAGCCAGGCCCCAAAAGACACTTTTGCTAACTTTTGAACCCCTTGTCTGATTTGTGCCATTTTTTAATATGTTGCTCCCCTTAATGGATTGATTCCAAATATGTAATTTTTATGAAGATTGGATGTGTAGTTTGGAAGTTATAGCACATGTATAAAAACTGTATTTTTACTGTTCTGTTTTAATTATGTTATGTGATTATCTGAGGGATGGGAATTTCCCCGAATGTATATTGTTCCGATTGGTTATACTGCTAATTATGTGGGTGTCTCCCTTGCATGGGCAGAATCTCATAAAAGCAGAGTGTGTGCCATTAAACATCAGATCTTCTTGACCCTCAATACGTAGCCTTGTCTCGTTATTGGAGGGAACTGCTATATCACACTGGGGATTGCTATGCTCTGCATACTCCCCTGAGCTTTTAATCACTTAGCTCTTTTAAGAGCTGTTCCTGTTACGCTCTCCTGGAGGAGAGGTCTTCCCCACACGGTCCTGGAGGACAGAAGCTGATCCAGGGTGGAAGGAAGACGGCGAGACTCCAGTTAAGCTACGGCGGTTGTGGAGTCTGCGGTGGTTGTGGTGTCTGCTGCAGTGTTTGGAGTCCTCAGGAAGCGCTAGGAGCATCCATCAACGGAGGGTACTCGGTCGGAGTACAGGGAGCTCCATTACATAACCAAAATGGGCCTTTGATTCGGACGTGGCCAGGTTTCTTAAAGCTGTTCAAAAAAATCAAACCTCCAATTAAGCCGTTCACTCCACCTTGGGACTTGCCTCTGGTTCTCCAAGCTCTAAAGTCTCACCCCTTTGAACCTTTGAACTCAGTGCCTTTCTATTTCCTTTCCATTAAAACTGCCTTACTGGTGGCTTTGGCCTCAGGCAGAAGGGTCTC
Organism: Pelobates cultripes; assembly: GCA_933207985.1. NCBI lineage: Eukaryota > Metazoa > Chordata > Amphibia > Anura > Pelobatidae > Pelobates > Pelobates cultripes. The sequence continues at coordinate 54,499,316 of OW240921.1, read as the reverse complement.
AGAACTTCATGCTCTGTCGGTCAAGAAGTCTTTCAGTCTTCCACAAGGACCGGGTCGTCCTTCGTACTATCCCAGAATTTTGGCCTAAGGTCACCTTCGCTTTTCATATTAACAAGGAAATTGTTCTCCCAGCTTTGCATCCAGTTCCACAAGTAGATGGTGATGTCGGCGATCTTTCCTCCTTGGATTTGGTGAGATTCCTCAGAATCTACTTTGACAGAACCGCCCCTTGGCGTTCATCTTCAGGCCTCTTTGTCCCTTATAACAGATTTAGGAAGGGCAGTCAGGCTCCTAAATCTACCATTAGCAGATGGAATGTTTCAGCCATCATCCATGCTTATCAGGCCTCGAAAGCTCTAATCCCGCATGGACTCAAAGCTCATTCCACGAGATCCCTTGCCTTTTCTGCCAAGGTCTCTCCTGAACTGATTTGTAGAGCTGCCACTTGGTCCTCTGCTACTACTTTCATCAGACATTACCAAGTGGATATCAGAGCCGGTCATTCGGACCAGTTTGCTAACAGTGTCCTTTCTGTATGAAACCCTTGATTCCTGAAGTTTTGGTGTTTGTGGTACCAATACACTTTGCATATGATATTTCGGAGTCTGTGGTTTCTTTATTCTTCCCTCCCTTGGTTATTGCTTGGGTATTACCCATCGTTGTGCTGCCATGGATATGGCCAGGAAAAGGGAAAATGTATCCATACTTACCTTAATTTTCTTTTCCTGGTCATATGCCATGGCAGCACAAAGGTCCCACCCTGGAATATTGCTAGTAACAAGACTGAGGGAGGAGGGGATAGGAGGAGGTACTTATACATTTATTTTAATTAGTTCCTGTCTAATTTGGGATAGGGAGGAGCTACCCATCATTGTGCTGCCATGGCATATGACCAGGAAAAGAAAATTACGGTAAGTATGGATACATTTTCCCTTATCTCTTGTTGTTCTGGGGAGCTTATAAGCACTTCTAAATCTTGTCTCCCTCTGCACCCTTTGACTAGATTTTTTTAGTTTTTACCTTGGGAGGCTTGCAGTGTCCTTCACCCCCATACCTCTATCAGAGGGTTTAGTTTTCCTCCCTTCTGCTTCCTGCGTGGATTTCTTTAACACTCTTGTTGTCCCGTTCTCCCTGATGTTGATATATAACACGGAGCACCTTGGCCGCATATGGGGTTGTTTGACCCTCTTTCCGCCTTTGGCACCACCAAAATAAGCATAGCCCAGCTCCCTTGGGTTCGCATTTGTGCAGGTACACTCCTTGTAGACAGGAGCAGCACAGTGTCTCCAGTGGGTCCTGTTCAGCTCTTAATTTTACGTCTCAGAGCTCAGATCACATTCCCATTTCACCAATAGTGCTCCCCTCATGGCGTGCGCATAGTTACGTCATCACGTCTCCATTGCCTACCTCAAACACTTTATTCAGTAAACAATGAAATGCAGTAAATTGAAAACCAAATTGCAAAATGTAA
>OW240921.1:54487488-54497745 GCA_933207985.1 Pelobates cultripes | reverse complement strand
GCTGTGACTGGTGGTGAAGTTAGACAATTTTTCAAAATCTGCACTTCGCTTAAAATTGCAGTTTGGTTTTTATTTCACTATACCTCGAAGTATAGTGTATACATCACTATGATTTATAATAAAAAATTAATTTAACATATTGAAGTTTTAATGTAAGCCTGTTTGAGCAGGGTCCTCTTTTGGTTCTGTTCCTTTGTAAACCTAAAACAGAGAATATATTGGCATAATAATTGTGATAATAATTTATGCATGTATTGTGTTATTATTAAAGGACCACTATAGTGCCAGGAAAACATACTCGTTTTCCTGGCACTATAGTGCCCTGAGGGTGCCCCCACCCTCAGGGACCCCCTCCCGCCCCGGCTCTGGAAAGGGGAAAGGGTTAAAAACGTACCCTTTTCCAGCGCTGGGCGGAGAGCTCTCCTTCTTCTCTCCTCCTCCTGGGCTGAATGCGCACGCGCGGCAAGAGCTGCGCGCGCATTCAGCCGGTCACATAGGAAAGCATTTACAATGCTTTCCTATGGACGCTGGCGTGCTCTCACTGTGAAAATCACAGTGAGAAGCACGCAAGCGCCTCTAGTGGCTGTCAATGAGACAGCCACTAGAGGATTAGGGGGAAGGCTTAACCCATTCATAAACATAGCAGTTTCTCTGAAACTGCTATGTTTATGAAAAAATGGGTTAACCCTAGCTGGACCTGGCACCCAGACCACTTCATTAAGCTGAAGTGGTCTGGGTGCCTAGAGTGGTCCTTTAAAGGATCACTATAGGGTCAGGAACACAAACATGTATTCCTGACCCTATAGTGTTAACACCACCATCTAGACCCCCTGGGCCCCACATGCCTCCATAAATATAGTAAAAATCTTACTGTATTCAAGCCTGAAGCTGTAAATCTGCATGCTGTTAGACTCAGAAAAACAAGCAGTCTGTTGACATGTGGTAGCCTGATCCAATCACAGTACTTCTCCATAGGATGGGCTGAGACTGATAAAGAGGCAGATCAGGGGCAGAGCCAGCATGATTCAAACACAGCCCTGGTCAATCAGCATCTCCTCATAGAGATGAATTGAATCAATTAATCTCTATGAGGAAAGTTCAGTGTCTGCATGCAGAGGGAGGAGATACTGAATCACAGGATGCTGTGCACAGTGCTGCCCTGTGCTCTGCTGACAGCAGATCTGAGTGGATGGAGGCCTCCATCAACTCCGAAGTCCCTCTGGTTCACTCTGAGTGACTGCAACTGTAGGTGTTCCTAGCTTTCAACGTAAACACTGTATTTTCTCAGAAGATACAGTGTTTACATGAGAACGGGAGTAGGGGCGTACCTGGAGCATTTGGCACCCGGGGCGGATACTTTATTTGGCACCCTCCCCCTTCCCCCTCAACTTTAAAAAGTAAAAAAAAAACACAATTTTTTTTAAATGTATTAAGCACTGAGCAGTGTTTGTATAATTTTTTATGTAAGCATGTTTTTGTATGGTGTATGTGTGAGTGAATGTACGGGTGTGTTTGCACGTATTGGCATTTGAATGCAGGCGTGCATTTTTCTGTAGTGTGCTTTTTGAATATGGTGGTGTGTTTTTTATGTAGTGTTGACATTTGGATGCAGGGTTGTATTTGTATGTAGTGTAGATGAAATGCTGAGATGTATGCACATATACACATATGAAATACAAAATAACATAAAACAGAAAAAAGGTTGTGCCTCAAAACAAATGGTAAAAGTATTAATAATAGTCCAGATAACTTATCATAAATCCAGAGTGATATAATCCACGCTTATAGGGAGGACTCTTGAAATAGAACATGGAGCAAGTTTTCACGGATATTTTATATTTCAAGACTTGCTCCATTTTAAATTGCAAGAGTCCTCCCTATAAGCGTGGATTATATCACTCTGGATTTATGATAAATTATCTGGACTGTAACGGCACCCTCAGCATAAAAGGGTTAAACCGCCGTTTAGGAGATCTTCCCCTTCCAGAGACACAGGCACAGCTACTGCAGAACACCAATCCGCCGAACAGGAAGCCATATGAATGCCGTAAACAGCCGTATAGGAAAAACCATACGAATAGGTTTACACTCCTAGCAGTCGAACTGGAACAGCATACAATAAATCCCCCCAAGAACGAGACAAGGCGCAGTACCGTTGATCTTAAGAGAAGGTAGTTAACCAAGATGGGGTACTTACAAACTTAGACCACACGCCTTCTTTAGAAAAAATATAGCAGAGATAATGCCAATAACGTGTAAAAAATATACAATATTTATTATAACAATAACAGTATAAAATATATATATATATATATATATATATATATATATATATATATATATACAAGTATAGTGGATCTTGAGGAAGACCTGAAGAGGTCGAAACGTCGATCAGATGTATGTTACCTGTTATTAAATAATATTGAGTATTTTTACAAAGACCTGAGAGTGCATCTCTTTCCTTTTTGCCTTATATATATTCCAGGTATATAAGACTGTGAGACTTTGGACTATTGGATTTTATATGCCAATTTAATTTTATTACTTTATATATATATATATATATATATTTGTGTTAGGTGCTTAAGATAGTACAGTGTGAAATACCATGAATAAGCGTAGGATGATAAAAAGTGGTGTGCCGAAACCGACGATGAGGTAGGCCTGAGAAAGAAGAGGGCCCACCCAGGAAAAGAAATAGAAAGGAAAATAAATGTTAAAAGTGGTGTGGTGGGAGGGTCATTCAACGCTGACCTCGAACGGTAAGGAGCCAGGCAAGGGGAGTGCCTTAAGTAGGCTAGGGGTAGAAAACCAGCACCTCCCACAAATGCAGGCAAATTGCCTTAATACTTGTGTTAGGTGCTTAAGATAGTACAGTGTGAAATACCATGAATAAGCGTAGGATGATAAAAGGAGCAAGTCGGTTGTGGTGTGCCGAAACCGACGATGAGGTAGGCCTGAGAAAGAAGAGGGCAAAAATTAAGTAATCCAATTTATTAACAGACCACCAATACATATACATTTATCAACCAGACATGTTTATGAAAGCATCTCTTAACTCTTGTACTGGGTTCGGTATGTACCGTGAGTAAGCGGATGACTTCCAGCGCCCCAGTGTTTTGATAACATGAGTTGGGACGTTGAAACTGGAGGCTGTGGACGCGGCTCCTATACGAAAGGAGTGTCCTGAGTAATTGTTTGCGTTGAGGCCCAGTTGTGTGAGCAAGGACCTGACGTAGGTCATGAAGGTTGTAGTGGTGAGTACTGCACCTTGTAGTTGTAATAATGGTTGCGAGGGCAGTAAGTGATGGTGCTGTATGTAGGCATCAAGAACCTTGACGGGACACCATCTGTTGTGCGTGGGGTAGTACGGAATGTTTACAGTTATGTGCTGGCTGGTTTTGGAGTGAGGTAAAGACAGGATGTAATGATCCATATGTTTTGTCAAGTGGGAATAGAGGAGGAATGGAGTGGTTTGGGTCGTGGAGGTCGTAGTGAATTCTCTGGGTCGTAGAAATCCATAGAAAGCGATGTATATTGCTGTTTTGATGATAGAATTCGTATTAGTGTCAAACGGTTTCAGGTCGAGTAGGTTAGATAAAGCTTTGAAGATATGGTTATCTATGGGTAGCCTCTGGGCCAAATGTGTGGGTTCTGATTTTGAATACCTCTGAGTATGGTCTTAATTTGGTGAGAGGCCATGAAACTGTTGTTATTTGGGTGTAAGATGAGCATGTGGTGTTGAATGCCAGTGAGATAGAGTTTGATGGTGTTATATGACAATTTGAGTTTAAGGTGGCAAAAGGAAGCAAACCCCAAAAAAGATGTCATAACAAACGGTTGTATGATGTTATGTTCCAGAAGGAATCGTTTGAATAGTGTGAAAGCCCTGTTGTATGTTTTGTTTGTATTGTGTGAAAGTGCCAACTGAGACAATGTCCTGCTATGCTGCATGATGACGTCTAGTCCAGTATGAGTTGTTGAAATGTTGGAGTGATGGTGGCTGTGGGTGCTGCTGACGGGAGTGCTTGATGAAACTCCTGAAATTTAAAGCGAGACAAACTGTCAGCAGCTGTGTTGTATACACCTGGCACATGGAAACAACATAGGAAGAAATTATGACAAGCTGCCAACCAAGTGAGTTTCCTCAGAAATCTCATAATCGTAAGAGATTTGGAACGACCTTTGTTGATGATGTGACAGGTCGCCTGGTTGTCTGAGTAACAACGCACTGGCGTATTAGCCCATAAATGACCCCACGCTACGGCAGCCGCCACTATGGGGTAGATCTCAAAAAGAGCTGAGGTAGTGGAAAAACCTTCCAAATCCAGAACTGCTGAAGGCCAGCTGCCCCAAAGCCATTCGTTCCCAAAAATTGCTGCAAAACCAGTGGTAGATGCCGCATCTGACCAAATGGTAGGAGATGATTCAGTCAATTGAGGGAGGAACATACTTTTACCATTCCAAGTGGTTAAAAACCTCTTCCACATGTTTAGATCTGCCGTAGCTTGGGCATCTAAGGACAACCTGTGCGTGTCATGTAGAAAAAGTGGGAAAAGATGCAATAGTCGTGAAATAAAGGAGCGGCCTTGAGGTATGATGCGCATTGCAAAATTTAGTGACCCCAGCAGGGACTGTAGTTCTTTGCGGTTGCAAGTGCCGAGCTGTAGGTAGTTGTTTATGTAAGTGAGAATATTGTCTATCTTTTCGTAAGGTAGGCTTGCTTGCATTGTGGCAGAGTCTAACTGGATACCCAGAAAAGTGATAACCGTGTCTGGCCCTTCTGTTTTCTTTGGGGAGATGGGTACACCTAGTTGCTCAAACAGCTTAGTGGTAGCTTTGAGGCTAGTGGGAGGTGCAGTATTCTCCTCGACCAGTAGGAAATCGTCCAAGTAATGTAATACTGTAGGGCATCCGGCTATGTTCAATAGTAACCAGCATAGTGCTTCGGCAAATGTGTCGAAAATAGCTGGGCTACTTTTGGACCCAAAAGTTAACCGGGAGAAAAAATAGTAGTTCTCGGACCACTTGATGCCATGCAGGTGCCACAGTGTGGGGTGGATAGGGAGTAATTTGAAGGCGTTAGTAATGTCGGTCTTACTGAGCCAGGCTCCCACCCCTGCTTGTATGATGGCTGTAATGGCGTGATCTATGGTGGTGTATTGCAGAGAGAATTCCTCAGAGGGTATGAGGGAATTAAGACTGGGGTTGGCCGATGAGTGGGGAGCCGATAAGTCAATGATGAGTCTCTGTTTTTGGGAAGATTTCCCTGTGACAATACCAATAGGGTTGGTGCGCCATTCTGTGAATGGGGAGTTCTAAAAGGCCCCAATACAAAGCCCTCCTCCACTTCTTGGTTTATGAGGGTGTCAACCACTGTGGGGTTGTGTTGGGCGGATTGTAGGTTTGGGCATTCCAGAGTGCCAGCTGGTATGTGTAGGATACCTGTGTGGAAGCCTTCTGTTAAACCAGAAATAAGAAAATCTACCAGGTGTCTAGATGGGTGCTGAGACATCAATGCTGTGAATACTGGCATATTAATGGACGTAAGGTAAGGCTTAGAATACATTTTATTTGGACACATGGTCTTGGCATGTGCCCTAAAACATTTTGAACAGACATGCAATAGTCTACATCCACTGTAATTACAAGACCCAACATTGAAATTATTACATATCTGGGACTTGCCCAGAAACTTGATTGGGCGTCCCAATTTGTCTTTGGATAGTTTCCCTGGATCCCCAGAGGAACTAGTTCCTTGTGTGGAGGCATGTCCGTCTGCCGTGTTGGGACAAAAATTAGTAGTATGGGCTGTGGAGGAGCAGTATGCACAAGCTGGTGTTCTTAGACCTGCAAAGTGTCTGCAGAATAAGACGGTATCAATCCTTCCCCAGTTGGATCGTGTACCGTACTGGGAGAAGGCTCCAGCCACTTTTGCAGAAAAAGACCTATGGTAGTCATAGAATGCTGAACCACCATATTTGTTGCCCAGGTCTACCAGCTTGTGCATATAGAGATCAAACTCCTCTCTTCTGTTGGGATAAACCGCACAGACGACATCCCTGTAAATACCAAACGCTAGTACAAATTCAGGGATAGTCAGTTTCCTGTTCAGGCGGGCATCCCTAGATCTGACAATAACAGAAACATCATCATAAGCATACGTCTTATGTTCCACAATGTCCTGGGAGGCAATCAACAGGGAAGCCAGGTTGACGTCTTTACCTTCCAGGATATCCCTTTTGATATGCTCAGGTATCATGTGGGCCGGGCTAACTTCCTGGTCATCCAGGGGGCTGGCTGGAGCGACTAATGGCAAGGCTGGTGTTTGTACCGCAGCCGCGGGTGGCCCTGCTAGAGTGAGGGCCGTGGTGACCGACTCAAGTTTCTCCAGCCTGGAGTTGACCTTGCCCATGGATGCCATGAGTGAGGATAACATGGCATGTATGTCCCCTGGGTTGGACTGGCTAGATCCTTCCCCGGCTTCCATGTTATTGGTTGATGTGCGTAGCAGTTTGAAAAGTTCTGCCTTCCTTGCTGTAGCGGGGTAGGGGATTTGTCGTCTCCTTAATTCCGTGGTTATGCGCGGGATTGTCCAGGATCTAATTGATGCTGGACTAGCTAGCTCTCCTCCTTGTGTGGGAGTGACAGCTCTAGCCGGGGTGCTAGGCAGGGAGAAATCCTCTACCCCTTCCTGAGACATACTATAAATAAAACAATAATTAGTATATAGAACCACCAAATTGTACTGGCAGGCTAGCTAGGCCGGATGGCGAAAGTATTATGCTTGTTTGGTGACAGGTGAGGCCCTACTAATTGCCAAGCGGCTTGAGAGGCTCTATCTATGCGTTGGCGCGAGGGGTTATTGAGGCCACTTGACGTAGTGGCAGGAGTTTTAGGCCTCTCGGTGACTGTACGACAGAAAACAGGGGAAGGGAGTGACAGGTGAGGCCCTCTCTTTGCAACATGCGAGGCGGCTAGCTAACGTGTGGCCCGATGGGTGTTTGCCTCCGAAACGTTTGAGGCGGGGTGTTGGCCTCGCGGGACCACTAACTAATGGCGACAGCCAAGATGGGGTAAATACCTATTGGGAATCCTGTGACCCTATTGCCAGTACTCTAAACTAGGGGATGAAATGAAATGTATGGTAGAATACCATATGAGCAGGTGTACGTACCTGGTAGTATGATAAATCACAGGAATAAACCGTGTGGAGCAATTATATAAGCTCGACAGCCTAAAAATGGGTAAAAGAGAGTAGTACGATGAGTGTGGGGTGTAAAAAGAACCAGACTTATAGTCTGTAGCAGCAATGTATAAAATTATGTTGATACCATGGGAATAGCTATGAGTGGCTCAGAAATGTTTGCATGCTTGAATAAGACATCTGAGGGAGGCCGTGGCCTATGTACAAACAATCTATGTGTTACGTGATAATGGTGTGTAAAGGAAAACATGAAACATAAGTTATATACATATGTATATGACTGTGTAGGGGACGTATGATTGGTTGGATCAGTACGTGTGATTCAACCCGAGTATGCATGCAAAAGGATTTAAGCCTTATGTGTCATCGTCATGACAGAGAAATGAGGCCTGTAATGTAGGCTGAGTAAATTGAAATGAAATGGATAGTTATAAAACTCCTGGCGTGGGAGTTCAATGATCTGTACCGAAATGTAACTGGTTTTATAGAAAGGGACATGGATGAGGTCATGGCCTAATTAACACAGCGTTATGTATGATATGTAGCAGAAAGACCAAAGGCAGGGATACCCCAAAATGATTTAACATGATGTAAAGTGATGTATATCTATATGATATGTATGTATAGCAAAGACGTATCAACCCGAGAATTATTGCTTAAATGAACCTATCCTTGTATATGTTGTATTAATAACCCAGAAATGAGGCTTGTAACATAGGCTGAGTCCATTCGTATAAATGGATAAGTAATGCAGACCCCTGAAAGCGTGGGAGTCAAATGGTATACACAGAGAAGTGGACTTGATTTGTGGACGTAATACAATACTGACAATTTGTTAAAAGTAATCAACAATAATCTATTTAAGCAAGCAATACTTTAACCGAATGTTATATACACATGAAATGGTGAATATAATTCATGAAAGGATTATACGTGAACACACAGAACAGCCGAAAGCAAATGTGAGGGGAACACAGAAGTTAGAATAGTTTAACCGTATGATTTATGCGAACCAAAGCGTGTATGAGCGTATGTAAAATTTGCCGAACGGCAAAACAACCGAATGAACATTCGTTTAAATAACATGAATAGGATATGCGAAATGACTATTGAACGATTTAAAACATGTTCAGCCGAATGACCGTACGAATGAAAAGCCCGCGAATGGCTTGAAACATTTGTGTCATAACCAGGGAAAAGCCGTAAAGCGAGGACCCGTGCTGTACCGTACGCCGTGGGAACCAGTCCTGGCGTGACAGGAAGGTCTGACTTACGGTTTAGGAGTCCCTGGGACGCGATCTACGACGGAGAACGGAGTCAGAAGAAGCTGGACGGGCGGAAAGGCCTGAACAGGATTCCTGGACACAGCTTACTGAAACCAAGATGGCGTCTGAGAGAACCCGGAAGTGGATCCTCATTCAACGCTGACCTCGAACGGTAAGGAGCCAGGCAAGGGGAGTGCCTTAAGTAGGCTAGGGGTAGAAAACCAGCACCTCCCACAAATGCAGGCAAATTGCCTTAATACTTGTGTTAGGTGCTTAAGATAGTACAGTGTGAAATACCATGAATAAGCGTAGGATGATAAAAGGAGCAAGTCGGTTGTGGTGTGCCGAAACCGACGATGAGGTAGGCCTGAGAAAGAAGAGGGCAAAAATTAAGTAATCCAATTTATTAACAGACCACCAATACATATACATTTATCAACCAGACATGTTTATGAAAGCATCTCTTAACTCTTGTACTGGGTTCGGTATGTACCGTGAGTAAGCGGATGACTTCCAGCGCCCCAGTGTTTTGATAACATGAGTTGGGATGTTGAAACTGGAGGCTGTGGACGCGGCTCCTATACGAAAGGAGTGTCCTGAGTAATTGTTTGCGTTGAGGCCCAGTTGTGTGAGCAAGGACCTGACGTAGGTCATGAAGGTTGTAGTGGTGAGTACTGCACCTTGTAGTTGTAATAACGGTTGCGAGGGCAGTAAGTGATGGTGCTGTATGTAGGCATCAAGAACCTTGACGGGACACCATCTGTTGTGCGTGGGATAGTACGGAATGTTTACAGGTATGTGCTGGCTGGTTTTGGAGTGAGGTAAAGACAGGATGTAATGATCCATATGTTTTGTCAAGTGGGAATAGAGGAGGAATGGAGTGGTTTGGGTCGTGGAGGTCGTAGTGAATTCTCTGGGTCGTAGAAATCCATAGATGAATTCATATTAGTGTCAAACGGTTTCAGGTCGAGTAGGTTAGATAAAGCTTTGAAGATATGGTTATCTATGGGTAGCCTCTGGGCCAAATGTGTGGGTTCTGATTTTGAATACCTCTGAGTATGGTCTTAATTTGGTGAGAGGCCATGAAACTGTTGTTATTTGGGTGTAAGATGAGCATGTGGTGTTGAATGCCAGTGAGAGAGTTTGATGGTGTTATATGACAATTTGAGTTTAAGGTGAATGCCAGTGAGATAGAGTTTGATGGTGTTATATGACAATTTGAGTTTAAGGTGGCAAAAGGAAGCAAACCCCAAAAAGATGTCATAACAAACGGTTGTATGATGTTATGTTCCAGAAGGAATCGTTTGAATAGTGTGAAAGCCCTGTTGTATGTTTTGTTTGTATTGTGTGAAAGTGCCAACTGAGACAATGTCCTGCTATGCTGCATGATGACGTCTAGTCCAGTATGAGTTGTTGAAATGTTGGAGTGATGGTGGCTGTGGGTGCTGCTGATGGGAGTGCTTGATGAAACTCCTGAAATTTAAAGCGAGACAAACTGTCAGCAGCTGTGTTGTATACACCTGGCACATGGAAACAACATAGGAAGAAATTATGACAAGCTGCCAACCAAGTGAGTTTCCTCAGAAATCGCATGATCGTAAGAGATTTGGAACGACCTCTGTTGATGATGTGACAGGTTGCCTGGTTGTCTGAGTAACAACGCACTGGCGTATTAGCCCATAAATGACCCCACGCTACGGCAGCCGCCACTATGGGGTAGATCTCAAAAAGAGCTGAGGTAGTGGAAAACCTTCCAAATCCAGAACTGCTGAAGGCCAGCTGCCC
>OW240921.1:54462301-54476234 GCA_933207985.1 Pelobates cultripes | reverse complement strand
AAGAATTTTTTTTGCACATATTGTTCTTTTTATCAGTGTGAAGCAAATCTTGTATGAATAGATACTGGATCTTTGCTATTCCCGTGGACTTTATTTTTGCGTAAGTACAGTCATCTTCTGTTTAATGAAACATATTTGAATTATTTCTGGCAGAAGAAGCTATTTCATGTATAGGTCAAATGTGTAAGATGAAACCTAACCACTGTTGTTCTTTAATTGAACTATTTAGAGAAGTACTAACTCAGTGAATATAAGGGGCAGCAATTCAAGGCTAATAAAAATGATCAATTAAAGAAAATAATAAATGTGCAAAATATCTGTGTAGTGCTATATAGTATATTATAATCAATCTGACATACATTGAACACTAAATAAGAACACAGTGGCTATCTTTTAACTTTTATAGATAATTTGCACAATTCGAAATCCCAAAGACGTCTGTGTATCCTTGTACTATTTCTCCAAGGTTGCTCAGTTCATGGAATACAGAGAGGATTTCCAAGAATTTGTCTCATTGTTTTTAAGTAAACATGGTAAGTTAGTTTTAAAACTTTTTAAATACATAGACGTAAAGACAGGTAACTTGGAAATTATTGGTTTTACATTTTTAAAGTACCTTATACACTGATCAGCCATAACACTAAAGCCGCCTGCCTAATATCCTCTAGGTCTCCTTCGTGCTGCCAAAACAGCACTTATGCATCAAAGCAAGGACTCCATAATATCCCTGTACATGTCCTGTGATATCTGGCACCAAGACATTAGCAGCAGGTCGTTTAAGTCCTGCAAACTGTGAGGTGGGGTCTCCATGGATCAGATCTGTTGTTCCAGCACATTTATAGAAACATAGAATGTGACGGCAGATAAGAACCATTCGGCCCATCCAGTCTGCCCAATATTCTAAGTACTTTCATTAGTCCCATGCATGCTTAAACTACTTCACTGTGTTAACCTCTACCACTTCAGGTGGAAGGCTATTCCATGCATCCACTACCCTCTCAGTAAAGTAATACTTCCTGAAATTATTTTTAAACCTATGCCCCTCTAATTTAAGACTATGCCATCTTGTTGTGGTAGTTTTTCTTCTTTTAAATATTGTCTCTTGCTATGTTAGATAATGCAGAAAACTACCGTATATACTCGAGTATAAGCCGACCCGAATATAAGCCGAGGCCCCTAATTTTACCCAAAAAAACTGGGAAAACTTATTGACTCGAGTATAAGACTAGGGTGGGAAATGCAGCAGCTACTGGTAAATTTCTAAATAAAATTAGATTCTAAAAAAATTATATTAATTGAGTATTTATTTACAGTGTTTGTATATGATGAATGCAGTGTGTGTGTATGAGTGGGCAGTGTGTGTATGAGTGCGCAGTGTGTGTATAAATGCAGTGTGTATATGAGTGCAGTGTGTGTGTATGAGTGCGCAGTGTGTGTATGAATGCAGTGTGTGTATGAGTGCAGTGTATGTGTGTATGAGTGCAGTGTATGTGTATGAGTGCAGTGTGTGTGTGTGTGATGCAGTGTGTGTTTGTGTTGCAGAGCTTTGGTGGGGGGTGGGCATTTTTATAAAAAAAATTAATTTTTTTGGTTATATTATTTTCTTATTATTATTTATATTTATATATTATTAATTGATATTATTTAAAAAAAATTGTTATATTATTTTTTTATTATTATTTTTATTATTTATATATTATTTTTTTAATTATTTTGTTATATTATTTTTTTATTATTATTTATATTATTATTTATATGTATATATTATTATTTTGTTATATTATTTTTATTATTATTAATATATTATTATATTTATATATTTTGTTGTCCCCCCTCCCTGCTTGATACATGGCAGGGAGGGGGGCTCTCCTTCCCTGGTGGTCCAGTGGCATTGGCAGTTCAGTGGGGGGGAGGAGGGGGACTGGCAGAGCTGTTACTTACCTCTCCTGCAGCTCCTGTCAGCTCTCTCCTCCTCCGCGCCGGTCCGTGCAGCTCTTCTCTCAGCTCACACTGTAAGTCTCGCGAGAGCCGCACTATGACCCCGCGGCTCGCGAGACTTACACTGGGAGCTGACCGAGGTGCTGACCGGACCGGCGCGGAGGAGGAGGGAGCTGACAGGAGCTGCAGGAGAGGTAAGCGCTCGCTGCCAGCCCCCAGTCTGTATTATGGCAATGTAAATTGCCATAATACAGACATTGACTCGAGTATAAGCCGAGTTGGGGTTTTTCAGCACAAAAAATGTGCTGAAAAACTCGGCTTATACTCGAGTATATACGGTAACTAGTGTTAGTGTTCAAGTGATGTGTGAGCACATATCCTGTAGTTAAATGTGGTGATTATATTCTCAGAGCCAATCCATAACCATGAGTGTATTACCTGAATTTGCCATTAAACCACTTAGGCAATTGCTTTGGCATAACAGGCAACAATATTGCAGGAGGAATTGCATATGCAGAGCAGATTCCACCAGGAAATGCATTTATATGTAATATTAAAGGGACACTAAAGTCACCAAAACAACTTTAGCTTGATGAAGTAGTTTTGTTGTATAGAATATATCCCCATGCAGCCTCACTGCACAATTCTCTGCCATTTAGGAGTTAAATCCCTTTGTTTATGAACCCTAGTCACACCTCCCTGCATTTGACTTACACAGCCTTCCTAAATACATCCTGTAATGAGTCATCTAAAAGTTTATCCTCTCTTTATTTTCATACAGGCTGTGTCAATCATAGCCAATGGAGGTGTGGCAAGGGCTGCATAAACAGAAACAAAGTGATTTATCTCCTAAATGACTGAATTGAGAATGAAACCTGAGCAGCATCATCTAAAACTCAAACATTAAGCTAAAGTTGTTTAGGTGACTGTAGTTTTCCTTTAATATGTGGGTTAGGTATGTTAAACTAAGGTATACAGAAGTTCTTGGCTACATGTTTACCTGCTTTCAGTGAGGTATTGGTATGGTAATGCAGCCTGGAGACAGGAAGTGAGAGCCCTAAATGTTCATATAATATGAAGGGAGGACTAGTGTACCGGCTGGCACAGACATAATGTGGATTACTGGCTTATAATGTGACATAACAGAGGGAAATGTGAATATAGGGGGATTGCCTTATAGTGAAGGAAGCATTAGGATCCTGGTATTATTTAAAGTTTAAAATGGCATGACATAATAGGAGAGATTGTACCCATATCCATATTGCACCCTAATCATTTTAACATTTTAGGGGATGCCAATAGTCAAATCAAAGCCAGATGTGGTAGTAATACAAAGTATCAGAAATAAACAACCTGACAAATGTAATCCCAAGTATATACAGACAAAAGCCTTTATATAATGTTTAATTAAATTAGCTATTCAGCAAATTGTATAAATTGTCATCTTTCTTTCTTTTTAGCTATTTTTGGTGGCTGGTTTGAACATGTGAAAGGTTGGTTAAAGCTGAAGGACAAACCAAACATGCTGTTTTTGTCATACGAAGAGATGCTAAAGGTATAGAGTGTTGTAACAGACTTTGAGTTAATTTATTATTCAGAGAATTGAATATGATTTCTATAATTCATTTTAAAAATACATATTTAGCAAAAGAGGCTCTGAATATCTATTTTTACTAAGCTCTGTTGGTCAGTACAGGTTCAATGCCATTTAAAAATCATGGGAACATTAATGCACATACTCCATTACATACATAGGTACCTAATAATCTAGACTAAAAAGAGACTAAAGCTCATCAAATTCAACATTGAAACCCATTCTATTATGCTGTTGATCCAAAAGAAGGCATAAAACCCAATTGTAGCAATGTCCAATGATGACACGAGGCAAAACAATCCTTCTTGAATCAATAATGGCAATCAGATTTCTCCTTTTATCTAAAACCTTTACACATACATATTAATTATATCCTTGAATATTCAGTTTACGCAAAAAAAAAAAACAACCCTTTTAAAAAAAATATCTAAAGAATCTAAAAAGGCTTCCACATAGTTATTGTTCTTACTGTAATGAACCCTTTTTACTGCTGTAAGCGACAATACATTTCTTTCAGTGGGTGACCTCTGGTGTCATATTTTCCTGCTAATGAACTATGTTAGCACATAGTGGTTTGTACTGACCCTGTAAATGTTGGGCACCTTATGCCAAAGAAAACACATGCAGTTTGCATTTTCCTTATAACTAATATTTTCCATCCCCCTTACTAATTTCGTAGCTCGCCTCTGCACTTTTTCTAGTACTGCCATATCCTGGCCAAAATTACATTGCCTATTCAAGGTGAGATATGAAACTTGGTAACACACACAAATGACAGTTTAAAACACAAATAAAAGGAATTACCCTTATACAAAAACACCACTGTAGAACAAACAGAACGCCTCAATGTAGCAGAGTATACATTTTCAGTACAGGAGACAAACATGTATTCCTGACCCTATAGTGTTTATAACTCACCTTATTTCCAGTGCCGCTTGGGTCTATCGGCGCCAGCCCCGCCCCCTTGGTGACATCACCAGAATTGCCAATTTTTAGCCAATCCATTAGTCCAATTGTCTAAAATTGGCAGGGCCAAACACTGTTTTTGTCAATCAGCACCTCCTCATAGAGATAAATTAAATCAATGCATCTCTATGAGGAAAATTCAGTGTCCCCATGCAGAGCATGGAGACGCTGAATGGCACTGCTGCCTACTGTGCAGCACTAAGCCAGGAAGCACCTCCAGAGGCCATCTGAGTGGTGGCCACTTGGAGGTGTCCCTAGGGGCAATGTAAACACTGCCTTTTCTCTTAAAATGCAGTGTTTGCATGAAAATACCTGCATAGAATGATTATACTCACCAGAACAACTACATTAAGTTATGTAATTGTTCTGGTGACTATAGTGTCCCTTAATAATTGCACTCACTAGATAGTGAATAATATCAGGCACTTCAAAGGTACTTGAGCTCCTTGAAGATTTCCTCAATGTGGACTTTCCTATGTGAATGGGGCTGTTTGCAGTGTAGTATGTGGGGCTGGTATAGGGCTGGTTGTGTTGTAGTGTGTTCATATGGGCTCTTTAATGTGTGTAGGATAGAGGCTGTAGTGGGTGTTTGGAGGGATATGGCATGTAGTGGGTGCAGGGGCTGTACTGAGTGAGGTGGGTACAGGGAGGCCATATGGGTTGTGGTAGGCTCAGGGGGACATAAAGGGTGAGGAATGGAGGCTGTGGAGGATGCAGGAAGAGATGGCGGCTGTAGATGGTGCAGAAAGGCTGTGCACGGTTTAGGGAGAAATGGAGGCTGTGAAGGGTGCAGGGAGGGAGGGGTCTGTGCAGTGTGTAGGGAGGGAAAGATCTGTGCAGAGTGCAGGGAGGGGTATGTGCAGAGTGCAGGAGTCTGTGCCGTGATGAAGGAGTTCTGTGCAGAGGGGGAGAGGGTATGTGAAGGGAGCAGGAAGACTGTGCAGCATGCAGGGAGGGGTTCTATTCAGAGGGGAAACGGGTCTGTGTAGGGTGCAAAGAGGAAGGGGATCTTTGCAGGATGTAAGGGGTTCTGTGCAGGGTACATGGAGTGAGGGGACCTGTGCAGGGTACATGGAGTGAGGGGACCATTGCAGGGGACCTGTGCAGGGTACATGGGGAGAGGGGACCTGGGCAGGGTACATTGAGGGAGGGGACCATTTCAGGGGACCTGTGCAGGGTACATGGATCGAGGGGATCTATGCAGGGTACATGGAGAAAGTTAGGGGGTCTGTGCATGGTACATGGAGAAAGGGAGGGGCTGTGCAAGGTACATGGAGAAAGGGAGGGGCTGTGCAGGGTACATGGAGAAAGGGAGGGGCTGTGCAAGGTACATGGAGAAAGTTAGGGGGGCTGTGCAGGGTACATGGAGGAAGTAAGGGAGAGAAGGTGAGGGTCTGTGCAAGGTACAGGGAGAAAGGTAGGAGGCTATGTAAGATACGGGGAGAAAGGATAGGGGGCTATGCAAGATACAGGGAGGGATGTATAAAATATTAACAAAGCACATACCTGTTTACCTGTGTTTCTGCCAGGCTGCTCCAAATCTTCAACGAGCACTCTGCAGGACAGAAGAGTGAGCACTCTTAAGAGTAATATTTTAATATGGAATATACAGAATGAATAATAAAAGTAAAAAGTAAATAAAAAAATGGATTGTGTTTGTAACAGGATTATGCAATTGGGTAGCTGTTACATTGGTGGCAGCGGCGGGATGGTCCTTTTCATCCACAAAGCAAGTGCTGAATGGAGTCCCAGTACGCTAGATTGAAGAGACCCACACTGAACGATCTGTTGGAGACTAGGGGAAGGAGTGCCAGTAACTGACCACGGAGAGAGCTGGTAGCTGACCTACTGGAGCTGGACGAAATGGATAGATCTATGGAGGTCGCTGAACAACAGGCCCCTGTCAGCGAGGAGGATGAGATTACCAGCATGGTACAGCGGAGGTTATCCATGTACCCAGCAACTTTCGTGGAACTCATTGAACGACATTTCCTGGAAGCAAGAGCGGAGATTCGAGAAAAGAGGGGATACGAAATTGAGCTGGTAAGAGCTAAACAGCCTATTACACAGACAGCTCCTACTCCCCCACCCACTGCTGCAGTAAAGAAAATACCATTTACTGCATTTAAAACCTTTGTGGAAAGTGAAGAGGAAATTGATGGATATTTGGCTGACTTTGAGAGACAGTGCTCACTACATCAAGTACCACCAGAGTGGGATTTCCTCAGGAAATCCTATCCGACAGAGGGACCCAGTTTACCGCAGACCTAACCCAACAGTTATGGAAGGTCTGCGGTATTAAGACCATGCTTAGTTCACCCTACCACCTTCAGACTAATGGTCACTGTGAACGATTTAATGGTACCCTAAAGCAGTTGCTGCGGACCTTTACAGCGGAATACAGAGACTGGGAGCGATTCTTGCTGCACCTCTTGTTTGCATATCGAGAGGTGCCGCAGGAACCCACAGGGTTCTCTCCATTCGAGCTGCTCTATGGACGGAGAGTGCGAGGCCCCCTCGACCTTATCCAAGAGCACTGGGAGGGAGAGATAGAGCATGAGGGCCCGCTAAGGTTGAGGGCGTTCCCATTGTACCATATGTACTGGAGATTCGGGACCGCATGGGGCACTTAGCCCGGATGGCCCGAGAACATCTTCAGGCCTCCTGGCAGGGCCCTTACAAGGTAGTAGCACAGGTCTGCGATACTACTTATGTAATTGCCAGCAGCAAAGATGAAAGGATCCATAAATCTTTTCATGTAAATTTACTAAAAGAGTATCAGGAAAGGCCAGAGGATGTGGCGGCCATATGCATCCCGGCCACTGAAGATCCTGACAGCCTACCTATCCCAGATCTGTTAGCCAGCACAGAACCCAAACATCTGCTCAATACGGTGCAGCTAGGGGAGCGGTTAACTCCCGCAGAAAAGGGGCAGATGCGACAATTATTGACGGAAAAAGGGTTGACGTTTTCCCAGGAGCCAGGATATACCCCCTTAGCCACACACTACGTAGAGACCCCAGGACAAAACCCTCTCAGACAGACTCCCTACAGAATCCCTGACGCAGTGAAGGAGGAGATGAGGAAAGAGATCCAGGAGTCATAGAGCCGTCCGACAGCCCCTGGGCCTCACCAGTTGTCCTAGTTCCCAAAAAGGATGGAACCACCCGGTTCTGTGTCGATTATCGGCGTCTCAATGACCTTACAGTGACAGATGTGTACCCCATGCCCAGAGTGAATGAACTATTAGATCGCATTGCCAGGAGACGCTATCTGACCACCATCGATCTGTGTAAAGGGTATTGGCAGATTCCCCTGGCCAAGGAAGCTATCCCCAAGTCGGCGTTTGTCACCCCGTTTGGCTTGTACCAGTTCAAGGCGATGTCATTCGGGATGAAAAATGCCCCAGCTACTTTCCAGCGCTTGGTCGATAGACTCCTTGATGGCTTCCAGGATTTCGCTTGCACGTACCTGGACAACATTGCGATCTATAGTGAGACTTGGGGGGAACACCTGAGGCATATAGAGGCTGTACTGGATCAGATTAGGACCACGGGCCTAACCCTGAAACCAGAGAAATGCCATTTCGGAATGGCCGAAGTCCAGTACTTGGGACACAGGGTAGGGTGTGGGAAAAGGCGACCAGAACCCGCTAAGGTTGAGGCTGTAGCCAACTGGCCCACACCAATATCCAGGTATTGGCGTTCTTCGGGAGAGCCGGGTATTACAGGAAATTTGTCCCTGACTATAGTGCCATCGCTAAACCTCTGACAGATTTAACCAAGAAGAATTTGCCTAGGACAGTCCTGTGGTCTCCCGCCTGTGAAAGAGCATTCCAAACCTTAAAACAAGCATTGATCAACGCACCTGTTTTGTCTGCCCTCGTCCCTAACAAAAGATTTGTCGTCCATACAGATGCATCCATGTACGGACTGAGGAGACGTGGGGGTTGTACCATGTTGGTGATTGGGTATTGTGATAATTATGAAGGTGTATGAAGGTGTAGCCCTTTCCAGGGCAGCATTGCATAAAAGGAGACCCCTGTCAATAAACCTCAGTTTTTGTTGACCCTTCAAAACGTAGCCTCGTCTCGTTCTTGGAGGGGATTTATTGTACCGTTACTCTGCTCCAGCTTACAGTTATGCCTGACTCTACCCTTGGATTTCGTGGATGGGATTAAGAACTCCATTACTACACAGCAGCTTGCCAGGAAAAGGACGTCTCCAACGGCTGATACCCCCTTACTACCTGGGTAGCCGTTACAGTGTTCTTTTGTTTTAAGGTTACTCATACCGTTTATGTAATATCTGTATTCTTGACCTCAGCTTGTCTTGTGCTTCTCTTTTTATACGTTAAATCCGGCTGTTCTAAGGCCGGTAATACGTCTTAGGGTTTTCTTTAGTTTTACTTAAGTTCTGCGTGTTGGGCATATTAGTGTATCCTGACAATGACTGTGCGGATTGGGCATGTTTTTGTAAAGAAAAGCCTATGAACTCAGATAATTTGGACGTTAGGGAGTCTATTCCACTTACTTTAGGTCTACCCAGTGGGTTCTTTCAGATTTATGAACCTTGGATAAAAAAATAGAATGGAGAATTAATGAAGAGGAAAGAATCCACACTTTCATTATGAGTTTTTAGTTCTTTATTAAATGTCTCATTAGGATTAAAAGGGAGTTTTTTTTAAAAGGGATGTGTCACCTAATAGCCTGTAAGCTTCATTTAAATAGTAGTTGGTTGACATAACTACAATTCCACCCCCCCCTTATCTGCATTTTTTATCACCAAGTCTTTTCTTTCTTTCAGTTTTTTAAGTGTATCGGATTCTGTTTTTGAAAGATTAAAGTTATGGTATCTCTTAGAATTAAGTTCTTTAAAATCTCTTAATATCATTTTACTGAAAGCCTCTAACTGGCTACCCTTCTCATTAGGGTAACACATAGATCTCGGTTTGAATTGTTTTAGGGTCAGAATTTGTTTGTTCACAGATACTATTTGTGCTCATCATACCATCTTGTCTTTTTGTTTTTTAAATCTCTTGAGACACATTTTTCTCCCGAACATGTGTGTCAATGAAGAGCTGGAATATATTGGGCGGAACGCTCGGTGTAGATTTAAAGCCTTTATTAAGTATTAAATACTCCTCGTGGGTTAAAATAACTCCTAAGATGTTAAAAATCCCTAATTCTTCTTCACTATTTATTGTATTTAAACTATATCTCTTTCTCTGCTTGTTCTCCTTCTCTTGTTCGGAGTGTTCAGATCCTCTAGTGGTGAGAATCTGTTGGTGATTCTCAGTCTCGGTGGTCTCGGGGAAAAATATTCTGTGATTGCTCCCTTTTTGGGTCATGCCCCCTTTCTAAAAAACCCCACCTGTTAGTGTCACTTTGGGATTGATTTTCATCACTATTTAGTCTTATAGTGGTCCCTAGAGAATCATTGGAGTAGGTCCAGTGGGTGACCTCTTGTGTGTCGTATTTTCCTGCTAATGAAAATGTTAGCATATAGAAGTTAGTACTGGACCTGTATATATTTGTAAAGTGGTATAAGATCACCTCTGAAGCACCTTATGCCAATGAAAACAAATGCAGTTTGCCTTTCCTTATAACTAATATTTTCCATCCTCCTTACTAATTTTGTAGCTCGCCTCAATCTCCTTTTACATTTATAGTTTAGACATTTTGCAATTCTATAACTTTTATTAATGTATGTAAAATTAACTTTATGTTAATATTACGGTAATATGTAATTTCTTCTGACATAAATTTTCAATCGCAATGGTTACTATTTTCAGTAGAAGCGGAGATACAATAAAGCCATGCTGAATGTACATTCCTTTCTGTCTTTCTAAGGTTTTACAGTTACTATTCACTCAACAGAAACACTCAGGGAGATAAAGCTGCTACACAGGGGAGAAAGTCAGAACCTGATCTAGTTGGTTTTAAATACAGAGGAAACACTTACAAGCCTTGGTATGTGCTACAGTAAATGGGTTTTGGAATATGAATATTAATAATTGTTTTCACCACTGTTTTATTATAGGATCTTAGAGGAAATGTTATTAAAATCTGTAAGTTTCTTGGGAAGGAGTTGGACGACACAGCCATTGATTCAGTGGTCACTAATTCCACATTTAACGCCATGAAAGGAAACAACATGTCCAATTACAGTGCAGTGCCTAATTATCTATTCAACCAAGACAAAGTCTCATTTTACAGAAAAGGTATAGTATGATTCATATACACATCTTCTCCATCTCTGACTTGATGGCCATCTGCTTCCTGAAAGATCATCATTCTAAAACAGAACTATTTGTCTTATCTCATTAGGGCGGCTGTGTCAATATAGTATCATTTGTGACTCGTTGACACATTTAAAATGTGTTTGTTTCCCCCTAAAAATATATTTAAGCATTTATAACATACGATAAAACCACTGTACTTGTTCATGTATTCATTATCTCCTGACTTGACATTACATCTTTTTATGAGACTTAAGCCACTACATTTTGTGTGTTTTTTTTTTTAAACACATGTCACTATTTGTAAGTGTCACAAAATTAGGTTTGGCATCATAGCCTAAGTTATGCTTATAACATATAAACATACACACATGCGTTACTCTATTAATAGGAATGAGTGATGGCTATCATTAAACTTAAAGATTATTCTTAGATAACTGATTAGGGTACAATTAGTAATTTTTTATTTTTTTATTCTTTATTTATGCAGTGACACATGAGAGAAAAAACAATCTTACAATATCTTGGCTTGCACAGAAGCCGATATAAGCAATGTGTTTGGATGCACTTTGTATACGTGCCAAGTATGTTTACAATATATCATGATTTTTCATACTTATATTAAGAAAACAGATAAAACAAAACTTAGAAACATAGATACTATTGGGTGAAGCACTGGTAGTATTGTCCCTCGGTATCCACACGGGCCAGTGCTTATTGTATCGGGTCCAGAGCCAAGACGCCAAGAGCGGTCTAGCAGCTCAAGCCTTGCCTGCTGGCGCCCCTGCCCGCCACCGTGTCCCTGTGTCCATGGGGACCCCCATAGGCTGACATTAGCATCTGTTGACAAGCTGTGTTACCGGTCAAGTGTACCATGTGGCCCCCGAGCAGGTCCTGAAAACTAGAGCAATGGCTCGTGATCCCCACCCGTACCCCCTCCAGTGTCTCCCCCAGGTCTTCCTCCCACCGGTCCATGTATTGTACCCTCTGCCTCTGATTCTGAGCTTAAGTGACTATAGAGTAGGGAGATTAGACAATTAGCAATTTCAATTATAGTGAGCAGCAACTAATGCCAGCCATCTTCGTTTCAATATGTAATTGGCTAGACAGTACACACCAGCGTGAATATGCAGTGTAGTTTTTGGGTATCAGAAGGATATTATGAAACTAAAAAAAAATGCTTATGCAACTCATATAGACAATTTCTTATGAAGAAAGGCAAGAAATGCTTGCTTTATACAGTGAAAATAAGCATTTCTAAGGAATTTCATAAATTAATACAAAAAGCGAAAAGTTCTTTATTGGCCTGTTCGTTAAAGGTATATATGAACTACTACAGCTCAATATAGTGGTGCTGTTGTCTATAGCATGTCCCTGCAGGATTTGAAGTGTAAATGCTGCATTTTCAGAGAAAAGGCAGTGTTTACTTTGCTGCCTACGAACAGCCCCATTGGTAGTCACTCAAACGGCCACTAGAGGGTTTTCCTATCTCAGTGCTGCACAGTGCAGTGCATGTCCAGCAAAACAGCGCTACGCCAATTATCTCCTCATAGAGATGCATTAAATGAATGTGGAAATGTTCAGCCATTTAGCGTCTCCTCGCTCTGAATGAAGGCGCTGAACATTTCCACATTCATTTAATGCACCTCTATGAGCAGATGCTGATTGGCGCAGCGCTGTTTTGCTGGACATGCGCAATAGCCTCCTAATGTTTTCCTATGTGAAGGCATTGGATTGGCTGAGATCATCAAGATTAGCGATTCCTCCCAGCCATGGATGGGAGTCAGCTGCGGTGAAAGTTACCAATATTACCTTTTCTATGGGGCAGGAGACTTAAATAATTAGTTTAATACTATACTTTTAGGAATACATGCTTGTATTGCTGACACTGTATTGTTCCTTTAAGAAGACTGTTGAAAAAAGCAAAAATGATCAACTGAGGCTTGAAGAAAGGAGATTTCACCTCCAGCAAGAATATTTCACCTTATAAACAATAGCAATACCTGCATTGTATTCTCAGGTATATATTTTCCATAATGGTTTCAGAACCTTTTGAATTGTAAGTTGATGATAGCCCAGATATTAATCTAAAGAATATCCAGACACATAAACTGTATATATAGAGATAGACAGACAAACTGACATACAGGTTAATGCATGGGCAGGGATACGGTGAAACTAATTAACCCTCTTAAGTGGACAATATAGGCAACCAGACCACTAGTGGTCTGGGTGCAGTGCCCCTGTCTGTTAACCCTGCAATTGTAATTATTGCAGTTATTGATAAACTGCAGTAATTACATTGCAAGGTTGAATCCACCTCTACTGGCTGTGACAGCCACTAGAGACACTTTTGGGTCGTTAGTTAACTTTTGGTTGCCTGGCGCTGGACGTCCTCACATCCAGCGTCAGCTAAAACCTTATTGCTGCAATGCTTTCCTATAGGTTAGTCCTAATGCGATCACAACACTCACCGTGCATGCGCATTAAAATCCCCCCTGTCGACTGACGTCAGGGTAGGAGGAGCAGAGGCAGAGCCTCACCCAGCATTGAGGGACATCGGCACTGGAATCAGGTAAGTGACAAAAGTGTGTTTAACTCTTTCAATGCCATGGGGTGGGGGGAGGCACTAGGGATGGGGGAACTATAGGGTAGAGCAATGCTATGAATACAACTTTCTTAGCACTATAGTTTCCCTTTAAAGGCACAGCTTCAGAAGTAAAAGGCCTGCATGATGGAAAATTACAGTCATTTGTCCTTAAAGGGTTAACTTCTGCTGCTTATGATGTTTCAGTTACTGCTGGATTGGTATTCCCATAATCTTAAAGAACTTCAGAATTTGACTAAGAACTATGGGCTATTGAACAACAACCGAAAGAAACAATCTAAGATGTAGATTAGGCAGGTATTTTTTCATCCGCTTGCCTACCAACACATACATTTAAAAGCTGTTATTTTTCTTTCTTTAGGTGTTGCTGGTGATTATAAAAATCACTTTACTGCTGCTCAGGAAGAAGAATTTGATAAGGCTTACCAAGACTTTATGAAAGATGTGAACCTTACATTTGCATAGAAACAACTGAATGTTATTGAATATTATTCCACAACTACCTTTTGTACCATCATGATGTTTTCTCATAAGAGAATAAAGAAACAAATGTAAATATTTAGCATATTTATGCAATAATATTTCAT
>OW240921.1:54389058-54445329 GCA_933207985.1 Pelobates cultripes | reverse complement strand
TATTCAGCGTGGAAAGCAAAACCCTGTCCCCCACAACATAGGACGGAGCTGCTCTGCGATGCTTGTCAGCCTGAGCCTTCTGGCGAGTAGCAGAGTCCACCAAAGAGCGCTGAACCTGCTCCCAAGTATTACGCAAACCAGCCAAATGCTCATCCAGAACTGGCATGCCCTGTGAGGAGAATGCAGCCGGAAGAACAACGGGATGCTGGCCATAGACAACGTAAAAAGGGGTCTTGCCGGAAGAATCATGAGTGGCGTTATTCCGAGCAAATTCAGCCCAAGGAAGCAGGTCAGACCAATTGTCCTGATGGTGAGACACAAAACAACGGAGGTATTGCTCCAGAGACTGGTTGGCACGTTCAGCAGCCCCATTAGACTGGGGATGATAAGCGGAAGAAAATGAGAGAAATACCCATTTCTGAACAAAAGGCCCTCCAGAACCTGGAAATAAATTGGCTACCCCTATCGGATACAATAGATACGGGAATCCCATGTAATCGAAATACTTCTCTAGCGAAGATATGAGCCAGTTCCTTAGATGTGGGCAACTTGTGAAGAGACACGAAGTGAGCCATTTTGGAGAACCGATCCACTATCATCAGGATTACTGTGTTACCATTTGAAGGGGGTAATTCAACAATAAAATCCATGGACAGGTTAGACCAAGGTCTCTGGGGAACGGGTAACGGATGCAACAGCCCACAAGGAACTCTAGGGGAGGATTTCATACAGGCACAAGTAGTACAAGCACTTATATAGTCAGTGACATCCTTTCGTAAGGAATCCCACCAAAAATACCGAGAAACAGCTGACACCGTTTTGGAAATACCAGGATGTCCAGCGGTCTTAGTATCATGATATAATGACATAATATCCCGTCTCTCAGGAACATCAACGAACAGTTTATCATTAGGCCTCTCGCTAGGTGCCATGCTTTGTTTCGCTTGTATGGTCTGCAAGAGGGACGAGGAAATAGACAAAATAGTAGTAGCTATTATCCTGTCTGGGGGAATGACAGGAGTAACATCAATCTCCTGTTTGTCAGTAGTTTCGAACTGTCTGGACAGAGCGTCTGCTTTAGTGTTGCGATCACCTGGCCTATAGGTGATAATAAAATTGAAACGGGACAAAAATAGTGACCACCTAGCCTGCCTGGAAGACAATCTTTTGGCTTCGCTAAGATAGGATAGGTTCTTGTGATCCGTAAAAATGAGGATAGGATCCTTAGTTCCCTCTAACAAATGTCTCCACTCTTTAAGTGCTAAAATAATAGCAAGGAGTTCACGATTACCCACATCATAATTTTTCTCTGCTTTGGACATTTGTTTAGAAAAGAAGCCGCATGGATGCAATGGCTTCTCAGGCGACTCTCTTTGGGATAAGACAGCACCTACCCCAATATCCGAAGCATCAACTTCAAGAATATAGGGCAGTGAGGGGACAGGATGCTGTAAAATAGGTGCAGAGGCGAACGTAGTTTTAAGAAATTCAAAAGCCTGAAGTGCCTCGGTAGACCAAACACGAGTATTGCCATCCTTTTTAGTCATACGGGTAATAGGTGCTACAATGGACGAGAAACCTTTGATAAAACGTCTATAATAATTGGAGAACCCAAGAAAACGCTGAATAGCTTTCAGACCTTGCGGTAGAGGCCATTCTATTACAGCAGCTAGCTTCTGGGGATCCATACGAAAACCTTTAGCGGAAATCAAATACCCCAAGAACTGGACTTCGGTTTGGTCAAACAGACATTTTTCTAGCTTGCAATAAAGACCATTAGCAAGAAGGGTCTTCAAAACTGTCGTAACATGTCTGTGATGAGTGTGTATATCTGCAGAATATATTAAAATGTCGTCCAAGTATACGATAACAAATGTGTGAATAAAATCTCTCAATACATCATTAATAAATTCTTGGAATACTGCTGGGGCATTGCAAAGCCCAAATGGCATAACAGTGTATTCGTAATGACCGGATCTAGTGTTGAATGCAGTCTTCCATTCGTGATTTTCCTTTATACGTATCAAATTGTATGCATTCCTAAGGTCTAATTTAGTGAACACAGTGGCATGTTTCAGCCTGTCAAATAATTCTGTAATCAAAGGTATAGGGTATGCATTTTTGATAGTGATTTTGTTTAGACCTCTATAATCTATACACGGTCTTAAATCACCTTCTTTCTTCGATACAAAGAAGAACCCTGCTCCAGCTGGAGAAGAGGATCTCCTAATAAACCCTTTTTCTAATGATTCCTTGATGTACTCCTCCATGACACGGTTTTCTTGAACCGATAAGGGGTACACCCTGCCCTTTGGAGGTATAGTGCCAGGCAACAAGTCAATAGCGCAATCATAGGGTCTGTGAGGCGGTAATTTCTCAGCCTCCCTTTTATCGAAAACAGTCTTTAGAGATAAATACTGAGGGGGTATAACCATAGACAAAGGAGGACTGGTAGGTACCTCAATAGAATTCAAAGGTGTGACTTCCAACGTACAAGACTCGTGGCAGGCCTTACTCCATGATTTTATTTGCCCTGTCTCCCAGTCAAAAATGGGATTGTGAGCACGTAACCATGGATACCCTAATACTAACTGTGAAGAGGGAGAGGTGATAACCTGGAATCGAATGGTTTCGTAGTGTAAAACCCCTGTGTACATGTGTAGTGGTTCAGTCTCATGAGTAACAACTGGAGAACTTAATGGTCTACCATCTATGGCCTCAACGGCCAAGGGTATCTCCTTCTCTCTGATGGGAATGTTGTTTCTCTTTATAAAGCCAGAGTCTATAAAATTTTCAGCTGCCCCAGAGTCAACCAGAGCATATATGTTGTCAACTATACAAAACTCTCCCATATATAAAGAAACCGGGAGAAGCAAGCGGTTAGGAGGCAATTTAGGAGACTTAGATATCACACCCAAGGCCAGTCCCCTATAAGGTCTTAGGTGCGAGAGTTTTCCGGGAGTAAAGGACATTCCTTTACCATATGGTCTCTCCTACCACAGTATAGGCAGAGTCCCTCCCTTCTCCTATGTAATTTCTCAGTATCAGAGAGTTTGGCAACCCCTAATTGCATAGGTTCCTCCTCAGACACTTTAACACTCTCTGGTATATTAACTCTGGGGTTAATGGGTGTAACAAAACGTCTATTCCTGTTCTTGGTATAGAGCCTGTCACGAATTCTATTATCAATATCAATGAGGTAATCGATAAGGTCCTCTAAGGCAATAGGAAGCTCCTTAGCTGCTACCTCATCCAATATCGTATCTGACAAACCTTCCATAAAGGCAGTAGTTAACCCATTGTTGGTCCAATCTACCTGCGAAGCAAGAGTGCGAAACTGAATAGCATAATCAGCCACAGACCTAGAACCCTGTTTAATTCTCATTAATGCTCTTGCGGCATTCTTTGACCTTTTCATTGTGTCAAAAGTTCTACGAAAAGCCGTAAGAAAACTGTTGAAATCATGTACCATAGGCCCATTAGCTTCCCAAATAGGATTTGCCCACTCAAGTGCCTTATCGGTAAGTTGGTGCATAAAGAACCCAACCTTAGACCTCTCTGTGGGAAATGAACGTGGATACATTTCAAAGTGAAATTCAATCTGATTAATAAACCCTCTGCAAGTCTTAGAGTCCCCTCCATACCTAGGAGGAGGTGTTAAATGGGCCGAAGTATTAGGCAAAGTAGATACTTCAGGGAGAAGGGGCGTAGGAGGGTTAGGTGTAGTTGCTGGAACGGTTCTAGCTAGGAGCGTCTGGAGAGCCTGAGCTATTTGATCCATACGGTGATCCTGCTCTACAAATCTTGCCTCATGGGGCGCCATCTGTTGAGCTAAATCTGCGGGGTCCATGGCCCTATCGTAATGTAACGAGAATATACCCCTACACGCAGGATCCAGCTAAACAGAGGCAAATACAGAGGAGAGATACGTCTACCGGACCTTAGAATGGCCGGACTCGACGTATATGAGAGAAGACAGAGCCAGGAACAAACCGAGGTCAAGGGCACAGAGAGACAGCGTAAACTAGGACAAGCCGGGGTCTGGTACACGGAAAACAGCAAGCCGGCAAACAGTACAGATAAGGATAAAGCGAAAACGAAGTCAGAATACGAAGCCAAAGTCAATACGAGAAAACACAACTGAACACCACAAGCGCTAAAGGGAACTGAAACAGAAACCACGATAGGGCAAGGAACAAAGGGAAGAAGGTGAGTATAAATACCTAAACATCTAATTTGATTGGTCCCTGTCACATCCACGCCCCCAAAAGGTAAGTGTATGGGGAGTGTGGCATGACAGGGACCAATGGGATGCCTTTTCCAATTTAGGCACCCACTGTCCCTTTAAGAGCGCGCCCGAGACTCGCGGCGCGCTCTTAGATTCAGGCGGGACACGTGACCGCCTCACGCGGTCACTGCCCGCCGTCCATCCGAAGTAGTTGGATGAGCCGCGCGCGGCTCATGCAGCCGCAGGACCGCGCGCGGCTTGAAGAGAGGACCGCGACCGGCCCCCGGTTAAGGTAAGTAACGCTACATGTCCAGGCTTTAAGCCACAGTGCCCTTCGGGCCACAGAAGTCAAACCCATAACACGAGCCGAAAGCTTAACTACCTCCGTGATAATATCCATAAGATACTCATTAGACAACCTTAAATTTTGGAACAGGAGGGAAAGGCCTTTGTCTTGGTTATCACCCAGACCATCTTCCAAAGTGTTAAGCCAAAGATTCTGAGCTCTCACCACTGAAGCCCCAGCTAATGCTGCTTTAGCCTGAAAACCTGCAGCCTGATAAGCCGTCCTGCTGGAAGTTTCAGCCCTCTTATCCATAGGGTCTTTCAGACCAGAAACTTCCCCAGTAGGTATGGTAGTTTTTTTAGACAATTGAGCCACTTGTACATCAACTACCGGCAATTCTTCCCATTTATCTTCCTCCTCCATTTTAACAATACTTTTAAAATGTCTGGAGATAAAAGTATTCTTCCAGGGTTCCTCCATTCTCTGAAAATCAAATCCAGCATTTTTTGTTGGACTGGAAGTGCTTTACCATTGGATTTGTCTACCGTTTCATCAGAAAAGATAACATTAACCTCTTTAATAAATTTTCTCAATTCATCATGAGGAAAACCAACCTAAGTATCAGAAGAGTCGCTAGAGGATTCTGAAAAAGAAAAAGAACATTCACCCGAGGATAGTTCATTGCGCAGCCGCATCGTCCCACACGCTAAAGAGGGCCCCCATGCACTAAGGGCCACCTGGTGGGCATTTGTCAGCAGGGGCCCGGTTGGGCGCTGTGACGCTTAAACAGCATGGGGCCCCTTCCTGTTTGGCAGCCGGCTGGGAGGAAGTAAGTGCCGCGCGTCACTTCCTCCTACAGGAGATCAGAGCCGCGCAGGAGTAGGAAGGCAGGGAAGAGTTTCAGAGGAGAACTCCCAAGTGCCTCAGCCTGCCACTGGACCCCAGGGAAACCACTCTCCAGAAAAGGTAAGGGTGGTTGGAGGGTGGCTAAATGTGTGTCAGTATGTCTGTGAGTGTGTCAGACAGTATGTCTGTCAGTGTGTGTGTCAGTATGTCTGTCTGTATGTGTGTCAGTATGTCTGTCTGTATGTTAGTATGTCTGTGTGTGTGTGTCAGTATGTCTGTCTGTGTGTATGTCAACATGCCTGTGAGTGTGTCAGTATGTATGTGTGTCAGTATGCCTGTGTGTGTCAGCATGTCTGTGTGTGTGTTCAAAATTATGTCAGTGTATGTGTGTCTGTGTGTCAGTATGTCTGTCTGTGTGTATGTCAGTGTGCATGTGTCAAATATCTGTCTGTGTGCGAGTGTCAAATATATGTCTGTGTGTGTGTGTCAGTATGTCTGTGTGTGTGTGGCAGTATGTCTGTCTTTGTGTGTGTCACTATGTCTGACTGTGTCAGTGTGTGTATGTCAGTATGCCTGTGTGTGTCAGTGTGTGTATGTCAGTATGCCTGTGTGTGTCAGCATGTCTGTGTGTGTATGTGTCTGTGTGTATGTATGTGTGTGTCAATATGTCTGAATGTGTGTCAATATGTCTGCCAGTATATATTTGTGAGTCAGTGTATGTGTGTGTCAGTATGTATCTGTGAATGTTTTAATATGTCTGTCTGTGTGTATGTGTCAGTATGTCAGTGTGATTGGGGGTTGGGCGTAATTGGGGGGAGGGGGGATTGGGAGGGTCGCAGGGCCCAGGGGGCCCAACAAAATTTTTTGCCCAGGGTCCTATTCATATTATAGACGGCCCTGGACAGGACTAGACATATCTGCAATACATAAGCAAATAAACCATATTTGTAGAAACAATAAAAAATATATAGTCTTAAAGATTAGAAACCTAAAGAATCATACCTCTAAAACCCCTGACCCGTGTGGGGAGGGGGCTGATGACACGGCAGACCTTCACTGCCGAGCATCCATGCTGACAGTAAGATCTGCACAGCATAAATAGGCAGATGCTTTGCAATCTGGCGCCGTTTTGGGGAGTTCAGACCGCGCATGCGCATAGCGTGGTCGGAACCCCGGTGGAACGCATAACCACCTGGGCGTGCGTTCCACCGCCATGCGCATGCATCTCCGACGGGCAGTGATTTGCTGCCATTAGAGACCGCCTCCCTGCTTCGCCTGTGACTGCACTCGGCATTAAGCAAGCTTCCCATACCTGCTCCGTAATCCTGTAGGATGCTTGCTGGCCATTCAGCTCTCCACCAGGGACGCTATCAGACCGGATCCCCCTGGCAGAAACCCATGTGCCTCACCATCTCATTCCAGATGCCGTCTATTCCTGATGGAACAAGAAAGAGAACTGAGATCCCAGGGCTGGTTTGGTCTCTTATACCTGGTAAGGGGAGGAACTTTTTATGTTAATTTATTTTAGATGCTTGTCCCGAGGGAAGAGTACATCCCTATTGTACTGCCACCATGTCAGGAAAAATAAGATTCTTAATTATCTCAATGGCAGTAAGGGGTTGGCTTATCGAACCTTAAATACAAACTAAACATCTTACCTGATTTGGGAAATGTTACATTAAAAATATCATCATCACGTGTTTGAAACTCTTTCCATGCATAGTTTAGGCTCTCTTCAGTGTGAACTGTTGCTGGTACTTTCATTCCATGAAAATCCATGAATTCTCTGGAAATTTGCAACATTTTGCAACAGTTTCTAAACAAGGATAAGACATTGAGGTTGTAAGATTGTGTAGAAATGAAAATTATGGTTCAAATGGTTAGTATATTAAAAGCAGTGGTTATATACAAAACTATACAAACGTATATACCAAGAAAAGTTATAGTATGTGATTGTTTTCTTTTTCACAGCAGAAATAAGCCCTTTGTATTTAGAGAAAGAAGATAAAACATATAAATCTCCACTGTATCCCAAGTTGTTTCTCAATGGTTTAACCCAAATAAAACACAATTGCATTACAAATCAAGGTCAGTAATCAGAAACTGTAGATGTATAAAAGAAGTTGGGGCATTAGTGGTAGAAGTATATGGGATCAGAATAAGGATTGAACATGAATATGTCCTATTGGTATCAGCAGTAAATGAGTTGCATACCGCCATTCAAAGCCTACTAATTCTAACTGTTATGTAACATATGGTAATTTCTAAAAATAACTAATTTTAAATAAACAGAATCAGTTTGTTCTCAATACTTACCACATCTTCAAATCAATGCAGTACAGTAAGATGCACATTTTCTTCCATGAAAAGCTTAAACAATACACAAACCATGCTTTTAAAATGTTGGTGAAAGGAATCAGCCGCAAACAGATTAATATTAAAAATGAAGTTTAAAAAAATTAGGAAGGGTTTCCAAGGGCTCCCTATATGCAAAGATGCAGCAACTAAGGTGCATTTATATTTCAAAAACAATGTGTGAAAGTGTGGTGGTTTAAAAAAAAAAAAAAAAAGCAGGAGTCCATTAATTATCCAGACATAAATTGGGAAAGAGGGACTAGTACTTCAGCAAGGGGCATCAGGCTTTTGAATCTGTTAAATGACACCTTTATGCCACAACTGGTACAAGCACCAACTAGAAAGGATGCTTGTCTGGATCTTGTCATAACAAACAATGTTGATCTTTTAACCAACATTCAAGTAGGGGAGCATTTGGGAAATAGTGATCACAATATGGTAAATTTTGAAATAAACTCAAAAAAGCAAAAGCAAGTGGGGTATACTAAAACATATAATTTAAAAAAAGCCAATTTCAATAAGATTAGGGCAGCTCTACAACATATCGACTGGCATAAACTCCTTAGTGATAAAAACACTGAGGATAAATGGAAACTATTCAAACAGATATCAGAAAGGTACATTTCTCAGTATGTACCATTGGGTAATAAATATAAAAGAAACAAATTAAAACCAATGTGGCTTAGTAGAGAAGTAAAACAAGAGATTAAAAATAAGAAAAGGGCATTTAAAGCATTTAAATCAGACAAATCAAAGGCATCCTATTTAAGATATAAGGAAGCCAATAACGCTTGCAAAAAGGCAATTAAAGTGGCTAAACTAGAAAATGAGAAATTGATAGCTAAAGAATGCAAAACCAACCCCAAAATTTTTTTCAAGTACATCAATTCTAAAAAAACAAAAAATGAAAGTGTAGGTACACTTGAAACAGAGTTGGGTTTATTAGCTAATGAAGACCAGGAAAAAGCAGACATTTTAAATAACTATTTTTCTTCAATATATATTAATGAGGATCCTATGGCAAGAGATATGCAAATGATTGCTGCAAAAAACTTGCAAATAACTTGTGAGGGGGCGGGGCCGGGCCGCCGGGCCGACCAGACGCCATTTACATGGGCTCCGGCACTAATCAGAGCAAAAGAGCCCAAAAAGCCGATCCGGAACACCCAAACACCGGGTGCCGTGGCAGCTGGGGAAGGGGAACAACCCCAGCTATCTTCAGATCCCGACAAACAACATGCCGCGGGCGGGGTGAGCGAGAGAGGCCACGCCAGGCCTACAAGACACCCAAACGCCCGCAGCCAGCACATGCAGCTCTACGCCACAGAAAGGCACAGCCCCGAGACATATGAATGGGGGACAGGACCGCCAGATGTGGACTTGCCCCCGGCCCGGCCCTGCCCCCCCCCTCTTGGCCGGTGGAAGGACTGGCGCATGGCGGCGACTGGCGCCACAGGGGGAGCTCCCACGTGGGGCGCACGCTGGCCGCCTATACTGGCAAACAGCTGTATGAGGAACAGCAAGCCAGCAGGAGTTGACCCTGAAGCAGAGGAAAAGGAAATATTGCAGGGAGGCACACAGACCATGAACTAGCAGTGAGCATTGGCTGGATATCTCTGAAACAGATGCGAGGAATAACACCTGCACCTATATAGAGACATTTCAGCACAACCCATTACACCCTGAGGACCACAGTGGAATAAAGCACAGGGGACTGACATGGACGGCCTGTGCAGGCCCAGGTGATGCTGGACACCAGACGGACACTCCGCGCGGCCCACAAGCTGGCTAGAGCAGTGAGTACCCCAGTCTCTGGGTATGGGGGTCCCCAGAGAATCACGTCCCCACTGCTGCGAGCCCTGTGAGGCGGGAGTGCACCGCCCTACCGGCGGACCGGTGGCCGTGGGGGCGGAGTACCAGCCTTAAGTGTGAGGCCGGCACTGGGAGAGACGTGGGAATGCTCGCTCCAGGGGGAACAACGTGACGCTGGGGGGGTGCCGCAGACTTTGTGGTGGGATCTGGCAGGCAATCACTGCCCCTGAGTGCCCACGGTGCCGCGGAGGACCCGGCCTGTGAACTGGTGCCAGAGTGGGGAGGACGGACAAAGGCTCGGCAACCTGAGGACTGCACTGCAGCAAAGACATGTGAGGCCTCCCTCAGCTTTCTACACAAGGCGACATATTGTTAATAATGTTTACTCTCTACCTGCTCCTATTCCTGTACTGCGCATTTTGAAATTACACCAGACTGATACGCTATAAGATGGCTGTACTCGTAACCATATCTCAGCCTGAAACCTAATGTGCTGTAGGCGATACCGCACCAATAAGACTTAACCTTGGGCACTATTGTTCCCCTAAGGACCAATCATACCTGCAAGAGAGCAAGAAACCTCCGTCAGAGTAATGAAAAACTACTCTCTTAAATCAATGTAGCAGCGTATATACTGTCAGGGTTATTTAATACTACTTACCTAATTGCTTGATTACCGCACTATATATTACTGCGCCTTAACATAGACACAAATGCTCTTACTGTTAAAAGTGTAAATTCATGTTATTAGAGCTAACCACGCTAATGTTTCCAAGTGCATAAGCAGCTGTACATAGGATACACTCTTTAACATTGGTACATATATTTCGCAGCATGCCTGATGTGCAGATGATAGGGCAATGTCGCAATGCTAATAGCTACTTAACACCGCGCTAACTATAAACGCTTAATTAATGACAAGAAACATATGCCATAATATATTAACCACAAATAAGGCTATCAGCTACGTGCATCCTAAGGTTTCATAGTTAAAAACCAAGTTTTAAGCACAGATGTACCGTACGTTTAGAGCGCTAACCAGATAGGACAAGCATGTACGGCCCATGCAGAAAATAAAATGTTTCTTATTACGCCCATGGGCCTGGATAGCGAGTACATATAGGGGACACACAAAAGCGCCTTAACATAGACACAAATGCTCTTACTGTTAAAAGTGTAAATTCATGTTGTTAGAGCTAACCACGCTAATGTTTCCATGTGCATAAGCAGCTGTACATAGGATACACTCTTTAATATTGGTACATATATTTCGCAGCATGCCTGATGTGCAGTTGATAGGGCAATGTCACAATGCTAATAGCTACTTAACACAGCGCTAACTATCAACGCTTAATTAATGACAAGAAACATATGCCATAATATATTAACCACAAATAAGGCTATCAGCTACGTGCATCCTAATGTTTAATAGTTAAAAGCCAAGTTTTAAGCACAGATGTACCGTACGTTTAGAGCGCTAACCAGATAGTTGAAAAAGTTTTTGTATCTTAGATTATTGCTTAATGTCTGACTCCAATTAGCAAGCTGATTAATTTACCTCTGCACAGGCGACAATTTGCATTTACCAACTAGCAAACACGCAGCCCTGGCACACACCAGTTAACTTAAAACACTTACTTAACACTATAACCGAACTAAAAAGGCAACACAGTACATAAGAGTATAAAACACAAAGCAACCAACTGTGAACAAAAAACACAGGCTAGGACAAATCCGCCTCTACGCAGGCAACCAAATGTATATGCAGTGTTAAACCAATGCTTAAGCCCCTGCGTGGGCAATCACTTGCTTTATTACAAATCAATTTGATGTATGACTTTATATTAATGTAAATAAAGCTCCGGGTCCTGATGGTATTCATGTCACGTATTCATCTGCTTATAGAAATTTGGTTAATGACATTTACTGTCCACACAGGAAAAGTTGTGCCGAGCAGCAACCTAATCCACAGAAGGTTTAATGCTGAGCAGTAATTGTGCAAATGAAACCTGGTCTCATGTATTCATCCGCTTATAGAAAAGTGGTTAATGACATTTACTGTCCACACAGGAAAAGTTGTGCCGAGCAGCAACCTAATCCACAGAAGGGTTAATGCTGAGCAGCAATTATGCAAATGAAACCTGGTAACTGACTTTGGGGTCAAAGGCCGGTTACAGCCTATCAGAAAGAAAGGAGGGGTATTTAGGCCCAGTTCTCAGCCTGCTCAGTGCCCTGTCGTGGTTTCCCTTGTGGTTGTCCGAGAAAGCGTTCCTGTTTTTAGTTTTCTACCTGTTTTTTGACTTTGGCTTTGTTTATTGACTTCTCTATATTCTGGTATCCTGACTCCTGGCTTTCCTCATCACTGTGTCCCTTTCTGTGTTCCCTGACCTCGGCTAGTATTTTTGACTATTCTTTGTACGTTAAATCCGGCCATTCTAAGGACCGGTAATACGTTACTTATTTGTCATCCGTGCTGTACAGTTCTACGTGCTGGATCAAACAGTAATCCTTACAATTCACCCACGAGTACTTAAGGAGCTAAGTGGGGAAATAAGTGAACCTCTGTATTTAATTTTTCAAGATTCTTTTGTTTCAGGTGTTGTACCGGAGGATTGGAGGAAGGCAGATGTTGTTCCTATATTTAAAAAGGGTTCAAAATCCTTGCCTGGAAATTATAGACCTGTGAGCTTAACTTCTGTAACTGGGAAAATATTTGAAGGGCTATTAAGGGATAATATTCAGGAATTCATTGGGAAGAACTTTGTTATTAGCAATAATCAGCATGGTTTTATGAAACATCGGTCATGTCAAACTAACCTAATTGCATTCTACAAAGAAGTAAGTAGAAGTATAGATCAGGGTGTTGCAGTGGATGTGATCTACTTGGATTTTGCCAAGGCATTTGATATGGTTCCTCACAATAGGTTAGTCTTCAAACTAAAAGAAATTGGTCTAGATGAATATTCTTGTTCTTGGGTAGAACATTGGCTTAAGGATAGAGTACAACAAGTTGTAATTAATGGTACATTTTCAGGCTGGACAAAAGTGGTAAGTGGTGTCCCTCAGGGTTCTGTTTTGGGACCACTTCTATTTAACATATTTATAAATGATCTTGAAATAGGCATTGAAAGCCATGTATCAGTGTTTGCAGATGACACAAAACTTTGTAAAGTAATAAAATGTGAGCAGGATATTGCTTTGCTGCAGAGAGATTTGGATAGATTGGGGGACTGGGCACTAAAATGGCAGATGAAATTTAACATAGAGAAATGCAAAGTTATGCACTTCGGGGTTAAGAATGCACAAGCAACTTACACACTAAATGGTAGTGAATTAGGGATAACCACACACGAGAAGGATTTGGGAATTGTTATAGACAACAAATTAGGCAGCAATATGCAATGTCAATCTGCAGTTGCTAAGGCCAGTAAGGTTTTGTCATGTATAAATAGGGGCATAAATTCTCGGGATGAAAATATAATTTTGCCTCTTTATAAATCGTTGGTAAGACCACACCTTGAATATGCTGTGCAATTTTGGGCGCCTGTTCTAAAGAAGGATATCATGGCACTGGAGAGGGTCCAGAGACAAGCTAAAAAATTGATAAAAGGAATGGAGCATTTTAGTTATGAAGAAAGGTTAAAAAAATTAAATCTGTTTAGTTTGGAAAAATGGCGCCTGAGAGGGGATATGATAACTTTATACAAATATATTCGTGGCCAGTATAAACCTTTATATGGAAATCTATTCATAAACAGGTTTATACATAGGACACAAGGTCACACTGGAAGAATTGAGATTTTATCTAAGGCAAAGAAAAAGTTTTTTTTACAGTAAGAACAACAAGGATATGGAATTCTCTGCCTGAAGAGGTGGTTTTGTCAGAGTCCATACAGATGTTTAAACTGAAATTGGATAAATACTTACAAAAACATAACATACAGGGATACAATTTCTAATTAGTGGTGTAATAGCTGCTTGATCCAAGGAGACATCTGACTGCTATTTTGGGGTCAAGAAGGAATTTTTTCCTAGTTTGTGGCAAAATTGGAAGCGCTTCAGACCAGGTTTTTTGCCTTCTTTTGGATCAACAGCAACAACATTTGTGAGGAAGGCTGAACTTGATGGACGCAAGTCTCTTTTCAGCTATGTAACTAATACGTTTTGTGTGGTATAGGTTAATATAGATAACATAGGACACGAGGACATGAGTTTAGACTGGAAGAAAGAAGATTTCGTCTAAGGCAAAGGAGAGGTTTTTTTACTGTAAGAACAATCAGGATGTGGAATTCTCTGCCTGAGGAAGTGGTTTTATCAGAGTCCATACAGATGTTCAAACGGCTACTAGATGCATACTTGCAAGAACACAATATTCAAGGATATAATCTTTCAATGTAGGGTAATAACTGCTTGATCCAAGGATAAATCTGACTGCCATTCTGGGGTCAAGAAGGAATTTTTTTCCTAGCTTGTTGCAAAATTGTGCTTCAAACTGGTTTTTTTTGCCTTCTTTTGGATCAACAGCAAAAAACAAATGTGAGGTAGGCTGAACTTGATGGACGCAAGTCTCTTTTCAGCTATGTAACTATGTAACTATGTAATAGATTAAAATAACTGCAGCTGCCCCTACAGTTTTTAGTCCATTTCCTATTCTAGGAATGGGATGGGATGGAGGTTCCCTATGCCATAAAACGTTCTGTTAATTCAGATGCCATCATTTTAGCCCACTAATAAATTATCAATAATTATTATACTTGTAGCACTAGAGGGATGATGAACATTGTACATTAGCTTTAAAATCACTTTTTAATAAACGAGTATATTTTTTTCCCCCACGTAATTTATTAACTAGCATTAATAGTATAAAAGTGCAAAGTATAAGCTAACAGCAAAAAAAATCACAGTATACACAGATGCAATTTATATGTGTGTAGAAGTTTATGAAAAATATTTAATAGGTAACTAAACGGTGAGTTCACAGCTGAGCAGCACACTACAGCTCATTCTCTAGTTATTTATTCTCAAATTTTTTTCTGGCTTTAGAGGGACACTCCCACCTCCGTATCAGCAGTTGTTACTGGGACAGATGTGGACAGGTAAGATAGTGCCCAGACAACATACCCCATAACAAATTAAATTAAAGGGACATTACAGGCACCAAAACAACTTTAGCTTACTGAAGCAGTATTTGTGTATAAATCATGCCTCATTTAAGAGTTAATCACTTTTTCTTTTTCTGTTTATGCAGCCACGTACCTCCCCTGTCTGTGACTGACACAGCCTGCATGAAAACAAAATTGTTTCATTTTCAATCAGATGTAGCTTGCTTTAAAAGTTATTTCCTGCTCTGTAAATCGAACGTTCGATACATAAAGAAGGCTCCTGCAGGATCTAGAAAGCTATTAACAGAACAGGAGATACATTCTAAATTAAACAGAATTTGCAAAAAAAGGAAATATAAGGAAGGCTGTGTAAGTCACATGCAGTGAGGTATGACTAGGGCTGCATAAACAAAGTTACCGTATATACTCGAGTATAAGCCGAGTTTTTCAGCACATTTTTTGTGCTGAAAAACCCCCACTCGGCTTATACTCGAGTCAGTCTGTATTATGGCAATTTACATTGCCATAATACAGACTGGGGGCTGGCAGAGCTGTTACTTACCTCTCCTGCAGCTCCTGTCAGCTCTCTCCTCCTCAGCGCCGGTCCGGTCAGCACCTCGGTCAGCTCCCAGTGTAAGTCTCGCGAGAGCCGCGGGGTCATAGTGCGGCTCTCGCGAGACTTACAGTGTGAGCTGAGAGAGGAGCTGCACGGACCGGCGCGGAGGAGGAGAGAGCTGACAGGAGCTGACAGGAGCTGCAGGAGAGGTAAGTAACAGCTCTGCCAGCCCCCCTCCTCCCCCCACTGAACTGCCAATGCCACTGGACCACCAGGGAAGGAGAGCCCCCCTCCCTGCCATGTATCAAGCAGGGAGGGGGGACAAAAAATAGATAAAATAATAATATATAAATAAAAATAATAAAAAAATAATAATAATAAACAAAATAATAATATAACAAAAAAATGAACTAAAAACTAAATAAAATAATAATACATAAATAATAATAAAAAAAATAATAATAAAAAAATTATTAAAAAAATAATAATATAACAAAAAAAAATGTAAATAATAATATTTTTTTTTTTTATAAAAATGCCCACCCCCCACCAAGGCTCTGCAACACAAACACACACTGCATCACACACACACACTGCATTCATACACACACACTGCATTCATACACACACACTGCACTCATACACATACTGCACTCATACACATACTGCACTCATACACATACTGCACTCATACACATACTGCACTCATACACATACTGCACTCATACACATACTGCACTCATACACATACTGCACTCATACACATACTGCACTCATACACACATACACTGCATTCATACACACATACACTGCATTCATACACACACACACTGCATTCATACACACACACTGCATTCATACACACACTGCACTCATACACACATACTGCATTCATACACACATACACTGCACTCATACACACACACTGCACTCATACACACACACTGCGCACTCATATACACACTGCATTTATACACACTGCGCACGCATACACACACACTGCATTCATCATATACACACACTGTAAATAAATATTCAATTAATATAATTTTTTTAGGATCTAATTTTATTTAGAAATTTACCAGTAGCTGCTGCATTTCCCACCCTAGTCTTATACTCGAGTCAATAAGTTTTCCCAGTTTTTTGGGGTAAAATTAGGGGCCTCGGCTTATATTCGGGTCGGCTTATACTCGAGTATATACGGTATTTAACTCCTAAATGGTAGAGAATTGAGCAGTGAGGCTGCAGGGGGTAGATTCATACACCAAAACTGCTTCATTAAGCTAAACTTGTTTGTGACTATAGTGTCCCTTTAAGTGTTATCAAGGTGGGAGTGCTGCTTTAAGGAAGATCACATCTGTGACACTAGAATGTTATTGTTTTAATATATAATTAAGTGGATAAACAATCACTTATTTGCCATTCACATATCCCCTTAACATTAAAGATTGCCCTAGTTCTCACAAGTCTAGTTTATTCTCGTACCAGGAAGATGTTTTGGTTTAATTCCAGGGAGCTAAAAACAATGGGACAAAAGAGGAAACATTGTATGAACTTAAATGCCAAAGCAACTTGATCATATGTTGAACAAAAGCAGGCTTGATTAGATCAATACCAGTTCATTCACTACACATTTATATGCTATGTACTGACTCTAGTCAATAGTGTATTCACAATGAGTATGTGAAAATTAACACCAACCACTGTTTGAATGTTATTCTATGTTACTGATATTGCAAGCATATACTTTAATCTTATAAACTCCGCTATAAATTATTGTAATGGATTATTAAGGTTTTAGATGTTTATATTTATATTTATATTTAATAAAATATTTAAATATACAAAACTTTATTGCTTTCAAGACAATCCCTATTTTATATTGTATTCTCAATTATTTATATATTTTAAATAGAGGAACTCTTATTAACTATATAA
This sequence comes from Pelobates cultripes, assembly GCA_933207985.1. Classification (NCBI taxonomy): domain Eukaryota; kingdom Metazoa; phylum Chordata; class Amphibia; order Anura; family Pelobatidae; genus Pelobates; species Pelobates cultripes. Next base: position 54,428,206 of record OW240921.1, on the reverse strand, counting down.
TATTATGGCTAAGATATCTGTATTGTTAGCCCTTCTAAAATCTATGTTACTGGCTGTGGTTACAATAATAAGATTCTTCATCTGAGGATTTTACAAAGATATATTAACCCCTTAAAGACGGCGAGCGTTCTATGTTGTCCTTTTTGCGGTGGTCCTAAATGCCGGCAGGCTACATAGAACATCCCCGTCGTCCTTTGTACTTACCAGGTCTCCGTCATTCCCCCAACGGCCGTCGCGATAATGCGGTCTGCTTCCAGGCAGACCTCCTATCCCCGATCCTGCCCCACCCCCATGTGATCGTGGGGTCCTTGCGATCACATGGCCGGAATATAAATAATATAAAAAATAATACAAATACAAATAAACTTTTATACTATTTCTAATTTGTTCAAACTATACTTTGATATTAATATACATATATATTAAATTCAAAATACATTTAGAATGACATTATATATATATATATATATATATATATACACACTGCTCAAAAAAATAAAGGGAACACAAAAATAACACATCCTAGATCTGAATGAATTAAATATTCTTCTGAAATACTTTGTTCTTTACATAGTTGAATGTGCAGGCAACACAATCACACAAAAATTTTAAAATGGAAATCAAATTTTTCAAACCATTGAGGTCTGGATTTGGAGTCACACTCAAAATTAAAGTGGAAAAACACACTACAGGCTGATCCAACTTTGATGTAATGTCCTTAAAACAAGTCAAAATGAGGCTCAGTAGTGTGTGTGGCCTCCACGTGCCTGTATGACCTCCCTACAACGCCTGTGCATGCTCCTGATGAGGTGGCGGATGGTCTCCTGAGGGATCTCCTCCCAGACCTGGACTAAAGCATCTGCCAACTCCTGGACAGTCTGTGGTGCAACGTGATGTTGGTGGATGGAGCGAGACATGATGTCCAAGATGTGCTCAATTGGATTTAGGTCTGGGGAACGGGCAGGCAAGTCCATAGCATCAATGCTTTCGTCTTGCAGGAACTGCTCACATACTCCAGCCACATGAGGTCCAGCATTGTCTTGCACATGGTCTCACAAGGGGTCTGAGGATCTCATCTTGGTACCTAATGGCAGTCAGGCTACCTCTGGCGAGCACATGGAGGGCTGTGCGGCCCCCCAAAGAAATGGCATCCCACACCATTACTTACCCACTGCCAAACCAGTCATGCTGAAGGATGTTGCAGGCAGCAGAATGTTCTCCACGGCATCTCCAGACTCTCACGTCTGTCACATGTGCTCAGTATGAACTTGCTTTCATCTGTGAAGAGCACAGGGCGCCAGTGGCGAATTTGCCAATCTTGGTGTTCTCTGGTAAATGCCAAACGTCCTGCACGGTGTTGGGCTGTAAGCACAACCCCCACCTTTGGACGTTGGGCACTCATACCGCCCTCATGGAGTCTGTTTCTGACCGTTTGAGCAAACACATGTACATTTGTGGCCTGCTGGAGGTTATTTTGCAGGGCTCTGGCAGTTCTCCTCCTGTTACTCCTTGCACAAAGGCGGAGGTAGCGGTCCTGCTGCTGAGTTGTTGTCCTCCTACGGCCTCCTCCACGTCTCCTGATGTACTGACCTGTCTCCTAGTAGCACCTCCATGCTCTGGACATTACGTTGACAGACACAGCAAACCTTCTTGCCACAGCTCGCATTGATGTGCCATCCTGGATGAGCTGCACTACCAGAGCCACTTGTGTGGGTTGTAGACTCTGCCTCATGCTACCACTAGAGTGAAAGCACCACCAGCATTCAAAACTGACCAAAACATCAGCCAGGAAGCATAGGAACTGAGAAGTGGTCTGTGGTCACCACCTGCAGAACCACTCCTTTGTTGGGGGTGTCTTGCTAATTGCCTGTAATTTCCACCTGTTGTCTATCCCATTTGCACAACAGCATGTGAAATTGATTATCATTCAGTGTTGCTTCCTAAGTGGACAGTTTGATTTCACAGAAATGTGATTGACTTGGAGTTACATTGTGTTGTTTAAGTGTTCCCTTTATTTTTTTTAACAGTGTATATATATGAATGGGGTGGTCTGTGAGGGAGTTTATATTTCATCTGCATTGTTCAGAGAGGTATATGATCTGTAACCCCAGGGGGAGTGTGTGTATGTATATAACGTAAATGCATATTTAGTTATGGGCCCCTGGGGTGGAGCATTTGGAGAGAAGGATGGGCCAGTGCTCCACTCCGCTGTTTGTTTTTTCTTGGAAGACTAGGTCCAGACCAGGGTTTGGACTGTCTCCAACCCACTGCTCAGCTGCAGGTAATCAGCTGCAGCAGTGGGAATAAAACCCTCCCTGCTAGGCAGGTAGGGGGGAATGTTTGTTTCTCTCTTGAAGGGCTGGAAGCAGCAGGCTGACTAAACACTGGAGTGCTGAGAGCTGAAAAAGACACTAGGTTGGTGAAACCAATATTGTTTTGTTATAGTTTAACCCCTGAGAGATAGGGAGTCTGAAGTTAGTAAATGCTCAGACGAGCTAGGTTTTTGTTTATAGGGATTTGTGTTACATTGTTTTTTTCATTTGCTGCTGTCTCTGTGGTGGAGCTTAACAATAAAGTGCCTGGAATTAAGTTACTTTTAAAGACTGTGCATGTTTGTACCCAAAAGGACCATGCTAACTGCAGACAAGGATCACAACATATATATATATATATATATATATATATATATATATACACACACACTTATGGTCAGGGACAATAAGCCGAGTTATAGTAGTAGTGGCATAAGTCGGTTGGGGTGTGCGGGAACCGACGTTTGGGTAGGCCTGTAAAAAGAGGGCCAACCAAATTGAATGTTTTTTGATAAAGGGAGAGGTGGCTGGGCTGAACCAGGCAGCAACAGGACAGAGGAAGGGGAAGCCTGTATATTTATAGGCAAACTAACCCCTGCACAATTCCAGGCTTCACCCACAGGCTCAGCCTTCTATTTGTGGTCGGGGACAATAAGCCAAGTCATAGTAGTAGTGGCATAAGTCAGTTGTGGTGTGCGGGAGCCGACGTTGGAGTAGGCCTGTAAAAAGAGGGCAAAAGTTTAATAGTTTACAACTTATTACGTGTTGACCTTACATAATCAATACTTAAATATTTATCAACATTATAACCATACCTGAAAGAGAAACAGTTTTTTAATGGGAGATGCTGTATAACACCCAGGTAATGGCTGACACTTATTAAGCCAAGTAGCAAAATGATTAAGCTAAATTGGTGATTTGGGAACCTAACTAGTTGCCAAGTGGCGATGAGATGCTCTACCTATGATTTGACCTGTGGGGTAGGTTTGCCACTGAGCATTGTGGCGGGTTGTTGGCTCAGTGAGAGCTAAAGAGATATATGATAAATTGGCCCTAACTGCTTTGCCAAGAGGGCAGAGTAGCGAGGCAGTAACTATGATTTGGCACAAGGGGTGAAATACGTTTGCTGAGTTGGCCTCACAGGACAGCGATGTAATGGCACAAGAGGCCGAAAACTACCTATGGCCACCTGGGGTACCCTTACAGCCAGACCAAGATAATTATAGCATTTTGTAGAGTAAGTGGTTGTTGTACGTAGGGAGGTATTATCGTAAAAAAAGCAAATCACTTGCGTGGTGATAGAAATTGTGAAATACGAAATAATTCACGAGTGACATGATTAAATAGATGTATACCTGTATGATAAATGAAAGTTAATTGTAATACGTGAATATCTAATAAAGGGCAAAGAAATACTCGTACAGTGATTAAATTAACCATAACCTGAGAGTTATCCATGATAACTTGTGTTCACAATTACTAACATTGAACAATTGTTTATCAACAGTCTGTGCCAGAAAAGTAGATAAAATAAGTATTTTCCTGTGCTTAGAACACCAAATTACTCTAGTGACAACAGTTGTCGACCTAACTGATGGAAATTGAACAGCATAATAAAGACACAGTTGACCATAACTGACAATCGGCCCCAGATATGCAACGACCGGGAAGGAGTAGATATGGAGCGACTTTACATAAGGATATGCATGTAACTCAATGTGACATGAAGCCTAGCAAGAATAGAATAGCTGACTGAATTACGTATGCAAAAGAACAGCCTGAGAATTTAAACAACAATCACATCTAAATCACCTGCCTATCATACTAGCATGAAGCAAATTCAGTAAAAGCCTGAAATACTCCTGGACAGTCTGTGGTGCAACGTGATGTTGGTGGATGGAGCGAGACATGATGTCCAAGATGTGCTCAATTGGATTTAGGTCTGGGGAACGGGCAGGCAAGTCCATAGCATCAATGCTTTCGTCTTGCAGGAACTGCTCACATACTCCAGCCACATGAGGTCCAGCATTGTCTTGCACATGGTCTCACAAGGGGTCTGAGGATCTCATCTTGGTACCTAATGGCAGTCAGGCTACCTCTGGCGAGCACATGGAGGGCTGTGCGGCCCCCCAAAGAAATGGCATCCCACACCATTACTTACCCACTGCCAAACCAGTCATGCTGAAGGATGTTGCAGGCAGCAGAATGTTCTCCACGGCATCTCCAGACTCTCACGTCTGTCACATGTGCTCAGTATGAACTTGCTTTCATCTGTGAAGAGCACAGGGCGCCAGTGGCGAATTTGCCAATCTTGGTGTTCTCTGGTAAATGCCAAACGTCCTGCACGGTGTTGGGCTGTAAGCACAACCCCCACCTTTGGACGTTGGGCACTCATACCGCCCTCATGGAGTCTGTTTCTGACCGTTTGAGCAAACACATGTACATTTGTGGCCTGCTGGAGGTTATTTTGCAGGGCTCTGGCAGTTCTCCTCCTGTTACTCCTTGCACAAAGGCGGAGGTAGCGGTCCTGCTGCTGAGTTGTTGTCCTCCTACGGCCTCCTCCACGTCTCCTGATGTACTGACCTGTCTCCTAGTAGCACCTCCATGCTCTGGACATTACGTTGACAGACACAGCAAACCTTCTTGCCACAGCTCGCATTGATGTGCCATCCTGGATGAGCTGCACTACCAGAGCCACTTGTGTGGGTTGTAGACTCTGCCTCATGCTACCACTAGAGTGAAAGCACCACCAGCATTCAAAACTGACCAAAACATCAGCCAGGAAGCATAGGAACTGAGAAGTGGTCTGTGGTCACCACCTGCAGAACCACTCCTTTGTTGGGGGTGTCTTGCTAATTGCCTGTAATTTCCACCTGTTGTCTATCCCATTTGCACAACAGCATGTGAAATTGATTATCATTCAGTGTTGCTTCCTAAGTGGACAGTTTGATTTCACAGAAATGTGATTGACTTGGAGTTACATTGTGTTGTTTAAGTGTTCCCTTTATTTTTTTTAACAGTGTATATATATGAATGGGGTGGTCTGTGAGGGAGTTTATATTTCATCTGCATTGTTCAGAGAGGTATATGATCTGTAACCCCAGGGGGAGTGTGTGTATGTATATAACGTAAATGCATATTTAGTTATGGGCCCCTGGGGTGGAGCATTTGGAGAGAAGGATGGGCCAGTGCTCCACTCCGCTGTTTGTTTTTTCTTGGAAGACTAGGTCCAGACCAGGGTTTGGACTGTCTCCAACCCACTGCTCAGCTGCAGGTAATCAGCTGCAGCAGTGGGAATAAAACCCTCCCTGCTAGGCAGGTAGGGGGGAATGTTTGTTTCTCTCTTGAAGGGCTGGAAGCAGCAGGCTGACTAAACACTGGAGTGCTGAGAGCTGAAAAAGACACTAGGTTGGTGAAACCAATATTGTTTTGTTATAGTTTAACCCCTGAGAGATAGGGAGTCTGAAGTTAGTAAATGCTCAGACGAGCTAGGTTTTTGTTTATAGGGATTTGTGTTACATTGTTTTTTTCATTTGCTGCTGTCTCTGTGGTGGAGCTTAACAATAAAGTGCCTGGAATTAAGTTACTTTTAAAGACTGTGCATGTTTGTACCCAAAAGGACCATGCTAACTGCAGACAAGGATCACAACATATATATATATATATATATATATATATATATATATACACACACACTTATGGTCAGGGACAATAAGCCGAGTTATAGTAGTAGTGGCATAAGTCGGTTGGGGTGTGCGGGAACCGACGTTTGGGTAGGCCTGTAAAAAGAGGGCCAACCAAATTGAATGTTTTTTGATAAAGGGAGAGGTGGCTGGGCTGAACCAGGCAGCAACAGGACAGAGGAAGGGGAAGCCTGTATATTTATAGGCAAACTAACCCCTGCACAATTCCAGGCTTCACCCACAGGCTCAGCCTTCTATTTGTGGTCGGGGACAATAAGCCAAGTCATAGTAGTAGTGGCATAAGTCAGTTGTGGTGTGCGGGAGCCGACGTTGGAGTAGGCCTGTAAAAAGAGGGCAAAAGTTTAATAGTTTACAACTTATTACGTGTTGACCTTACATAATCAATACTTAAATATTTATCAACATTATAACCATACCTGAAAGAGAAACAGTTTTTTAATGGGAGATGCTGTATAACACCCAGGTAATGGCTGACACTTATTAAGCCAAGTAGCAAAATGATTAAGCTAAATTGGTGATTTGGGAACCTAACTAGTTGCCAAGTGGCGATGAGATGCTCTACCTATGATTTGACCTGTGGGGTAGGTTTGCCACTGAGCATTGTGGCGGGTTGTTGGCTCAGTGAGAGCTAAAGAGATATATGATAAATTGGCCCTAACTGCTTTGCCAAGAGGGCAGAGTAGCGAGGCAGTAACTATGATTTGGCACAAGGGGTGAAATACGTTTGCTGAGTTGGCCTCACAGGACAGCGATGTAATGGCACAAGAGGCCGAAAACTACCTATGGCCACCTGGGGTACCCTTACAGCCAGACCAAGATAATTATAGCATTTTGTAGAGTAAGTGGTTGTTGTACGTAGGGAGGTATTATCGTAAAAAAAGCAAATCACTTGCGTGGTGATAGAAATTGTGAAATACGAAATAATTCACGAGTGACATGATTAAATAGATGTATACCTGTATGATAAATGAAAGTTAATTGTAATACGTGAATATCTAATAAAGGGCAAAGAAATACTCGTACAGTGATTAAATTAACCATAACCTGAGAGTTATCCATGATAACTTGTGTTCACAATTACTAACATTGAACAATTGTTTATCAACAGTCTGTGCCAGAAAAGTAGATAAAATAAGTATTTTCCTGTGCTTAGAACACCAAATTACTCTAGTGACAACAGTTGTCGACCTAACTGATGGAAATTGAACAGCATAATAAAGACACAGTTGACCATAACTGACAATCGGCCCCAGATATGCAACGACCGGGAAGGAGTAGATATGGAGCGACTTTACATAAGGATATGCATGTAACTCAATGTGACATGAAGCCTAGCAAGAATAGAATAGCTGACTGAATTACGTATGCAAAAGAACAGCCTGAGAATTTAAACAACAATCACATCTAAATCACCTGCCTATCATACTAGCATGAAGCAAATTCAGTAAAAGCCTGAAATAGGAGGTGAGGATAATACTAATACAGTTAAATTAGTGACATATCAAAGAGGCCAGGGTATGTTAACTGCTACGTGAGAGGCCCAGGTTTTTGGGAGTGTTCTGAGAGAGGGCTGTATGGGAAGAACGTTAGTAGTCACGGACAGTAAAATAATACAGATTATTAACAGGCATGCTAACCAGATGTATAGGCCCAAGTTTTGGTCTGACATAATTTTAGACAGTCAGTAGCAACACCTAGCCACATATTTACTAAACAATGTATGCCCAATAAGTGCTGGAATACCAAGAGGGCAATCATAAAGAAACATTTTATGAGGTTGTTTTAGTAAGAAGATTTTTAGATATTTATAAGATATTCCCCTTTAAAGAGGATAAGGATTTTTTACAATTGTGTACAAAGAATGTATATACAAGTTTATATTTCCTCAACCAAATGTATAGGCCCAAGTTTGGGCCTGACATAAATTTAGGCAGTCAGTTGCAACACCTAGCCACATAATTCAACAATGTAAGCCCAATGAGTGCTGGAATACCAAGAGGGTAGATAAAGAACATATTAAAATGTCAATTGACTAACTGAAATGCATGAATGTATATGATATATATTTTATAAGTTAATGAGTTTGAGGTTGTTTCGTAAATTTTTTTATTTTTTTTTAGACATTTAGAAGATATTCCCCTTTAGAGAGGAGAATTAATTTTTAAGTTGTATTGTGTACAGAGATAGTTACATAGCTGAAAAGAGACTTGTGTCCATCAAGTTCAGCCTTCCTCACATATGTTGTTGCTGTTGATCCAAAAGAAGGCAAAAAACCTAGTCTGAAGCGCTTCCAATTTTGCCACAAACTAGATAAAAAATCATTCTTGACCCCAAAATAGCAGTCAGATGTCTCCTTGGATCAAGCAGCTATTACCCCACTAATTGGAAATTATATCCCTGTATGTTATGTTTTTGTAAGTATTTATCCAGTTGCAGTTTAAACCTCTGTTGTGACTCTGACAAAACCACCTCTTCAGGCAGAGAATTCCATATCCTTATTGCTCTTACTCTACAAAAACCTTTTCTTTGCCTTAGATGAAATCTCCTTTCTTCCAGCCTAAATGTGTGACATTGTGTCCTATGTATAGCCCTGTTTATGAACAGATTTCCAGATAAAGGTTTGTACTGGCCCCGTGATGCATGCCTGCATACCAAGAGGGCAGCCATAAATAAAAAAAGATTAAAAAGCAGGGTGACTCACTGAAATGCATATGATAAAAGTCAATATGGCCTAGTGAGGGCCACATACAGTAAACAGAATGCATGAGATGAATTGAGGCAGCTCTGTGAGCCTATGTACGATTGAAGCTGAATTTGCGTTAGTAGTTAGTGAGGTAAAATTAATACTTGCTTGGGCCACACTAGGGCAAGACCAGCTTGTTTAGAGTTTAGGCAGGTTGTGTTGACCTTTGAACTGGAAGTAGATCTGAACCAGACAGCAACAGCACAGAGGAAGGGGAAGCATGTATATTTATAGGCAAACTAACCACTCCCACAATTTCAGGCTTCACCAACAGGCTTAGCCATATATATATATATATATATATATATATATATATATATATATATATATATATATATATATATATATTTAAATTCTACAAATATATTTATATAATATTTTTACATTAATCAAGTCATTTTATTAATTACAATTTGAGGGACCTGCCCGACAACCCAGGCTGAAAGTCCAGAGAATTTGTCTCGCAAGCCCTGTATTTAACCCTGTAACTTTCTAGGATACCATAAAACCTATACATGGGGGGTGCTGTTTTACTCAGGAGGCCACGATGGAACACAAACATTAGCGTTTGAAAACAGTAAAACAGTCAGCAAATAAAGTAAAACGATACTTAGATACCTCCTTAATGCTGCAAAATCCCTCATACCAATGCTTTGGAAACAATACACGTCTCCCACGATGGAGCAATGGATGGAGAGAGTGGGAGAGATCAAGGCAGCTGAATCATTTCAGGCCTCACTCACTAATACCGGTGATAAACATGCTGAGCCATTGCAGCCATAGATACTATACCTGGTGGAGCGGGATGGATGGAGAACTTGCTGAGCAGTAGGGGGGTGGGGGGGAAGGACCCCAGCGGGGAGTGCCCCAATACCTTTATACTTTACTTGCTCTATACTTCCTTTCGCTGAGCTTTCCTTGATACCTTTTTTCTTTCTACTTTCCTAGGACTAATTTGAACATTGCCAAATCCCACTTTACTGCAACTACCGGCTCTCTGCAATACAAACCATAGCTGGCCTGTCTAAGAGAGAGAAGTCATGGGACAAGAGGTTACTGCAACGAAAACATTTACGTATTATGTATCTGGAAGCTGTGAATGCAGGTCGGGTCGTTGGAATAGGGGATGTAGCAAAAGGGATAGCATAGACCACCCCGACTTTGGCCATACTCCTAGCTCTGGGAGGGGGGATGGGTAAAGCGGTGAGAGGCCATCCCAATGACTCTGTACCCATATGTTGGAGCTCAGCAAACCACAACTGCCCCCTTACACAACATGGATAGACTAGTCATCTGCTCTCAGTTAGTATTCCAAATATTGCCCAGGTTCCTCCATATCATGCATGCTCACCTGATTCCTTTTCGGAGGGCGGTAGAACAATTCAATGTCAGCAGAATGCATTCCTAGGTAGATGACTCTGTACCCACTACCTGGCTAACAGCTATGGAGCAATGTTACTGTATCATTTTGCATGTGCATCATGCTACCCTACTACTCATGTTTATTGAGTTATTTGTTCAAGAATGCTATTTACTATGACATTTTGTTGGAGTGGCGGAGACCTGTGAGTCCATCCTCATCACTTTTTTCTGTACTGTGACGAAACTGCATGATGCCTGTAGCAGAGTCTCATTCATTTGTGTGTTTCCCTTTTGAATTACCTTGTTTCCCCTAGCTTTTCGTATGTAATGCTTGTTTCCCGTTCGGGAGCATTCATACGAACGGGACTCAATCGTCTCCCAAATGGGGACCATCCCGGTGCCCCATTAGAAAGTTCCCAGCAATAAATCAGAACATTTGCACTTGCAACATAAGTGTGAAGCTGCAAGAGAAGTAATTAAGTAGTTCTCCCCTGTGCTCGCAAATGGAGACTGGTTGGGGGAAATGCCACTGTGGGGGCTTCTGAGATTGGTGGGGATACTTTTGGGGCACTAGCTAGTTTGGTGGGCTTTTCTGTGCCTGGGAGACAAGGGGACAACCTCTTTTCCTGTGCTTTGGCTCCCAGGAACAGACTCCTGGGATGAAGATCCCTCTGTCGTTTTGTGTGGGAGACCCCTCGTCTGGGGGGAGGGCTTTCCATACCTGGGAGACAAAGGGACAGCAACCTCTTTTCCCGCTTTTGGCCCCCGGGTGTGGAGGATCCTGGGATATGACCCCTGTTTTTTGGGGATGAAGACACCTTGCATTGGGCAATGCATAAATGCTGTGTGCACCAATAAAGGACTGTCAGAGTTGTACCCTTTATGTAGTCTACACTGATGTTTGGGGAAGGGATTGCTGAACCGCTGAATTTACTTATATGATGCACTTTGATTCTTGGGAACATATGAATCAGTGCCCGAACTGTGCGCTATAATCACTGAATACCTAGCAGTTCGGGAGGAACCAAATGAACGGGTAATGAAATACCAGCATTTGTTACATGTACCTTTCTATTAAACATAAAAAAACTTCTATTTCCTTAAAAAACTGATAATGATGATATTTTCATCATATGTACCAAAGGAGAAGAAAATATCTTTTCATTCAATATTTGTCCATTCAATTCATTCCCCAGTTGATTAATTTGTAAATAAATTTCCCAGATCACTACCCTAATTTCCTATATTGTACCATACCAACGAACAAAAATCAAAATCTTGCAATAAATATTTTTTAATTTTGTTTTGTGCTGCAAAGCAATACAGTGCACAATGTAACCCATACTGTCCCAACCTTCCTCTGTTCTGCAGAATTTTTCTCAGGCATTAACCCCTTAAGGATTCCTTTTTATTCCAGAAGTTTGGTCCTTAACCCCTTAAGGACGATGGACGGAAGTTTTCCGTCATTGCAGTACTCCCCTTAAGAATGCTGGAAGGAAATTTTCCGTCCAAAATTAAAATTAACCCCAGATTGCCACAATCGCGGCAATCGTGGGGTTAATGTTCCTGTAGTGTGTCTCCATATCGGAGGCACACTACAGCAGGCAGTTTCACTGATTCAGAGCGATCACACTGCTGCAGTGAGACCCGATCTGTCTCCCTGCAGCTCAGTGTGAGCTGTGAAGTGGAGAGAGACAGATTGGTGCTGATCTGTCTCTTTGTGTAAAAAAGTTAGTTACAAAAATCCCACCCTCACCTCTTTCAAATAAAATTTAACCCCTTCCCTGACCATGATATTAAATAGCTGTATCAGATATTCCAAAAAGTCGTATCATCCAGAGAAAAAACTGATAAGTGGGGAAAAAGGGGGAAAAAACAAAAAATATCAAAAAGTTCCTTTCAAAAAATCAGAAAAAAAGAAAAAAAAGGGGAAAAAAAGAAAAAAGGAAAAAAAAAGAAGAAGAAAAAAAGTAAGTATATACAGTCCCAGTGTGTACACACTATAAAGTATGGGTGGATCTCACCAGTGGAGGTATAAATTCTGTTGTCCAGTATCTTTTAGTGTAAAGGTGAATCCCTGTAGTTGTAGTTCCTCTTTTCTTCTTCTTTTGCAAGTAGTGTATATAGAACAGTTCCTCATTTATTCCTCATTGATCCCTGAGGTGCCAATATGTATGCCTTGTTAGCTGGTGCAAGGTCTCCTGTGCGGGCTGCGCGCTCGGGATGTAGATAAATCCCTTCAATGGCCCTGTCAGAAAAAAGCAGTATGAGTCCCATACTTATATGTAGTATGGCGCGCCCGCTTGTATGCGCGGGTCGCGCCCGAATGACGTCATGACGCTCACGACAGTGGGTCGCGTCTGTTTAGCGTCATGGTGCACACGTCAGATTACTACGCCCGACGTGCGTGCCGTTAACTTTATGTAAATGTCCATGTAAATGTCCTCATTCAATAAACAGATGTATAAGTTATAATGCATTCACTAAATCTATTACATAAAGAACAAATATAAAAAAGCTGAATATATAAAAAAAGAAACATATATACACAATCCTCTTCAATCCATATGTATGGGAAAGGAATGTAGCCCCATGTAGCCAAGCGCAGCTAAGCGAAAAAAGGCCTTGACAGGGGTTAGGAGGCGGGCTTAGGAGGAAGTAAGCAAGGGAGTGGAGTTATGGGTAAGTAGGTTTGGTTATTTAAATGGGCAGCCATTTTAGGTAAGTCATTCTAATTTCCTACCTGGTTAAGTTTGTGTTCGCTCCTGTGGGCACAGATTTGGCTTGGTAGGGTTTTTTCTTCTTTTGTCTCCCTGCAGGACCGATGGACGAAGTGGAGCGACTGCTGGAGGAGATCCGGTCGGCGGCGAGGCACCAGGGGGCTGACTGGCTGAGGGCCCAGCTAGGCCCGGCCCTGGCGGAGGCGGCGAACCGGGACGGCGGCGGTGGCAGGCCTGTTCGGGCCAGGAGGCCTCCGGAGAGACTAAGCCCGGGTGGGGGACCCGGTGAAGACGTCCCTGGTGGTCCGGGAGGCTCCGGTGCGGGCGGCAGCAGGCCCGGCAGCCGCGTGGTAGAGGCCCCGCCTCCCCGCGAGCGGCCGGGGCCTAGGACCAGTGCCCGGCGCCGGGGGGACGGTCGAGACGGGGCCGTCGCGGCTGCCGGGTCGGACGTGGCCGGGCGGTCCCCTGGAGGAGCAGGCGGCATGGAGGTGCGGCCCGGGAGGTCGCCCACCCCGTCGGAGGCGGAGGTCGGCGGTGCCGGGACCGGGAGGACACGTGGCCGGTTCCCGGCCCCAAAGGCAAGTGCAGGGGGCTCCGGCCGGGGCCCCCTTGGCGGGAGAAGCGCTGGGGGGGTCTTGGCAGGGGGTGGGGGTCGGAGGGCCCAGGTGGGGGGCGGGAAGGCCCCCCTGGGATCACTGGTGCTGAATGGGGGGGGCACAGGGGCCACAGGTGGGGGGAGTAGTAGTAGGGGAGAGGGGGCTGGGGGTGGTGAGGGGCTGCTGGGCTCACCTGGTGGGGGGAGGGGGGCCTCCACGGGTGCTGGGGCTAGGCCTGGGCAGGTAGGGTCGGGTAGGCCTGGTTTAGGGGTTGGGGGGGCTTCCTCAGCCAGTATGGTTGAGGGGGGTCCGGGTGCCCTTAGTCTGGGAGCCACTTCGGGTGGGGGGTCGGGCTCTCGCTGGAAGGGTGAGCGTTTGGGGGTGCAGGGTAGTAGGAGGGGGGTTCTGGTTCAGGGTCTGGTAGTGGTAGTCTCTCTCCAGTTCGGGACTTAGAGCCCAGGGGGAGGAGGGGGAGGTCCCGGCAGCACCGCTCCACGTCAGGTAGCTCAGGGGAGGGCAGGGCTAGCGTCCCCAGGGGTGGTCGGCGGGGACGGTTACCAGGAGGGGACAGGAGGAGTCGTAGCCCTAGGGGCTCCCGCGCGCAGTGCACGCGGGGGGCGCAGCGGGAGGCCTTGGCAATGGGCAGGCGCTCCCAGGGTCGGGACGGGGGGAAGCAGGTACTCAGTGCACCCTACCCAGGACCTCTTCTCCTCTTTCCAGGTCACGGAGCCGTTCCATATCGACACGGGCAAGGCACCGGTTTGGCTCCCCGGTTGGCGAGGTATCGGCGGGAGTCGCTCTCCCTGGACATCGGGCAGTCGACGACGCAGCCCCTGCCGCTCTGGTATCAGGGGGCTTGGCCAGTGAGTCTTGTGGATCACTACACTCCAGCTCCTTAGTTAGCACACTTCAAGCACTGCTCCACTCACTGGGGGCGGGGGGTGACACGGGGGGCGGCGTTGGTCGGGTCTGGGCACTGGGGACTGAGGTCCCTGGTTCTAGTGGGGTTTCCGCGGGGCTTAGCTCGGGCGGGGACGCTGGGGTGGCGCCCGAGGCGACGGCGGCCGGGAGTGACAGGGCGGCACTGGCCGGGGGTATTCCGGACGCGGCGAGGCAGCACGCGTATGTCTCGTTTGCGGGCCCCCTGGGGGTTCATCTGAAACAGGACGTGAAAGAGAAGCTCTGGAAAGGTGAGTTTTGCGAGATCTTCTCCCTGCTCCCCTTGGGGGACTTTATTGACCTCAAAGAGGAGGATAAGAAGGATGAGAAGAAGGAGGAGGAGGAGAAAAGGAAGCGGTATCGCAAGATTCCGAAATCCTTTGGTAACTGGTTGAGGGCGTTTTGCATGCTGGCCAGCGTGCTCGGTGAAAAATCGCCGGGATTATGCTCGTCCCTGTTTTGCTACTTGGACGGCATTTGGGAAGCATACCACACCTATGGGGGGCTGGCATGGTGGCGGTACGATGAACAGTTCAGGCAGCGACTGGCGGCTAACCCGGGTATGAGGTGGGATCAGATGGATCTGCCTCTCTGGATGAAGCTAATGATGGCTCAGAAGGCGCAGCCCTTTCAAAACTCGGCCGGCGCGAAGGGGCAGTCCGCCTCGTCGGCCGCTTTACAAAAGGGCTTCTGCTGGCTCTACAACGAGGGCCAGTGCAAATGGTGAAACGCGTGTCAATCGCTGTTTCAAAAAAGGGAAGGCGGGAACCACCGGAGCGGCCGCCGGGGCCGGAGGGAGTGCTTCCCCTGCCCCGGGGCTTCACACCGGTGAGGCTAGACGCGATGGAGCCGTGGCTAAGCCGCTACGGTAACAGGGCTGATGCCTCGGTACTTCGGGAGGGCTTCGGGCGCGGTTTCTTTATCCCCTTCCGGGAGCGGGGGGGATCGGGGGGGTTGCGCAACCTGAAGTCGGTGGCGGATTTCCCGGGGGTGGTACGGGAAAAACTAGACAAGGAGGTTAAGCTAGGGCGGATGGCGGGCCCGTTCACGGTACCCCCATTGGAGGGCCTCCGGGTTTCCCCTCTCGGGGTGGTGCCAAAGAAGGAGCCGGGGAAGTTCCGGCTCATTCACCACCTCTCCTACCCGAAAGGGGAGTCGGTGAATGACGGTATTGATAAGGACTTGTGCTCGGTCTCGTATGCATCATTCGACCGGGCGGTCGAGCTGGTTAAACGGGCCGGGCATGGGGCGCTTATGGCTAAGTGGATGTTGAGGCAGCGTTTCGGCTGCTGCCGGTCCACCCGGACTGTCACCACCTGCTGGGATGTTTTTTCGAGGGGAAATATTTCGTGGACTTGTGCCTCCCTATGGGCTGTTCCATTTCATGCTCCTATTTCGAGAAATTTAGTACTTTTCTCGAATGGGTGGTGCGGGTGGAGGCGGGGAGCCGTTCAGTAGTGCACTACTTGGACGATTTCCTTTGCGTGGGGCCGGCTGCCTCCTCGGCATGCCAGCAACTGCTTAGGACCATGGAATGGGTGGCGGGACACTTCGGGGTGCCGCTGGCAGCGGATAAGACGGAGGGCCCGGCGACGTGCCTTAGTTTCCTGGGGTTGGAAATAGATTCGGTCTTGGGTGAATGCCGGCTGCCTCGGGACAAGCTGGAGGGGCTCAGGGATGCAGTGGCTGCGGTGACCGTTGCGCGCAAGGTTACGCTGCGGCAACTGCAGTCATTGATCGGGATGCTGAACTTTGCATGCCGTGTAATTCCTATGGGGAGGGTTTTCAGCCGCAGCCTGGCGGCTGCTACGGCAGGGGTTCGATCCCCACACCACTTCATACGGGTGTCGGCAGCCATGAGGGCTGATTTGGGCATTTGGGATGCCTTCCTGCAGGACTTCAACGGGACGGTGTTTTTCCGGCAGGCAGGTAAGTCGGCGTCGGAGCTGGAGCTCTTCACGGATGCGTCGGGTAGTGTGGGCTTCGGAGCCTACTTTGGCGGGAGATGGTGCGCGGAGCGGTGGCCGGAGACATGGGGGTCCAGCCCGGTCATGCGCAACCTGGCTTTTATGGAATTATTCCCGTTGGTCGTTGCAATGGCACTGTGGGGCGAGGGGCTCCGGGACCAGAAAGTGGTCTTTTTCTCGGATAACATGGCGGTGGTGCACGCAGTGAATAATCAATCGGCTGCCTCTAAGCCAGTGGTTAGGTTGCTGCGGCGCTTTGTGTTAATGTGTATGTCACGGAATGTTGTTTTTCGCGCGTGTCATGTCCCTGGGTACCTGAACGAAGTGGCTGACGCTCTGTCTCGTTTTCAGTGGTCCCGATTTTGGACGATGGCGCCAGGGGCATTGAAGGAGGGGCAGGCGTGCCCGGACGAGATATGGCAGCTGGGAGCATCCTGCTTGGGGGACTTGTGAAGGCTTCACTGGCACCGGCCACATGGGCCTCCTACAGTAAGGTCTGGGACTCTTGGGAACGGTCATTAGACGGGTTGGATCATGTCTTACAAGGGGATGCGCTGCGGGACGCTTTTCTGTGGTACACCTGTCAATTGCTGGCAAAGGGGGCGTCCCCGGCAGTGGTCGACAGGTCCATGGCGGCAATGGCATTCTGGTTCCGGTGGCGCGGGAAGGAGGATCTGACCAAGACCTTCTTAGTTCGACAGGCGTTAAAGGGTTATCGAAAGCGCCGCAGGTCATGTGACTCTAGGCGCCCGGTGTCTGTACGGGTGTTGGGGGATCTGGTGGGTCTGTTGCCGGAAATTTGTTTCAACGGGTTCGAGGTCTCTTTGTTCAGAGCGGCCTTTCTCTTGGCATTCTTCGGGGCGTTCCGCGTGGGGGAGCTAGTGAGTGCCAGTAGGGTCATGCCCGGGGGTTTGCAGGCCTCGGGGGTTCGTGTTTTGGAGGGTAAGGTGGTTGTGCATCTGGGTAAGTCAAAAACAGACGTCCGCGGCGTGGGTCGGGACATGACACTATGGGCACTGCCGGGCGCAGTATTGTGCCCGGTGGCTGCAGTGGCGGAGTACATGGCCCGGAGGCCGGCGGTAGGGGGTTCCTTCTTGGTGCATACGGATGGTTCTTCCCTGTCCCGATTTCAGTTTACGAAGGTTTTTCGGTCTGGGCTAGGTAAGTTGGGGCTTCCGGCCGGACGTTTCGGTACTCACTCCTTTCGCATAGGGGCAGCCACGGAGGCCGCACGGTTGGGACTAGGAGATGAGGTCGTGAAGCGCATAGGGAGATGGGCGTCGGTGCGGTTCCGTTCATATGTACGGTTGGGCTTATTGGAATAATAATAATATTAAAAAAAAAAAAAAAAAGTGTGTGTACATGTATGTATATGTATATGTATATATAAGGTACGGGGGCGGGCATGAACGGAGGAGTTTCCCTTTGCCTTTCCCTCACGCTTGTTTTCTTCTTCTCCCCAAGAAGGGTTGCTTGGATTGTGGGACATTCTTTTGTCTTCTGGGCCGAGAGGAGGGCCGCAGCTCGAACGCAAGGCCAGCAGCTGGGCTTTCTGAAGGACCAGTTGGCAGTCCGGTGGTTCGGGTACCGGGGATTTTGCTGGGGGGAGGTTTGTGGGGCAATGTTTAGGATGGTTACGGACGGAAAAGCGCCGGACATGGTGGTCCTTCATGCCGGGGGTAATGACTTGGGCCTCACGCCGGTTGGTAAAATGGATGAAGCAGGACATCAACAAACTGAGGGACCTGCTTCCGGGGGTTATGTTAGTGTGGTCAGAGATTGTCCCTAGGTGTCGGTGGCGGCACGCCCGGGATCCGGTGGCTATCAATCAGTGCAGGAAAAAAGTGAACAGCCTGATGGCAAGCTTTGTTAGGAAGGTGGGGGGCGTGGTGGTACGGCACGGCGAGTTGGAAGAGGGGTTGCCGGGGTACTACCGCTCGGACGGGGTTCATCTTTCTGAGGTGGGTTGGGATCTGCTAAACTTGGGTTGGCAGGTTGGTATGCAGCGGGCGCTATTTCTTCGGGGTGGCGGAGCTCAGACGGCTTAAGGGGTCAAGGTCTGAGCTTATGGCGGGATGGGGAGCTGAAGGAAAGGAAATAGGCTCCCCAGGATGAACGTAATGGAAAATAAACAAGTGGTGGTCATCGGTGGTTGATAGGTTTCGAGTCCTGTCGGTGGCTCAGAACCTGGTGGGGTAGGGGTATCCGGGTATACCCCTGCCGTGGCTAATGGATGGTTGGCACTTTACATCGATTGGAATAATGTTGATGTATGTTATATATATATATGTTTATTTACATGGGGGTCATTGCCCTTTATATGTTAATGGAAGGAATAGGATGCGAGGGCGGAGTATGGGGGGCAATGACCCATGTTTTACTTGTTAAGTTATTATTATTATTATTGTTGTTATTATTATTGTTTGCTTAATAAAGCTGTGGACAAATTTCCCCATATCCCTTAGTGTCCGTGTGTTATTGGGTTAGGTTATGGGGTAATTGTCCTGGATTCCGACTGCCCAAAATGGCGACTATACACCTGTCAAGATTCCCTGGTGTAAATTTTTAAAGAACAGTGATGTACATTTGAAAAAAGGGAATCATTTTAACATGAAGTATTAGCTGTAATGAAATTTTTATCCAATAAAGGGATATTGATCATATTTGTATATATATATATACTTAGGGGTTATTTATACCTAAGGGGGCTAGAGAAGATCATAATTTTCATACAAGAAAGGAGGAGTTAGGGTCATTAGTATACTGTGGCTCATAGAGAGTCTAAGGTTAATTGGAATAGCTATGCTTCTAATAATTAGAACCCCAATTTCATATTCATGATTTAATTGTAATGTGTATAGAATTTTACTTCAAAAATATAGTCACCAATGTAAGAACCATCCCTTCAAAAAATGCCAATACCTAATCCAATGAATGTGAAGTAATTAAAAGCTCAAGATATAGTATGATTACAACAGTTAATCAGCGGTGACCGTTCACCCGTTTAGATATCATATTTTTATTAACGTTTGTAAATTTATTGTTGCATGTTACTCACCAGCAGTGTAGTGTGTGAAAAATGCATGTGGTTTCTCGCACGTTGGACCTCGTGATTTCCCGGGTAACGGACCACAAGATGGTCAAACTCTTTAATAGCTCTTAAGTAATAAAAGTGACAGGCATGCCATATGGGGTCCCAATGACTAGCTGTGGATATAAAATAATACATTAGCACAAGTTAATGGACCAAAGGTAGAAAGGTTGAACAGTGCTGTCGTATCCTAAGTCGTCCTACAAAAAATGTTTGAGGTCATAGTCCTCATTCAAGCCATCCGGTGGAGTGTTTCCAGAATACTAATCCACTTTGTCTCTTTGCATAAAAGTGCTTTTTGTCTGTCTCCACCTCTACGCAATGGTTTAACACCATCAATTACCTGAAATCGTAATTGATTGACATTATGACCATGCTGTAGGAAATGCCTTGGTACTGGTTTGTCACACGTCCCTTTCTGTATGGCAGCTCTTATGTCCCTCTTATGTTCTCCTATGCGTATTTTCACTGGCCTAATAGTTTCCCCAACATAGAGAAACCCACATGGGCATTTTAGAATGTAAACCACATATTCTGAGTTGCAAGTGTAATATTCAAGTATTTTAAAGGGTTTGCCTGATCTCGGATGTACAAAACGATCACCCCTGATTATACTGTTACAATGTATACAGTTTAGGCACGGGAATGTGCCTTTCTTAGGTTCAGAGAAAAATCTTCTCTGTTTTTTGTTGCTGCCTATGTCTGAGTGCACTAATTTATCCCTAAGATTCTGTGCCCGTTTATACGAGAACAGTGGAGGATTCCTAAATTCAATTGGTAAATTAAGATCGCCCTCAAAGATGTTCCAATGCTATAATATGATCTTTTTAACAGCATTACTATAAGGCGTGTATGGGGATATAAACGGAATTCTTTGTATAGTGTCCTTATTTCTGCCCATAGGGTTAAGTACTTCACCCCTGTTCATATCTGTTATCCTGGCTCTGTGTCGTGTCACTAGTTCTAATGGGTAACCCCATCAATGAATTTATTGCACATGTACTCCATCCCTGGTTCTACACGATCTTCCTGTGAGATTATTCTTTTCACTCTCAGCATTTGGCTATATGGTAAGCCATACCTAAGATGTTGGAGATGGAAGCTGGTGTATTCCAAAAGATTATTTCTGTCAGTAGGTTTTGTGAAAAATGTCTGTGTACAGTTTATTGTCAATCAGATGTACCTGGGTATCCAGGAATGGAACCATGTGTCTATCACAGGCCATGGTGAATTTGATGTTAGGGTCCAGGGAGTTCAATTGGTCAAAAAAATTTAGACAATACAGGGTGAATAAAGGAAGTTCCAACACGAAATGGCAACAGGACTCGGATGCACCATCTACATCCTCCTCTGCCTCCTCCTCTTTTGGAACCACTTTTTTAGGGGACACCCAGGATTAGAGACCAGTCGGGAGGGGGGGTTACCACAAGAAGCACACAGGACAGAAGGAGAGCGAAGTTACCAACCAGCAGGCGGAAAATTAATATACAACTTATCAGGTAGGCCATTAAGCACACAGGAAGAATTAGTACTGAATAAGGGTCTATCATTTGTTCCCACCCCCATACCACAATGGCATGAATATGATGTGTCTATATACAAATTTTTGAGACAATTAAAACTAAAAGCATATTTTTTTAATACAGACATGGAAGGTGGTCCTATCAGCTCCACGTCAATGACGACTATGGAGAATTTCCACAGAACTACTTTAGCCCAGACCAATATCTACGGACAAGAGAATATAGAGACACA
Source organism: Pelobates cultripes (assembly GCA_933207985.1). Classification (NCBI taxonomy): domain Eukaryota; kingdom Metazoa; phylum Chordata; class Amphibia; order Anura; family Pelobatidae; genus Pelobates; species Pelobates cultripes. The sequence goes on along the minus strand of OW240921.1, from coordinate 54,407,017 downwards.
CCAACCGACACCATCAACGCCTGCTTTATCATTACCACTTTGGTTTGAAACCAAACAGCACATTCACACCCTACATATTCAATCAGTCTATAGATATATTTTCTAATTTAATCAAAAAAGATATTAAGAAACTGAGATGAAAACAACAGGGGAAGAGTAGAAATTTTCAGCATAAACCCAACTTCATTAAGAAAGATTGGCAGGTACTCAATACACTCAGAGAGGACAATTCGATTATCATCAAACCAGCAGATAAGGGTAGGGCACTTGTCATCATGGATCGGGATTACTATGTCAAGGAGATTAGATCACAATTGAATGACATATTCAGTTATCAACCAGTGGATGGGAATCCCATCCAGCGGTTACAGAGAGAATTACAGACACTAAATAGGGTAGCCATGGACAAAGGCATTATCACTGAGGGAGAATATAAATACATGTCCAAAAAATATCCAACAACACCTGTCTTCTATACTCTCCCAAAGATACACAAAAATTTACAGACCCCACCAGGAAGGCCCATAGTCAGTGGTATGGACTCCATCTTACAACCACCAGCAGTAATGTTAGATAAATTCTTGATCAAGTACATTTCAAAACAAAAATCATATATTAAGGACACAAATGATTTTTTTAAATTAATTGACAACCTCAATATTGAACATTCCACAGAGGTTTGGCTGGTCACGCTAGATGTACAATCATTATATACAGCTATTGATCATATAGGGGGACTACGAGCAGTCGAGTGGACATTAGATCAGGACCCAATATTAACCCAATCTTTGGATACCAAGATATACATATTGGAACTACTACGGTTTGTCCTGACTGAGAATTATTTTCTTTTTGAAGATAATTTTTATAGGCAAATCAAAGGGACAGCAATGGGCTCGAATGTAGCCCCCACTTATGCGAAAATATATATGAATAAGTTGGAGGAACTATACATATACACCACTCCACTTTTTGAGAAATGCCTCACGTGGAAGAGGTTCATTGACGATGTGTTTGTATGTTGGGGGGGGACGAGGGTCCAGTTGGACAATTTGTTTGACCAATTGAACTCCCTGGACCCTAACATCAAATTCACCATGGCCTGTGATAGACACATGGTTCCATTCCTGGATACCCAGGTACACCTGATTGACAATAAACTGTACACAGACATTTACACAAAACCTACTGATAGAAATAATCTTTTGGAATACACCAGCTTCCATCCCCAACATCTTAGGGATGGCTTACCATACAGCCAAATGCTGAGAGTGAAAAGAATAATCTCACAGGAAGATCGTGTAGAACCAGGGATGGAGTACATGTGCAATAAATTCATTGATAGGGGTTAGCCATTAGAACTAGTGACACGACACAGAGCCAGGATAACAGATATGAACAGGGGAGAAGTACTTAACCCTATGGGCAGAAATAAGGACACTATACAAAGAATTCCGTTTATATCCCCATACACGCCTTATAGTAATGCTGTTAAAAAGATCATATTATAGCATTGGAACATCTTTGAGGGCGATCTTAATTTACCAGTTGAATTTAGGAATCCTCCACTGTTCTCGTATAAACGGGCACAGAATCTTAGGGATAAATTAGTGCACTCAGACATAGGCAGCAACAAAAAACAGAGAAGATTTTTCTCTGAACCTCTGAAGAAAGGCACATTCCCGTGCCTAAACTGTATACATTGTAATCAGGGGTGATCATTTTGTACATCCGAGATCAGGCAAACCCTTTAAAATACTTGAATATTACACTTGCAACTCAGAATATGTGGTTTACATTCTGAAATGCCCATGTGGGTTTCTCTATGTTGGGGAAACTATTAGGCCAGTGAAAATACGCATAGGAGAACATAAGAGGGACATAAGAGCTGCCATACAGAAAGGGACGTGTGACAAACCAGTACCAAGGCATTTCCTACAGCATGGTCATAATGTCAATCAATTACGATTTCAGGTAATTGATGGTGTTAAACCGTTGCGTAGAGGTGGAGACAGACAAAAAGCACTTTTATGCAAAGAGACAAAGTGGATTAGTATTCTGGAAACACTCCACCCGAATGGCTTGAATGAGGACTATGACCTCAAACATTTTTTGAAGGACGACTTAGGATACTGTTCAACCTTTCTACCTTTGGTCCATTAACTTGGGCTAATGTATTATTTTATATCCACAGCTAGACATTGGGACCCTATATGGCATGCCTGTCACTTTTACTACTTAAGAGCTATTAAAGAGTTTGACCATCTTGTGGTCCGTTACCCGGGAAATCATGGGGTCCAACGTGCGAGAAACCACATGCATTTTTCACACACTACACTGCTGGTGAGTATGCAACAATAAATTCACAAACATTAATAAAAATATGATATCTAAACAGGGCCGGACTGGGAATTAAAAGCAGCCCTGGAAAAAAAATATTTACCATCCCCATAATGCGTCGCGCCAGCATAGTGTGCAGATACAGAGTTAGAACAGATAACTTAAAATTAAAAAGTACTTCAACGTAAAAAGCGCACCCATAGGCTTCAAAATAAACAAAAGTGCAGATTTATTTTAAGCAGACGTGCCTTTGCATGTAATCAATGTTTCAGTCCAACTACCTTGACATATTAAGGAAAGCTTGTTAATGGGACTGAAATGGTGAATGTATGTAGGGCACAACTGTAAAAAATGTTTATTTTGAAGTCCTGTGGGTGTGCTCTTCACTTTAAATATGTTATTGTGCTGGAGTATGCACCTAGCAACAAGACTGGGCCAATATCTGCTCATTACATATGGTACATATTAATGAAATTTCTCTGTGTATTATGCATTTATAAATGTACATTAATATGTGTAAATATAATAGGTATATATATATATATATATATATATATATAAAACTAATACACACATTAATATACATGTCATATACTAGTGGCGGATCCAGAGCCTGAGCCTGAGAGGGGCACTTGTAGATTATTTAAAGAAATATTCCATGCACAATAACCACTACTCCTCTGTGTAGTGGTTATGGTGCCAGGAGCGTCGGCACCCCCTCCCAGAGTAAGTCGTCAAACCGTTTAACAACATTTTGACAACTTACCTGGAGTCTGCTGGGATATGGGGCTGTAGTAGGGTATAGGAGCAGTGGTGCAATGTGTGTGAAAGGTTCAGTGTGTGGGTGGGCAGTGTGTAAATGTGTATGGTGTGTGTGTGTGGGGGCAGTGTGTGAATGTGTATGGTGTGTGTGTGGGGCAATGTGTGTATGAGGCTAGAGTTCACTTCTACTACTGGGACCACCAGGAAGTGGTGAGAGTGAACTCTAGCCCATAGCTCCAGGGCTAGAGTTCACCCTTGTGAGAGCTGGAGCATTGCCCTCCCCTGCCGACTGGCTGCACGGTGCCTGTGGAACGGGAAGGGAGATCGGCCGTGCCTTTTTGTCTCCCCCAGTCACTCTGTATGTTTCTTTCTCCCCCTCACTGCTCCTCTGTGTCAATGTCTCCCCTTTCCTTCCAAGTCTCTCTCTTCCCCCTCTGCCTCTTTCTTCCCCTCCCCTTGTGTGTCTCTCTCTCATTTCTCCCTCTTTGTCTCTCTCTTCCCCCTCTGCCTCTTTCACCCCCTTTCCGTGTCTCTTCCTCCCCCCTTTCCCTGTGTCTCTCCCATCCTCCCCATCTCTCTCCCTCCCCCCTTTCCCTGTGTCTCTCCCCTCCTCCCCATCTCTCTCCCTCTCCCCTGTGTCTCTCCCTATCTCTCTCCTTCCCCATTTCCCTGTGTCTTTCCCCTCCTCCCTCCCTGCCCCCTTTCCCTGTGTCCCTCCCCATCTCTCTCCCTTTCCCTGTGTCTCTCCCTCCTCCCTCTATTCCCCTCTCCACCCCCCCTTTACCTGGACAAGTCAGGGGGCCGGCCGCGTTCCTGGCTGGAGCCGCCGGGCCGGGTGGCAGCTTCCTCTGTCCTGTCACTGCTGTGGCTGATGGAGGAGGAGCATGTCTCTGTGCCGGGACCGCGAGGGAGCATGGTACAGAGACATGCTCCTCCTCCATCAGCCACAGCAGTTAGAGGAGCAGGGCCGCGGGACCGGGGAAGCTGCCACCCGGCCCGGCGGCTCCAGCCAGGAACACGGCCGGCCCCCAGGTGCCGGAAATTTCCCGGTATCCCGGTGGGCCAGTCCGCCCTGTATCTAAACGGGTGAATGGTCACCGCTGATTAACTGTTGTAATCATACTATATCTTGAGCTTTTAATTACTTCACATTCATTGGATTAGGTATTGGCATTTTTTGAAGGGATGGTTCTTACATTAGTGACTATATTTCTGAAGTAAAATTCTATACACATTACAATTAAATCATGAATATGAAATTGGGGTTCTAATTATTAGAAGCATAGCTATTCCAATTAACGTTAGACTCTCTATGAGCCACAGTATACTATTGACCCTAACTCCTCCTTTCTTGTATGAAAATGATGATCTTCTCTAGCCCCCTTAGGTATAAATAACCCCTAAGTATATATATATATATATATATATATATATATATATATACAAATATGATCAATATCCCTTTATTGGATAAAAATTTCATTACAGCTAATACTTCATGTTAAAATGATTCCCTTTTTTTAAATGTACATCACTGTTCTTTAAAAATTTACACCAGGCGGGCGCGCCATACTACATATAAGTATGGGACTCATACTGCTTTTTTCTGACAGGGCCATTGAAGGGATTTATCTACATCCCGAGCGCGCAGCCCGCACAGGAGACCCTGCACCAGCTAACAAAGCATACATATTGGCACCTCAGGGATCAATGAGGAATAAGTGAGGAACTGTTCTATATACACTACCTGCAAAAGAAGAAGAAAAGAGGAACTACAACTACAGGGATTCACCTTTACACTAAAAGATACTGGACAACAGAATTTATACCTCCACTGGTGAGATCCACCCATACTTTATAGTGTGTACACACTGGGACTGTATATACTTACTTTTTTTCCTTTTTTCTTTTTTTCTGATTTTTTGAAAGGAACTTTTTTGATATTTTTTGTTTTTTCCCCCTTTTTCCCACTTATCCGGTTTTTCTCTGGATGATATGACTTTTTGGAATATCTGATACAGCTATTTAATATCATGGTCAGGGACTCTTATAGTTAACATGAAGTCACAGCAGTAGACTCATAATGCTTTGTTTCTACTAAATTTACTCACTTGTACATATTTCTAATTTAAGCGTGTATATATTATCAATTTTTCAGACTTTAAAACATACTTGATTAATGAATTATATCTACGTAAGATAATGAATTCACTAATGATTCATTAAATTTAGCAATGAAATCTATATTGAACTTGTGAGTGCAGTATCATTTTCTTGTATTTTGTATATTTTGAGGTATTCTGGCCACCTCGATACTTTGCACCAACAGGGATAACAGAGTGCTTGTACATAAAAATATTTTTTGTATAAAAGCTAAAATAAACTTTTAAAAAGTTAAAAAAAAAAATGTTTTAAAAAGGGGGAAAATGCATATTACCTCTACACTTGGTACAGGCTAGCGAAAAAATGATACCACGCTAAGGTTTCAAATATGCCTTTTGAAACACCCTGGGGTGTCTTCTTTTGGAAATGGTATGCCTTTGTGAAGTAATTGGAAAACACAACCTATTAAAAAAAATTCCAAAGTGGGGCATGGACACAGCATAAAAATTCTAACTTAAATGGCTGTGTCTCAAATGTGCCCTTTCAACGTTGTCATATACCTGGTAAAGGTACATATGGGGTTATTGCTTTACTCAGATAACATAGCGGAGCAACATATGATGTATTATACTGCTGTAGCACATATAAGGTTTGCAAAATATATATTACAAACTCATTAAGTATGTCAAAAAGGCATAAAAAATGCTCATTACCACTAGGCTTGGTATAAGCTAGCGGAAACATTATTTCAATCTAAGGTTCAAAACACGTCTTTTGAAATACCCAAGGGTGTCATCTTTAAGAAATGGTATGCCCTTATGGGGTAGCTGGAATAATTAACATACAATTAAACCTCCAAATTGGGGTATGGACACAGCGTAAAAATGTAAAGTTTGAAAAAACTTAAATGGCTGTGTCTCAAATGTGCCCCTTCAATATCCGCATATACCTGGCAAAGGTACATATGGGGGTATTGCTGTGCTCAGACAACATAGCTGAGCAAGTTAGGAAGTATTATATAGCCATAGCTCACATAAAGTTTGCAAAATATTCAGTACAAACTCACTATGTGTGTCAAAAAAGCAGAAAAAAATGCTTTTTACAACTACACTTAGTACAAGCTAGCGGAAACATTATTTCACACTAAGGTTCAAAATACATCTTTTGAAATACCCTAGCGTGTCTTCTTTAAGAAATGGTATGCCTTTATGGGGTAGCTGGAATAATTAACCTACAAAATAAACCTCCAAAATGAGGTATGGACACAGCGTAAAAATGTAAAGTTTGAAAGAACTTAAATGGCTGTGTCTCAAATATGCTCCTTCAATAACCGCATATACCGGGCAAAGGTATATATGGGGGTATTGCTGTGCTCAGACGACATAGCGGAGCAAGATAGGAAGTATTATTTAGCCGTAGCACACATAAGGTTTGCAAGATACACAGTACAAACTCACTGTGTGTGTCAAAAAAGCAGAAAAAACGCTTATTTCCACTACACTTGGTACAAGCTAGCGGAAAAATGATCCCACGCTAAGGTTCAAAATATGCCTTTTGAAATACCCTGGGATGTCTTCTTTAAGAAATAGTATGCTTTTATGGGATAGTTGGAACATATAGTCTGCTAAACTCCAAAGTGGGGTAGCAACACAGCGTAAAAATTCAAAGTTTGAAAAAACCTGCAATGGCTGTGTCTGAAATGTGCCCCTTCAATGTCCACATATACCTGGCAAAGGTATATACGGGGGAATTTCTGTACTCAGACAACATAGCTGAGCAACATATAAAGTATTATAAAGCCGTAGCACACATAAGGTTTGCAAAATATACAGTACAAACTCACTGTGTGTCAAAAAGGCAGAAAAAAAAATGCTTATTAACACTACATTTGATACAAGCTAACAGAAAAATTAAAGCAGCCTGCTAACATATTTAAAAATAGAATACGGACCCATTAAAACTCTCCATGTAAATTCACACTTAAAAACCTGAACGTGTCACGTCTCTTTCACAGCACTGTAACTTCACAAAATAGTGTCTAGGTCATACATTGGGCTTATTGTTTTACTCAGAAGATGTAACTGAGCATACTTAGGGGGAATTTATGACAGTGGCACTTATCAAATGCAAGAAATACCCAGCGAAAATGCAACATGTATGTAAAAAACCACAAAATTTGAAATAAATTGGTGAAAAAATGGTGGCAGGTTAAGGTATAATATATGCCTAATATACCCTGGAGTGTCTGCTCTCTCAAATGGAAGGCCTTTGTGGGGTTATCTGAACAGTCAAATGGCTATAATGCCACAAAATCAGACATATGACCATCTATGAAAATTCCAACTATAGAAACTGAAATAGCATGGTCTCCTATATGGCATTGTAGTTTCACAGAATAGAGGCAAAGGTATACAATGGGGGCATCGATGTACTCTGCAGATGTAGCTGAACATAATATGGGATAGCACACACTAGGTTTACGAAATACACATTACAAAAACCTTGTTATATGTGTATTTGCCAAAATAGAGAAAAAACACAATTTTACTCCAATATTTAGCAGAGATTGGCGGTGAAATGGCTACGCAAAGAGTGTCAGACTAACCTTAAGTAAATAGCCTGTGATGTCTACTTTATATAAATATATAATTGTGTGTGGCAATTTTGTTTCCTGGAATGGGTATTAAACTTCCAAGACAAACATACCAACTACTAAAATTGTTTCACATTGAAATTTTATTTTAGAACTTGTAGTTTGTGACCTGTAACTTTCAAAATAAACTGAAATCCTGCACATATTATGTACTTTGTAAATCAAGACACATAAATGAATTGATTTTGAATTACTTTTCCTAAGCTGGACATATTATGCACACATTATTATTGCCAAAACTTTTTTCCACATTATTTAGCATTTTTTTGTAATAAATGAAAATTTATATATGTATATGTCACATCAAATTAGAGTCCTTTTTGTTGTCTAAAAAAACTGTATATAATATCTGTTGGTACAATAAATGAGAGATGCAAATTACAGTTGAACACAAACAGCAAAAAATGCAAATATTGCTTGTGTCTTTAAGAGTATGTCCAGCTTCTGAAGCTGTGTCCTTAAGGGGTTAAAGAGATAGGATACTCGAGTGGATACTCATTTTGTACATTTTGTACGTTAATACCTCTGCAAGGAGACTTAAAACTGTAGCATCCTCTTCCATCCTCCAACGCAATAAGAGAGTTTCAATTTGAACTTTTCAAAATTAATTTTAAAAATCAGGGACAAAGTAAAAAGAGGAATAATGTGAGACATTTGCAAAACCCTACTTACCACACATAATTACTATTGGTACTGCGGTACCTGCTTTGCCTTGAAATTATACCTATATACAGACATTATTTTTATATTTTGCTGTTATATCTATGAACATATAGCCACCGAATATTTATGTAAAAGATGAAATACAAAAAAAAAAAAAAAATCAACGTACATTATACTTTTATTACTTATGCATCCTTTGATAGCCATCTATAAACAAAATTCCTCTTTTACCCTAAGTTCCTGTTCCCACTATGGAAACTAGGTTTTAAATAAACATAATGCTATTGTTTTTGTGTTTCAATTGAATTATACCCTATTTTTTTTTTTTTAACATTAATGGCATTTCATTTAAACTACCCTGTGCAATTTAGCATTTTAATAGACACAGATTTTAAATAATCATCCTCAGTCACTTAGGCACACATTTCACTAAATTTAATACCAAATTCTATTTATTCCACTGCTTCATCAATCTTATATGGTAATTATAAGGAAAGGTTATAACATTTTATTTTAAAATTGATTAGTGAATCTTTAATAAATTTAGTTATATTACTAAATCGCATTTGAAATGCTTCATTGTACTTTAGTTTCATGAGCTTAGTATCTTTAAAATGCCCAGAGGTGTTATCCATTTAATAATGTAAAAAAGGGAACAAATTGCAAGAATTAAACAGAAAATAGGTGATTTACAAAAAATTATATATATATTCTCAAATCAATTATGGTCACACCCTGGCTGCTAAATTTTCCGAATTCACAATTTAGGAATTTACAAATTTCACCCAATCATGTAACAACTATACAATTTTAAACATTTAGCAGTGATCCTATGAGACGAGACAACTATAACTGTCCTTAGATTTTTATACTTGTCCTAGTAGTTAAGCGTTGTACTAAAACCGCTACTATACTAAAGCATTGTCGTTTCATTAGTAAAAAATGAATTCTTCTATGTTCCAGCAGAAACTACATCATTGTTGTAAATCATATAAATCCTAGGATTTGTTATGTATCTTACCTTTTAAATTGTTTAAAGTTATTTTAAGCAAGTCCTGGATTAAACAATTGCGCATTAGCTATCTAAACTGCCGACTCAGGAAGATAAAAAAACTACTCGGTTGAAGAGCAAATGTAGGAATGGGGCCACGTAAAGGGAAGCAAATACATGCAGTTCTGTGTTTTTTTTTTTTTTTCTTCTAGCCCGTCCCTGTCTCAACATTGTAAAAGGAGTGGCTTTTCTTGCAGAGGTATGTAACTATAAAGATAATCAACATATAAATCCTTGAGGTAATGGTATGACTATAATTCTATTTCAGAAATCTCAAATAAGATTCCTCTTTTTTTGGAAAAATATAAACCTACTTTATCTCTTTTGAGTGCTAGAAAGTTGGCTCACAAAAGCTAACTTGTTTTGTGCATTTTTATTTATATTTTTTATTTAATGACATTTAGGTTACAGGTTTTTGTTGTTGTTGTTGTTGCTTTTCTTATATGGATCTTAATTATGCAATTATGTATTATTTTTGCATTTGTCAATATGTTAGATGGGTTAGGAATTAGTTAAATAACTAGAAAAGAAGAGCTCTTCAGTTCCACTCAAGGATATTGCACAGAATTCTGGAATTAACCCTTAATATGTTTGGAGTTGTCACATAATATGGATGGAAATGGAATTGACACTTAAAGGGACACTATAGTCACCCAGACCACTTCAGCTCATTGAAGAGGTCTGGGTGCAATGTCCCTCAGCTTTTAACCTTTCACATGTATGCTATGTTTACATAGCAGGGTTAATCCAACCTCTAGTGGCTGTCTTTCTGACAGCCGCTAGAGGCACACCCAGAGTACAGAACGTCCATAGAAAAGCATTGAGAAATGCTTTCCTATGGACTGTTAGAATGCGCACGCGGCTCTTGCCGCACATGCGCATTACACTCCGCTCGGGAGCTGACGTTGGTGGGGAGGAGAGGTCACCAGCGCCGAGGGAGCCCGGCGCTGGATTAAGGTAAGTGTCTGAATGAGTTTTAACCCCTTCAACCCAGCGGAAGGGGGGCCCTGAGGGTGAGGGTCCCCCAATGATTATATAGTGTTAATCATGCTCTAATTAAGCCTTTCAATGCACGTCAGGAAGCAAAATGTAAAAAAAATAAAAAAAGATTAAAAAATAAAAAAATTATGAGTTTGTAGGACCTCAATGTGTAACAAGAGAAACATTTGGCTCTCTTAACCCCTTAATGACGAGTGACGTGCCTTGTCCGTCACGCGGTAAAATTAACCCCAGATTGCCGTGAGCGCGATTGCGGGGTTAATGGTGCTCCGGTCTGCCTTTGTATTAGAGGCAGACCGGGAGCACCCGATCGGGCTGCCCCAGCACATGTGCTCGCTCTGACAGCCTGTCAGAGCGAGCACATGTGCTCAGTATACTCACCTTCTGCCTCCCTGCACTTCTGGGTTCACTGTGAAGTGCAGGGAGATGGATCATCACTGATCTTGTCCCTGTTAGAAAAAAATAAAGTTAATTTAAAATCCCACCCCCTTTTACCCATTTTAATAAAAAAATTAACCCCTTCTCTGCCAATTGATCACTGACAACAGTTACAATAATTATATATTTTGCTAGCTGGGCTGGGTGGGAGTTATGGGAATATGGGGAATTTACTGTTAGTGCTGCTTACTGCTAGTTAGGGGTTAACGGTAAAAAAAAGCTTAGAAAAATTTTAAATCTGTGTTAAATGTAAAATTAATAAGCAAAACAAACGTTTAAAAACTAGTTTTAAAAAGTAAAACAAGTTTAAAAGAGTAAAAAAATACATTTAAAAATGCTCATTACCACTACACCTGGAACAAACTAGAGAAAAAATGATCCCACGCCAAGATTCAAAATATACCTTTTGAATTACCCCAGGGTGTATTCTTTAATAAATAGTATGTATTTGTGGGGACGTTTCAATAACCAACCATCTAAACTACTCCAAATTGGAACATGGACACAGCGTAAAACGTGAAAGTTAGAAAAAAACTGGCTGCGTCTCAAATGTGCCCCTTCAACATCCACATATACCTGGCAAAGGTACATACGGGGGTATTGCTGCAAAATATACTGTGCAAACTCACTTTGTGTGTCAAAAAGGCAGAAAAACACTTATTACCACTACACTTGGTACAACCTAGCGGAAAAATGATCCCACGCTAAGGTTAAAAATATACCTTTTGAAATACCCTGGGGTGTCTACTTTAAGAAATGGTAGGCCTTTGTGGGGTAGTTTGAATTTAAACCTGAAATGGAAAAATCAATCAATCAATTGATTATTCTTTGTGTATCTGCCCCTGGCCAAATTAAGGAAACAATGCGTGCACGCTCCCTGAAGTAATTCACACCAGACACAGGTTTCAGGTTGTTGAATAACTTAAGGAATGTTTATTCAGAGGGGACGGCAGGTCCCTTTTAAAGCAGAATTACATCATAAGCATTGTCAGAGATAACATGAAATAATACATCAATAATTGGTTAGGTGTTAAGTGGTCTTCTTAATGCTCTGCCTACTAAAGGTGATGTCACTGGAATCATGAGGGTCTCCAGCGCCATCTTGTTGCACGAGGTAGTTCGTCGGTGTTATAGGGATGGAGGGGTTAGAAGCTTCTAGTGGCCATTTTGTCTAAATATGTGTGAATAGCTTATATACTGATTTCAGCTAAATGAGTAAATAGACAGTTTACTAACTAGAAAATATATCAATATCTCATTTCCACAACAGTCCCCCCTTAAAATATCTATTTACCATAACAACTGCCATTGTCTCTGGCATGTCCCTAGCTGCCTGCAGCTCATCTGTCTTAACAAGCATCGAACTCTTCACTCCGTGGGTAACCCGCAGTGGCTAGTCCACCACATCTCCACACTTGAGACTTGCCGTAGAGACAGACGCTTTCCCTACGCTATCCCTACAGGAATGCAGTTGTCTGTTTAAACTGATGGGATTGGAGGGGTGTATGTGGTGTGTCACATTCTAAGTCAGTGACGTCCTGGTGTAGGAAAGTAGGAGTTACGTTGTCTATAGTCTTCCCTACTGTCTTCTGTAAGTATTTCTGTATACAAGGAAGTACACAACAGGTTAGAAATAGAAAGATGATAATCATTATGAGAACTGCTGTCCCAACCTGGAATAGGGTTCAATGACTCCTGAGTTTTTCTTTAGTTCATCAGAGAGACTATCTAGTTTCTCTATAGCCTTATATAGTTACATTACCATTGGGCCCAGTGTTATCTGGAATAAATGTGCAACATGTCATGGTTTCGGGGAGGATTTTAAATCACCTCCCTTTTCTGCTAAGATCATATCCAGGGCCATTCTATTTTGAAATGTCATTTGGGTGATGGCTTGCAGCTGTTCTGCTAGGCCCTGTAGGGCATCTCGGGTATAATTAAAAAAACGTTGCTGATTGTAATAGATATAGTTAATCCAATTGACATTCTTATTAGCAGTAATCATTGGAATCAAAGATTCAAACCTGGCTGCCACTTCATCCCTTGCCTTGAATTCGCTGGGTACCCCCATTGGCACACCAATGGCATCAATGTAAACATGTGGATCAAAGCTCCCTTGGATTGGGGCTTCCCTCTTGACTCTGGAGTGTGTGTGCGCGGGGTCTAACACATTGTGATAGCCATCCGGGATAATGTGGATAGGCATTATGGCTTTGGTCAATGTACATTCTCCCCACCATAGCCCCACCAGTTGGGATCTCAGTTGTTTATCACCACATAGCCAATATATGTCCCCAACTGTCTTTACATGATTCATTAATAATGCTATGCGTGGATCATGATAGGTAGAGCAATAACCAGATGGGAATTTGCCCATAAATGTACCTGTGTTCATAGGTATTGAATAGCAAGTGTAGTTACCTGGGTATACCGTGACTCCATCAGGTGGTCTGACATGTCCCTGGATGATTGGGTAAACCTTTTTCCATGATTCACACGTTGAGGAGTTAGTAGTAGATTGTGCATAAAGACTCTGGACACATAATTCAACAACGGAAGGTAGGTTTAAAGGCACCGTACCCAGGTGGGGCCTGGCCCCTCCACATACATAACAATTAGTCTTATTGTGTGAGTTAGCATTATACCTCATCCACTCCAGCCATAAATTAGTATCTGAGAACCCAGTTTCCACTGCCATCGTGTCTTCAAAAGTAGGATTGGCTATGGCTACCATATCATGTAAAGTCTTGATTTGTGGTTTCAGTGGGTTAACAGTCATGTGAGTAGTTCCTACCCAGTCAGGTGAGGTAAGCATATCTTGTAGATAGAATGTCCCCGATTTGTTGTATGAGCCGCCTCCCCTCCAGTACATGCCCATTACATATTCCCCTGCATCCTTTGGACTAGGGTGCTCTATGTTCAGTGTGAGTTTAATGGGTGTTGACCCGATAGGTTTACTTAAGGTCATTCTGGAGAGTAGGGGTTTTCTGTCTTTGTCAATTCTGTCCAGGGCGCTCTGGGGCCTATAGCCCCATGGTCTACCTGTATTCCACCCAGCCGCCTTCCATGAACTACAATGATGTCCCCAGGACCCTCCAGTCACACAAATGTATGGGTCTTTTTTTACTGGGTATGTCCTTGTATATAGCAGCATATTGTGTTTGTGGGAAGGTGCAAGTAACAATATCACAGTAATCAAAGGTGTATTGTGTTTATGGGAAGGTGCAAGTAACAATATCACAGTAATCAAAGGTGTAAGTCTGTGTTGGAAGAATTATACCAAAAAGTGTAGACATGGTTATCTTTGGTTATGGCCACCTGCTGGGCCCATGCAAAGGCTAGCAGCATAGAAAAACACAAGAAATACAATAAATTCATAGCTCAGCAGGGACAACTTCTTCTGGAGCAGGCACTTTCTTGCAGTGTAAGACGTGTATCCAGGAACTCTTCCGGCCAATTTAACTGAGGTAGCTGTGATTAGGAGCACTTGGTAGGGACCATCAAATCTTGGCTCAAGGGTGTGCTTCCTGAGAAACTTCTTGACCATAACCCAATCACCAGGAAGCAACTTGTGTGTACCTGTATTCGACTCAGGATCTGGAATAGAAGAAAACACTTGGGCATGGATTTTGGTCAAGGCATGAGAAAGAGCAGTTACATAATCTACCATAGCATCTGACTGAATCTGGAGTTGTTGGGTGAAGTAACAACCTAACCTTGGTGCTGTGCCAAACAGGATCTCATAAGGAGATAAGTTGTATTTTCCCCTAGGGGTGTACCTTACACTAAATAATGCTAATGGGAGACTCTCAGGCCAGGGCATGTTAGTTTCTTGTGACATCTTGAGCATTCTGGCCTTCAATGTGCCATTCATGCGTTCTACCTTCCCACTACTTTGTGGGTGATATGGTGTGTGGAATGCAAGGGTCACCCCCAGCGCTGACCAGACTTCCCGTGTCAATGAGGCGGTGAAGGCGGTTCCTTGGTCGCTTTCAATCACTTCCGGAACTCCGTACCGGCAGACAATTTCCGTCAGAAGGTGTTTGGCTGTGGTCCTTGCAGTGAGATTAGCCACTAGGAAAGCTTCTGGCCACCCTGAGAACATATCCACAATGACTAGTGCGTATTCATAACGTCCACTCTTTGGCATCTGGATGTGGTCAATCTGTATCCTCTGAAAAGTTTACTGGGGTTTGGCCAGGTGATTGGGTGTGGTTTTAACAATCTTCCCAGGGTTACACTTAGCACATATTGTACAGGATCTACAATAATTCTGTGTCAGAGTAGTACTGCCTGTTGCTTTGAAGTATTTATCAATCAGGGAGTTCATCAAATGTTTTGACAGATGGGCTGGCCCATGAGCCCATTGGACAACAGCTGGATACATATTCTTGGGTAGGCAAAACTTAAGATTGATGGTGTAAACATCATCTCGGAGAACAGCCACTTTGTTCTTCCAACTTTGTTTCTCCTGAGGGGTGGCAGCTGCTTGTTGCTCTTTTAGAAGTCTGAGATCTGTAGGTAATGTCTGCATAGTGTAGATAGGTACTGTGTCAGTGGCCACCCTTCTGTCCATTTCCCACCCTTGTCGTGCTGCTTCTTTGGCAGCTTGATCAGCCAAATGGTTGCCTCGTGCTTCCTCTGAATCTAGTTTTACATGGGCTTTTACTTTTAACACCGCCACTTCTGCAGGAAGCACTAAAGCATCCATCAGTTCTTCAATGGCTGCCCCATGTTTCACCGGAGTACCAGTGGCTGTGAGAAATACTCTATTCTTCCAAATTAGGCCAAAATCGTGTGCCACTCCCAGGGCATATCTTGAGTCTGTATAAATATTGACACGTAGGCCTTCGGATAGCTTGCAGGCCACTGTGAGGGTTGTTAGCTCGGCTTCTTGAGCTGACTTAATTGGCTGGAGTGCAGCTGCCTGTAATATTTGGCTTTCTATAGTAACTGCATACCCAGTGTGATACTGCTCTTGTTCATCAGCAAATCTGGAATCATCCACAAACAGTGTCTGGTCTGGGTTGAGCAGAGCAGCTTCGTGCACAGTTGGTAAATGGGTAGTTTCCATCTTCATTTGTTCAAAGCAATCATGGGGAGTTTCTGAGTCATGTTCCATGGCAGGTAGGTCTTCACAAATTTCTGTGTGGTATCTAGGATTTCCGGCTGTACTGCAGTTGATAACTTTTTTGGTTACTCCCATAGAGTTCAGTTGTTCCTGGGCTATCGTGCTCCAGGACTTGGCCATTGGGCCTAAATCTTTCCATGAGATGTCATGAGACTTGGTGAGGGATATGTGTGGGACAGCGGTCTCCCAATGACGGTAGAAGTGAGATGCATCCTCTGGGAGGTGTACCAGCCGGACCATGTTGCCTGTGGAGTCCCATAGCAAGTCTGTCAATGTGATGTGAATTTCCACAAGTTGAAATAGTTCTTCTTCATAATACACATCAGGGCCTGGACTGTCTTTGAACCACAGGGTACAGTGCAACAAGTTCTCTGGTTGCACATCATGTGGAGATGTAAGAGTAGGTAGTTGAAATTCCACCCGGGCATCTGGATTGACATCCAGGCTGTAACAATACTGTGCTTCTCCCCCCTTGAGAAGTGGCAGAATATTGGCCGGGTTCAGCGAACAGCAGCGTTGAAGGGTAACGTTGTCAGGTAACAATAAAGAGGTTTGCAACCGTAGATGGCGTTGGGAAGAGAGATGCTTAGGCTGAACCTTTTGAAGGATTGCAGAAATATCATGAGGTGCTAAGACGGTCAGAGTGTGACCAAGAATAAAGTCATTGGTTTTATCCAGCAAGGCACTGGCAGCAAGCACTGCCCTCAGGCAAGAGGGACTACCTCTGGCAACGGGATCAAGCATGCAGGAGAAGTAGCCAATGGGCCTCTGTCTGGAGCCATGTTTTTGAGTTAGGACACCGAAAGTGTGGCCCAATTTTTCAGACACAAATAATTTGAAGGGTAGCTGATAGTTCGGTAGGCCCAAGGCTGGTGCAGAAGCAATGGATTTCTTCAGGGCAGTGAAACAGGCAAAAGCTTGTGGTGAAAGGAAAAGGGTTCGCTCTTCAGGGCATTGTAGAGTGGTTGCATTAGCTGGGAAGCTTCTGGAATCCAGGACCTGCAATACGTGATGAGGCCTAAGAAGGCATGGAGAGACTGATGAGCTGCAGGTAATGGTAGATTCAAGACTGCCAAAATCCTTTGTTTGGTGAGGTGACGGGTGCCATGGGAAAGACAATGTCCCAAGAAGACCACAGAGGGCCGGCACCACTGGAGTTTTGATTTGGAGACTTTGCAACCTTCTTCAGCGAGGAAGCAGAGGAGATCCTCAGAATCTCGTTCAGCAGTGTGGAGATCAGCAGCACAGAGAAGTAAATCAACATATTGGAGTAAGACTACATCTGAATGAGCCTAGTTAACCCCTTAAGGACACATGACGGATATATTCCGTCATGATTCCCTTTTATTTCAGAAGTTGTGTCCTTAAGGGGTTAACTTTTCTTGTTCATATGTATTTTATGCTTAGATAAGGTTTATAATCATTAGTGCTGACTGTAAGGATATGAAATAGTTCAACTCTTTTTGCTTTATATGCTTTAAAATAATGTTTGAAATAATTTGCTGACTTTGGCAGATGTATTTTGTACCAAGGTCTTCCTTCTAGAGCAGTGATGGCAAACCTTTTTGAGCCCGAATGCCCAAATTGCAATACTGTTTTCCCTCAAAGTGCCAACAAGGCAATTAAACCTGAATACTTAGGTTTAAGTTTAGAATAAAAACAACTCATACAGTTGTCCGAGCTAATTCTCCTCTTCTCTCCCCCAGCATCTTCCCTTCTCCCCCCCCCAGATTCTCCTCCTCCTCCTCTCCCCTTCTCTCCCCCAGATTCTCCTCCTCCTCTCCCCTTCTCCCCCCCCAGATTCTCCTCCTCCTCTCCC